>OZ038494.1:46037090-46274590 GCA_964036315.1 Acanthosepion esculentum
GTCTGTCTCTCTCGCTCTCTGTCTGTCTGTCTCTCTCGCTCTCTGTCTGTCTGTCTCTCTCGCTCTCTGTCTGTCTGTCTCTCTCGCTCTCTGTCTGTCTGTCTCTCTCGCTCTCTGTCTCTCTGTCTCTCTGTCTCTCTGTCTCTCTGTCTCTCTGTCTCTCTGTCTCTCTGTCTCTCTGTCTCTCTGTCTCTCTCTATCTCTCTGTCTCTCTGTCTCTCTCTATCTCTCTTTATCTCTCTCTATCTATCTCTCTATCTATCTCTCTATCTATCTCTCTATCTATCTATCTCTCTATCTATCTCTCTATCTATCTCTCTCTCTATCTATCTCTCTATCTATCTCTCTCTCTATCTATCTCTCTATCTATCTATCTCTCTATCTATCTATCTCTCTATCTATCTATCTCTCTATCTATCTATCTCTCTATCTATCTATCTCTCTATCTATCTATCTCTCTATCTATCTCTCTATCTATCTCTCTATCTATCTCTCTATCTATCTCTCTATCTATCTCTCTATCTCTCTCTCTATCTATCTCTCTATCTATCTCTCTATCTCTCTCTCTATCTCTCTATCTCTCTCTCTATCTCTCTATCTATCTCTCTATCTCTCTCTCTATCTCTCTATCTATCTCTCTATCTATCTCTCTATCTATCTCTCTATCTATCTCTCTATCTATCTCTCTATCTATCTCTCTATCTATCTCTCTATCTATCTCTCTATCTATCTCTCTATCTATCTCTCTATCTATCTCTCTATCTATCTCTCTATCTATCTCTCTATCTATCTATATATATATATATATATATATATATATATATATATATATATATATATATATATTATTAACCCTTATTTCCTGCTTAGAATTAATGTTTAATCACAAAACTGCCTTAGTGTCACTGATGAACTTATCATTTACTTATATCTAGACAAGTCTTATTTCTTGGATAAAAGGGTAGTTGTAATAATTAACAGACAGGTTGAAAAAGTGCAAAATAAATTGTGAGATCTGGAATAATGGGTTGGGGATGGGTCCAAAATCAAATAGTTGAGCAGACGTCTTTTCTATTTGTGAGATTGATAAGTTATATTCACGTTCATTTAACTTGGATTTTTATTCCTATGTTTTTCCCAAAAGTATATCATCTTTTTGTTATTTCCTCTTTCTACAACTTTCCCTCACTAAATTTCATTTTTCTTTTTCCTCCAGAAAAGAGTACATATATTAATTAAAGCTGTTTACTTGAATGTGTTTTATTGATGCATGTTAGTGTTTCTCATGTTTTTTCAGCCGTCAGTATCTGAAGAAAGTTTTGACAGTGACAGCATCATCTCTGAAGATGAGGCCCGTGTCAATTTACCTTGGAAGAGGGTTCTCCATTGGTTGATGGTGATTGCAACTGGTAATTCACCTGTAGCAACATATAATATCAATTTAATGCATATATTGGGCAGTGTCACAGTAAGTTTGTGTTCACATTTTTTTTCTCTTACTTCTCTCTCTTTTTTTCCCCCTCCCCATCTGTTTTTCTTCTGTTACTTCTTTTTTTAGTTCCGTTACTTTTATTTTTCCTGTTATTTTTCCTGTTACTTTTCCTGCTACTTTTTTTTTTTTTTTTTTTTTTTTTTACTTGATAGCAATATCATCTAAGCATTACAAATTAAAAATGAAAAAAAAAAATCATTAGATGCTAGATTGGAAAAATAAAAATTCATTATTCATAGAAAAATTTCCTCAAGAAAATGTCCTTAATATATCTTCATAACAAGAAAAGCTTTTCTAATTAAATAATGTCTTAGTTTTATTTTTTCTTTTGATTCAGAGCAGATTTTTTGTAACTGGTCTTTCCTCTTAATAATAACAAAGATTTTGACAAAACTTTTATCATGTTTTGGACATTTTTTTTTCTTTTTTCCTTTTTTTTTTTCCTTTTTTTTTTTTTTTTCCTTTTTTTTTTCTTTCCTTTTTTTTTTTTTTCCTTTTTTTTTTTCTTTTTTTTTTTTTTCCTTTTTTTTTTTTTCCTTTTTTTTTTTTCCTTTTTTTTTTTTTTTCCTTTTTTTTTTTTTCCTTTTTTTTTTTTTTCCTTTTTTTTTTTTTTCCTTTTTTTTTTTTTTTCCTTTTTTTTTTTTTTCCTTTTTTTTTTTTTCCTTTTTTTTTTTTTTCCTTTTTTTTTTTTTTTTCTAGTGGAGGTACCTAATGTAACTAATGTTTATTTTCTAAAATTTCCTTTTGAAATTAAGCTGATTTACTTTCTTCCTCTTAAATCTTTTAACATTTTTGTTTTTTTATTTTAATTTCTTTTAGTAAGATTGAATTTTTGAGATTTACTTTACTGTACTTGGCTTAATTTTTGTTTCTTAATGTTTTGCATCAATCTTTTTATTTCTCCAGACTTTATGCTGTGTTGATAAAAAAGGTATCCTATCTTGGCCCAACCCTTCAGCAGAGAAAGTCTTTTTCTTCTCTGATGTCAAACAGCCTACTCAACATAACAGCCCCCAGGATTCTCTGTGCTCTTTTTCAGAAGAAATGACTTTCTCCCAATACCCAGAACAAGATTCCACTCAGGATTGTGCCTATCATGGGGAAGAAGCACAAGTGCCCACTAATGGTACCTAAATATTTATCACTCTTAGATGCTTATGTGTGGGGAGAGTTAGGGCAAAAATGCACCTGTCTCTCTTTTTCTCTCTCTTCTCTCCACTTTCCAACAATTTAGTGAGTGGCCAAAAGATGTGGTCGTTATATTGTTTGCACACTTTGTCTCTTACTGTCAAAATAGGATAATAATGTAATATTATAACAAAAAACATTCCTATTTCAGTTAATTTATTAAATGTAAAGTATTAAATAAAAGTAGAAATAGTCTGCCTAACAGAATGATCTTTATAGCATTTGGATGGTCTAATTCCCTTGATATTAAAAAAAAAAAAAAATTAAAATAAAATTCAAGGTAATCACTTATTCTTTTATCCTTCAGTAGACTTTATTAGGAAGGACTTTATAATTGAAAAGATGTTTTAATATTTTATTTATTTTTAAAGGGTTCCTTGAACAGCCTGATAACTTTTCAGCACCCCTTTGTACATAGTTGGATACCGTTGTCTAATTTGTTTTGTCAGATACCTTTCTCTAACTTGTTTTATATTTACTTAAAGATTGCAGAATTATTCATAAGGCTGGTGTTCATTATTGATCAAATCTAACATTTTCAGATATTTTAACTGTTGGTAATCATGTTATTTTTTTTGTTTTGTTTTTTTAGTGAATTACAAATTGCTTTGTGAAGAAATTTAAATTCTTTATCAACTTTTAGTAAATATTTAAACTTCATGATTAGAATAAAAAAAAGTCTGAAATTTTGATGTTTAACGCCAAACTGGAACGTCACCTATTGTCGTTTATTCTATTTATTTATTTTTTTATTTTAATCATTTCACTCCAAACAAGGCACTAAAGTCACTAAGATATGGGGGTGGGGGGGTTACTGAGAGTGAAAAAATATGCGAAGAAGAAAAACATTAAGTAGTGAAGACAACAAAAGAACAGGAACTAAGACAACAAAAGAACAGGAACTAAGAAAACACAAGATAATGATTGACATTACATTTAAATTTTTTGAAGATCAACATTGACTGGAAAGCAAGAGATCAGAAGAGTTCCACAAACGGGAAGTGCAGGAGAAAAATTATTACCATAGAATTTAGTTACATCTTTTGATAATGAGACCTTACTGCCAATCTAGTGCTGCACTTAAATTTGTAAAGTCTAGGTACCAAAGAGAAAAGCTCATAAGAACACTTACTATGAAAATATTTGTTTTTTTTTTTTTTGTTTTTTTTAAAAAAAAAGCACGGGGAAGCTATGTTATGGCAGTGGGAAAGTGGCTAGAGCCAAGATGCCAGGTCAGGACTGATAACAGTGCTGATTTTTCTTTGGATGTTATCAAGGATCTCTAAATACATAGAAACATCAGACAAGATGTGACAGCAATATTCAATGCATGGTCAAATGATAGACTTATAAATATGCAAAATAGACAATCTGACATGATATGGTGGGTCAACTTTCACTTCATGTCAGCAGAAAATATTAGCCTGTGAAGGTGCAATGAGTACCTCTCCTGGAGGTTAGCATCAGCCATGTTAATGAAGGTGAAAAAGTTGTCTATGATGATTTAAAAAAAAAAAAAAAGTTTCATTTTGGATACATTACAATTAACAAACCATTTCTTGCCCCAGTTAACAGATTGTAGATCAGTTGCCATTTTGAATTTATCAAACTAATTAGACTTAAGACATGAGTGAATTAATATGTAGAGTAACAAAACTTAAAATGATCCTTTCAAACTTAAGTTTTATGCATTTAACTGGATTACCTATTTAAAATTAGTTTTGATTGTGTGTGTGTATATATATATATATATATATATATATATATATATATATATAATCTCATAACAACTACCTTAATTAAGTTTTTTCCCCTGGTGCCCTGAATACATGAATTTAAGCATGCCACTTCTACTCCAACAGTTTCTTTTCTCGCACTTTCTGCTCATGGAACTCCCTTCTGTTTAATTGCTTCCCTGATAACTACAATTTTCAAAAATTTAAATGCAACGTTAGTTGCCATCTCATTGAATCATATACTTCATTTCTTATTAACAGTTAATGATAACATAAACACGCATCTTATAAAAAATATTCACTGCCAGAATCTTTCCCAGAACAGATAACAATGCATGTCAAATTTGTCCCTATTCATTGATCATGATGAATCATATCTGCATAGTTGGGTGTGTTTCATACTGTGAGGAAATAGATATTCTTTATCTAACCTTGTTCTTTGTCACAGATGAGAATCCCTCTACTTCATATACAGATAAGTGAAGTGTAACCTGGAGGTTGTCTTTCTTTTGCAAGAGAAAAGTAAATGCAAAAACAAAAACAAAAAACTTTCATATCTACAGTCAGGTTGTTATAAACCAGATCTTTATTCTTTCAGCTCTGTTTTTGTAATGTCAAGGTCATTTAGTAGTTGGTATTCTGTGAGCATTCACAACAATTTTTTTCTCAAAATACTGTATCTTAGGAATTATTTTTGGTTTTGAAATTTTGTTTTTAACTTGAACTATTGACTCTTTAATTCTATTTCTTCTTGAACAGTGTTGGAACTTGGAATTTCTTCAGAAATCCTAATTTAATAAATTATATTTAAAGTCCCTTATTAATTACAAGGTTAACTTTAATTACAGAAATTTAAATACAAATATTAAAATTATGAGTTTGTTTCTTCTCTTGCTACAGTTCCAAGGACTGGCTGTCATGTTGAGGTTTTGGATTTGACTCATGATACAAAAGTAAGAATTGTTTTATTTATGTCTACCTTTTTGTCTATCATTACAGAATATTTAAGTTTTTTAATATGAAACTGAAAAATGTCTGAAAACCAGTAGTTCACTTGCAACAGTAGAGAAATCAACAGCTCTGATGTTGTCTAAGCCTTCCTCTCCCAGATTCATGGTAGAGAGAAAAGCCACCACGTGAAGAGGATAGGTAACTGGCTGACCTGTTCTCTCCAGTTCCTTCTTCATTCTAGCTCACTTGAATCCGGGAATGACTTGCAGTATAATATTACCTATGAAATAAGTCCATTTTATGACTTTAAAAAAAAAAAAAAAAAAGCTTAGGCTTTTAACTATTCAAATGTCCAAATAACTTTTGGGAGGAAAAAAAAAAATTCTCTTAAGTAGAAATGTTTAAAAAAAAATTTTTTTTTTTTAATGAAGAAAAACTCTAATAACTATTTCTTTTCAGAATTCATTTGGGCTCCAGTTTGATGATCCCTCTTGGAAAATACATCTTTCATCTTTAAAGCCTTTAGTAAGTATAAAATAATTCCTCTTAGTTATTCAGTTGGGATGGTACTGTATAAGTATGTATATATACATACAAAGAAAAATCAACTTAAAAAAAAATGTTCAACTTAGAAAAATAAAATGTTATTCAATAAAACCACCATCTGTGAGGACAGCCTTGGAAATGACTGCATGCTTAAATCAGGTGATTCATATTCATGTTGGCCATCGTGTCTATAGTGGTAGTCATCAATGTGTCCTTGGTAATATGAGGCTGCTGGTTTGTTTCTTAATGACATCCCAAATATGTCTGATTCAAATCGGTAGCACTATGAGGCTATAAATTCCTTTATTTTAGATTCTTGTAATAAACCAATTTTTCATTGTCTCTACCTTTTCACTGAATAAATTTTTGTTTTTGTAAAAGTGTTTAAATATAAACCAATGTGTGTTTGTTTATATATATATATATATTAATACATGTTTCATTAAATAATATAGATAAGCGTTGTCTATATATTTTATGTAAGTTTTTTTCATATAGTCTGATAATCTTAATAACATTATCATTAAATAAGGAAAGAAAATCATAATATTGATACATACTTTTTTTTATTTAATCCAATCTGAGCTTTCGGCTTACATAAGCCATTATCAAAGATGACAATTACACAATATATTTATGCAATACACGAACAAGAAATTGATGATAGTATTATTTGTTTACATGGATGATTTTCAAGCAACGATAAACACGTGCATATAAAACGCTGAAAGCGAAAATGCGTAATTTCCTCCAGTTGGTCCGGGGTAGTTATATCCTTTAGTTTATCGTATAATTCTTGTTTGTTGCTGTTAAGTGTGTTCAATTTTTCCTTGGATATTTCAATTTGCCTTTTCACAAGGCTACATTTATAATTCCAAGTATTGATAGTATTATGAGCTGCTGGATCATGTAATTTAATTATTTATTTATCTATATTATTTAATGAAACATGTATTAATGAAAAAATGCTGCCTAAATACACACAATATATATATATATATATATATATATATATACAGGGGTGGTACAAAATAATTGAAATGCTTGTTAAATTCAAAGAAAATTTATTTAATATGGAGTTAGCTCTTCTTTAGCCTCACATACAGCTTTAGTACGTCTAGGAATGGATTCATACAGCTTCCTGACTTCATCCAGAGGAATTTTCAGCCATTATTCCATTAACATCTGCTCGAGCCCTTTAAGACACTACGGTGGAGGATAGCGCCTCCTAACTTGTTGCTACAAAATGCATCACAAATGTTCAATAATATTGATATCTGGAGCTTGGGGAGGCAACTCCATGTGTTCTAGCTCACTTTCATGCTCTTCATACCAATTCTTAAACACTTAAGCAGTATGTATTGGAGCATTATTGTCTTGGAAAATGCAGTCACCATCAGGGAATAAAGTCTGGGCCATTGGACGAACATGATCTCCCAAAATGTTCAGGTAATCTTCGCTGTTGATTTTACCATGCAGGTGAACTATTGGACCAAGACATTTCCATCATATGGTGGCCCAAGCTATCACTGATCCACCTCCATGTTTCACTGTTGGAAGAAGGCAGTCAGGGTTGTAAGCCTCCATACATAAACTTGCCCTGAAGTTGGGAAAAGAGAAAAACTGGACTCTTCTAAGAATGACTTGCTTCTATTGGTCTGCAGACCAGGCATTGTGATCTCTGCACCACTTCAACCTCTTGTGAATGTTACGAGTGGAGAGAAGAGGTTTCCTTACAGCGGCTCTTCCACGATATCCAGCCTTATGGAGCTCACAACGAACAGTTTTAGTAGAAACTGGACTATTCAGAGATTATTCAACTCAGCAGTCACTTTGGCTGCAGTAGTCCAATGATTTTTTTGCTACATTGCCTTTCAATGCATGTCAGTAAGTTTGAAAGTTCGGCCCAAATTGCTATGGTTGCTAGAGGTTTTGCCCTGTTTCTCGAATTGCATCATAGTTTTTGATATTTCAGCTCTTGAAAAACGAAACGGTTCAGCAACCTTAGTGATCGAGGCTCCTGCCATGTGAGCTCCAACAATTTGCCCATTTTCAAACTCGGAGAGGTCACGCATTTAGCTTATTTTTTACTAAATTCTAAAAATAAGACAGACAGTAAATTAGATAAATAAACATATTTACAATAGATATAACCTGTAATTATGAAGTTTTAGTTTAAGTTTTTAATATAATAGGTCTTTGAAATATACTGATTTTCCAAGCGTAGCTTAGATGTGTCACAAGGCCGAAAGTATGGGGCACCCAGTGAGGATCGAACTCACTACTTAGTCGTAATTGTTCTAGCGAGACAAGCTTGCTAACCATTACACCACCTCGGGGTGCCCAAGGTCTTTGAAATATAGGAGTGGAATTTGCACCTGTTCCAATTATTTTGTCCAACCTCTATGTATGTATGTATGTATATATATATATATATATATATATATATATATATATATATATATATATAACCCATTTTCCTAACATTTGTAAATCATGTAAGGCATTTGACTGACTGCTGAAGCAATAAAAATCAGAGTAACCTTCTTAGACATAAGATTTCTTTTACTTTGTGCCAAACGCAGCATTGAGAAATTTACATCAATTTAATGTTCCATAAAAGAAAAAATGAAAATACTTGTATGGATTATCGTCAAATTCAGTGGATCTCATAAAACTCGCTTAATATTTTTCTCAAGCCATAAGACTTCAATGGTAATGAAAATGGTAATACTAGCTGTTTCTTTGTAAGGAAACATTTGGCATTCATTGACCAATCAGCCAGTACTGCTGCCAGTTGAAATTTATAAAATCTTTCTCTTAAAACAAATTAAGAAAATAGGTTTCTTAAATCCAGTAGCTGTTACTCCTATTTACAATATTGATGGGAATTGCTTTTCTAATCTTTTATTTGTAGTGTGGAATGTCATAGTGAACATTGTCAAAAACTAGAATCTGAATCTGATTTCAATAGTATAAAAAATAATGATGGCTGAAATGCAGAAGTAGATAAAATATTTTTTTTTATCTTGGTATTTAGTATTATTCATTGCTTTGATTCACTCTTCTTGTTTGCTATTATACTTGTTGCCATCCTTATTGCTGAGGGTTGAAGAACATGTACAGTTGTTTTGAATTCTTGACTAGAGAGCCTAGTCTACCCTACTATTTAATCCATATCTGGGGCGGATGAAAAGAGAAGAGGTGGTTTTATATCTTTTAAGTGTATTTACACATAAGTGAATCTATGAACCTGACTGAAATTCACTCTGCTCTCCAATTTTTCATTCTGAGCTGCCATTCATTACACCACCTGCACATCCATAAAATCTGTGATTCTTATTGGTGGCAGGGTGGGGGATATAATCTTAAGGTAAAGAAGTTCTTGTTTAAGATCAAAGACTAGGAAATATATATAGACCTTGCAAGCGGTGAAATTTCTTTTTTTTAAAAAAATGTAAAGTTTCAGATAGCAGAAAAAAACAAAACGAACAATATCAGTGCATTTTCTATTTTTTCTATTTTTTGTTTGACAAGAGCAGCTGCTGCAGAATTTTTGCTTCTATTCAAAATGTATTTTCTTTTTTTTATGGTAGTTGTTGAGCAGCAGATTTGGAAGCCCAAGATGCTTAGTTTAAAACTTTCTCTTATCGATCATGTAGCAGCTTACTTGATAAACCTGCAATCTTGAAACCTTACATTCAGTTTTAAAAAAAAACACAATAAGCTCTTATTTCTTTGAAAGTCATTCTGGAGACATGTTTGTGTCACTTACCAAGCTTTAAAGAAAACAAAACTTTATCATTATAGATTTTAAGAATTAGTTATTGGTAGGAGACTAAGAGTAATAAACTTAGTGGTGCAAAAAAAAAATGGTCTGAAACCAAATTACTGACATCTGTGCTATATAGAAGTATGTGATATTCAGAAAGAAAATAAGTTTAATAGAGGAGTAATGCCTTACTCTTTGCCAGTCAATCTAAAAGTAATGCACTCATACACCCACTAATTTACATGCAGACTATTTTTATTTATTTTTTTAATCATTTCACCCCAAGCAAGGCAGTAATTCCAATAGTATGCAGGGGGTTACAAGGAGTGAAAGAGAAGACTGGGAATAGGAAGGATTGAAGAAAGGACTAATGATGAATAGGGTTTTAAGAAGTCAGATGGCAGTTGACATTGCATTTAAATGTTTTGAAGATTGTAGTTATCAGAGAAGCAAAGAAACTGAAGAGTTCCAAGAATGGGAAGTGCAAGAAGAACTGTTGGAATAGAAATGGTGGTTGCATTTGGCTATTCCAAAAGTAAAATTGTCCTTGTTTTTGTTATGTTTCAACCATGGTGTCCTCTGGTCTTTATCAGCTTGTCAATCCAGGTAACCTTCAGGGAATTTTGGACTGAATCCTTTATTTAATCTATGGTAGTAGATTTTTCTTGTTCCACTGATTGTCTAGGGATATCTCTGCTTGGTTATTGCCCACCCCATTTCCACCGAGTCCAAGTATTGAACTCATAATTACTATGTTACCAAATTGCTGAACACTTTAATACTTAACGTGCCTGTTGATATGTTCTGCTATTGTTATCAATGATGTTTCTCTTTTCTGTTGTGGTGACTGCTGCTGCTGTTGAAGCTTAGTTGCCATTTCTATTTTTACTAACAGCTCTTATATCTTATTTTAATTTTGTTTTGAATGACCAAAACTATTCATTCATCAGTAAAACTTTTTCATCTGTCTACTCTGCTGACATATTGCAATATTGTGCTATGCAAATTTTAAGTATCAGCAGACACCACATTTTCAGCACTTTTTTTTTTTTTTCTTGAATAACACAAATCTGTCTCAATTTCAGAGATAAGGAGTTATCATTATTTGCATGTGGACTATTGTCCTCCTTTGTCATTATATTTCATCTGTTGTGCCCTCTGGGGATAATAGACTAGACAATAGATTAAAGCAGTGGTTCATGAATTTGGTGACATAATAATTGTGAGTTCTATCTCTGGGGTGAACAGTGTATACTTGGACTTAGTGGAGACAAGGAGAGCAGTAATTGAGCAGTGGTAAAAATAAGAGCTAGGTGAGCTATCTCTAGACATGTTCAGCAAAACGTGATCTCTGCTTAGAATAGATGAAGAGTTCAGTTTGAAATTCTCCTAAGGTTACCCAAATCAATAAGCACCTGATGAAGTCCAGAGGGCACAACAACAAAGATGAAGACCATGTAAATAATTAGTAATATGTGTATTTAAATTGTAAATCTTGCAACATTATTTTCTTTCTTTCCAGTAAGGATCTAAGAAACAATCAATGAGCCATAGCCTGACATAGTTATTAGCTGAATTTTGATCTAAAATTTTCACTGTATAATGTTCGATTTGCATGATTAATATTTCTTGAATTAAATACTTAACAAAGAGTTTGTGTTAAAAAACAAAAAATTTGCTATGTAAGCTAGTTGCCGTTCTTTGGTGGGTATGTGTGTATATGAGAGAGAGAAAGGGTGGATGTATGCATAGCATAGTAGATATTGGTATAACAAGTGGAATTGGTATGTGAAGTTCAAATTCCAGCCAACGCTGTTGTGTTCATTTTTGCACAAATACCCTTGGAAAGATAAGCCCAAGGTGAGGGGAGTGCATAACAGCAGGGCAGACTAGTTGCTAACCAACACTAGAGAGCCCAATCTAGAAGGATAGGTCTGAATTCAAAACTGGTTTGACATGGAACTAACTAATCTTGTAAAAGCTTACTTGCTACAGAAGCCACAAACCACAACAGCAACACCTAGTGTGGTGAAGTTGTGGCCATAAAACACACGTTTTGCTATTATCATCTGGATGTAATGATCTGATTATTAATCACTTAGTGCTTAATCGAAGTGGTGTGTACGTTTTATTTATTTTTATTATATTTATTTATTTATTTTGTGGTGGGGAGGGGATTACCAAGCCACCTGTTCATTAATTTCACTTTTTTTAAATTTTTTTTTTTTTTTTTTACTCTTTACTGTTTATTAATTTCTTTTTTTTTTTTTTTTCCTCATTTTTAAGATTCCTCATTTATTGCATATTGAGAAATTCTGCCCCCCCCCCCCCCACGCTACCTACACCCATAGTTTTCCTTGTATTAGGCACCCAAGAACATAACAATGTTTATACCTCAGGGTCCCTAAGAAGAGAAAAGAGAAAGATGCTTCTTTTTTGCTCTTCTATTTAATTTTAAGATTAATTATTAAATTGAATAATTTTAGCATATTATAATCCATTACAGGCTTTGGGCTCTTTTATTTATTCATTTTTTTAAAATTAGTATTAAGTAGCTCTTGCAAATAAAAATGTTTTGTTCTACATGGACCATGTGATGACTCACCAAATTAACTTTTTATATTATTTTATACTGTTTTAATTGTACGCGGAATGAGCTAATTTACCTAAAAACAATGAATCTAAAAAGCATTCAATGTAGAATGTTTTCTTTTTGTTCAGGGTCTTAACATTTTGGCTAACACGTGTAATACAAGCACTGCTAATTGGTATTCCCAATTCACTGACCATGTGGCATCTGCTGCTCTGGAGGATGAGGGCACTGTTGCAGTCTTGAATAGAAGGTAAGCACATAAATTAAGTAAAGACAAATTTCACATTTCCCTTTGAATTTGTCTTTGTTTATATTGGAAGCATAATGATTTGGCATAATTTTGTTTTGTTTGAATGTTTGATATGTGTTTGAAGTCGAATGTTTTCAAGTTCTATTTGTAAAAATTAAAATGGTCAGATTTAACTTAAGTCTCTGTAATGGGTTCAAGCATATCATTTATCTGTCATTATCAGGATTTAAATGACTTTCATGTACAGCAGCAAAAAGCATGTCATAATTGAATCTTCATTTATGAAGTATTATAGTCGCCTTTTTGTTAGAAGTTAAATTTAATCTTATTTTGAATCCTATTTTAATTTATCTTGGTAAAACATTTTTGAAAGTGTCTGAAATAAAATAAATTCAAAAATTGATCAGTATACCACTTTTTTGCTAATATATTGTAATATTGCAATTTTTTTAAATTTTTTTTATTTTTTTACTGATTATTCATTGTCTTCAATCTAAATTGAATAACTGATGATTTTAGAAATCAAATTCTTTCAGTTTCACCTGTTAAAGTTTCTGGACATGTAGATTTCTGAATTTTTTTAGATTTTCTGGACATGTAGACTTCTGGGTTTTATTTATATATGTATTTGGAGGCACAGTGGAGTAATGGATAGGGGCTTGAATTGAGGAGTTGAGTTAATTACATTCACTTATGTGCAAATATCCTTGGGGAGGTATGAATCTATCATTTTCCCAAGCTATGGGTAAATAGCAGGACAGAGTGGGTCCTATTGCCTTGAGTAGCAACTGATTTAGGAAAACGCTGAATGTTTTCAAAACCTGTGTAGGGTAGTTTAGGGACTTTGGCACATTCTGAACCAGTTCTCTGTATTTGGCTCTTCCAAAAAGTTTAGTTGGTTCTGCACAAGCCTTCACCATTATAATCAAATATGTGCATGTAGTCTGGCTGTTTGGTTCTAAGAACTGAGTTCTTGTACCCTCACAGATAAAAAATGATGAGATTCCAGTATATATACATAGAGGAATGAAAAAAAAAATGTCTGCACAAACATATTGATTATACAAACATAACAATAAGAAACATATCAATCGCTCAAATATTCAAACTGTTTGACTCTGTCGTTCACACGCTCCACTTTACCTGCAAAACATTTTATTAAAAAATAAAAATTATAATGCAAATAAAAATATTAATGATTTTAATGAATTAACTGAATTCTAGTATTAAATGAATCCGAGAAGCACTGTTATAATATTGGTATAATACCTACTGTATACCTACTTTTGTAGACCCCCTTCTTGTGTATACTGTGTGTAAAAATTCAGTAATTTGTAAAAAGGTAATATGAATAAAGACGAAAGGAAATTCTTTACCTGTGAATTTTGTCCTATGTTGGACTTTGATGAAACATATCAGTAAAGAATATTTTTTCCTCTTGTCTTTATTCTTACTTTTTAACACATGAACTTGTGTGTAACTTGTATCGATCATAATATGCCATGAAATTATATTTCTTGTGAATTAGATAGTATTTAGAATGCTTTATAGAGTTGAACATTTGGCAAATTTCTAAGATAGAATCCTATGCTCTAGAGATTCTTGATAAAATTCAGAGAAGGGTCTGTAATGTAATCAATCCTGACCTGGCATCTCGACTTCAGCCACTTTCTCCCCACTGACATGGCTTCCCTCTGTCTTTTTTACAAATATTTTCATAGCAACTGTTCTGATGAACTCTTCTTAGAGCCTCAACTACATGAATTTAAGCATGCTACTAGATTGGCAACTACGTCTCACAATTTTACTGTTGAACTAGCTAGATGTCTCACCATATGTTCTATTTTAATACTTTCTTTTCTCACACTTCTTGCCTGTGGAACTCCTGATTTCATGCTTCCATGCCAACTACAATCTTCAAAAATGTCAATCACCATTTTCTTTCTTTCTGAATCCTGTCCTTCTCCACACTAAAGTCTTCTCATTCTCTTTCACTCCCTGCAACCTAGTAGAATTATCATTTTGCTGGGGGTGGAGAAGATTAGAAAAAAGATTCTATAAAGTCTTTTCTTCTATTTTTCATTATATATTCTCATGAGTCTTTGTTGATCTTTTCATCGTTAGAATTGTTTTCACAGGTGCCTGTGTGAACTTGCTAGGCAAATTGGTTTCTCCAACAATGCCCTGGATATATTTTCTAAGAAGCAGATTATTGGTGTCTACAGACAAGTAGTGAGTATGACATTTGTAACAATGTAATTTATAAACAATGTTTTTACCTTTGCATCCGATGCAAAAAGGAAAAAATTGTGCAATTTACTTTTCGTAATTCCATGGAAAATAAGTTACAGGAAAACTTATGTACCAATTGCCCCCCCCCCCCCAAACCCCCAGAAAATTTGGTACAGCTTATTTAATTATTGGAATTTCTGTGGGACATTGTTCCAAGCTTCTATCAACAGTTTTTAAAGAGTGTATGTCTGATCTCTCTCCTCTGTAATTGAAGTTGATGTAACAGTAAACCCCCACATGATAAAAATGTTTTTCATCATATAGTATATCTAAAATTTCCTGTTTTTTGTAGGACACCCTGTAGTTCTAAACACATTAATAAATGGAGATGAATAGCTTATATAAGCAATTCCATCTTGGAAAGGAATAGAAATCAAATAATAAAAAAAGAAAAATGGGGGTTAATTTGTGTCTTTAATTTTCCTAAAACCAATTTTAAATTTTTTTCTCTTTACACTACATATATTAACCATTACCTGCTTTTGTGATACTATGGACACCCATGTAGAAGGGGAATAGGTGTTTTTTTTTATTTTGATCTCGTGTTTGTTTGATGAACCAACAGCTAGTCCCTTTTAAAATTTAGTCTCTTAAGTCGCATCCACTTTGAAGATCTTTTACGGGATTTAAGAACACATGAAGACATAATGTTGTTACTACTGTATTTCAAAAGCATCTTACTGAGATCCACAAAGAAGAAAATAAACAGTAAATTTTGATCTCTTATATTTTAGATATTTAATCAATATATATATTTAGTGGAATGAAAAATATATATGGCTCTGTTGAAGGGAAAAATTCTAAGCATGTGAAAGAACTTCTGCTTTAACAACACTTGTACACAATATGCAAATGTAGTTTTTAGTACCAATGTTGTTTTAGTCATATTTCATGCATCTTGAAACCAATATGGTTATAAAGGTCCTACCTTTTAGTTATAGTGTATTATATATATATATATATATATATATATATATATATATATATATATATATATATATATACACACACACACACAGGGAACATCAAAACTACTTTTAGGGGCAGGTTCCTCAAAACAAGGACAAAAGTCCATATAAACATATATCTGCATCTGTTTATTTTTGAGCTATTAAGTTTAAAGAAAGTTTACAGTAGAATCATGGACCCAACCCTAAAAGTTTGTAAACGTATTTTCGGATTGTATCTTGAATTGTACATATAACAACATCACTGTAAACTTTAAACTTAATAATTTGTAAACATATATCCACAAATCTGGACTTTTGTTCTTGTTTTGGTGTGAGGAATCCACCCCCAAAGTTTGTAAAAGTATTTTTGATACACATACACACAACTACACACACACACATATATATATATATATATATATATATACATGTTTCATTAAATAATATAGACAAGTGTTGTCTATTTATTTTATGTAAGTTCTTTTCATATTGTCTGAGATATATATATATATATATATATATATATATATATATATATATATATATATATGAATCTTTTTTCTTAGAAACATTATAAAGAAATACACAACTCCAGTTGACAAAAACAAGAAAATTAAATTATCTACTATAAAAAATTTAAAACTGCAAACCTCATCATCAAGATCCAAAATTACAGAGAACCAATATTATTTATGAATTCATATGTCCTGTGTTCCTGATCAATCCAAATTCATAAATAATTGGATATACTACAACATTCCTAATAAGACTTGTGTTACATCTCTCTGACCACAACTCAATTAGATCTCATTTAAATACACATGAAGACCTACCAAACTCCATCTGCAACATACTTGTTGATAATACAAGTATAATAGCCTCATTCACATGTAACAAAAAAAAAGATTCAAAATAATGGAAGCACTATTCATAAAAAAGAAAAAGCCAACACTCAATAATATCAATTATGAACACTACCAAAATGTGCTGACCATGTTTGGAAAATAAAACCCATCTATAACTCTAGATATATACATAAAACAATCCATACATTCAGTTAAAAGTAAAAATAAAATCATCCTTGATAATGACTAAAAGTGGAGCTAAAAGCACTTGGACAATTTCTACATAATTTATGCCCAGAAAAGAAAAATTAAGAACACAGGAAAAATTAAATAGAAAACTTAACAGCAGTACCTTGTCAGTCATTTTTAATGAAACTTGTATAAAAGAGGGACTGCTGCCCAAATACACAATTTTATATGAGAGAGAAAACCTGAAAATCATGTAACTCAGAATATTAACTGTGTATACTGTTTACTCAAACATTACATACAAGCATGTTTTCAGATTTATTTATCTCATAAGTATTACTCTATTTATTGCATTATTAGTGAAAAATATTTTTTCGGCATTATGAAATAAATAAAAAAAAAAGGGCATCAAATTGTTTTACTTAGTTTTTGTATTGAATTATAAATTCTTCCCAGTTTTAATGTGTTAAGAAAAAAAAACAGTAGTGCTCAGTGAGTGCTGGTAGTAAGAAAACAGTGCTTGATGTATAATAACAGAGGTAATATTTGTACTAATAAATATATGATTTTCCTGCAACCCTTTGTTTCATGTACAGTGTAATCGTGAGGTGCAGAATGAAAACAGACTAAAATTTAAATATTGATATTTATAAACTACTCTTATGAAGCAGTCCATTTATTTACACGAGGTGGGGGATTATATCTAATTATAAAAAAAAAATAAAATCTAACATATTCCAAATACAAGGATATAAATATCTATATCCACGCAACAAATGTAAGCAAGTATACCAACACATATATATACAAGTTTATATACTCCAATATATCCCATCAATTCAAATATAACACATGTGTACACACAAATATCATTCACATATACAAATATATAAGTATATACATTACACTTATATACATATAGATAGGTACATATAATTAACACACACACACACAGGTTTGCTAAAAATGAGCATACACGATAAAAGAATGAACCTCCAAACTTAAAAAGTTTTATTGCCAAACTCCTTATTGTTAAGAAGAAAGCTCAAAAGATATTTTGATTTAATTATATTTTTTAATCCTTTCAACAGATAAGTCAAACCTCTTTGTCTCCATCTTTGCCTCTAACTCAATGTTAGATGACAAAGACCATCCCCTTCCAAAGTTCCCACATCTCACCTAGCACAATCCCCATAATATTACCATCACAGCATGAGAAGACTCCAGACTGATAAGAAAGACCCTAGAAAGCCACTGGTCCAGACAGATTTCCAGTGGTTGTCCTTAAGAACATCAACCTGGAATTATCCCCAATCCAAGCCTATGGAAAGTGCCAAGTGTATACCCAATTTTCAAGAACACAGGCGTGCAATCTTCCCCCTCCCAATACAGACCCATCAGTTTCCTCAGTATCATGAGCACCCTCTTTGGGGCCATATTCAATAAGAGGGTCATCATGCACCTAAAAAAAAGAACAACCTCTTCAGCGACTAGCAGTATTGGTTTCGGTCGCCTGATCCACTGCTGATGACCTAACTACCATTACTCACAGAATCGGTGAGGCTCTGGATGACACACCTTGAGGACCATAGCACTAGATATCTCAAAAGCCTTTGAAAAGGTGTAGCATAAAGGCTTACAACACAAGCACTCCCATTATGGAATCACTGGAAGGGTTTTCTCGATCATAAAATCCTTAGCAGGTAGGTCCATGAAGGTAGCTATCAATAGCCAGTCTTCTGGAGCCCTAGAGGTCAACACAGGCATTTCCCAGGGATCACTCTTCGGGTCCACCATCTTTTTGATCTTCATAAGGGATCTGCCTAAGAATATACTCAGATCATTTGTAAGTATCTATGCTGATGATATGACTATATACGGGCACACCTCTGAAACTTTCAATGGTCAGAGATTGGTGATTGATCTCTCTTCCAATCTTACACAAACTACCCAATGGGGTAAAAACTGACTGGTTACATTCATTGCCTTGAAGACAAAGCTAGTTACATTCCATCACCACTGATCTGACCCCGAAATACCACCAATTGGGATGAACGGAAGTCCTCTTAGGGAAGCACTATGCTTTGAAAGACTGTTGGGCCTCAAATTCACACCTGACCTGAAGTGGAACTCTTGCATATAATCCATAATAGCAGAAGGAGTCAAGTACTTACTGGAGCAGTACAGAGAGCCAAGCATTTTACCTGCATCCTTAGCAGACTCCTTCTGCTATTCTCTACCTTTACAAGTGACAGATGAGGCCAAAAATGAAATACTGTTGTCATATTTGGTCGAGTGCTGTCCAGACCTCACTCTCCAGCCTTGACAGTTCAAAAGCATCTCCGAGCTCTTGTGGGTGACAAATTATTCTCCACCCTTCAACCCCTCTCCCACTGGCAGGATGTGGCAAGCCTCTCGCTGCTCTACCACTACTTTTGCGGAAGTTGCTTGGATGAACTACATTCCTACATTCCCTGGTCCTGCCAAAGCAGACCTTCACAGCAAGAACACACCGTGCCACCCACATTCCCTCTGTATTCCATTGGTGAGAAATAAGTTCCATTCAAGCAGTTTCTTCCTGTGAACCACTGCCCTGTGGAAACTAACTCCAAACAGGATGTTTCTCCAATCACTACAATAACGTGATCAATTTGTAAATTCTTGCAAAAATCAAATAATTATCTGATTTTAAAATATACTTTCAGGACTAATTCACAAATGAATGAAATTATTTTATGAACAATTTTCCTTATCTGTCTGTATTTCTGAAATAAGATATTTTAATTATTTACATTGTTCAGACACTTATTCTCATTTTTATTGGCATATTCACAATGCTTCAGCTGTTGTGCGATCTGGCCTTCTTCAGGTGATTGGAATTTTGAGCTGAACCCTTTACTTCATCCACTGGGGTAGAGTGTTCAAGTTCCATGTGCCATGCCTCTTCCAGATGTCTCCGTTATTTCCCTTTAACTCAAATCTTCATGTCTTAATTCACCACTGCAGTAGCCAGGTATCGAACTCACAACTCTTTGGGTCAAGTCACTGGATATAACCAACACTTTTATCCACTGGGATAATAGAAATAAAGAGTTCAGTTCGAAATTCCAATCATCTGATGAAGTCCAGAGCGCACAACGGCTAAAACGTTGTGAATATGGCAATAAAGATGAGGACAACAGTCTGAATAATGTAGACCTTCTCTTCTTCCTCTTTTTTCCTCTTCTTTTCTTTCTCTTCTTTTCTTTCTCTTCTTCTTCTCTTTCTCTTCTTCTTCTCTTTCTCTTCTTCTTCTCTTTCTCTTCTTCTTCTTTCTCTTCTTCTTCTCTTTCTCTTCTTCTTCTCTTTCTCTTTTTTCTTTCTCTTTTTTTCTTTCTCTTTTTTTTCTTTCTCTTTTTTTCTTTCTCTTTTTTTCTTTCTCTTTTTTTTCTTTCTCTTTTTTTTCTTTCTCTTTTTTTTCTTTCTCTTTTTTTTCTTTCTCTTTTTTTTCTTTCTCTTTTTTTTCTTTCTCTTTTTTTTCTTTCTCTTTTTTTCTTTCTCTTTTTTTTCTTTCTCTTTTTTTTCTTTCTCTTTTTTTCTTTCTCTTTTTTTTTTTTCTCTTTTTTTCTTTCTCTTTTTTTTCTTTCTCTTTTTTTTCTTTCTCTTTTTTTTCTTTCTCTTTTTTTTCTTTCTCTTTTTTTTTTCTTTCTCTTTTTTTTTTCTTTCTCTTTTTTTTTTCTTTCTCTTTTTTTTTTCTTTCTCTTTTTTTTTCTTTCTCTTTTTTTTTCTTTCTCTTTTTTTTTCTTTCTCTTTTTTTTTTCTTTCTCTTTTTTTTTTTCTTTCTCTTTTTTTTTTCTTTCTCTTTTTTTTTTTCTTTCTCTTTTTTTTTTCTTTCTCTTTTTTTTTTTTCTTTCTCTTTTTTTTTTTTCTTTCTCTTTTTTTTTTTCTTTCTCTTTTTTTTTTTCTTTCTCTTTTTTTTTTTTCTTTCTCTTTTTTTTTTTTCTTTCTCTTTTTTTTTTTTCTTTCTCTTTTTTTTTTTCTTTCTCTTTTTTTTTTTTCCTCTTAAACTGTACCTCTTACTTTGTAACCCTCTACCTAAAGTGGCTTGTGGGCCTTGTACAGGACAGACATCATTGTTAAAAATTTTGTTTTTAAATCACTGACATATGAAAGAGTGCTGAAAAGTTCTTGGCCTAACCAAGAATGGATTCTCTCCAAAATTGTTGTTTAGTTTGGGAAAAGTGAGAACTTTTCACCCACCTTGTATATATATATATCTACTTGCATATTTCATTCTTGTGTAATAAAATAATTTTTCTAATGATGCTAAGACCTAAAAGTAACTTTTTTTTTTGTCTTACATATTTTCCATGGTTTTTTTTTTTTTTTGATTTTTTTAAATAGAAATAAATTAAATGTTTACTTATTTTGTCCCTGCTCTTTTTAACACAATCTTTGTTATATATTAATTGAAAATTCTGCTTATTTCAGAATCTGTCTATATTTCTGAGATGAGGCATTATGTACATTATTTACATTATTTGGACTATTGTCCTCATCTTTGTTGCCATATTTATTACAATATTTTGGCCATTGTACACTCCGGCCTTCTTCAGGTGGTTGGAATGTCGAACTGAACCCTTTATTTCGCTCACTGGAGTAGACTGTTCTAGTTCCACATGCTATGTTTAATGGATGTCTTTTATCAGTTATCTCCTTGTTAATTTCCCTCTGAAAGTTCTCCACTTCCTTAACCGGGTATTGAACTCACGCTATTTGGGTCTTGTCACTGGATCTAACTAAGGCAGTGGAGAAGTTTCAGAGGGAAATTATCATGGAGATAACTGATAACTGACATCCATTAAACATGGCACGTAGAACTAGAACAGTCAACCCCAGTGAGCGAAATAAAGGGTTCAGTTCAACATTCCAACCACCTGAAGAAGGCTGGAGCATACAGCGGCCGAAACGTTGTAATATATATGGCGACAATAGTCCGAATAATGTAAATGTCTGCTTATTTCAGTTGGCTTGAAATTACTTCAAAATTAAATAGATAAAATTTCCCCTTTGAGAAACTATTTTTTTTTTCTCTTCAGCTAGAAGAGAGGGCTGCAAAAGAAAGGTTACAGAGAGCCCGATCAAATGTACGCCACAGGATACCAATGCCAAATTTGGTGTCTATTGTTGTGAAAGAAAAAAATTCAGGTAATTAACTCTTATCCATTTACTACCCACCTTTGTAATTGTAGTCCTTGTTCTGCCATCCATTTATTCAAACTTGTCGAGTAATTACTTGATGTTTTTTCCCTTGCTTTTATATATACCCTGTGAGTGTGAAATTCTCTAAGAACTTCTTTCCTTATATCTCCTCCAGATTTCAGTTGTTCTTTCTGATTGTTAGCATCAGTTACATTTTAGTTTCTGTTCTCTTTAAAACTTCCCTGTTTCTCACATGCTCTGTCCATAGTACTCTCAGAACTCCTTGATAGAACTGCATCTTTGTCACTTCACATCTCTTCATCTGGAGGGAATATGTCATGTATTTATTGTTATATAGGAGAATAAATATTACATAGCAGTCTTGCTCTCTTTAGTACATTTTAGTTTTCTCTTAAGTACATTTTCCATCCCATAATTTGTTGCTCAGTTACTGAAAGCGATATTTAGCTATTTGTAAGCACTATTTGATTTCAGCTTTACACTTGCTGTTACCTGTTCCTGTATTAACCAGATAGTTAATCTTCTGCATTAGCTTGATTTTTTTTTTTTTTTCTTAATTAATGGCTAGTCCTCTCTTGATCTACATTGTCTAATATTTCCTTTTTTTTTTCTTCTAAGTCAACTGTTTAAGTAAGTGCCCAGCAACATACAGCACACATGGCACGCTAAGCAATTACCAATGGCAAGCAGCTGCAAAGAATATTGTGAAGTCCAAACCAATAACTACTACAGCACGAGAAGATATCAAGCCGTTTCAATTTTAATATATACTAAAATATATACTATATATAACTAAATAAAATATTGTAGAACAGGTGTATTGGCCTTGACTTGTATAAAAATACGCATGCTGTTGGCACATAGCAAAAGTTTGCCAACACTTGCTCTAGACCCTCTTTTGTAATGTGTCCCAGTAATTTTATTCAACTGCTTTTCATTGCAAGTTTTCCTTGTAGTTTCTATTCTCTTTAAAACTTCCTTGTTGCTCACAGGTTCTGACCATGGTATTCTCAACATTTTTTAAGAATGATGGAGAACCCTCTGACCTCTCAAATTATTGCCCTATTAGTCTCTTACCACTTTTTGGCAAAGTATTTTAGGCTCTAATTAATGCTGAAATAGTTGTCTTGCTTCTCACCACCTCCTCTCAGATAAACTCTACTGCTGATGTGTTAACAGCCATCACTGAATTTCTACATCAAGCACTGGATTGAGAATGGTAAAGCTTGAGGTGTGGCTCTTGATATCTCAAAGGCATTTGACAGGGTTTGGCATGTTGGCCTTCTACACGAGCTCCAGGGAAATAGTATCACAGCACAATGTTTGATTTAATTCAATCATTCCTATCAAATCATGAAATGAAGGTTGTTTTGAATGGGCTTGCTTTCAGATCATTTCTCATGAATGCAGATGTCCCCCCAAGGCTCTATTCTAGGTCCTATGCTTTTTCTGATCTTCATCAATGATCTCCCCCAAAGTAATCAGTTCTCAAGTAGGTATTTATGCAGATGACACTACTCTTTACTCCTGTCTCAATAGCAAATCCAATATACCTGACAAAGTAAACCTGCCTGCTGCTCTTGAAAAGGACCTCAGTGGTCAACTGGGGGCAAGAAACAAAACTGCTTTCGTTTAACCACCATAGTGAATCTGGCTGAAGCTAAACACCAGGAGAGCAATACACTGTTTTCTTAGCCTTATGTTTTCCACTGATTTGAAGTGGAGTGACTACATTGAATCAACAGCTGCAAGGAAAGTTGGGTCACCGTGCTGTACCAGAAAATTTTTCTCATCTGAATCCATCTTGCATATTTACAAATCTTTCATTTGTTCGTGCATTGAATACTGTTGTCATATTGAATACTGCTGCACATCTCTAGATTCTTGACAAAATCCAAAGAAGGATTTGTCATGTAATCGATCCTGACTAGGCATCTTGACTTCAGTCACTTTCTCACTGACGTGATGTGTCTTCCCTCTGTTTTTTCTACAAACATTTTCATGGCAACTCATTTGATGAGCATTTTTCCCTGGTTCCCCTGAATAAAAGAATTTTCTAGTGCTACTAGATTGTCATCTAAGTCCCACGCTTTTACTGTTGAAATAGCTAAATGAAACTGCCACTGCTACTCCAACAGTTTATTTTTCCTGTGGAATTCCCTTCCATTTACTTGCTTCCCTGATAACTATAATCTTCAAAAATTTAAATTCAACATCAATTGCCATCTTCTGTATTCTTGAATCCCATTCATCTTTTGTCCTTTCCTCAATCCTTCCTATTCTCAGTCTTTTCTTTCACTCTTGTGCACTAGTGGCATTTCTGCTTTGCTTGGGGTGAAATGATTTTTAAAAATAAAAATAAAAATTAATTGATAGAACCTCATTTGTCACTTCAAGTCTTGTCATCTGTAGAATACATGACTTTCACCTTGGGCCATCTCTTTTGTTGATAACCATGTAGTTTTTCTTAGTTAATGGTTTATCCTCTCTTGCTCTGCAGGACTACAAGGATTATGGCTATATCATGTTGAAACATTGGTTTTAGTACGATCAAGCCTGGTCAGTACCTAGATGGGAAAACCAGGTGCTGTAAGCTTGGATGTGCAGGTGGTGTAATGAATAACGGCTTGAAATCTGAGATCAGAGTTCCAATTCCAGTTTGGTTTGTTATATTGATTTATGTACAAAATACCCTTTGGAGGGGGGTATGAATCTACATCTTCTCCCTCCATCTACGAGCTAATTAGTAGGACTTGTCTCAGTAAATCATTATCTCTAAAAAGAATTCTTATTATCTAAAAATATTTTGCCAACTTTTAAAAATCCGGCAAAAAGGTTAAACGGTAAAAAAAAAAAAATCAATCTATCTTAGACTACATTGTTTACTAGTTCCTTTTCTTTCTAAATTAGCTATCAGCACACTGTCATATGTATAATGTCTGTTAAGGTTATGACTGCTAGATCTTTTCATCCTCTTAAAATCAATTCACTGTACAGCATAAATAAATCCGGTGAAAACACATTCTTGTACTCCTTTCATTTCTGAATTTGTGCATTCTCTGTCTACATTAAAGCTGTTTGTTTTCAGTAGAAGTTCCAGATTATTTGAATCTTTTCTGGACAAGTTTCCCTAAACTTTCAAGGATTTCTGTGTTGTATTTTTGTCAAATGTCTTTGTAATCTATGAAACGTCAGCATAGATATTTCTGCAGTTATATCACTTGCTCTGGTGACAATCTAATCGTTAAAATTGCACTTCTTGTTCCAGTGAACAAAACTAGTATTCTTGTTGAATTTCTGGCCTATAAATAATAAACTCTACTAGAATTTGAATTCTTACTTACATGGCTTATCAAGCTGATTGTTTGGTGGAATTCACAATTATTTGCACCTGCATTATGAAGATTGATCTGAGTTTTTTTTTGTTTTTTTTTTCTAGTATTCTAATGTTGTCATAAGTGATAAACCTTTCAAAATGTTTATCACTTTGGTAACCTTATCTAACACAAAATTGTCTAAAGCTGTCATTACAATCTCATCTGGTCTTGCTGTTTTTTCACCTCACACACTGCTTAAGATCTCTGCTCAGATCTTGTGATTCTTTCTATATTTTTATATATTGTAGGTTCTCACTTATATTGCCATGAAGGAGCTCTCCAATGTATTCCATCTCTGTAGTACCTTTTTTTTTTTCTTTCTTCCATTATGATCATTCCCTCTTTTGATTTCATACAAAATGCAGTTTCATTTTCCTTTGTATCTTTAATTTATTTTGACAAGTTTAAATGTGAGTTTGATACTTAGGAAATGTTAATAAATTCCGCATTATTCATATTGACAGCTGTTCCCAAAAAAACACTTCAGATTTGTAATAAATTTTATTGCAGGTATGTTCCAGCTTCTTTGTCAAGGTACAGCAGACTTGATCCTGGATTGTTGCAGTGATTATTGGAATGGACAAGATTTGTGTCCTCTTACTGACTCTGATAGGTAAGAAAGTTGTTTTTTTGTTTTGTTTTGTTTTTTTTTTTCTCTCCAACTCTTGTATACCATCTATTGATGACTTTCAAAATAATAATTTCAATGCATTAAAATTACAAACTTATATTTAAGCCCATCTAGTGTTAAAGAACTAGCAACTTAATTTCTCTAATCTTATTGAGAGATGAATTTTGGATTCATTTACATTTCATGGTTCAATACTTAGGAAATTTTCCCAGAACACAAGCTTTTCTTGTTTTGCTATACCTTGTTGTGAGAAATGCTTGCTGTGTTTATGTAGAAAATGTGTCTCCTTGTACTATTTTTCCTGTAACAATTATTGTGAATTCTAATTTGAATCTGAGTAATAAATGAGTAATACAAAACAATATTGTTAATATATTAACAAAAGTATCACAATTACGAGAAAAGAAGAAAACATGTAAAGACTAGTTTCAAAAAGCATTTAAATTAAATAGTGTGTGTGTGGGGAGGGGGTGAAGCCAGCTTATGTAATAGACACATGTCTGAAAGAGTACAAAAAGTCACAAGAGAAAAGGAAGACATTGAATATGAACATGCCCCAGTGGGTGGGTAGGGATACTTTTTTTCCATTTGCAACTATAGCCGGAGTTGCAAAAGAGTAAAAAGAATGTGAATATTTATAGGCTTAAGGAGCACCCCTCCGACACTGTTTTTTTTTTTTTTAAGGAAAGTCAAGTGGGATAACCCACAACCTACAGTCATTTTTTTATCACTCGTTTTTTTATCTATATCACTGATACTTTAATTGATTGTAACTATCCTATTGTCACTTACAAAATACCTGAATAATTTTTCTTACCTCTTATTTTATACATGATATTATTTTCTGATTACAAAAGTTTTTTATAATACTGATAAATAGAATAGTTTTTATTTTACTATTTTTTTCGATTTTTTTTTTTTTTTTTTTTTTTTTTTTTTTTTTAAATCTTGAACTTTTCAGAATGCTTGTTATATTCTAAGTCTTAATTTTTAAGTCCTTATGAAATGTAAGAATCTAATGAAAGATAAAAATAACAAAAAGATATTTACTTTATAAATGTTAATTAAATACAATGAAAATCATTAATTCTTCAACTTTGGTGACAAATTCTTTTATCTAAACTTTAGGTAGACTGACTTGTTGGATTTTATCACTCATTATTCTTGTCTTCAATTATTGTAGGTCATTAGTTACATATTTTTTTTAAAAATAGCTATGACATTGTCATAATTAAATTGTCTCTAATTTTAAAGTTTTGCACAAATAACTTAGCCAAGTTACTTTTTAACTTTTCTCTTGGCTTCTACTCTGTTCCTATTGAAATAGAATACTAATTTTTAGCAGTAAAATATGAAAAGGTTTTACAATTTGTTGCTCTTTAATAAAATCAAGGAACAAGATATGAATAACTTAATTCTTGACTACTGACAAATATTTCTTTGTAATTTTTCTTTGTATAATAGAGATTTTTTGCCAAAACGTGAAAAACAAATTTTATGTTAAAATTTGATAGATTAAGTATTTCAGTAATTTTTTCCCTCCTTACAGTCATCAATATTTAAATTTATCAAAAATGCTCAAAGTAAAAATTGGTGATGGATTAGTTGTAAAGTCAGTGGGATACAACAAGCTGAAACCTTGCTCATGTACATCAGGTTGAAATGCAGTCAACACTAATATACAGCAATGATTGTTTCAATCGCTGGCCTCACCAGAATTTTTATCAATACAGGTGTAACGAGTCTTGATCTATTTAATTAATTCTACTGATGTTGTCAATGCCTAGTTTCTGCTGAAACCGCAATATACAATACCTGATATAGAGTGGGGGACTCCAGCATGGCGAAATGTTTAGTGAGCTAGTCTGTGGTTGATCATTTGAGTAATGAGTTTGATCCTAACTAGGTATCTCATAGTTATGCCTTTGTGCTAAACTTAGTATATAACAATTGTCTGATAAGAAGGCTACCTTTTTTTTATAGAACAAAAATTATGATTTTGTCATTAAATCATTTTTACTTGGAAGCATAAACCCTTTTTTCATTTTTGTCTTTGTATTTCCTTTTTGTCTTTGTATTTCCTTGATCAATCTATCCTACCCTAGACACCACTTCTGCTATAACTGCAGTACATATGATACTCCAATGACCCCAATGGTTTATGGAGTTGGTTATGTGACAATTCCCCATATATTATGTGTTACTAATTTTAAAATAATTGATATTTTTCTTTTTGCAGAAAAAAGGTTTTAGATTTTTACCACAGGACCAGCATAGCCTCCTACTGTACAGCATTTTCCTATCGCCCCCTCACCACTCAGATCACTTCACCATTGAAAGACATGTACATTGAGCTACCAGCTGATTCATCTGCAATGTGCCAAATTCAGAATGTTGCAACAAGGTACAATTTTGTTTTTCTATAACCATGTAAATTTTACTCACGCTCTGCTTGTTCACTAGATTTTGTAATTCTGTCTGGTGACTAACATTTGATGTTTTAAAAAAAAATACTCTGTTAATTTTTTAAATTTCTAATGCTTTTGCTCTTTTAGTTTCTGTTCAAACTGTTTTGATGATTAGATTTGACGTTTGTATCACTCATTTGTTAGATTTGATATTTCAGTTTAATGAGAACAAGACCAAAAACCATTTTGGTCTATCATGTCATACCTTTATTTACCTGAACTCTTACTTTGTCCTAATTAGGCAACTAGATCAGAAGTAAACAGAACACAATTTTATTGTATTACATATTATTCAATATTGCTGATAAGGTTTTAAAATAAATCTTAGGGGTTGGAGAGCAAATGTTTTCACAAGATCAATTTTAAATCTTTGCATATTATTATAAAGTCTCAGAAATAAAGTTGTAATTGCAAAGTAAATTCCTGTTTTTTCATCTTTTAGTGTATGGACAATGTCTACAATTTGAAGTAGGAACATGCATATTTCTTACATGACTCGGGTTTAAAACTTTTTAATAAGGTATTTAAAATAATTTTTCCCTCCATATTAAAAACATTTAAGTTCTTTCTTTTTGTCTCTCTAATTCCAGAGTGAATGAATCTGTAAAAATGGACTCCAGCAAGCTGACAAAGCAACCCTGGTGCTTTAGTGCTGATTCTCTTGTCACTGAAAATGATGGCCCCTATTCCTCTGATAGTGTTCCTGCATGTTTCCAAATGCAATGCAGCCAGATCTTCATTGGAATGGTATCTATGCAGTATCAGGCACGATTGGTAAGTACAATTCTTTGATCAGAAAGAAAAAGACAAGTCCTTATTACCACATGTGGGGTATAGAGCCTGTCGAGTAACTGGTTATGGTTAAGTATAATTGGCAAAATGCTTAACAGAATTGATAAAGTTTACAATAAACAATAAAAAAAGGATGAAAAAGAACAGGGCAAAATAACACACCCGTGTGTGTGTGTGTGCACGCACAAGTTAAATTTTTAGGTTTTGTTTAACACCATATCGACTCCTTATGGGTCATTTAATGCCTAAATGTAATAAAAATGTTGTTCTGCTTTCACAATTGAGTATATGGTAGATGATACTCAGCTTTTGCACATGTACATAGCTGTGTGGATATGATTACAAGAAGCAATGATATGTGTGTTTTATGTTGTAGTTTTCTTGAAGTTATATTTCGGAATACAGTTTGATTTCTTTAAGAAATTGTAGGATATTATTTGGATTAACGTCATGAAAGAGTTCTTTCATGTTGGTTGGTTGTTTGGGTTTTTTTTGGGGGGGGTTAGTGGCACATCCACCTCTTTGGGTTATTTAATGCTGAAATCTAAATATTTTGAATGCAATTGCATGCCTTCAACTGTAGATAAAATGTATTCCTGGTCAGTTTTCTATAAATATGTATTGCTGGTCAATTTACTATAAAAATGTATTTTTCTACTTTCATAGTGTCGTGTCTTGTTTTTGGGGTGGGGGGGGTCACTATTTGTTCATAGCTGGGACTCTAACAGGTACTACCACCCCAGGTCAGGGTGAACCTGGGAACAACAGCAATTAGGAGGTGGTTCTATGCTCCTCGAAACCTCCAATCTCTTGATCAGAAGTCTTGCTGCCAGGTGTAGTTTATCATCATACCCAGGACTATTAAAGATTTTAAAAAAAGTTCACAAAGTTAGAATTGTGTTCACATGCAAAAAGAATAATAAAGTGATTGTAGAATTCTGACTTCAAGAAAAGAAAGAACAAAAAAAAATGTGGCGACTGAGAATGGGTCCATTTTTTTATTTGTTAGTAAGAAATCCCAGCATGCATCTGTAGGATTTGGAGAGGGGGATGTTTTTAACAACCATTGATTGGAACTATCAGGGTCACATCCTGATCATGCTAGTGGGATTTTCTATAACAAGTATGCTTTTTATGCCAACCCCATGCTAAATCATTTTTTTTTTTTTTTTTTTTAATTCACTTATCCTTCTGACTGGTTACCAACCAAGGTTAGAGAGTTCGGTCAGTCCTACAATTTAACCTGTAACTGGAGAGAGAAGAAATGGATTCACATACCTTTCCCAATGGCATTTGTGTGAAAGTAAATGTAATGACCACAGATGGAATTTAAATTCTATCTGCCAGTCTCAATTTCTGCATAGATAACCACTACACTGTGCACACATCTCTGATTATAATTCTATATAAAATCTTTTTAAAATTGTTACTCATTTTTGTTAACTTCAAAAACAAAGGAAACATTAAGATTGTAACAAAAAATACTGCTCAAGTCTCAACAACTTTTATTATTAAAAGAATTTAATTTTTTTAAGTTATGGAAATGTTCAGAAATTTTTTGTAATCTTTTTTATTTTTTAAAATAAATTTTATTAGTTAATTTTCAAACCTATATACCATGTCCTTGATGGAAAATGTGACATTGAAATCCAAAGGTGCATTGGAATAACAAAAGATGCTTTCCAAAAAGTAAAAGTTTATGAGAAACAAAGAAAAGAATGCTAAACTGCTATGTAATATCAGTTGTCCAGAAAGTGCTGGCCATTTCCTCCTGAAAAAAAAAACATGAGGCTACAGAAATGTGGTTCTTCAAAAGTATGTTGAGAATATTAGGGACAGAATATATAAGCAACAAGGAAACTTTAAGGAAAACGAGAACAAAAAATATCTTTTGTACTTAGAATAAGAGACATTTGAAATTTCTAGGACCACCTAATGAGGATAGGCTTGTCATATGGCATATTGAGAGACAGTGTGGGACAGCAAGTAACCTACCTAATAATAAACTTGTGTAAAGGGATGTCAGAACAGGGAGAGATAGAAAAAAACATTAAGAGCTACAATGGATAGGAAGTTGTGGAAAGCCTTTATTGCCCATGTCCTAAGACACAGCACATAGAAGTTCAAACATTAACATATTAAAAAAAATTTTATTTTTTCATAACTGCTTTTGTCATGAAAATCTTAGTCTGGAACAAACATTGTATAATTTTAACTACACCACCTTTTGCAAATTTTAAATATATTATTCTAATTGATATTTTGATTCTTCCTTTTAGCTATTCTCAGTTATTGAATTAATCTTTATTCTAAATTTGAATTTAATTTTATATATATTTTATAATGTATATTTGGGCAGCAACCTTTCTTTTTAAATGTTTTTCATTAAATATGGCCGACAAGGATGATTCAACTTTTTTACTTAGTTTTTCACACATTCTTATGTTTTCAGTTTTATAGGAGTAACAGAGTATGAAAATTTTCTATACTTTTCATTGTCCCAAACACTTTCAGCCACTTCTTTAGCCATTTTCAAGGTGAATTTGGTTGGTGTTAGTTTTTCATGTTTTGACTGTTGCATTGAAAGTTGTATTTTATTTTTATATATATATATATATATATATATATATATATATATATATATATATATATAAATTTTTATTTTTTTTTTTTTTTTTTTTTTTTTTAAAGAAAATTTAAGAATTAAGATTTTAATTATCAATTGGCCTAAATTGCACCTCCAAATATGTGCAAATTGATTGACTCATTTTTTTGTCATTTGTTTTTATTTCAGGAATTTGTTCAAATGATTGATAAACTTGAAACAGCTTTCATCAGATTTGTTCATTTTTCTAATGAAAATGAATTAAGAAGTCGAGTAAGTAATTTATTTCTCAGCAAGATAAAAAATATGAATGTCTATTTTAGGGTTGAAATTATTTTGTAAGACTTTGGAAAGTGAAAAAATAACTGGTATTTTAACTTTTAAGGAGAAACCTTATATATTTTTACTATGAAGTTGCCTCTTTTTGTACAAAAATGGCTACTGACATGAAAATTTGAATATGATCCCTTAAAAAGAAAACACTACATTATTTTCCTTAAATTATTAAATAGGAAAATGAACTAAATTTTTAGCCAAATGTAACTTAGAAAAATAATTAATTATTAGGCCCAGTTTTGAGTTGTTTTCTATAAATTCTATAACTATTATTAGTTATCCAGTCTTTGGCAAAAAATTTTGTATAGTTCACAACTTACCAATTACTCATTTTTAACTTTAATTCTGAAAATAAGAGAATAAAATATAAGAGTTGTCTAACATAACCTGATGCATACACACATTCACTTTTAACATAATTTTGCATATAAAAGTTCATACATACAAAAAGTAAACTCTTTCAAGACCCAAACAAAAAGACTATTTGACATTTGGGTTGTCAAATAACTGACAATATTTCTTTACTTGCTTCCATGTTTGCAATTATACCATTCTGTTTATGTGCCTTTTTAAAATCTAAATAGATTAAATTTGTAAAAATTTCACCTTTTGGTTTTTCACAATTTTATTCTTTTACAAAATTGGCAACCTACAAGTTGCTGATTTATGTATGAGATTTGTGATTAGATTGAATAAAAACTTTAAATGAAAGCAATAATAATTTCCATTCATTAGGCACTCTTATATTTATATATCATTTTTAATATAAACATTTGTAAGTTTTATTTGCTATATAATAATTAATAAAAGCAGATTGACTAAAGCTTGATACATTTTTTGCTTACCTTATAAAGATATCAAAATTATAAAAATAAATTAACTATTTTGTAAATCTCTCTTGTAGGTATTTTCAGAAAAAATGGGTTTGGAAGCTGGTTGGAATTGCCACATTTCTCTGGCTTCCCCAATTAAATCAGAAGAATTATCAGTGCCTGGTACCTCACAGGGCGAACTTTCTCACCGTACATCGAAATATTCAAGCCGCCACTCTAATGACACCATTGGACGTGAGTCACATGCATGGAACACTAAAATGAAGCAGCAGCAGCAGCAACAACACCACCACCATCCCCATCCTGCTGTAGGTGAATCCTTGCACACCCGCTGCTACAGTGCACCAAGTGTCATCAATCTAGATATGTGTCTTGTTAAGTTTGATGACACTTCTTCTACAAACCAAACGAATGGTGATATGCCAACATTTTGCATCAACCCTGATTTCCCCAAGGAAATAGTGATCGATCGGGACAGCTTGCTAGGAGAAAACATGGATGATTCAACTGAATTGTTGGCCAATTCCAGTGCCACTGCTCCTGCTGCAACTTCTGTTGCTGGCACTCCTGTGGGTGGTGCTGCCTCTTCTTCAGATTGTAATGATGGGAGTGGAGAACCTTGCTCAGAGAGCCACCTGACCTCAAGTTGTGAGACGGAAAACACAGAATTTAGTTTACCAGGAGTACCAGACAATAGGGTAAGCAACACTTTCATAGATAAGTGAAAATATTAAGGCTTTCTCTCTGTTTGCTGTATATTTGTAGCCTTTCGTTTTTATTATTGATATTATTATTGTTGCTTTTGATTTCTGTTATATTTTTATTTATTTCTGGTGCTAACAAGAGACCTAAGATCAGAAATGGCATTGTGACATTTTCTAATAAAAATTTAATTAAAATAATAAATAAAAAAAAACTTAACACACATTTTGCATAAATAAAACCCTTTGTAAAGTGAGGTGTGCTTGTGAGAACAACTTATTTTGTATTTCTCCTTTCTGCTAGGGATTTTTTTTAATGAGACTATAAGAACCTTTCCAAGGCCCCAAGCACATCAGGAATTATCGATGTCTTCATCTTTTGAGATTACCACTACATGATCCATGTATTTTGATAGTTTTTTTGTTTTTTAAAAAAAAAGATTTTTAAAGTGACATTATTCTCATATATATATTCTTATATATATATATATATATATATAAAATCTGTAAATGGAAAGGACCATCCAAATGGTTCTTTTTAATATAAAATATTAAAAAGATAGATCCAAAATCAATGTATAGAATACATAGCAATATATGTTAAGCTTTTCTTTGATGTATATCTCAAATACGGTTATAAATCATGATTTATTTTGACAAGTTTGGCTAATACGTCTCATCAGACTGAAAATATAAATGGTTTGAATTTATCCAGATAATATTTAAAAAAAAAAAATGTGGGGGTAATAAAAGGAAAAAAGGTTAGTCGAGGTGTCTGATCTAGAAAATTTATTTTCAGGGTATTGGAAGCCATCAGCCAATGCTTATGTGTGGTGGAGAAAGGATACTAGAAACTCTAGAGAAATATATTAACATAGACATATACACATGCGTACACACACACATATATATATGCACATACATATATATCTCTTTTTAATGATGGACTATAAGTTTTCTATTTTATTTATCTGGAGGGGCTGGAAGCTATTCTATAAATTTAGTGTCTTTGAAACAGATAAAGGACATAGGAGCATATATTTGATTAACACAATATCTTATATACATAAATTGTTTTACATGTCTTTTATCCAGTGATTTTTATCTTTGCTACTGTTTTGACTTGCAGCAATTTTTATTGCTTCCCAGAGATCTTCTTTGCTTGAATATTGTTTTTTTATTGTCTTTTAATGATCGACTACAAGTTTTCTATTGGATTAACATCTGGAAATAATTTGGTTGGTTGATTGTCAGCCCTTGTATTATTTAGTGTCAAATTTTGTGTTGAAAACCCACTGAGGATTAAACTCTGTAGTTGCTAAATATTAAACCATGCTGAGGTACCTATTAATTTGGGTGTGATCTTTTTAGCAATTGTGAGTATTGTCTTGGAGATATATACTGTTTATCTTAAGTTTCTTTGGCATGAGTTGTACATTTTTAGAAATTAGTTTTCATGTACTTCTTCACTCAACTTAAAACTTTCTCTGTTTTCTTAAAGGTGGTAGTTTGGTTGCTTTCATCTCTTTAGTCAATCTTAATTCTACATCTTTTCTCTTTGTTTACATCCTGAACACCATCTTCAAATGCATTTTCTTGTTGCTTTATTTGCTTTTCTTGCTTATTGGCCTTTCTATTTCTTAAAATAAGTTTTTTTGTTTTGGTTTTTAACTTCTGTCTATATTTCTGAGATGAAGTATTGTAATTATTTACACAATTTACATTGTTCAGAACCAGTAATATGGAGTACTAGAGAAAAACAATAACAAATTGTAATATGAGCTCTGGTAAGAAATGACTAGGACATTTATAAATCCCAAAAGTTCATACAATGATGTCCTCGAGGACACATGGCCCAGTGCATAAAAGCATTGGTTGAATCCAGTGATTTGACCCAAAAGAGTTTGATTCACTTGGCTACAGCAAAGGTGAACAAAAACTTGGAGAGTCAAATTAAAGGGAAATAATTGATATTGAGATATCCGTGAGTCATGGCATGTGGAACTAGAACAATCTACCCCAGTGGGCGAAATAAAGGGTTCGATTCAAAATTCCAATCACCTGAAGAAGGCTGGAGTATACAATAGCCGAAATTTTGTTAATATGACAACAAAGGACAACAGTCGAACAATGTAAATAATGTAAAGATTTTCAACTTCTTTGATTGTTCTTTAATGCCTGTTCAACTTTTGCAATTTCCAATGTTGTTTCCATCACTCAATAACTTTACAATATTTTGTTTTTTGAGGTTATCTTTCTTAAAACCATAGTAATTTTTATAGATCTAGAAATTAAAAATATTAACTATACTGCATTTACTATATGATGAACAACCATTATGTTGCATAATAAAATCTCATGTCACCAAATAAATCATAACTACTTCTGATAAAACTAGATATAAGCTGAAATTTAATGTGGCATATTTACGATAACTATAACCTGATATAAATATTTGATATAAATATAACCTGAATTTTTTTTTTTTTTTTTTTCTTTATAAACATCAGTTGGTTAATACTAATTTTATTGTGAAAGCATTGATTTGTCTAATAATTTTTGACATTGTGCAGTTTTTATTTTAGCAATAATTCATTTTACCCAAATCCTCCCTCCAAAATTATGAATGTAAAAATACCTGATTATTAACCCACCTGGAGTCAGTCATTTATTAGTTTTGTATTTCTCCTAGGCTCAGCTTCCAAGAGGCATAGAGAACATCCGACCGCATCTTGAAAAAGTGGACAATGTGCCTTTACTCGTTAATCTCTTCACTGACTGCACTCCTGAAAGTAAGTTTTCAAAAGATTTTTCTTGTTTTGTTTTTGAAAAATGCTGTGTTGGGTAGGGGAATTCTTTTAAAGTGCTTTTGGCGTGGGTCCTCTGATTTTTTTTTTTTTCTCAGTGTGGGTGAATTCAGATATCCAGTACTTTAATGTGAATTCTTCATAACTTTTTTTAATCTATTCAAATACAATTATTCTTGGAAATATTTTTGTCAAATTTAATTAACTTGTATTTAATGTGCACTTAATTTTATATAATAATTTTACAAATTATTGTCTCATTGAATCCCATTGATTACAAGTCTTGCTTTTTAAACAAAATAATTATGAAATGTTTGTATTTTTTTTTGTTTATCTTTCTTTCCCGTCCGTCTGTCTCTCTCATCCGTCTCTCATTTTTTTTTTAACACTACTAGCAAAACAGCTGTTAGTAAGCAGTTATATTTGTCAGAACTCAATATCTGATGCTTTTATATCAAAGCACAAATAAATGTGCAAGGTAAAAACAAACATACATATATATATATATATATATATATATATATATTAGTAGGTTATTTTCCAGGTACTTAAATGTATTTTCTGTTATCATAGCAGAGAAATTTAAAAATATAAGCCAGACCTGCAGGCAAGAACATTTACAAATTTATCTTCATTTGACTTCCAAAGAAGGAAATGTTAGAATTGCTTAAATTCTTTTAATCTTTCTTCCTAAATAGATTTGAAGTTTCCTCATTTTATTAAACCAAAAAAGACCTTTTTATCTGAAAAGTACAATCTTAGTACTTTTTCAATATTAATAGACTTTTGAGTTTATTAACATTTTAATTGGTTCTTCCACTTTTCTCCTGATTTCCAAGATTTTCAGATATTTCTTTTACACTTTTGATTGGGTTTTTTGTTTTATTTTAGCCACAAAGGAGATGATAAAAATTATGCAAGAGTATGGTGAGGTTGTGTTGTGTGTGGGCAGCTCCCTTAATGTGAAAAACACTGGCCTTTTTCTACAAGCAGATTGTAGGTAAGTAGGTAGATTTCAGCTCTATTGTTTTTTAACTCTATTTTTGGCAGCTCATTTCAAAAGAAATTTTTTTAATTTTTTTTTTTTTTTTATTCAATTTAAATATCTAATTAACATGGCGAGATATTTAAGTGAAGTTACATGTAAATTTGGGCTTATGGTCATATTATGTTGAAAAGTCCGATCATTGAAGTTAAGCAATGTAGAACCTGGTCAGTACCTAGATGAGTGACCACTTGGGAATACCAAATGCTATAAACTTGGATGTACAGAGGTAGTCTAATGGATACCAACTTGGGATGAGAAATCAGTTCGATTTCCAGTCAGGCTCATTACATTCACAAATACCCTTGGGTGATCATGAATCAAAAGGGTAAGGTAATGGCCCATTCCTCCCTGTGAATTTGGGGAAGGCGTATGTCCAACAAGGGACCTTCACAGGCTGTTGAATGAATGAACACATAAAATTGAAATTCTCAAAGGCAACATGTAAATAACCCAAGTATATGTAACAAATTAAAAAAACTGTTAAAGGAAGAGGTCTTATTTATAATTACCTTGAGATGGTATAGGTACCAAATCAACATTCTTATTGGTTAATTTAGTACTAGGTCAGTATAAAACATGAGGCTATTTGGGGAAGAATATAATTTGAAATTTTTTTAATTGTAATAAGTTCTTTTTGGGGGAATTGTTGCCCGTCTTTATTTGATACACTTGTCAAATTGTTTCAGTTTTTCCAAATTTTTTGATCATAAAAGCATTTTAAAGTTATTAAGGGATTTTTTTTAATCCAACATTACTTATTATAAATGTTATATTTAGTGAATACACATTTTTGAGTAGTTATAGTTTGTTTTTCTTTAAAGAGGTGAAATTAATGTTTATCAGCGTAGATATCAAGTCCTAGTTAAGAAAAAATGTATCCCTGCACAGGAATCGAACCTGTATTCCTTTTCCAATCAGAGAAACTGCTTTTAAGCTTTGATTTGATGTAATTGCTTCCCATGGCTTAATGGTAAATCAGAATTAGCTTAAAAGTAGTTTCTCTGATTGAATATAGGGAATACAGTTTAAATTCCTTTTGAGAGATGCATTTTCTTTAGGAAAAAAAAAAAATTAGGCCAACTGGTAGAATTAATTTCACTTTTTTTTCTTTACTAAATATACTATAAAAAAGCATATATAATTTTCTTATTTTAACAAAGTTTATTAAAATTTAATTTTCATGTTTTTAATTTTCCTTGAAAGTTTATTTCTATTTTTTCCAGTTTGGCTATTGAACCTTTGTATCCCCAGTTGTGCCGCAGCGAGCCACTGAATATTGAACCAGGGGCAATCCATGCACATCTGACACCCATGCACTTAGCTAGCTCCTTGTTGTCGAGCCCATGTCCATTGCTGTTCAGAAACCATGAGAATATCAGTCTCATCCAGCTCATTGCAGAGGTAGAGTTCTCCCAGCCCATCATTTTTACTTTCTTTTTTTTTTCCTTTTAAATAGATCTTTATAACTCCTGGTGTATCATTTCACTTTTCATTCTTATATTTATTTAAGCAAATATCTTAACAATTATAGCATAAAGGAGCAGATTTGTTGAAAAAGGAAGTGTAAACCATCTTATCAAAGAGGGTCATTAATAAATTTAAAATATTAAATAATAAAATAAAATGAAATTACCAATAAAAAGAAAATAAATAAATAAAGGACAAGGATTAATTTTATAAATTTTCCTGTCATCTCAAAAAAACCCAAAAAAAACACACATATTAGGCCAACTTAAATTATACCAATTAATTTTAAGGAATAAAAACAATCTTTTGGTTACAAAGAGACACATCAGAAATTCTCAGGGTATATGAAATATTGTAGTTTGATGTGATGAGCCATTATTAATAATGATAATTATTGATTTAGGATTTGTCTAATTGAAAAAACAATTTTAATTTTTTCCAATCCTTTTGTTATTCAATGATATCGAGAATAATTTAAAGAGTTTAAAGAAAAATGAATGTTATGTTTTGAATTTTTATTTTCTTCTTGTAGGCCCGTAACCATGTCTTATCAATGGGCAATTGTTTCAAATTCTTGCTGTGTTGTCACCTGTCACTCACTTTGGTGCAGGTCTTGGCCACTCTAATTCTGTTGCCTCCACCTTTGAGTGGCCACCAATTGTTGTGGCTAATTTTTATTGTGGTGCCCTTGCTCAGCCTCAGTTTGATGGGCAACCCTGTTGATCCTCGCAATATGACTCTAGCCACTGCAAAGAACTGTGATCATATTAACAAACAGGTAAGCGAACATAAGCACCTACTTCCTTAATAATTTTGTTTAGATATGATTATACTCATATATATTAAAATTGTGATTGATGTTAGTTTGATTTGGTGGTGTAGATTAAAAATCATTTTCTTGAATTTATTATTTATCTATATTCAGTACTGCGAGAAATGCCATTTTTAAAAAAATTTTTTTTTTTATTTCTGATTTTCTTTTATTCATAATAATAATTTTTCTCCTACCTAATTTATATTAGAGTAGTTAAGATAATCTAAAGGATAAATGGGGCTTCCTGATTCTTGGGAATACATATTTCTGAGGTGGGGGGTGGAAACATATCTTTATACTAATTTGATTATCTATTACTACTTGCATACCTCCAAAATACAGACACTCTTTTACTGCCCACAGATCCATTAGCAATTTTTCTTTTTTTTTATTACTCTCCATATTACTTTAGTATCTGTGAATTGTCATGCATTTATGGGAAAGATAGTGGAGTAGTTTCCTGTTGCATTCTCTATGGTTTGGAATTTTCTTCTCTTAGACTGGTTTTCATGAATCTACTCTATCATTTAACTGGGATGGGAAAAGATGACTCAGATATTTGTGCAAAAGTGAATGCAACGGAATTGAACCAGGTTCATTGATTCAGTTTTCTATGCCAATATACATTACACTACTCACACAGGAATTCTACTCAGATAGGAAAATTGCCCATTCAGTAAGAACAGGTTTCAAGGCTAAACTCTGGATAAGGTTCCAATATACTTACCATAACCAGTAATTTATGACTGACAGCATGGTTGCATTTGTGAGCATTGCAAAAATGAAGACTTTTTATCAATTGCAAAACATAGAAGGAATATTCTTTCAGAAGGAATTGTCTTTAAATTTTGTAAAAATGAGAATGGTTATGCTTTTTTTCTTTTTTTTAATGCAATCTGATATATCTGGATTGTATCATGACAGTTATCTTTTTGAGAGAAAATAAACAACTTTAGGAAACTGTCTATATTTCTGAGATAAGGTATTGTAACTATTTACATTGTTTGAACTGTTGTTCACATTTTGACTGTACAAAATTCCAACAAATATTGCCTGGTGAAGGCCAGAGCATACAATGGCTGAAACATCATGAATGTGACAATATGAGGATAACAGTCCAAACAATGTAAATAGTGTAAAGAACTTAGGAATGTTACATTTTTAATCACAAAGCCAATTTTTTTTTTTTTTATAGCTGACCCAGTAGATCAAAAAAAAAATTTTCAAAACGGTGACTAAAAAGTCATTTTTTTCCTCTCTCTTCTAGCTATTTGTTTTCACAATACTTGTGCATGCATCTCTCTCTCTCATTAATGTATTTGTTGTCTCCTTGTAGATGCTGCTGCATTTTGTGCTGTCTTTCATCTTCAGATTTGTCCCTCCTGTCACTGTGGCCCTCATTACTTTTGCTTTGATTCTCTACTTTATCTGTGATGTCTTCCATGAATCACGGCCTTGCTACCCATTTGATCTGAGCCAACAGTGAGTAGATTACTTTCTCTTTCCTATTTCATCTTTAATCAATCCATTCAGATTTTCAGGTCTTTGGATGAAGGAGATGTTAAGGAAAGAAAAGTATAAAGCTCCCTGTGAGATAATGATATATATCTTCATATATCAGGAACAATATTGGGCGGCGGGGGGGGGGGGGGAGATGTATGACAAAATGGAAAAAGTTTTCTTCTGGCATGTTTCATCCTTTAGAACTTCATTGGACTAAATTTATGTTGGTGCAACTACACATGTAAGAATGAGAGATGCTGGGAATTATTTTATTTTTTTTAATGAAATCAGCATTAAAAATTCCCAGTATTCCTCATTTGTGTGCACGTGTAGTCACAGCAACATAACAAATTTAGTCCAATGAAATCATAAAAGAGTGAATGCATCACAAGAAAACGAACAAAAAATTTTTGATTTACAAATTACTAATCAATTCCTGAAAATTTGCTCCAAATCGTAAAATAAAAAATGCAATAAAACTGACATTATTTAATTAGAGAAGCTTTTAATTGCTTTTATAAATAAGATTTATTAAGAATTGTTTTCACTTTTAAAATTTTAATTATAATTCATATTGTAAATCGTTTAAAATTCTGCATTACTTCACTCCTGTTAGGTGATATTTTTATTAAGTGAAAACTATATTTACAAATCAAAAATTGAAAAGCTTAAGTCATTTACTCACAATATTTTTTTTTTTTTTTTTTAAATTTTAAAATTTTATGTATACATAATGTGCCTGTTTGAAAGTATGGTGACCATACATGACATAATCAGAAAATGAGCGATGACTATAGTAAATTTAAATTCAACATTGCTATAATTAGATTAAGAACATTTACTGAGTACTTAAAAAAAAAAAATCATATAAAAGTGTTCACTCATCATTTTCTTAAATTATGTTTTAAAAGATAAGGTCTCTAGAACAATAAAAAAATGTGTCAATACCTCGTAAATCGCTTGTCAAGTGATTTACAAGGTGTTGACAAGAAATTAATCATGCTACTGTTTGTTTAAAAATCCATTTTTGTTATTTTAAAATTAAAGTAAATATTTTTTCAAATCAGATTAATTATACTTTAAATCAAATACAGTTTCAGAAAAGTATATTTTATCTTTTTAAAAGATTTTAAAACTGAGAATTATCTTTTGTTTACAAATGTGTTAAAAATGGCTGAATTTAAATGATTTCTGAAAGCAAGCAGAAAGTTGAGATTCTAATCTGGTGTATTTCAAATAGAAATTATATAGAGTATTTTGCTTACTGGAAATAGCTAAATTTAATCATTTAGCTTTCAATTAAAGCTAATACAAAGCTTCTAAAATGCTTTTTCATTTTAAACCTTGGGTATCGAAAATTCATTGGAGGTGCCTATTATAGAGTATGACAACAGACAGAGGAATGAATCCCGAGGTTACAATGCCAAACATTGTGAGCCTGTCAACCAAGATGAAAATGCTGGTCACAATAGCAAGGGCATATGGTATTGATAATCCCTCATCTCAAAGATTTCAACATGATTTAGATCCAATAATCTATAGAAACTGTATTTCTGATTCTAAAATTATTATTGCAAGGAAGGAAATTCAGTGGCAAAATATACACTTGATGAAGAGCAAATGTTAATGAATAGTTTTGTTTTCTCTTTTTATCTCTAAATCCTCAGTCCTTTGCTTCTCTATTTGACAGATTACACTTAAAATTTAATTTTCACTCTCATCCAACATTATAGCTTTGTCATATTAAGATAGATGTGCAATAGGTTTGCTGACAATTGAAGTATTTTAAAAATGGGAAAGGAAATTGTCATCTTGTCACTTCTGGTTAAGCGAACTCTTGTCCATAATGAAGTAAATTACATCACCAGGATTTAGAAATATACTTTTTCATTAAAGTGCTAAGCTGATGTTTTGAGTCCATAAAATTCCTTCAGTCCTAAAAAAAAAAAATATTCTGTTGGATGAATGTGATATCATTTTTATGTTTTGCTTTTCTAATTTCTTTAATTGTCTTTTAGCAACCCATCTGGACTCTGGAACTCGTGGTATGGAGATAACTCTGCAGGGTTCACCACTGCCCAGAACATTGTGCTATTTCAGATGGTGCTTTATTTTGGTAGGTGTGTTGATGAAAATTATACATGCAATGTGGTCTAGAATTGATAGAATTAATAAAAAAATATTTTCTCTAATGTATTTATATAATGGATTTTATGCAAGATCTGACATGCTCCATAACTCTCCAATCATGTAACTGAGCTGATAGTTTCTTCAGTGACAACCTGCATAGATGAGTTCAAATTTTCTTTCATCTTGCTGCTGTTTGCTATTAACTCATCTTGAACCAACATTTGATAAGCCTTGGAACAGAAGTACTACTACCACTACTGCTGACGATATTAGAAACCCTGTGTTTATCCTGGCAAATAGTAAAGCATTGCGAGGGTTCTTGATAGCAGATTTATCAAGCTTCCTATGAAATTTGATGCAGGCACATTGCTTCCATTTGTCAGTTGTAGAGACTGCAGTGCTGTTCCAATACAACTTAACATAATTGAACAGGAGCAGACTGACTCACTTGGCTGGGTACCAATAAGTGTTAGTTGCAGGTGCTGTTCTGTCAGACAACATCATCTACAGTCTGTTTATATCTGTATTGGAAAGTTCACAAACATACACAATTAATTCAGCCACTAAATGGTAAAGTATTCCTATCTGGCTCAAGTGGTTAGTATTTGGATGAGGACAAACAGAAGTGGGGTGGATAGGATTTTAAATTCTGATCTTTAAAGCACGACTGCCACACATGCCTTTTTTCTTTAAAGATTGCAACACAATCTTCTAAACTCTCATTTACTATTTTGCTGGATTAAACTGAACTTTGTAAAAAAAAAAAAAAATTGAGTAAAATTCCATTAATTTAAGTAATAGTCCATACTTATAAAATTTAGTCTTGATGGTAACAAAAGTACTAATGTAGAAATCCAAATCAGGAACATTGATCAAGTTATACTGTATCATAACAACTTACGACTTAAAAAGAAAAAAATGAAAAAAATGGAAGCATGAAATAAGCTTTGGTGTAAAATATTTATATTGTATAATAGTATAAATATATTTCTATTGTCAATATATATTATCTTAGTGATAAGGAAAATATTTTAATCTTTATTTGACTTTTTTCTTTTTTTTTTTTTTTAACTGTTTCTTCAGTGTTTATATCTGGCAGTTTTGTCCATCGATCAGACCACATCTGGAAGGAGCCTCCTTACACCAACTGTCTGTGGCTCGTCATTGTAATTTGTATGTAAGTTAAAGATTTTATATCTCTTTTCAAGGATGTCTGTTATTGATACCTCTTAGGCAGGTGCTATTATTAAATTGTGCTGTCTGGACTGAGAAAATACTGTTTACAAAATAAACTTGGTAATCAGACCATTATAAGAAAGGATAATATTTTTAGATATTAAAATAAAGTACACTTTGATCAGCCATGCTGCCTGGTTTAAAACTCTCTTCATGCAGCTACTAGCAACTATGGACAGCAAGGAAAGAGATGTTTAAAATTATGTCCAACAAAAAAAAAAATTTCATTCTAAACTTATTTACTGTTGATTTAGATGGCATGGTGGTGTAATGGATATCAGCTCTGACTGAGGAATTGAATTTCAGTATAGATTCATTATGTTCACTTCTGCACAAATACCTTTTGGGAAAGGTACAAATCCTTCTCTCCCACTCGCTATGGATAAATAGCAGGACAGACTGGTTGCCACCCAAGGCTATAGGACCCAGTCTAGAAGGACAATTCTGAATTCAAAACCACCAACTATGGCTTAAATAGCCTCACCAACTTGCAACAATTGGCCAAGTGTAGTGAGTACAGCTACATCCCTGAAGACATGTTCATTGAGTGGTGAGGAGTGAGAATGTTCTGGATTTGGATTCTCTCAGATATGAAACCACTTTATAAGCAATACTAATATTTTTGGTGAACTCCAAAATGGCTGTTGATGCTTCTTTTAAGAGTAATGCTTGTTGAATGCTATCCTTTGCTCAAGTATCAGTTCTCTTGTACAAAACTGAAAAGCAGTAGAATTGGTTTGGAAGATTAAGAATAAAGAGCATCTCTTAAAATTGATTTGTTTATTTACACCTGGATGTGCAGGTGGTGTAGTGGTTAGATGCACAGATGGAGAAATTAGCAAGCAAAGTTTGAACTCCAATCAAGATAATTACATTGACTTTCGTGCAAATAGTTTTGAGAAAGGTATGAATCCATCTCTACTCCTCAGCTATTAGTCTAATCTGCCCTGCTTTTTAACCATGTGGCTACCAGTATAGAATGAAGGATCTGAATTTTGTAATATAAACCTCAGAAGCTGAATGCACACTGCAAATCAATGTGATTTCTCAAGTTGAAACATCTATGATGAATATAGAAACACTTTAAATGCATAATCAGACATGAATATGCATTTAAAGTTTTTACCAAAGCAAAGGAGATAGAATGTGCAATATAAACCAAATTGATGTGCCAAATATATTATAATTGATACTTTTTTTTTTTTTCCCCCAGACTGATTTTTCAGCTCATTTTTTTTCTTTGTGACACTGGAATCTATGGAGGGTTCCAAAAAAACTGGCTGTCTCACATTCATCCCGCCATTTGGGTCATCTCTTTCATTTGGCCCCTCGTGACTCTCGCGTTCAGTGAATTGGTCAAGCGTTATGAAATAAAGTAAGAAAAATATTTATTTTTCCTCAATAATTTGTAATATATTTATGAAAAAAAAATTTATACTGTAACTGTTTGTGTGTGTGTGTGTATATATATATATATATATATATATATATATATATATATATATATAATCTTAATTACTGTACAGGATTTTTTTGTGATTGGGTCGGGGGTGGGTAACTTAAATTCACATTTGTTACCTTTACCTTCTTTCTAGTTTTCACTGATAAATTATTAATGGCAATTTACAAGGTGTTTAAAGAAATCAGATTTTGTATCCGTGTGGGTGGAGGGGGATGAAACAAACTCTCATAATATAACAAATGAACTTTTTTTTGTCAAAATTCTCTTGATTTACATTAAGAAAATGCATTCACTCAAATTAACCTGAAACTTCTTTTTTCTTTGTAGGCTCAACGTTCGCTACCAGAAGAGAGCCCATCTAGCCTTTGAAACCAAACTGGGCATGAACTCGCCATTTTGAATGTGCATCTTGTTCCATTTTTTAAAAAAAACAAAAACGGGGGAGGGGGTGACGAAAGATTACTGACTCATTATGTAGTGGGATTTGCTGTGGTTTTGATAGCTTCTCTCGCTCGTCTTCCATCCCTACATCGTGCACATCTGCTGCTGTGGTTGGGAGGATGTGGCACAGCATATGGCTTTGTTGTTGGCAAGCAGACACTTACATAGCAAACAACAAAAATGAAAAAGGGACTAAGCCAGCATCGCCGACCTGGTTTTAATGTGATAACTCCTGGATGTAAAGAGTTGTTGTTTTTCCCCTTTAATGAACATACAATTGTGGGTTTAAAATGAGGTTGATTTTTTTTTTTCTCTCCCCCTATTTTATGCAGGTACCACTGCCCACAACTCCCCTAACATTTTGTTTCTCAATCCTAAAGTTTCCCACCCATCCACAAAAGCCTAAGCCTAAGCCCACATCTCTCAAGGAGCCCCCCCCACTCTTATTTACTGGCAGTACTTCCCCCTGCCTTGCCCCTCTTACTGCTGTGTAGAGCCAGACACAAAATAATAAACACAGCATTTCAATGTCACTCTTCCTTCATACCATTTCTATCACACCTATCTTCACTTAATAAAAATTATTCAAATAAAAAAAAAATAAAAAATTTGTTCTGCCAATTTGTTGGGAGGGGTCCAGAACAGTGTCTTTGGGACCATATATATATATATATATATATATATATATATATATATACCCTCATCTTTTGTAATTTTGTTGTGTGGGTTTTTATTTCTCCACCACATTTGTTTATTTATATACTTTTCAAGAGTGTTGTGGCAAATCAGTAACACTTTTTATAACTGACTCCTGAAATTTTTGAAAGCTTTTTGAGGAAAAAAAAAAATCATTTTTCTCAGCTTTATTTTAATTATTATATACAATAAAATATTTCAAATTCCCCACTCATCTATCAAATGATAAAAGGTTGTTGGACTTACTTTTTGAATAGCTTAGGACAGGGACTTTTTTTTTCTCTCTCAACTGGATTCTTAATCGATTGGCATATCCATTACTTTTGTTCTTGTAATTTATAAATACAATATTTTTTTTTTTTTTTTTTTTTTTTTAAATTTAGTATGTTAAATTCTAGTAATCTTTGCTAATTCGCAGACAAAAGATGAAAAAAGCGCCCCAGACTTGATAAAAATTGCCAAAATATTATTAAGAGGAAAGATCAAAGTATCTTTTAAATATTTAATTTTTTTTTTTTTTTAATTCATTTTAGAACATTCGAAATTGATTTAAAAAAAATTTTTTTCTTCTATCAGATGGACTATAAATTAGCATGTTTTTCTCCACCAAATAGACACTACTTGGAAATTCTTGCAAAAATCAATTGCTGGATAAGTGTTGGATTTTAATGAAACTTTCAGGACTTGTTAAAAAAAAAAATCTGAAATAAGTTCATTTTTGAATGTTTCACTCCACTTCATTTTATGAAAACTCAAATTCAACAAGAATTTTTAGTGACTATATTAGTTGATATTATTTTTTTTTTTTTTTTTATAAATAAGACCCATGTCTTACTGAAAACCTGCTCTAAAACAAAAAATATTTAATTAAATTTTAATTGGGTTGTCAGACTAATTTTATAAAAGCAGTCTTTTTAATTGTATAAACATGTGATCATACATAACATTATCAGAAAATAAGAGCAATAACTAGTGTAAATTTAAAGCCAAAACTCTAAAATTCAATAAAACATTACATTATTTAGAAAATTTAAGATTACCAACTACTTCATTCACATTTTTTTTTCTTTGTGTAAAGCTGATGTCAATATAAATAAACAGCTACTGCAGTGTTAAAAAATGCATTTCTGCAACATTTTAAACTCAAAGTAAATAGTTGTTCTAAATCAGATGATTTATACTTTACTTTAAATCGGCTAATATTCCTCAAATAAAATTTCAGTAAAGTATATTTTATTTTTGTGAAAAATGGCACAATTAAAAAAAAAAACTCCTTCCAGTTAATTTAAATTAGTTTTGAAATACAGCATAGTATTTTGCTTATTGGAAATATTAAACTTAATCTATCAGCTTGAAATTAAAACTAAAATAAAAGCTTCAAAATTTTTACTTAACAATAGAAATAAAATAAATTAGTCTGTTTAAAGAATTCTGCTAGTGCAATGCAGCTCTGTTTGATTTGTCCTGATTTTGCATTCTATTGCATTACAAATATATTCTACTTACAAAGAAAACAATGCTTCTTTTTTTTCTAAAGTTTCTTTATTCGCTTTTTCCAGAAGTCATCTAATTCTACTCCAACAAACATGTATACAATCACAACTCAAGTTCATGAACAAGTGAACTAACTAATTTATCCATGGTTGGCTCCTCTCCCAATAAATCTGAAAACAAATTTAAAGAAAATAGTCAAGTCATCTTGCAATGAAATTGTCAGTTTGAATAACAAGAATCAAACAATATACAGAAGACATTTCAGGCAATATTTTAAATGTCTGTCTTCCCTCTTTTATGTGGGTGGGGAAACAACACACAATGGGGATATCAGCCTAATCAAGTAACAAAATGACAAGATTTTTCATATTTTCTCTTCAACAAATCCAGCATAATTTCTGAATCTTTCAAGTAAATTTTAAATCTTCACAAATGCTCGATATGCATCTAATGATTAAGGTTAAGAACAAGGATTCATTTTGTGATTTATTTAATTTTTTTTTTTTTCCTTAAATGGCCCACATGCATGGTTGGAGATTGAATTTTAAGTGAGAATTTTTTGCTCCTTAGGGAATACCTGAGACTGAAACAGTAGCGAAATTCTTAGCAAAGGGCAATAGAACTTTACTTTATGCTGTGCTGCTTAACACAAGAAGGAATCTACCCTGCACCCAGTGAAGAGATCAAATTTGATTTTAAGCTAGTGAAAGAAATAAACCAATATTGGTCCTGAGGAAACAAGCATGCTGACACCAACAACTCTGTCCATGGCTAAACAATGAAACCAAATACCCCTTGTGAGATACTATGATGACCGCCATTCACATAAAGAAATTGGTGGTAGTTGTACAGAAATGGTTTCTAGAACATGAAGGAAACTTCACTATTTCCCTGGTAAACAAACTCCTCTGATCTCAATCTTGTTAGTTCAACATACCCCATAAGCGATCAATAAGTTCACTCTGTAGAACAGCTGTTGCAGTTAAAGGGCTTTTTGTGAAGATCCTGGGATTTTACAATAGAGTAAGAAAATATTTTGTCAACATGGGCAACTAACACCTTATGACACGTAGTTAAAGTTGAGGCTCAGAGTTGTGAAAGTGGAAAACTGATCATGCCAATGATATTTTTCTATTGAGATTATATATATATTTTCCCTAATTAAAATGGTTTAGCAGCAGAAATAGTTCAAACTTCAGGTCTGTTTAAAGCTTTTTGGAAAGGCACAAATAAATCTCCAAGTACAAGAAAAAAAGAAGCTTACCACTGACCTACTTTATTGGTTGACTGAAGAGGGTGTGTACTAAAGAAAACTTTTCTCTCATTACTTACCTTAATATCACAGTGTGAATCAATAATGAAATATATTGAAACAAAGGGTGAATTAAACAAACTTGCTGAGAAATGATTTAATGGTTTCAAAATATTAACAGATTCACAAAATAGATATTTTTTTACATATTAAAAGGGGGAAAAAACAAACAAATTGCACTTACTTTTAATCAATTCACTTGGTGGTTTCCCACCACCATGAGATAACAAATTCTGACGGTAATGTTCACCCATAGTCCTAAAAAAAACAAGCGTAAAACTTTTCTAGAAAGTGACCACATAAACTTTATTACTCTGTATATGACTTCATTTGCTGTACAAAAAGTTTAACCTACCACTGAAAGTGACTGATCCATGAACAATAGTGTTTGAATTTCATAGTTGTATTGTCATATCCAGCTATGGCAACAGAAAACAACTTTGGGTGAAATTACCAATAAGGCTACTGCAATTGAGAGGCCTTGAAGAAGAATGCAGTTGAAAGAGAAGTAATATTAATAATGCAGAGTGTTAAAGATTAAGAAAAATAAAATTCAGAGGCATAGCAAATTCTTTTTAACTAAGATCCATTTAAAGATACTTTCGAATTTAGTGTTTTTTTTTTCTTGCCTTTCTAATATATTTATCACTAGATTCCTACTTTGATGGAGACCCCTAATGAGTTTTAAATTCATAAGAGCCAATAAAACCCTTCTAAATTCAACTGATTGAACAGGACAGACCAATTCTGTGTAGAGTCTTTTTAACAACACTTGCATCCCCTTTTGTTACCTTACTTACCGACTGAAAGGATCATCTTTGAAGCATTTCTCCCAGATGCGAGATGCTACTGCACGAGACAAAAGGTAGGAATAATAACGTGCTCCATAGCCGACAAGGTGGACAAACCTCAACTGCCAAGCCTGCATGGAAAAATAATAGATCATCCATATTTTGTTGGTATAGAGGGAGAAAATCAAGAGGTCAAATTGTAATCTTTATATTAAAAAACAAAAAATCCCTCTACCAATATTGCAGAAAATGACCACAAGACAGTAAAAATTCAGGTTAGTAATTATTAAAGAATAAACTGAAAATCTAATATGAATTAAAAACTTTCAGGTTGTATGAGAACAATATCATAGGTTTTGTGGGAAACTAAATATATTATATATATATTTATGTAGGATATCAAGAACAGTTTTGAGAGAAAAGATGTATGGAAAGTTTTTGTGACACTAGTCTGATGATGGCTTAACTGATGAAATGCATCACAAACACTTTTTTCCAATTTATCATATATATTTAAAAAAAAAAAAAAAAATGTTTCTGTCTAAAAAAAAAAGAAAAGGTGAAATAATTTTAGGTCAGTTTTATTGTTTATCTGTTTTCTAGGATGCTAAAAGTTTTGACTTGACTACTGTTTACTGAGCACATGGTCCTGGGAGAAAACGATGACTTGAATAAAACTGTTAACTAAGTAAAATTAATAAACACAGAAGACATAAAAAAATAAACAATTAATAATTTAAATAAGATAACCCCGTGTATTGTGCTAAATTCACCTTCAATAAGCAATTATATTCGACTTAATTACAATTAAGCAGATAAAGTAGTAACAATAGTTCAATTATGGCAATCCAGTTGTTTAATGACACCTGAGGTGTACTTGTGAAAATATTGCATTAACATTTTAGTTAATTAAGCTTATTCTATTTAGTCAACTGCTTTAATTGAAATTTTCTACCCCCAGGACTTTGGACTCAGTAAACAGTAGTCAAACTAAGGAATATTTTTTTATAGTAATATTGTTAACAGTTCAGTCAATGAAAGCCTGTTAAAAAAATACACTAACAATATTTATATGTGCTGTTTATCAGCACATATAAATATTGTTAGTGTATGTTACAGATTTCTACTTACAAATTACAAATATGAATCTGAACTAAAAATCAACACTTACTATTCAATTAATTGGTTTCATATTTACAACTGAGCGCACAAATTAAAGACCTGTCAAAAGTACCCCCATGTAAAGCATCTTCCACCTATGAGAAATGATTAAATTCTGTGGGTATTGGTGTATGTCTGCAATCAGACTTTGAAATCAAGTGTATCTAGTATTATTTTGTTTCCATAGTGAACATTGTCAAAGAAAAGAAAACATCTTGGCAAACAGCAATAAACCTATACAGACAATGAATAGCTTTATTATGGCAATCACAGACATTTATTTCTTTGTTTATGAGAAAAGCTATCTCTGAAACTAGTATATGGTAAGAAAACAGAGTTAACGTACAATAGGGTGGGGAGGAATCTTCCAAAAATCAATCCTATATGGATCCAATTTAATAACCAGATACCAGATAAAATAAAAAGAACAGGACAAGACTAGGACCATAGAATTTTCATGGGATATGACTATAATTTAAAAATAGATGAACAAGTAAATATATTTTATAGCAAAAATTGTAACTGCAAACAGTGGTGTATCTGGTAGATAAAAGATTAAGATACTCAATTTTCAAGAAATTCTTTAAAAAAAATATTCCTTTTCTTCTCAGTTTAAGAATCTTCTCTGCTCAAGTCAATTACTCTACACAATGTCAGATTTAATGAAGCAAATCAATGTTTTCACAACTGGTATTAACCAATGAATGTTGATATAATTATCAGATTATCTTTATATAATGATACATGTTAATTTCAAGTTAAAATATCTGATTTTATAAGATATTTATAAGATATTTACAATAACTTATTTAGTGCTGTGAGATTTCATTATGGATCTTGGGTTGTTAATCATGCTGTGTGTAAATTTTAAAATAATATGTATAATATATATATCAAAATTAAAGAAAAACAAAAAATTAGCATAATAAAGCATATTCATCAGATGTTCTTATTTCAAATTCCTGTTGACAGACGACACTCGTGCTGTTTTCTGCTCCAACACTGATTTTGAATTCAGATTTGTTTACATCTGTGCTCTGCCGTTGACATCCTTTCAATTACATTTCAATTGTGATTAGAATACATTTCTGAATACTGAAGAAAAGTCCCAATGCAAGTGCTATTTTATTCAGAATACTATACGTACATATAAATGCTGTAATAGGCAATGGGGAGTGCTTATTTGTGGTTTATTGTATGGTTATTTCCACTTAAATCATTTTTCAACCTAAGTTGTGTCCTCTGGAACCAATTAATGACATAGGGTGAGGCATACCTGTATTGTAAAGTTATTGAGTAATGGAAAGGTAACATTGGAAATTGTAAAAACAAAATGTTGAAGAGATTGTAAAATAATCAACAAAGTAGTGTCGAAAGTTAACATCTTGAATATCTCATTATTTTCTCTTTGAATTACATATGATATCCATTTTATTTATTGCTGCTGTTGAAAGTCCACAAGTGATGTGCTTTGTTATTTGGTACAGTTCTTTCTTTGCGACTCTGTAGTACCAGTCCACAACGCCTAAAGAAGGATGATACTCACTAAAACTTACACGCTTCATTGACTTGAAACCATTTTTAACAATTGGTCTTAGAAAGTGGTTGCATCCAGTTGACAGTGTAGATATTCCTGAACGAGTTTGGTATCATGCACGACATTGATATGAATATCTCAGTCTAACAAGTCTATTTAAGAAGATGACTCAAGTTTTCAGGTTAGTGTTTTGGTTTTGCAGCAATTTGCAGTGTTGCGCAAAACTACTCTAACACAGCCGATGTTCAATTTCCTTATCTCCTATACTAAATTTGTTATAACTGGCCCATACGCTGAGGGATTTGAAGGCTTTTGTATTTACTAATTCCTCATCATGAATTATTATGACAGTTTCAGAGTAGATGCTATCACTGCTTTCATTCCAATTCCAGATCATATTTTATGTTTTGGAAAGGTTGAGTCCTGTTTCTTGGAACACTTGATAGAGGATGTTGATTTTTTTTTTTTTTTGTTCAAGATCATTCTTATCTTCTTGTGTCGCACCAGAAAGTTTTTCTCGCTCGAGTCCATCCTTCAAATCTATAAATCAACCATTCGCCCTTGCATAGAACACTGCTGCCATATATGTTCTGAAGCCCTTGCTTTTCATCTTAAGGTTCTCGACAAAATCCAAAGACGGATAAGCAATGTGATTGTCCCTGATCTGGCATCTCATTTACAGTCACTCTCTCACAGATGTGCTGTCGCTGCCCTGTCTTTTCTACAAATACTTTCATGGTAACTGCTCTGACGAGCTACTTTTGTTGGTTCTCAAACTGCATGAATTTAAATGTGCTACTAGGTTGGCATCTCATTCCCACCCTTCCACTGTCGAAACAGTTAAATGTAGCCATCTCTCTACTCCAATAGCTTCATGTGGAACCTCCTTCCTCTTACTTGCTTCCCTGATAGCTATAATCTCCAACTATTCAAATGCAATGTCAGTTGACATCTTCAGATGCCTTGATCTATTCCCTGTCCTTCTCTTCATCCTTTCCTCTATCATGCCTCTTTACTCTTGCTCCCACTCACTGCAACCCCTTGCATGCTAGTGCCACTCCCGCCTTGATTAAAAAAAAAAAGAAAATCCCAACTATGAATAACTCTGTCATCAGCATAGCTCCTCCACCCCCACCATCATCAATACATTGGCTGTGGTAGGAAAAGCAAGAATTCCTGTTTTCTATTATTAGATTTGTTTGCAGTATAGTATGGAATACTTAAATGACTAGTGCCCATCTCTTCACATCTGTGCTTGTATATGTGCAAAGCATAGTCTAGAAAGAGATTAAATAAATTATGGCTTTCATTTCCTCCTTGATGTACTGCTGATGAATATAGTAGAGATATAAACATGTTAAAATTATAATATTAAATATTTATAGCATCAACTTCTTACTTACTGTGCCAGGAACATATTTTATGCCATAATATTTGTTCTGCACTTCAGCCAAAATGTCTGTAGTGGATGTTCCAGGAGGAGGTAGTTTCCCATGATACATTTGGTCAAGAATGGAATAAAAGACTTGCAGTTGAAGATCCTGAAAAATCCAAAACATAATGCCAAGATTTATATACTTGAAAGGTAGCATTAAGGGTAACAGGACTGTTTTATTTGCAAATGTACTGATAAAGGACTAATCTTAGTAATTATTTTCATACATACTAACACCCGACACCTAAAGATGCAATTTCTTTATGTTAGATAATAATGAAAATCATTATTTTTATTCTTCAAACAAATCAGTAAAATCAGAAACAAATTATCAAAACTTGAAATACAATAAACAAAAACTGCCACATATGTATTGTGTAAACATGCAAAGAAGCCTTCACTCAGCTTTTTACTGACTGGACACATAACCCCATGTTGCATCTCTATTCTCCCCTGCATCAATGTGTACAAAAACTGACAAAAGTGTTGTATGCACACAAGGGAAACAAAAGGTAAAAATAAATGCCATAGTGAGAAATGATAAACTTGAATCTTGTTTCCCATATATTCAATGGTTTATTTCAGGTATTCACTTGCATGTTCTGGACAGATAGGTAGGTGGCACTTGGGACAACAACTGTCATGTAAGAGTCTAACAAATCAACTTTTCCCATCTGAATATCCTACCACCCTTCTGCCCATTTCTACAACATGATGTACATCTTCAGAATTTTCTCTTGACAGACAGCATGCATCCAGTAAGTGGCTCTCCAGAACTACTGTCATGGCCAGTCCATCCCCTGCTAACAGGCAGTTCAGAACTATCATCAATCCCAACTGTGACTTTATATAAGCCTGTGAATGGAAATCATCAACATCCAGTTAAGCATCACTTGATCCTAAACATTTTCATTTATTTATTATCTTATTCCCTTTTGGTTAAGTGGGTGACTGCTATGAAGACCCCACATCTCTTCATAAAAAATACAACACTTAAAATTGAGATAAAAACATTTGCTATCCTCTCCAATGTAGGTGTTCAACCACAGCTGCAGTGTCACAATCGATTAGCTTAGTGCAGTAAAACTTATAGTCTCTCCTTTTTAATGAAGGATCCAGTTAAATTTAATAAAAAAATGTAGAGTATTTTAAAACTTTGAATGACCACTCTTCTAGATCCTTTCGTACTAAGGCAGGTGTCCCACAGGGCTCTATCCTTGCTCCTACTTTGTTTTTTGGGTTTCCTTAATGACCATTCTGATGGTATCAGCTTTCAACCTGGTATCTATGCTGATGATACAATCATTTACTCCTGTCTCAATAGTAAGTCTGATCAGTTCAATAAGGTCAAATTGGCAGCTGATGTCAAAAACAACCTAGTCTGTTGTTAACCAGGGTAAAGAATGGCTTGTTAATTTTAACACCTCCAAAACAAAACTGTTCTCTATTAATCATCGCTTTCTGCATTCCATCAGCATGGCTGATGCTAACCTCCAGGAGAGGGACTCGTTGCACCTTCTCGGGCTAACATTCTCAGTTGACATCAAGTGGAAAGACTATATTGAATCATTCATTAGATCAGCTGCTAAGAAAGTTAGTTTGCTGTGTTGTGCTAGACAATGTTTCGCTTTAGAATCTATCTTACATATCTATAAGTCTACCATTCATCCATGCTTAGAATATTGCTGTCACATATGGTCTGGTGCTGCTGCTGCTATCTATTTAGAGATTCTTGATAAGATCCAAAGAAGAATCATCAATGTTATTAGTCCTGACCTAGCCTCTCTGCTTCAATCAATTTCCCATTACCGTAAAGTTGCTTACCTGTGCTCTTTCTATAAATGCTTTCATGGTAATTGTTCAGGTGAGCTCTTTGCTATGATACCTAGAATAATTTAAGAATTTAAACACAGTACCAGATTGGCAACAAGGTCTCTTAAATTTGCAGTTGAAGTGGCTAGATGTAACCATAAGTTCTATGCTAACAGTTTATTTTCTGCCACTCTTGCTTGTGGAACTCACTTCTGGCTCCATGCTTTCCATGCTTTTAAGGATGCTTCTCCCATCTTTACAATCTTAACCTCTTCAAATCTAGGGTCCATTGTTACCTATTCTACATCTCCTCATAATATTTACCTCTTATTCCTTCCTTGTACACCATCACAACAACCTCATTTAGTAGGCCCTCAGGCCTTGTATTCAGTGAACAATAGTATAAAAATATATATTGATTGTATAGTGTCCAAGTTTATTTCATTTCATACTGTTAAATCCAAAGTGATTAACATTGTTTACATTCTTCTTTTCCTTCTATGTAACAACACATGCTACGGACAGACATGAATTTTAAAAACAATGGACATGTTAAAAATTAAAGAATGAAAATAATTTCACTCACTGAAGCTGCAAACATTTTTTTGGCTGCAGAAAGATTGTTGATTGCTTTCATGGGCAGTGGCTCCCCTGTTTTATAATGTCGGGCAAAAGTTGACAAAACCTGAGAAAATAAAATTTTAAAATTAGATCATTTACCCTGCATTAGTCATATGGGGTGTTTTGTTACCCCCAAATTTTGAAAGTACTCATAATTTCTAGTTGGCAACTGGTTTCTTTTGCTCCCTCCCACTACTCTCCTGACTCGGTGAGGGTGTATAGCATGTGGTGTGGTGCTGTTCTAACTCAGTTGCCGTGGGAGGCAGATACCAGGGGATTATCTGTTTTTGGAAATTCGGAGTAACTAATGCAGGCTTAAGAAAAAATTCAGTAACAAGTAATGGTAGATGCAAGAAATAGTATCTATTTTTCAGCGTACACATGTCCCTACTGTATGTGACACAAGGTCAAGTTTTAAAGTGGGTTTAATAGCAATACTGTGGAAAAATTGCCCAAATCCCCTCAGCACTTCCCCTTTTGGGGACACCTCAAGCACTGGGCAATAAAACCAGCCCTCTCCTAAAGGAGAGGTACTTGCTGAGGAGCCTTGGGGCATGGGCTTAATATTTTTGACACTTCCCCAGATGTAAGAAATAGTAAATGAAAACATTTCCAGATACAAACACTTTAAACAATTCAGATGCCTTTGTGTTATTAATAACTAATTTTTATTGAATTAAAATCCTTTGCAAACTGATTAAATTTTACTTACAAACCTCAGTGATATCAACCAATCTGATTTAAGTTTCAGTCAAACAAAAAAATGGATTTCAGAAAGACAACAATATTCAAAAAGAACAAGATGAGAGTAATAAGAAAAACCTGCAGACAGTAGGGAAAGAACTTACTCTTGGGTCTGAAGCAAAATACTCCATCAAAACAGAAGGAACTTCTGCAAAATCAGTTGAACACCTCGTCCCTGTAAAATAAATAAAGCAAGAGAAAAAGTTAAAATTTAGAATAATACCTAATAATTATAGGCAATAACACTGAAAAATAGAACCTGATGTCTTTGATTCAATCACATATATAACTCGCAAAAAAAAGATAAAAAAAGAATTGTTTTCAAATCAATGCAAATTATGCCCATCATGTTAGCAGAAGTGGATAAAATGAAGTTCCTGGTACGTGCATTGCAGAGGGCATTTCATGGACTAGTAATACCATCACGATATCCACTGGTGTGCTTTCTTGACTATCTACTGAGAATTCTCAGAAAAAATAATTCCTAAAGAGAGCTGCTGATGACCTACTTCTGCTCTATTGAGAGTGTGCTGACATACTGCAACACTGTTTGGTATGCCAGCTGCTCAGCAGTGGACAAAAGAGCCCTTCAAAGGATTGTAGATGTTGCTCAGAAAATAATCAGCTGATTGCTGCCATTCTTAGTGGACATTTCTAATTATTATTGTTACAGCAGAACAAAAAACATATTGAAGGACAGCTGATCCCGGCTACCACTTGGACCTCGTATAAAAGAAACTCTGCTGCAGGCCGACAATTTTCAACATATGTTAAACATTATTATTTTTCTTCATGCGATAGTATGCTATATTTTCTTTTGCATTGTGTGTGTATTGGTGCACTTGAGGTCTGCTGGTCCAATTTCATTGTGCACTTCACAGTGACAAGAAAAATAAATAATGTAATCAAACAGTGAGACATTTTCCTTAGTAAAACAGGTGATTTGAAAAGAAGGGCTGAACGGCTATCAAAATAATAATATTAGCTGGCCACTCATATTCGAGGATACCCTATTGCAGATGCCTGCTCAAGCACATTTGTGTTTGTTCAACATCCACAGAGCCCACTTGTGGTTTATACTGCAACTATGCTGAGCAGACCTTAGTTCCAGTTTCTGGGAGAGTGTGTGTTATCTAGCATGATCAACAATCTGAACAAGGCTAGCAACCCTCAGCCACGATGACTTGTGACTTTGTGCTAGCACAGCCATCGACGGCTTCCAAGGGTTCCATCTACCCAATTTCACTCACAAGGCCTTAGTCAACTTGTGGTATGGTTTTCAGACACTTTCCAAAGGTGCTGCACACTGTGATCGCCCCCTCCAGACTGATAATATCAAGAATTCACCTTCCTGACAAATCGACCATGGTGAGATTCAAATCCTGGGTTTCATGTTCAAAAGCGAACGTTCTAACCACTCGGTCATGCGCCCATAACTCGGCCATGTACTATCAAAATATAAGCAGCCGATAGGTTGAGTGTGAGAGTTTTACATATGTGTAGGCGCACTCTGCCAATTCTCCTTTCCTCCAACTGCGACACCATATGCATGCAACGCGTGAGCGTTTTCAGGCATGATGTTGCATATCTTGCTCACAACAATCACTTCCTCCATATACCATAATGCCGCATACTCTCAGGGGGGACCTAAAAAACGCACCTTATGACATAAAAATTTCAATTCATGATTATAAAATTTGTACATGATATAAAATGAGAGGGGAGGGGATGAACCCAAAAAAACAAACTAAAATATCAAAACAAACAAATTAAAGATAACTGATGTTAGTTGGACCCATCCAGCCCTCAAAAAAGAGAGGCCGCTGTATTCTGCCCTATGACAGAATCAAGAGGCTCTCTCGGTAAGAGAGAGAGAAAGAAGAAAATATATACGGACATGGGGAATAAATAAAGCTGACAAGTCAAGATGAAAGGTTGGGAATCTCAACTTGGATCATAACCAAAGATGTAGCCAGAAGCAGGCCCGGAACAACACTTACTCACATTAACTAGGTACACAAAGCTTGTCTAGCCTGACCAGGGAAGGGCTCCACAGGAAACCACCCTGACATGAATTAGGTAGACCTAAAAGAGAAAATCAAGGCTAGCCCTGTTGACATGAACCAAGCTCACCTCAGTCACCCATCTTTCGCTAAAGTCTATCGAAACCAAGCGTTTTCTACCAGTTCTAATCTTCACATTTAGCTGATGCTCAAAGAAATGAATAAGATCCTGATAAGAAAGATGGTTGACTCACAAGACTTCCTCCTGTCGCATCGTCCAAATCACCATTTGAACCATGGCCAGCAGCAATAGAAACACCATTCATTTCCCCCCAGAATACGGGGGCAACACACTGTCACATGCGTATGCACAATCAAGGACCATGAGCTTTTTGGGAGCAAGATGAGCCGTCAACTCGCCGACATGGTCCCATAGGGGGTGGACCTGAGGATAATGGTAGAAGGTATGCGAATCCGTTTCTTCTGTGCCAAAGTTGCTTCATTCATAGTCTAGCAAATCTGCCAAGCCCCATATGAAAGCCATGTCATTGAGAGATAGCCTATTCCGAACCAGTTGCCAGATAAGCGAAAACTCAGGGTTGCTGAGGTAATCCGCCACTGGCACCCAAGACCAGAAGGAGCGAATCTCTTCCTCCAACAGGCCAAGCCGTTCACGTAGTGGATCCTACGCGGCTCCCTCCACTAATTCCTGATAGAAGATTCTCCTTGGCCGTAAGTTCACTGGACCAAGGAATGATCTTCAAGGCCAATCGACACTCGTGAAGGAAATCCAATTGACCCCAGGGTCTACAACAGTGCTCAACCTGCAAGATGGGAGGACTGATGGTAAGGCAAGGGAAAGTGTCCCTTATAAACAGAAACATTGTTTAAATTTAAATAGATTAGAATATAGAATTACTCATGCCACTAATAAATAAAACAAATACAATGCATTATGTTAATTCTTAACGAGATATTCTTAATAAATTACACTTGCTAAACAACACTTATTATAAAATAAAAATCATTGTATGCTACGACTTAGCTTAAAAATAAACAAATATGCATAAAAGATTTTAAGAATATATTAAATAAATGCATAATAATGTAACAAATATTATAATATAACAAACAAAGAAAAATAAAAGAATAATGGATAATTATAAAAATCAAGACTTTCCTTTTAAAAATATGACATCGCTTTCTTTGAGCAATGAAAAAAATAGGTCTGTCTACTCCAACATCAGTATTCCATATATATATATATATATATATATATATATATATATGTGTGTGTGTGTGTGTGTGTGTGTGTGTGTGTGTGTGAGAATTGCCAGTGTAAGTGTATTTATGTGTGAAGTGTCCACAGCCCCTTTATCTTCAGCAGAAAAAGTTAATGGCACACACTTTGAAAGGAGGGAAAACAGGAAGAGAGAGCTACTTAAGGGTTCACTTGTTTTTATACCCTCAGGGCTGCTGCTGACAATATGTTTTATTAAGCCACTACACACACACACACACACACACACACACACACACACACACACACACACATATATATATATTATATATATGTATTGGGGGGTGGGGTAAATTATACAAATAAAACCTATACACTGTAAATTATAGGCCATACCTAGTAATCATTTATATGCTCCAATAAAATTGAAATATTAAGTTTCACATTTAAAAACTACTTTAAAAATGATGATTTTATTACATGGTCTTTTTGTGGGCTTGACAACTTTCTTTATTTTTCTGTCAATCATAAAAACAGATCATTTTTTTCTCAATGAGACTCGATTTGGGCAGATCAACTAGCAACCCACTTTTCATGCATTTTGATTGGCCTGTTACATGAATCTTGTGATACAGATAATACATGAAGGTAGGGGTGTTCCATTTGTTAAGAGGAGAGCCTCTCCCCATCTTATCCAACCTTTGCTTAGTGTTTATTTCTAGTTATCTATTTCCATTCCTCCCACCCTTTTCATTCTTTTCTCTTAGGGTTGGTGGTACTTTTAAGTGAACTTGCTGACTCATTGGCCATTGAAAAAAAAGAAAAAGAAAACAGGTAGTAAGAGAAAAACTGTTTGGCTACAGGCAAATCCAGTTCAGTATAGCCTAAAGAAAAAGTCATTTGTAACAAAAAAAAAAAAAAAAATGTCCTCACAATGAACAAAGGTAATACACCAAAATATGCTTCCAGCTGATTTCCCAATGGGAATGTATATTTATTTTGCTTTAATACAAAATTTTGGCACACGGTTGAAGGGGAGGTGGGGAAAGGCTGGTACTCAGTAACTATGCTAGTCCTAGTTAAACACAATCACGGCCCATTCATTCAATACAATATGCACAATCAGCACAAGAACTTGTCCATCACCTCTCAATCCTACATGTACTATAATACCACATGTCCACAAGGACCTACAAAACACCCCATGAAGTAAAAAATTATAATGTTTTTTGGAGTATTTTTTTTACAAAAATATATAAAAAATTTATATAATAATGAAAATGATGGGGGAGAGAGGGAAAACCGGAATACAAAAGTAAAGACTGGACCAAAAATAAAGTAAAATACAACAGATGTTAGTAGGACCTGTCCACCCCTCAAAATAATGAGGCTGGCCACTGTATTCTGCTGTTCGACAGAATCAAGCAGCACACTCACTAATGGAGTGGGGAAGGAAAAATTAAACAGTGGAGTGGGAAAAAACAAAGTCTGACCCAGCCAAGATATAAAAAGGGGACAAAAACAAACTGAGGAGGTTGAGAATATCGACATGACTCATAACAAAAATGAGTGTCGGGAACAACAATTATTCACATTAACTAGGAAAATATAAAACTCTAACTTAACCAAGGGAGGGTTCACAGGAAACCGCCCCATTGTGCTCAAAGGGACTTAAAAGAGAAAATCAAGGCTAGTCCCATTCATGCAAACCAGGCTCACCTCACCCACCTTTCGCTGAAATCTGTCAACTCTTTCTATCAGATCTGATCTTCATCCTGAGCTGATGCCCAAAGAATCCAACCAGATGAGGATAACACTCATATCACAAGATTCCCTCCATTTGCAACATCCATACCACCATTCTTACCACATCTAGTAACGTGAGAAACACCATTTTACCCCGGAGAATAGGGGCAACACATTGTCACAGGCGTACGTGAGATCAATGGACACAAGCTGATCAGGAGCAATATTGCCGACACAGTCCCAGAAAGGGCGCACTTGAAGACAATGGTAGAAGGCATGTGAAGCCATTTCTTCCAAACCAAGGTCACACCGATGACAGTCTGGCAAATCCAGCCAACCCCATCTGAAGTTTACGTCATTGAGAGGTAGCACGTTATGAATCAATTGCCAGGTAAGTGAAAACTCAGGGTTGCTGAGGTAGTTTACCGCTGGCACCCAAGACCAGAAAGTGCGTAACTCTGATGTTGACAATCTGAGCCAGCCACAAAGATGGTCATCACAACCCCCACCACTAAATCACGATACAATAGCCTACGAGGCCATTAAAGGTCACTGGACTGAGGAAGAACCCTTAAGGCCGCCCAACATGATCACAGGAATATCGATTGATTTTGAGGTTTATGATGGCGCTCAGCCTTGGAAATGGAGAGAGTGATGATAATGCTAGGGAAGGAGTCCCTAACACTCTTCTAAAATCAAATCTTCTGTCAATGCGCAGTATAGGAACACCAACCTTGAAGTGTAACGATGGCGTAAGTGCAGCATTCCCAGCCTCCCATGACACAGATGTTGGGCAAGTCTCCCTACAGACGAGATGCTTGCCCCCCCCACACACACACACACACAAGAGGGAGGCCAACAAGCAGAGCATCTTCTTTCTGTTCTTGCAGAGAAGAAGTACAGCCAATCGATAAAGGATAACTGGAAAGACATAAGTGGCACATGCCTCTGCCTTACCCATTGCGGACATCTGCCGTTGAAGTCAAGTCCAAACTGCCGCTCTGACCTTTGACTGCATTTCAGACCAGTTCTTCTTCAGCTGGAGACTGGGCTCGAACCACACTCTAAGAACGCAGATGGGTCTGTCTGTCCAACTAAAGGGCCCCAGAAGCGCGACCCCCTTCCAGGCACCTAACTGCAAGCTGGATGACTTTTCGCGATTAATTTTGGCCTCCGTCACCTTGCTCCACTCAAGCACCTTCTGTACTACCTCAATGTCGCTATGGCATGGCACAAAAATAGACATGTCATCAGTGTATGTGGAAACCCTAGCTCAACCTCCAGGAACGGCAATTCCGTGTAGGGTGAGACTGCACAGCCTGTCCCTTTAGCTGGCGAAGGAGGGGCTCCAATGCCAAAGCATAAGGTAAAAGCAACAGCAGACAACCCTGATGAACTGACCTACACAGCACATAAGCTCTTGGCCACTTCCCTGTACCACAGCACTGGGGGAGCGATACCGGAGGCTGATCCACCTGCAGAAGTCAGGTTTGAATCCGACGGCCTGCAGAACAGCCACCAGGTACTGAGGATCAACCCTATCGAATACCTTAGACTTATCTAAATTGATCAGCATGGCTTGCTTGTTGTCTTTTACACCCTCTATGATCATGTGAGCCAGGTTGCTTTGAATTGTTTGTCCCCTCACAGTACCAGTCTGTTTGGGTCTCAACAAGTGCGTGACAACTGACTGCAAATGCTCCTTCAGGATCCTGGCCAAAATCTTTAACACTGTGTTTAGCAGTTATGGGCCTATAATCATCTAATTCCTGCCCAACACCCTTGACCTTTTCCAACAGCGTGATCACACCCTGGAGATCCAATCAGAGATGGATCCCTGTCGGAACTAGTTGTTAAACACCACTGTCAAAATCGGAACAAAGATGTGCAACAACCTCAAGTACAATTTGTAGGACAGACCATCAAATTCCCGGAGACTTGACACTGGCAACCCTCTTCAATACCAAGTGAACTTCGCCCTCTGTGATCTCATCCTTGCAGCTAACCACTTCAGTTGACGAAGTCAAGAAAAGTCAGGCAAATAGCTGCAAAACTCATCACCACTGAGACCAAACTCCTTGGTAAACCGGCTCTTAAAATGCTGCCAAAATGCCTCAGACATGCCCTCAGTCAACCTCAGAGTATGCCCCTCCAGAGTATTGACTTTGCAAATGTATCAATTGGAACCTCAACAGATCTCTTCCTTGTGCAATTCTGCACCCATATTCACAGCTTCATTAGACATCTTGTTTAGCCTATGTCTAATTACCTGACCTTGATAGCGCTTACTAGTCTCACGCTCCAGAGCCTGTCTAGCTAGTGTTATCTCTAGGGAATCTCCCACAGCCTCCACCCAGGACTTTCCCAATGGGAATGATTGCAAAAGTTTCTCTCCCCCTCTTATAGTCAGAAGGACACAGAATGAATGCTGGGATATTTTCTTAGCCAATAAAATGGAACGGCTTGCGTCTTGACATGACTCAGTCCAGATCTGCCATTTCAGGCAGTTCGGGCTGACGTGTCAAACTCTCTGCCTTCAAGCAAAGAGGAACCCTGATGAAGCTATGCCAAAGGGCAGAGTCACGTCTGGGGAGGTAGACAAACCTGACCCAGTATATGTGGGGTTTACAGTGAATTTTTGCCCAAGCCTATGGGCTCAGAACTGCTCCACATAAAAAACGGCCTTGTGTCACATCCTGCTTTGTCAGAAGGCAAGGTAAATAACCTCAGTCCAGACCTGCCTTAACTACTAGACAGACATACTGTGTTTGTTTGGTTGACCTTGCTTTTGTGTGCAAACACCAACTCCTAGTTTGTTAATTCTTTTGCTTTCTTACAAATTTTGATTTGCTTTAACTATATTGCTTGCTCGCATGATTGTTGCTCTTTCATCTTTTTTTACCTTTTTTCTTTTCCTTGCACACTTTATTAATTCTGATCATGTTATCTTGCACTTTAACAATGGCACCTGACTTATCACTTCCTTTATGTCCACCTGGTGGTTTTATATAGAACTACATTGTATCCCAAATAATTTACATATCAACAGTTGTCTAGGGCACCTTGACGTGGTGTAATGGTTAGAAAGCGTGTCTTGCTAGATCAATTACGACCGAGTAGTGGGTTCGATCCTCATTGGGTGCCTCATACTTTCGGCCTTGTGCCACATCTAAGCTGTGCTTAGAAAATCACTATCAACAGTGGTCTAGTAAAGATTCTGGCTTTTGTTAGCTATCAAAAGGTGTTACGGGATGAGTTCAGTTAAATAAAACTTGCATTTTATTTTAACAATGGACCAATTTTTTTCTTATTTTCCAGGGATTTTTTATTTGGTCTAACTACATATCCAAATGAAAAAGCAAATTAACCAGTCCATATTAAAACGTTGACTGACCTGTCACATGTTGATATTTTGTCCTGCCCAACATTGAGTGCATTGCATGTCCAAACTCATGGAAAAGGTTCTCCATCATACCAGGTGTTAGAAGTGATGGAACACTTGTTTGTGGAATGGGGAAGTTGAGTTGAAGAACGACAATGGGGAGTTGGTAGCTGCCATCTTGACACTGCCTCCCACCTTGAATTGTAAAATGGCAATCCTGTGAAAGAAAGAGACTGATTGATTTATTACTTTAGGGCTTATCAACCTCTTGCAGGTTATTTTAAAACCAGAAAATATTTTCAGATTGTAAGAATTATTTTGAGTCTTACTAATTAACCCATAGCTAGGGCGGAGAGAAGTTGGTTCATGCCTTTCCAAGGGTATTTGCACATAAGTGAATATAACAGACCTGACTGGAATTAGAACTTGACTCTCTGATTTCCAATACCTAGCCATTATCCATTACACCACCCACACCCAAACTTACAGCACCTGGTATTCCCAAGCAGTCACCCATTTAGGTACTGACCAGGCTTGATGTTGTTTTACATCAGTAATCAGACAAGAGCTAGTATTTCAATGTGATATTGCCATAAGCCAAAGGAGAAGAGAAAAAGAAGAAGAAATAGAGGAGATTAAAGAATGAGATTCTTCAAATTATGTACAATAGTTGATCAAAATAAATAAAATTGCAAGAATATCTATCTTCTCAAAATTACAGTTAACACTTTCATTGCTGCATTGTTATAGAATTATCAGAGTTCCCACAAATCTGTGTAAAAAATTCCAGGACTTTTCCAGGAATATATTAAGAAGTTTCAAGGACTGAAACTGATGCATGTGTGTGCACACATACACGACATGAATGATCATCAATTTCAAAAAAGAAAAAATTAAATATTACTAAAACGTTTTTCTTAAAGGACAATTTTTAGCTTGTAAAAGCCACATTTAAATTTAACATATACACACATATATATATATATATATATATATATATATATATATATATATATATATATATATATATATATGTATATATGTATATATATATATATAAAAGTGGACATGGAAGTCAGCACTTAGAGGCGACAGTCTGTTTCATGCTAGTGCAATTGTCAGGCGATTGCACTAGCATGAAACAGACTGTCGCCTCTAAGTGCTGACTTCCATGTCCACTTTTATATTTACACACGCTCTATCTCTGATATTGAGCACTTTACCCCATAAATATAGCACACTTTAAGACTATATTTCTGCATATATATATATATATATATATATATATATATATATATGGGGATTTTTAATCCAATATTATTTCTTATTGCTATAATTTTTTTTTTAGTGTATACACGTGTTTAAGTTGCTATCGTAGTTTTTTTTCTTAATTAAATATTAAATTTAATAACAACCAGTCGAAAAACCACATCTGATGGAAAAAGGGATCCAGGTTTGATTCCTGTTGGCAGATACAATCTTTCAGGACCTAGACCAGTTGCTATTAAATTTCACTGTTTAAAAAGATAAAAAAATTGCAGCAATTCAAACACTTGTACCCACTAAAAAAATAATGTTTATAGTAATTATATATATATATATATATATATATATATATATATATATATATATATATATATATATATATATATATATATTATACACACTCACACACCCAAAGCGTGGTGGGGAGCTGCAAAAGTAGGTATACAGTAAGTATTATACCAGTATTATAATAGTTGTTCTAGGGTTCATTTAATTCATTAAAATCTTTTTTAATATTTTTATTTTCATAATTTTTATTATAATGCATTTATTATAATTTTTGTTTTTTAATAAACAATAATAAATGTTTTGCAGGTAAAGTGGTAATTTAATGATGGCTGGTAATTTAACGGACAAGAAGTTAAAATGTATTTTGAAACCATACTGGAAGACATTATTATTGATATGTTTGTATAATCAATACAATACATTTTGTTTTTCATTTCCCACTTTTGCATATTCTGTATATTATATAGATAGATATATAAAATAATGAGACCCATTTAAGATATCCTGTTTATGCCATGTGAAACTGACACATGCTACTCAAACAAGTAAAAAAAAAATAAATAAAAAAAAAACAAAAAAAAAAACACCTATTACCTGGACTGGTTTCCCCATCCTCTCAAAGAAATCACAATAAATGTAACCAAGAACACCTTCTGTTCCATGGACTACAGCCTGTAAAAGAACAAAAAACAAACATTTTTTTGTTCCAGTTTTTTTAATCAAATTCTGATGGCAAATAGTTGACATAAATCACTGTTGTAAAATATATTTCATATTTTAGTTGACCAAATGTGACAACTGACCTCCTTTGATTACAATGTCTTCTAAAGATGTACTTGTTTGTAATGCAAAAGAACAGGTTAGTACACTCTAAGAATGCAGATGGGTCTGTCTGTCCAACTAAAGGGCCCCAGAAGCGCGACCCCCTTCCAGGCACCTAACTGCAAGCTGGATGACTTTTCGCGATTAATTTTGGCCTCCGTCACCTTGCTCCACTCAAGCACCTTCTGTACTACCTCAATGTCGCTATGGCATGGCACAAAAATAGACATGTCATCAGTGTATGTGGAAACCCTAGCTCAACCTCCAGGGACGGCAACTGAGCAAACAATGACGAATCGTGAAACTGAATTTGTAGTTAATAAACAAAATCTTTCTTTTCAGAATCTGCTACATATTGATTAGTTAACTGTTCAACTTCTCTTAGACTTATCAACTATTTGATAGAAATTTGATTATGGTACAAATTAGATAAATAATTAAGATTATATTAGAATGATATTTGCATGCTCAAAATGATCCTTGGAATCAGTTATCAGGTCACATTAAAAAAAAAAACACTTCCCACAGGATCTTATATACACGTGAGACAGCTACATTTGGTCAAAAAAAAATTTGTATAAGCTGCTGGTCTTTTTAGAAACAAAATCTGGGTTTAGTCCCTAGTTTCCATGAAATATGGGGACTATTTTGTTGAGTGAGCTTATAGAAGTTAAGGTTACGTGCTTGTGTGTATTTTATGTGGATGCACATACAATATGTAAACAAAGAAGATAGAAGCATACAAAACTTGACTTTCTTCTATGGATGTTCATTCTTTTTATGGTGACTGTAGTGAAACAAAATTCTCAATGTTTCTTGGATATGTCCATTTTCCTTTTTGGTTCAGAAATAAGTTAGGATAACATTGGTTAAAATGGTTGAGCTCAAGCTAGCTTTGCACTAAATTGGAACAACAAATTCACTTAATTCATGAGTAGGGTTGCCGAAACACATCGGAACACTGTTACTGGAAGTGGAAATAGAAAAGATTCTGTCCTGAAGTGGGATCATAAAATAGTGTATAGTAACCAGAACAACTTCTTGGCTCCTTTATTACTTGCATTATGGAAAAATTAATTTCTTTTTTTATTCTTTATTATTTTATTTATTGGTTCTATTTCATTTTCCCCACAAGCTAAGCCAGCCATTATTTTCTTCTTTGATACACTCCCCCTCATGATCACAAATATGATGGTTTGAGATGGGTCTCTTGAGTCTGGTGCTCCTTCACAGTGAGATAGTCAGTGTCTCTTCTCTGGAGGAGTCATCTCCCAAAGAACCATCAGATGCATCTGAATCAAGTTCCAATTTATCTGCATCTTGTCTGAAGAATTCTTAGATGCACCCAATCCAATCTTGAACTCTCTTGCACTTTCTGAGGATATCTGGTTGGTGTCACTCATCAATGTGCTAAAACTCATAAGGGTGCAAAGGACCTTCACATGGTGTGGCATCTCATCAATCAGGATTTTATGCAGGCTGCTGAACTTAGTGACATGACCCACTTAAAACATCAATGTACACTGTGTAGGGCCTTTACTCACACACAGTCTTCCACTTCATACACTGCTTGCTCCTTTTTATGTTCAGGTGTAGTTATATAAATTCCTTTTTATTTGATTGACTGATTTTGATTGATTTGCTATTTACAGCTTATCAACTCTTTGCAGGTAATTCAAGGACAGAAAAATATTTTTAGATTTTAAGAATTCTTTTAGAAATAATGATTTACTGAGACAAGTCCTACTAATTAAGGGGAGAAGAGGTGGGTTCATACCTTTCCAAAGAGTATTTGTGCATAAATGAATATAAAGAATCTGTCTGGAATTGGATTTCAGCTCTCTTATTTCCAATTCCGATCTGTTATCCACATGCACATCCAATTTTATGTGGAATAAAAAGATTTCTTTTCACATTTATTTCTTTATAAAATGGTAAATAATAAATCTTGTATTATCTTGTAAATAAACATTGCTGAGGCAATGAACATAGTTAAAATAAGAACAATGCCAATACAAAAAAAATGTCCAGGCACAAAGGTCCATGTTTGCTCAATTTTTCTCACTAAATTGGAAAGAACAGATAGCCATTTTCAAAAATTTAATATATATATATATATATATATATCCAAGTAGAGGATTGGTGTATACGGAATAAATTCCAATAACCAACAATTACTATTTTTAAAAGAGTAGAGTAAATATAATTATTTATTCGAAAATTATAACATAAATATGTTATAAAATCACTACAAAAAATATCCATTTTGTTTCAACACCTCTGGTGTCTTATCAAGTGATGATGTTGAATGTAGAATAAAGGGTTTTAAAAGGTTCAAATCAATTAACCACCCCTTGCAAGGGAAAATGCTGTTACATAAGCTGGAATGACCAATCAAAATACAAGTATACGAGAATTCAAAAAACTTGACAATGAACTATGGTTATAATAACTATTTAATGTCTTAATGTTGGGGTTAGACTAAAATAGAATTTATTCTAACTAATAAGTATTAAATTATACGGTAAAATTTGAAATTAAAAATAAAAAGTTACCCATTTTAAAATTTAAATTTAATCTCTAAGTTTAAAATTATAAAATTACTACTATTAAAGAGTTAATATTTATTTTACTTACTAATTTGTGTACATCATATGACCAAACTTCACCAGTCTCTACCTCAACTGGTTGCAGCTTGACATCAAATAGTTGCTTAAACAAGTTGTTCAACCCTTCCATACAGCATCCCAATGAAAAATAAGGGGATAAATCTGAGTTGTTAATGTTACATCTGAAACCCGAAGAAAAAACAATTTTTAAATTAGAAAAATGACAACATTAAAAACACAATAAAGAAAACTTCAGATATAAAGAGAGAAAATGAATAAAACTATTTTTGATAAAGTCATTCTGATTACAACTGAATAATTTAGAGCAGGGATTCCCAACCTTTTTTGCATCATCGCACACTTTCACATAGAAAGATTTTCTACCATCCATCTGCATAGTAAATATTCAAATATACCAAAATTGTTTGGTAAAAGTTTGTTACTGGTTTATAAACTGACTTTATGATGTAGTAAAAAATACCAAAGGGAAGTAACAAATAACACTGATTTATGTGGCAGCTGCTGCTTCTACAGTATTAAAGGACAAGCAAAAGCAAACTTGACCAATGAAAACTATATATATATATATTTATATTTAGGCAGCATATCTTCATTCAAGCATGTCTCAGTAAATAATATAGATATATTACGTCTATTTTATAATAATCCTTTCTAGTTTTCTATTAACTTCTTGATGTGAAGTTGAAATTCATCAGGGAAGGTTCTGTATTTTTTGTTAACCCAAGTACTTTTGATCTCCTCTGAGATCATCCTCGGGGGTGAATTGCAAAGACAAACTTAATGTAACTGTAATCATTGTAATAGTGTTGGTTGGTTGATTTTGATATAGAGGGCCTTGAGAATTTGAAGTTTTTGTTTATTATTTTCATGTATTATATTAGTGTTGTCAACAAGTATTTTCCTGATTGTGAAGGTAGATAGGAATGTGTCTTTAAATATTGTGCAATAGAACTTGTATCCGACAAATGGAGTGTAAGACATCTTGATAATGCTGTGGTTGTCAAAAGCAACCAACCAACACTGAAAAAAAATCTATTATGCATAGAGTAGCAATACTTTAAAATGTATTTGAGTTGACTAACATTTAACACCATTTTGAAATTTACCAAGTTGCAGTATTACCATCTCTGGTTATCGCCCTTTGATTAGGAATGCTTGTTTACAAAACATTGTAACCACAATGGTTAATTTAAAAATAGTTATAACAGAGCATGCTTGCACAATCACTATCACAACAATTACAGTTACATTAAGTTTGTCTTTGCAATTCACCCCTAAGGATGATGTTAGAGAAGATTGAATGTACCTGGGTTAACAAAAAGACAGCGCCTTCCTTGATGAATTTCAACTTAACATCAAGAATGATTACCGTCTAGTTGACTCCTCACTCATTAATGCATTGCTGATTTGTCGCTGGTATCGTGTTGATGAGCATGGTTTCACTTGGTCTAGTTGGTGTTTATCTCTTTCACGATTCTTCACTCTTCTGCCATATTGTGTTTTTGATCTCAGATGGTGAGAAAATCAATGAAGTAAACTGAAGTGAAGGACAGGTTGACGACAAGGAGCTATACAAAAAATATTTGTCTCAAACGACCATAAATCTGCTTCAGGAGCTGGTATAACACGGCTAACAGCAGCGCTGATGTTTATATAATGAGGGAGACAAAAAGTGATGGACAATTATACCTTAAGACTTGGGCTCTTAGTTGTTCACTCTGGATATCTAGTTGTTGTTTTTAGGTCAGTACATGATCATGGGTTCGGGAGGTAGCCTAGTCAGTTCTTAAGTACATTCTAATTCAAATCTAAGTGATAACTCTGAGAAAAGTTCTCCTGTGGACTTTGCTGAACTACTTTGGAGTCTGCTGATCTGTTCAGCCTGACCTGTGGTTCTACTCTGCTCAACCTGCAGCCCAGTTCTCACTGAAAGCCTCAAAATGCCCAGTTTTTTATAATACTTTGCCTAAAACTGGGTGGGGGTCTGACTGGCATAGAAATATCAACCATTCTTTTGTCTCAACTGAGATTTTCCAATTTTAGGCAATTATTCAGCCCCTTAGTGGCAGTGAGAGGGTTAATCCACCCATCCAACTCACCTTCTCTGGCATCTCTGACTTCCACTCATAGCTGCTACCTCCTTTCCTCCCTCCAACTACCTTAGAAACAACCTGTTACTACTCTCTTTGGGGTGTCACTTGATCTGGTTGACCAATCCATTTCTAGGTACCGTATCAAGGGGCAGTCTGAACTGTAACTAAAAGCTAACCATCTCAACTACTTTAAATTTTAGGTGGATTCAATTTATGGAAAAGATCACCCCTTGAAAAAAAATTATCATCATCAGGTTTCTGCTGGACACTGCCGAAAGCATCAAGAAATGGCTGTATAGATTTATTTTATGGAGAAATCAAATCTCCAGAAAAAGATAAAAAAATATTTAATTCTCTTTTCTTTCAGACTACATACGATGCTTCCTCTAATCATTATCTTCAAGTGAAAAATTATTATCCAAATCAGCGTCCTGTTTTAAGCCTGAACAAAACATGTTTTTCATCAATCTCAAACCACCTGAAATTGCTTCATAAAATCAACTCTGATCGAACAATGGTTATTTTCGTCATAGTTTTAATATCCACTCAGAAATCTACATCCGTTGTCCATATCCTTTACAATTATTTTATGGAGATATCAAATCTCCAGAAAAAAATAAAATAAAAATATTTAATTCTCTTTTCTTTCAGGCCACATGCAACGCTTCCTCTAATCATTATCTTCAAGTGAAAAATTATTATCCAAATCAGTGTCCTTTTTAAGCCTAAACGAAACAGATGTTTTTCATAAATCTCAACCAGTGGGTTTAAGTGTGTCCAGTCCGGAACACTTCAGTTAAGATTTAAATGTTATCTCAACCTGAGATAAGTGCTTTCTGAGTCATCCCATCTGTCTGTAGCCGATAATGTCACATAAATACTGGTGTTTGATGAATTGTACCAAGCCTTTCCATTTATGATCAGCAAATATAGTTTTTACTTAACTATATCACCTAACCAGTACAAATCAATACAGAATTTTAAAAGATTTAAAACCCTATAAATTATTCTAATTAAAATTTGAAAGAGGTAAACAATTCCTGCAAAAACTCATTATTCATTGAAAATGCCCTTTCTTCTTTCTTTCATTTATTATTTTTGATTAAACCGAGGACCCAGTGTCACAATTAGAGAACTAGAAAGGATTATTATAAAAGTAGATTATGTCTATATTATTTCATGAAACATGCTTGAAATATATATATATAATTTAATTTTAATGTTTAAGGTTAGCATTGCAAGTGTTGACAAAAAATGAAACAATTTTTGTTCCTTAATTATAAAATTAAAAAGAATATACACTAATAGCAACAAGCAAAGATTCAGTGAATATTTTTTTGCTTGTTCTTGGTCTTCCCTTATCTGATTTATACATCCAAAAAAATGTTATTTTGTCTGAAGAACTATTTGAATGTTAATGATTCTTATCAAAACTATATATCAAAATATTCCTTGTTTGTGGTGAGATTTCTATCTTATTCAGAAATGTGACCCAGTTATTCCCATTTAGACTCCTATTTTTTTTTTTATATAGGTTCTTTGCATATCTTTTATTTATATTTTTTTTCAGGTAGCATATGTTGAAATGCATTTTTAATACTCAAATACTGCCTACCATTTTCTGTTCAGTTGCTCATCGTCCACCAGTGGGCAATATTGCCCAGGTTGGGTAACAATTTTCTTTTTAGGAAAAAAAAAAACAATTCACCATTTGAAAAATGGTGTTCTATAAATTACAAATTGAAGGCTTTGTACCACATCTAATCTATGCTGACTAAATTCATATAAATTACAAATTCACTTCTTTAAACTTACAAGTAATGTGTGTCATATTTTTAGTCTTTCTAAATATACCCTCTTCTTCCCAAATACATTGTCTTTTGTCAGAGTTTACACTACTATATGAATGGTTCTAATAGGATGGAAAAAAGCTACCATTCAATGGTAATGCCAAACTTTTACTCAGGCTGAAATACACCAATGATAATTTCTTTTGGTACTTTAGCTACAAAGAACAGGAAGTTCTGGAGAGCCATGATCCCCTATGACCTGAAGGGATAGGGCACATAAAGAAGATAACTCCTTTTGTATTTAAATTGAATATAATTTCTAATAAGGCTACAAATGATTTAGATTTGAAATCTTATCATCTTGCCATCAGCAAAACAAGTATCAAACTGTACTAGTACAAACATAAAATATGTAATAACTGGTAATACAAAAAAAAAATAATCTGTAATCTCTATAAACTGGATTTTGTAATGCTCAATGGTGATCGGTAAATAAGTATTAGTTTTAACAATATTGATAAAGTCGAATGATGAAACATGTTGGCAAGAACTAAGAACTATTTTCAAATTGTCTTTTTTTATCACAAGTAAATATAAAAACATTTTGTAAACAATAATAATTGGCATAATTTACCTTTCTTGGCGCCCAAGGGCTGCATAAAAAGGTGGATCCCATGGTTTCACAGAATACTGAAACAAAAATGAGGAAAAAATAAATAAAGATGTTAATTTTTCCACAGAGGAATTTAATTTCTCATTATATGGCCATTCATTATAATCTTTCTAAATTACTTGATTTACGTCAAATATTTGTACTGTAGGATGAGTGAAATAACTGCTTTATTTCTTAATATTAAGCACTTTATTTACAAAATCTTCTCACCCTAAAGGTGTTATCCTCTAGTAATTTTCTGGTTGACAGGCTTTGTTACGCACAATCAGTCTTTATTATTACTTATTAATTATTATATATATGTAAAAGTAGATGCTAAGGTCAATAAGTGGTAACAGTCTGTTTCATGCTTCTAAACAATCTTCAGGCCATCTCTTATATGCCTACATATGTTCTATCTCTGATATTCAACACTTTTACCCATAAACGTGGCATAACTTAAAACTATATTTTTAACATTATATATATATATATATATATATATATAATGAGATGGATAAATTGTCATCTAAATTACACAAAAATGAAAATAACACTGACATCTCATTTTAACAGATATATATTTATCAAAATTACACAAAAATATCTTGAAATACTAAAGAGTAAATTTATTCAATAAAATTGCCATTAGCTTCAACCACAGCCTCCAGACAATTTTAGAATCTCCTGCAACTCTTCTGGATGGTCTCCTTGTTTAAGTTAGTGAATGCTGCCATAATCCTTGCCTTCAGTTCATCTTTGGTGTTACAAGGAGTTTTGTTGATCTTTCACTCAACTGCACCCCACACATAATAATCAAGGGAGTTACAGTCTGGTGAGTTAGGTGGCCAGATATAAGTGGTGATGTGATCACAGAAATTTTCTGGCAGCCATGACTTGGTTCTCCCGCTTGCATGGCATGGTGCAGAGTCCTATTACCAGACATAGGGTCTTCCAGCAGCCATCCTCTTGACACAGAGCAGCACTACCTCCTCAAGGCACTTCATGTAGGTCTCTGTGGAGTCTGAGGTCCTGTGGGAAGATTAATGGAGGCATAATGTCACCATCATAGTGACCACTCCAAACACCTTTGTAATCACCCTTAGACTCATCCAACTCTTTGCAAATCCTCTTCACTGTCCCCAGATTGACAACCAAACACTCTGAAATGTTTGTATTGGAGCTTCCGGCACAAATGTCAAGTAGTACAACATGCTATTCCAAAATTCTTATTGGAGTGAAATGTGTCAAGGTGCTCTTTTTCTCACAGATGGTGCCAAAATGACTATTACATATTGCAGTCGACAAAATCAAAAACAAACAATTAAAAATAAAAAAATATTAAAAATATAAAATGGCGACAATTTATCCATCACACCATATATATGGTATTAGTCTTTACATGAGATAGAAGGAAATTTTTTAAGAGGAAAAAATAAATGTATAAAGAGTTTTATTTTTTTCATTCAATAGGTGATTCTCTTGTACACAATATACTGCAATAAATTTAAGAGAGAATTTTTATTCTCAGTCATATCCAAAAAGGATAAAGTCTGCTGGTCCTTAGTAGCATGATCGAGAAAGTTCAAGTTTTCTCTTTATAGTTTTCAGTAGATTTGTTGCACCTCCATAAACCTAAAAGATATTTTCACATGCACAGATGGCTGTAGCCAGGATTAAATAATTAGTTAATTTAGATATTTAGATGCCATAAAATAAAAACCAGCAAATCAGAATTAAGGATTCAATGTTGGTCAATCAAACATAACATCAAGAATCTAAAATTGTTTTCAGGTTAAGTCTATCTTTACTGATATAAGCAGAGGAGAATCAGCATTTAAACAGATAGTGGTATAGTGACAAAGGAGAAGCAACCACATTGACAGACCAGGTATGATACATCTCAATACATTGGAAGCGTAAAGTTCCATTCACTATTCCTAGATGAGGAATTTGACATGAGAACTAATGCTCTGCCAATAGCTAATTGGATTTATTTCTAAGTACATGATTTGCATATTATAACCAAATACACTCCTGAAAAGCTTAAATGTATGCTTTATGATCAGTGTTTGTTGGTCCCACAATTAACTAATTACTCTTACAGAGACTCATCCCTTTTCTTTTCCACTGTGCCAGTGTTCCATCCAATAAATAGTTGTTATTGTTTGCTCTATAAATCCTTTTGTGTTTATTCATGTTTCTGTAGTTAGAGTCATCACACCCTCTATAGATTTCTTACAATGAGGGTTAAAGAAAAGAAATATGTAATGGAATCACAGATACTGGAAAAAAATGAAAGTAACAACAGAATTTTCTTCCTAAGAAAAATACAAACATTAAATCATTATCTGTCATTGTCTTGATTTTTTTAAAAATCGAATTCCCCCCAAGCAGGATCATAAAGCCACTAAGAGGTTACTGAGTGTAAAAGAATTAGAAAACAGAAACATTATTAAAGGTCGAGAACAATCGTAGAGTGATCAGAAAGAGAGTAGATAATGACTAACATTGCATTTTTTTGCATTTTTGAAGATAAAATTTGGCTGGAATGCATGGAGCCAGAAGAGTGTTCCATAAACAAGAAAAGAAACTGTTAGCATCAACATTATATCTTCCCCCCCACACATGCATAAAATCCATAGCAAAGAGCTCATCTGAACAATTATCATGAAAGTATTTATAAAAAAGGCACAGGGAAGCAAGTTTACGGTGATGGGAAAGTGACTGAAGCCAAGACACCAAGTCCAGACCAATAATATTGCTGATTCTTCTTTGGATTTTATCAAGAATCACTCTTCTATTGTTCTTATCCCCTAATAATGTTTTTTTTTATTTATTATTTCACACTCTGTAAGCCCTTGTGTCTTAGTGGCTTTGCTGCCTTGCATGGGGTGAAATGATTAAAAAGAACTTTTCTGTTTTGCCATCTAAAAATTTATAACTATTGAATAAGTATGAATAAAGCTAGAATAAAAATACTTACAGATTGGGGATGAGATGAATGTCTCATTTTCTGTTTGAGTATTTCAGCATAATCATCCTCAGCTCTGAAAGAAAATACATAATATTGTCAATAAAAATCTACAAAAAGTATGTCCAGATCAATTAATCATCAACGTTATTCATATTTCTTGCTTTGTTTTCATAACTTTGTCATTAAATAATTCAATGGTATATACAAAAGTTTAATAACTTTCAAAATAAATTTTTAGGGGCATTACAAAAAATATTTTCTCAAGATAATGCTAAAAAATACATTTTTTAACAATTAATTGAAAATAAATAAAACAAGAGAAGCTGGAAATTAGTTTTTAACGTTTTGGATAAATATATTTTGGATAAAATTTAGCAGAAAAATATACAAAACATTTTATTAGGAAGTAATGAGACATTTTTAAATTGTCCTGTCAATTCATCAGTGTTTCTCAACTGGTGTGCCCAGGCACACTAATGCACCCTGAAAGGTAGCAAGGTGCACCCCAAGTTAATAGAAGGGTAATTTATGAATTATATTTATATTTAAAATTCTTTATTTTTAAAAAGTTAGAGACACCAAGCATATGGCTTCCATGTCTAAGTCAAGTCTTTGTCATTTGATATTTTAAACTGGATGCTAAATTCCTTAATCTTTAAGGAGTGGATAATCCTTTCCTTTTTGCCTCTCTCAAAGGATATAAATCAGTCATTAAAAAAAAGCAGATTCTTCATAAATCCATTTAAATGAAAACTGTACTGATAATCTTCTTTGAGAATTCTAAGCCAAACTTTCATTATAAAAATTTAAAGTGTACTCCAGAGTTTTAGTTATTCTACAAGTGCACCATGAAGTAAAAAAGGTAGAAAAATACTGCTATACACAATTGTAACAATTTTGATATTAACAGCTGAATACTCTTATATGAGGGAGTGGTGAAAAGTTCTTGGCCTTACCCACTACTCAATTCAAAGTATGACCAAACATCAGATTTATTTTTTTATGGTCAGTCCAACAGCTTTTCAGCACTTCCTCATATATTGGTTTCAGTTACTTGAAGTAACAAAAAAAATATATATATATATACTTACTTCTTCATAACCATTTCAGCAAGAGTATCTAAAAAATTCATCACATTTTCTGGAAAAGATAAAAATAAATCCTTAGAGAATTAAAATCTTCTTTAATTTAAAAAAAAAAATAATGTTCACCAACTACAAGGCCTAAGAGCCACTCAAAGTAGAGGGTTACTCTGTGATGTTGTATGAGTATAAGATAAGGTAAGAAATGAAGTTAATGATGTTATGTAAGAAAGATAACAGTTAACCCTAGACATGGAAAGGTCAAGATTGTAGTGATTGGGAAAACATACTGTCAGGATTCTATTGTACAAAGAAGCTGTCTGAGTGGATCTTACTTTTTATTAATGAAATACAAAGGGAATGAAGATGATTCATCTTGGTGTCTTTGGCAGGGCATGTCCCAGTTGCAACAGGTCAGGGCCAGTGGAACAAAGCTTGTCAGAACACTTGCCATGGAAATAGCGATAGAGAATTGCAATGTTTCATCCATGGGAAAGGTGTTGTAGAGAGGAAAATAATTCATCACTCACAAGGCCGTGTAGACATTTTCAAACTTTATCAAGACAGGCAAGTGAGGACTGGGTAATGCCGGCCCAGATATGGCTACAATACTGCATTTTTGGTCTTATCTGGCTGTTGTAAAGATAGAGTATATCAGGGAGAGTCAGATACTTACTGGAGTGGTACAAAGAACTGGACATTTTTCCAGCACCTTTAACAATATATATATATATATATATATATATATATATATATATATATGAGTTCCACTTGTGGTCTGGGATGAGTTTGAGTTTCAATAGACATTCAAGGCAAGGAACCACTTTGATTGATTTGTTTCCTAAGGCTTATCAACCCTTTGCAGCTTATTTAAAGCCAGAAAATATTCTTTTAGATTGTAAGAATATTATGGAAATAATAATGATTTACTAATACAAGTCCTACTAATTAACCCATAGCTGGGGAGAGAAGAGGTGGAGTCATACTCTTCCCAAGGGTATTTGTGTCTAAGTGAATGTAACAAACCTGACTGGAGTCAAAGGGTTGGAGAACACTCTTACCTGGATTTTCTGCCAGTGTCCCTCTGAGTGACCGATGAGCAAATGTTGGGAATCCTACAAGTTGTGCCACAGCAAATCGAGCATGAAGTAAAGCATCCAATAATTCACTTTGATGTGAATTGTGCTGAAGAAATATTTTATAAGCAGCTTCACGTATCTAAATAAATGAAAAAAGTCATCCAATAACAAATTTATAAATAAATCCAAAAGATATAGTCCAAAAAATATATTTAATTAACACTATCTCATATATTAAATAAATTTTTACATTATTTTAATTTTATATGGGCTCCTTGACTTTTTTACAACCTTCATCAGACTTTTATGCATTGATTTTATTAACTTTTCTATTGTTTCAATGTTAACATTACTTGCAGCCATTTTTAAATTATTCAAAGAAACCTTTGCTTGAATATTGTTTTACATTGACATGTACATATTTTTTTAAGCTTCTTTAGTATGACTTGTGCCACACTTGAAAAATGTTTTGTTAAAAAAACTTATAATTATTAGTATTTATTTTGATATCATCAACTTTGAAGGAGCCTATAATTTTAGCCTCATCAAAGATGTTTCAACTTGAAGGCACACTGCTCATTTCTCATCTTCGGCATGGTTGCTCATTTAAAAGCATGCCTATCAGCTCAGTGCCATTTGTATTTGTTTAACACCCACAGTCAACCTGTTGTTTATACTGCAACTATGTTTAGTGGACATTAGTTACAGTTTAAGTATGTGCGCTTTTTTTATACTGGTTGCTGACAGTGGCAAGAGAGACCAGTCTGCCCCGCTATGTAACCCGTGGCTGGCAGGGAGAAGAGATGGATTCATACCTTTCCCAAGGGTATTTGTGCAAAAGTGAATGTAACTATCTTACTTTTTCCAAGCCTTTAAATATTATATCATCTGTAAATCCGGTATAATTTCACTACCTGAAATACGAAACTAAAACATTATTTCAATGTTGTATTTTAAGTCATGTTGGATGACTATTTCCACGAAAAAGGGCAATCTTTTTGCTTATTACCCTTTTTTAAATTTTCTCAAATTTCTTTTGTAGCATTCTTAAAGCCAGTCATCGTCACTGATCAGAACCAAATTTTGACTTATTGCAGGGAAACTCTGTGCTTTGAGTGTCTATTGGGACTTAAGTTCAATCCTGGCCTCAAGTGGAACTCATACATGCAATCAATCACAGAAGAGGCTGGAAAAATGGTCAGTTCCCTTTACTGCTGCAGTACTGTACCTGCACAAGAGCCAGATGAGGCTGAAAATGGAGTACTGCCTAGTTTTCACTTTCCAGTCATGATAGAGTCCAAAAGTATCTCTGCGGCATTGTGGGAGATGAATTATTTTCCACCCTTCAGCCCCTTACCCACAGATGAAATGTTAAGGCATCTCACTGCTTTATCGCTATTTCCATGCAAATTGTTCAGACGAACTACATTCCTTAGTTCCACCAGTTCTATTCTTCACAGCTAAGACCCACCACGCCACACACATTGTAGCAAATCACCCTCATTCCCTTCATTGGTGAGATGCAAGTTCCACTCAAGCAGATTCTTCTCATGAACTACTGCTTTGTGGAACTGACTCCCAAGAGGATGCTTCCCTGATCACTACAATATTAACCTGTTCAAGTCTAGGGTTAACCATTATCTTCTCCACAAATCTCTATAAACTGTGCCTCTTACTCTGTAACCCTCTACCTTGAGTGGATCTTGGGCCTTGTACATTATTCTAAAAAAAAAATCTTGTCAATGATTTTAATTTCTTTTTTTGATGGTTAAGACACCCACCATCTTTACAAGATGAAACAAACTAAAACCCATGAATTTTCCATGCTATGAAAAATTAAATAAAATTATCAGAAGCTTTTTGCAATATTATAAACTTTAATGAACAGCTTACATTAAAGAAGCATAATTCAATAGAAAACTTCAACAATTTTCATATTTATCAATAAGGAAAAAAGAAGAAGAAACATACCAAGTCACTATAGTGATCTGAAAATAGACCCGTTACCATCACACTGTCTCCATGCAAGTTGAAGCTATAAAACATAAAAAATATTTAAAAATCAGAAAATATTAGGTTGAATCAGAAGTAATTTCAGTGGTTGGGAACAAATTGCAAAGACTAAAATGAATCCTTCTCGCTAACTGTTCCTTAAATATATCATAACAGGTGAGGAAAAATGGGTTATATATACATCAATGCAAAAAGCAGTGAACTGACAAGGATAAATCTTGACAACCAACCCTTAAAGCTGAGCTCCATGAAAGAAAGGTAATATTAGTAAACTTAATACAATTCAACCTTATTGCATTGAAAATATATTCATATTATTTGATTGTGAATGTTGAACCTAAGTTATCCTCCTTTATATAAGCCTGTTTGTAGCTTAGCTAGGTAGATGGCACTAACAGTTAATTTATATAACTGTGTTGTTGTTGAGTGGTTGGCCAATCAGGGCTAACCTCATCACTATATGTTGGCTGTTTTATGTTAAAAGGTTGCATTACAGAGTTCCATGCTAAAATTACATGTTGCTTGAATTATAAAAAAAAAAAAGAATGAAAGTGGGGAAAGGAAGAAGACATGTTCTATTTACCAATGTCGTAGATTTTCTGGAAGTTGATTTTTGGATATTGGTGCTGGCTTTTGACATCCCTGAGCAAAATAAGTGCCCAACATTAAGATGCTTTCATTCAATTGGACAAACTGCTTTCTCTAAACAAAAACAAACAAAAAAAAACTGTTTCTGTTTTGTTTATTCAAAAGAAAAAGTGTTACAAAACATGAAAAAACTGCTTCAGTTAAAAATCATAGTTTTGACAAAATCCTCTTAGCTTCCAGCCTATACTAGCTCTCTTATATGGACATGTGGCTGAGAGGTTAGAACTTCTACTTTCTGATCATGAAGCCCAGGTTCAAATCTCATCATGGTCGATTTATCAAGGTGATTTCTTGATGTTATCAGTCTGGGGAGGTGATCTTAGCATGCTGCCCCTTTGGAAAGTGCCTGAAAACAATACCAAGTCTCATGTGAAATTGGGTAGACAGAACTATTTCTGAGCCATCAATGCTTCTGCTAGCAAGAAGTCACAAGTCATCATGACCAAGGGTTTGAGCGTACTAGCCTTGTTCAGATGGTTGACCACACCAGATAATGTGCTCTTTTCCAGGAATCCTAACTAAGGTCCACTCAGCATAGTTGCAGTATAAACCCCAGGTGGGCTCTGGGGTGTTGAACAAACACAAATGGGTCTGCAACAGGGATTGGTTAGCCGCCCTAGTAGATAGCCATACACAGATACAAGCAGCCAGCCACTACTAGTTTTCTTGTAACAAAATTTCTTGTAACTTCACTTATAAAATAATTTTATTTTAATCATTTTACCCCAAGCAAGGTGATAATGCCACTAAGACACAAAGGAGTGAAAGATAAAAAGAAGACTTTAGGAGAAGGGTCCCATCCTAAACAGTCTTAGTTATTTACCTGACCTCCCTATTGAGGGAGAATGTTACGTAAGTTTTTTTTGCTTTTTTTTTAAATAGGGGGGGGGGCATATGCACACAAAGACAAAAACTGCCCAGACCCTGCAATCACTGTCACACTGATATTGATATAACACCACTCTTACTGCAATGGGGAAAGTGCTGTTGCAGGGTTGGAATCCACAAGACTGAGTGCCTTCTCCCATCTTAAATGAGAGAACAGATACTACTCTTTGATCCCAGCTAAAAGATCAAGACCATGGAAGCAATAAAAGCTAGAATTTAAAAATAAGCATGCCCTCATCCCTTGGAAGACTGTGTTGCACCAGTCACCTTATCTCTGCTTTTTCTGGTGCCAGAGGGGACTGATAATATATTCGTATTAATGAGCTGTGGACCAGAAATCAAAGCTGACTAAATGAAGAAACACATTTCAGTCATCATTTTTATAAGGTCCAGCAATTGAAGAGAACTTAAGGGCCTTGGGAATTAAAAATTATATTATTAAGTTGTTTATTAATTCTTATATAGAATGTATGAACAAAAATCTTTAGGGACACACACAAAGTCTCAGATTATTGGTACATAACTGGAGATTTTTTTTAAGGGAGTAAAAGAGAATGAGAAAACTTTAGAAAGAACTGGAAACCCAATCCTAAACAGATTTAATTTAAATCTACTTTTCTATCTTAATCCCTAATATACAATAATACAATTCTATAAAAATTAGGTGCAAAATATTAGACTGTCTTATTTTTTGGTAATATTTATGATTTTTGTTTTAGTTGTATCTGTAATTTTAAGTTGAAACATTGTGAATAAAACCAATTAATGAGGATAGTTGTTCTAAAATCTACATCTTGGTGAATACTTGCTCTTCATTTACTTATCACAGAATAGAAAACAGTGAAAGAAAAAAGACATTTTATATTGTAATCCAACAAATATTATTGAATTATCTAATCTTAAATTAAAAGTAACAAAATATTATAATTATCAAAACTTAGAATTATAATGTTTTTGAAGTATGAGGCTGTATAGGGGAGACAACTCCTTATTAACTTTATAAAATCTTTACAATTCCATTTACTTACTTTTCAACCAGAATGGACTTACAATTTTTATCTAAGTTTATTATTTATTACAGTGTTTTCCAGCTATGGAATATGGCCTAACAATGTTTCATGGTAAGTACCAAATTGTAACATTTTTATTTCTCTTTCAGACATATTCAGAGCATTGACATGGCAGCTTCACAGAAAGTGAACTGTGCTTATAGAACTAGCCAATCAGCATGGCTGATGCTCACTTCCAGATGAGCAACTTATTGTGTCTGCTTGGTCTTGCGTTTTCCACTGACATGATGTGGAATGATTATACTGAATCAATTGCTAGGAAAGTTCATTCACTGACATGCCAGACAGTTTTCCTTGCCAAAATCCATCTTGCATGTTTATAAAGCTACTATTCCCTTGTGCATTGAATATTGCTACCATATCTGGTCTGATGCACCTGTTAAATCTCAAGATTCTCGTCAAAACCTAAAGATGGATCTGTAATGTTATCAGTCTTTAACTGGCATCTCAACTTCAGTCACTTTCCCACCACCATGACATAGCTTTGCTATGCCTTTTCTATAAATATTTTCATGGCAATTGTTCTGATAAGCTTTTCTCCTTGGCAACCTTGACCACAAGAATTTAAGCACACTACTATAGTGGCAACTAGATCTCATTGTTTCTTTTTTCGCACTTCTTGCCTGTGGAACTCTCTTCCAGTTTCTTGCTTACCTGTCACCCATGATCCTCAAACATTTAAATGCAATGTCAATCCTCAACGTATGTCTTTCAGAATCATGTTCTTTTATTCTCCTATCTCCTCACTAACCTTTACTCATTTTCTTTCACTTTCAATAACCTTTAGCATTTTAGTGGCATTTTCGCCTTGCTTGGGGCAAAATGATTAAAAAAAAAATCAACTGTGACTTGAAGATAGCTTCTTTAAAGTAGCTAGGTCTTTCATGTTCAAAGTCAAGAATCAGTTAGTGGCCTCTCGTGGAAATGTGGTATATGTAACCAAGAGAAAAAAATATTTTAAACGTTCAGATCGTATAGTTCATCTAGTAATTGTAGGACATCATTAACTATGACACTAGCATGTTACTGAAAGTCATCAACAAGCAGCTCAAAGTAGTGGAGTCAGATGTGTTATGCACAAAGACATCTAGTAAAAGTCCTATATGACGAGGAGAGATCATGCCCAACAAGGTCTTGGTGAATGGTGTAAGCTAATAAAAGTGCTTACTGAACAAGATTGAGAACCTGACATAATCTGGTTGCTCCCCAAAGAGAATAAATTCAGCCAGAATCAAAAGGTGAACAAGAGAAATGACAGGTGGCTCAGCACAAACTGCATGAAGGTATCCTCAGTGATGCACACCATGTTCATACATAAAAACATTTATGGCATGTTTAATGGCTAAAGCAGTTGCATACTTAACACCAGTTCTACTAGTCAGCATATATGACATCCCTACTAAGGCTGAATGTGACATATAATCATCATCCTCTTGACTTTTGTAATCTGAATGCAGAAGCCCCACTAAATCTCCTCCACAATGGTCTATCAATGGTAGTCATCAACAATTCTGGTATTGTCATACCTGTCTATTGTTTGACATTGTCCAACCAGCTTTTACATTGGTGTCTTCTCCTACATCTACCTTCAATGGTGCCTTGAATGATGGTCTTGCACAGGCTGTCGTACCTTGTAATGTGTCCAAACCATGCCATTTTTCTCCATTTGACAGTGGTGAGAAGAGGTTCCTGGTGGCCCACAAAACTGTCAACCCTTTTCCGCACAAACTCATTGGTTTTATGTTCCCAATGCCAAGGAGTTTTCCCATGCATTTGTTCTCAAACGCTTGGATCCTTCTCTCTGTTTCTACCAACTGATGTGACATAAGGTTTGTTTTTTTAAAATATGAGGGATAGGGAGGTATATGCATATATATAGGCCAAAGACGAAAATATCTGTACACAACTGGAGATGAATCCTTTCAAATCCCAGGTAAATTTATTTTGAAAAATTGTTTGATCGATTGATTCATTCTTTTTCTATGGCTTATCAATCTTTTTTGGTGGTTATTTAAAGCCAGAAATTAGATTGTAAGAATTTTTTTATTTTGAGCTAATAACATTTTCCTGCACAAGTCTTTAATTAATCCATAGCTAGGGGTAGAAGAGATGGATTCATAGCTTTCCCAAGGGTATTTGCACATAAGTGCTTATAACAAACCCAATGCAAATTGGAATTCAGCTCACCGATCAACAATTCTGAGCCGTTATCCATACACCACCCACACATCCAAGCTTACAGCACCTGGTATTTCCAAGAAGTAACCCATCTTGGTACTAACCAGGCTTGACATTGTTTACCTTCAGTGACTGTACAGAAATCAGTGTTTCAACATGATGTGGCTGTAAACCCTTTGAAAAATTGTGACATTCCATGAACAAAATGACCCTTAAAGAAGATGCAAACATCACTTTCAGTAGCAATAAAAGAGCAAATAGGGATTCACTTGAATCTAAATAGTATCACTGGAGAGCAGGTCTTAATCACTGAAGTATGCAGAGGATAAAATAAAGATAAGTTATGATTTTCAAAAAGAGGACATTACACCATTAATGTCTTTTGATAGTGAATATCTTAAAGAATGTCAAATGAAAATCTGTGTAAGTCTGGAATGTGATATTTTTGCTTGTGTATTTTTACTTTTTAATGGAGACAAATTACTGCACTCAGAATGGACCAGCAATTAAGACATTCATGAAAGAAAAGTTTTTGAATTAAGGATTTATTATTTTTTGAAGAAAAAACAATGGCATGCTTCTTGTAGAGCGAGCAGCCATTGTTAAAATGTAAAATAAATGACAGAACTGTGTTCTGACTTTAAGACAAGACAAACTGGGACCGAGTCAGATGAAACTGAGAACCGGCCTATTTTATTAGTTAGGAAAAAATCCCAGCATGCATATGTGTGCTTCTGCCTATAAATTGGGGAGGGGTGTAAATAATAAAAAAAAACAAGATTCATATTATGTTTATAGTGAACATCATTATTAGCAATGAAAATAAATTAGTTAAAGAATGTTTGATATAGAACCATTTATTATTTATTTGATACAGAATCAGTTACTAAAGCAACAAACAGTTTATATTTTTTTTTTTTTAACCATTTCACCCCAAGCAAGGCAATAAGGCTGAGATGCTAGGTCAGGACCAATAACATTGCAGATTCTTTGGATTTTATTAAGAATCTCTAAATATATAACAGGAATACCAGGCCAGATGTGGCAGAAATATTTGATTATTTATCAATATAATCAATATTTATTGAACAAAAGTGAAAACTTTCCTTTTCAATGGAGAGGGGGAAAAAAAAAAGAAAAAAAAAAAAAAGAAAAGAAAAAAAAAAGAAAAGAAAAAAAAAGAAAAGAAAAAAAAAGGAAAGAAAAAAAAAGAAAAGAAGAAAGCAAAAGCATTTACCTTTGTCTCATCAAGATGAATTCCACTTTGTTCAAAATCAAAAATAAACAATTTGCCTACATGTTTGTCAACATCATCCATTGGAACAATGTCTCCATTTTCTAATGCCATTTTCAAGATATTGTACAAGTCTACATTTGTATTCAAGCTACAAAAAAAAAAAAGAAACAAAATGTAATTAGTCAAGCTCATATTCAAAGGCTACTTTTCCTAGTCAAAATTAATTTTAACAATATTTTTTTAGGCTTTAAGGTGGTAAGTTGAAGAAATTTATTTTAATTCTTTCATATTTCAATTTATTTAGTGCATTAATGTGCAGCTTTATAATTAATTTTGGAGGCACGGTGGAGTAATGGATAGCGGCTTGGATTGAGGAATCGGAGAGCCGAGTTCAAATTCCAGTCGATTCCATTACATTCACTTACGTGCTAATACCCTTGGGAAAGGTGTGAATCCTCTTCTTCTCCCTCCAACTATGGGTAAATAGCAGGACAGACTGGGTTCTATAGCCTTGGATGGCAACTGGTCTAGGAGAAGGACAACTCTGAATTCAAAACATGCGGAGGGTCGTTTGGGGACCTTGTGGCATCCGTTGCACCAGGTCCCTGTATTCGTCCCTCCAAAAAGTGTGGATGGCCCTGCACAAAGCCTTCACCACTATAATCAAATCCTGTGTGGCTGTCGGGCTTTCAGTTTCTGGGAACTGATCTGTCTGACCCTCATACGTCGAGTTCGACGGGAGAGCGATAATATAATTAAGAACTATAAAAAACACTGTCTTGCTTGAAAATTAATTGTACCTGTTCTTTTATTAAATAGTTGAAAAGTTTGTAAAGTTATATAGAAAAATAAGGTACGGTTGTGTTGAGGCTGGGGAAAACCCTTAACAGATTGTTCTCTTAAGAACAATCTGTTAAGGGGGAACAGGCAGAGCAGGTAGAGAGACAGGAAGAAATAAAAAAACTGAATAATGAGGAGTGAGGCCATTGCCTCATAAACCACTGCATGGCAGGTGGTATGTAACTTCAAGACACTGAATCACCGATGATAGCAAAGCAAGTTTTACCAAAACCCGACTGTCAACTGCTGGCTTTTCCCATTGCTCTTATTGACATGAAATGGTCGACAAGTTGTAGAGAAGCCCGTATCTGGATATGCCAAACTGTTCTGTTGCTAACCCAGATGTTACTGTCTTCGATAAACATGTCGTCATGCAAATTAGGGCCTCTTTTGCAACTGTACAGATATGCATTCGCCACAAATTCACAAAACAGGTTAAAGTACAAGCTATGGACAAGTTACATGCAAGTATTTATTGATTAATTTGGGTTTTTTTTACAGCTTATCAACCTTTTGTAGGTTATTTAAAGCCAAGATATATTTTTTTTATAGTAGGAATAATACTTTTCTTTTTTTGCAAGTGAATACTGTATTAACAATTTTTTGGAGATAAAGTCTTACTATTTAAGACACAGATGGTGAGAAAAGTGGATTCATGCCTTTCCCAAGTGTATTTACACATAAGTCAATCTAATGAACCCAACAGGAATTCAAACTTGGCTCTTCAATCTAGCTATTATACATTACACCACCTGCACATCCAAGCTTACAGTACCTGGTATTCCCAAGCAGTTATCCATTTAAGTAATGACCTGGCTCAACAGTGCTTAACTTTAGTGATCGAAAAGGAACTGGTGTTTTAACACAATATGGCTCTAAGCCTATATAGAAGTAAATATGTTCAGAGACTGTATCTTATTTACTTTCTTTTGAATCAAGTAAGGAAAGTAAAATCATTTTCTTGAGATACAAATAAGGAAAGTAGATTATGAACTAAAATTAAGGTCACTGATGCCTCAGATGTTATTTAAACAAGAATTTATGAGCTGGAAGGCATGTGTCACAAAAAAAAAAAAAATCAAAAAATTAAAATATAAAATAACCATTTCATTAATATTTTATACCTTCTAAATTTCTTCTCCACCAGGAAATAAATTTTGCAAGAGAAACACTTTCTATTGACACTTCTAACATTATGCATGCACCATTAACTATTCAATCTGATCATCATCTAATTGTGATAAATGTGGTTGGTCTAAGCTTGTACTTATTAAGATAAATAATTCATCTCTTATTCCTAATGCTAAAGATTATTAGGTAATTTGGTGCATGTAAAAAAATTGTGATGTCAGATGTATATCTGCAAACATGGACAACATTAAATGTCATTGTTTTTTAACTTAGAAAACACAAATAAAAACTTTTAAAAATTTTATTTTGTTTTAATCAATTCATTTCAAGCAAGGGGATAATTTAAGAAGCTACTGGGAGTGAAAGAGAATGAGAAGACTTGAAAAGGAACCGGAAACCCAATCCGAAACAGCAAACAAAGGAAAAACCTATTCTCCTGTTCAAAAGACTGGCAGATTATGGCACAGGTTCCCAAAGTTAAGCAATATCGAGACTAGTCAGTACCTAGATGGGTGACCACTTCAGAATACACAGTAAGCATGGATATGCATAAGGATAATGGCTCAGAATTGGAAATTGGAGAGCCAAGCTCCAATTCCTGTTGAGTTTATTATATTCACTTATTCACAAATACTCTTGGGAAAGGTATAAATCTACTCCTTCTTGGTCCAGCTATGGTTTAATTAGTAAGACTTGTATCACTAAACCATTATTTTCTTTAAAAAGATTCTTACAATCTAAAAAATATTTTCTAGCTTTAAATAACCTGCAAAGGATTGATAAGCTGTAGAAAATGAATCAATCAATCAAAAAAAGACTGGAGAGGAGTATGAACTGGATGATAGGTGGACCTATCTACTAACAGAAAAATTTTAAGAATAACACAGCTAAGTACCAGAAGGTGCTAAAAGATTGACAGATCAACCAACTCTCCAAAATCTGACAAAATGGTCAAAAATCAATTTTTTAAATCCTTTTTTGGCTGAGTATATTTCAGCACCCCCACCACTTATATTGTTTTTTCTCTCTCTCTCTTTTTTTTTTAACTCCTGTTTGAAATTTTTGAGAATAACTATTTCTTGTCTTTTTAACATGTTAACATGGTAGATAAGCAAAATCACCAAAGTGCTCAAGATACTTTTGTGGCTAATATTATTGAGTACAATCCATAATTAACAAACCAACATTAAATCAAAATACTGAATAGAAAAGAATGAGAAGATTTATAAAAAAAAGTTAATTTTCCTGCTTAACATATATGGGATGCGATGGATAAATTGTCATCTAAATTAGGCTAAAATGAAACATTGACATCTCATTTTAACAGATATATTTACCAAAATTACACAAAAATATCTTCAAATGCTAAAAGTGTAAATTTATTCACAGATTGTGACATCTATCAGAGAGATGAAATTTAATTTTTTATTATTGCATTATTCCAACACATCGCAGATTAATGTTAACAACTGAGCATAAAGAGTTATTAATTAAAAAAAATATTAATTAATGTATATTATCCATAACTACATGTACAAGAATGTCGTTTTTGATAAAAGTTAAAAAATAACCATAAATACATAAAAAATGCATATAGTATTGAAAATTCCTTTCTCCACGATATAGTTATTTGTGCCATGTTATAATACTGAATAATTTTTTTAAACATTAAAGTATATTTAATCACATATCCCTTATAGCCATCACAATCTGTCAATAAAATTGCCATTGGCTTCAATCATGGCCTCTAGACAACTTCAGAATTTCTCTTCTGGATAGTCTTCTTGTTTAAGTTAGTGAATGCTGCAACAGTCCTTGTCTTTAGTTCATCTTTGGTTTTACAAGGAGTTTTGTTGGTCTCTTACTCTCAACTGTACCTCACACATAATAATAAAGGGGGTTACAGTCAGAGAAGGAACGAATTCCACAACTGGTTTTGAATTTAGAATTGTCCTTCCCTTACAGGGCTTAGTCAGCCTTACATTTTTTGCCCAAAGTTTGGTGGAATAAGAAGAGATGGATTCAGGCTTTTCTCAAAGGGCAAAGTGAACATAAACTGTCTCTGCTGGAATTTGAACTTGACTTGCCAATTCCATTTTCCTTGCTGTTAACCACCAGACAATCCATATCTCTATAATATTCCTGCTGTTCATAAATCAATTCTTCCTTGTCCCAGTGCTATCAAAAACTTAGCATTCTTGGTGCCGTTACTTGTCGGTGTTTTTATCTTCACAGCCGCCACCACAGGTCAACATCAACAAGCTGGGAAATAACCAGATTCTATAGGGATTTTGCCCAGTGGTTGTTGTGATTCTGCAGAGATTTCAGGTGTGAAATCCTTGCAGCCATGATAAACTAATCTAACAATGGGTTTAATGATAACAAATTGAAGAATTTCCAGGTATACAGGGAGTAAAGATTATTAATTTTTCTATGTAGCCTGGTTTTCAGCAGGAAAATTATTCTAGCAGTAATTTGTTACAAATGGAGAGATCTCAATGTGACAACTAGAAGAAATAAAGATTAAAACCAGACCTTATCTATTTTGTCTGTTTTTGGATATTGGCTTGTTTATATAAGGATTTTACAAACCTCTGACATTGATTTATTGCATGTTTTTCAGTAAGATATCATGTTTTTTGAAAATAACATAAGAATTCTTCTTTGGATTTTGGGAAATTTTAAAAGACCATAAATCTTGACTTACTATCCCAGAGGCAAATAGGTGGGTTGGGGAAAATCTAGTCTTAGTAAATCTTAATGAATTTTACTTGGTTTATTTCAAATCTTTTTTAGAGCCTTCTCCAGACTAATTTTATGGCTTCTAATTATTATTTTTAATTCATTCATTCTTTTTCTCCTCGACATTTACCATATATTTCCATGGATAAGGTGACCTTTAAATAAGATGAGGTAAAAAAAAAGCAAATTTTCATGAATTTATTCTATACCTGTACTATAAGACAACTATTTATTGATTATATAAAGATGATGTTATTGGAAATGATGTTACTTACTGTATCTTTAGAAAATTAAAATAAACGAAATAACAAAACCGATTCTATATCATATTTTTCCTACACATATCCCCTAAAAGGGAAACCATTGTTTTGTTTGTTTCATCATGTGATCTCTGGCAAATACTAATTCTTCTTCTTTCTCCTCTGCTTTTCCTAGATCTAAACAGTTACAAAAAGCCTGGTGTACTAATGGTCATTTACTTATACTTCATTGATAATCACCAGTATGATAATACTACATTCCATTGCTGCAAATGCAATCATAACTCACAGTTTACATTTTCTCAGCTGAGCTTGCATAGATACAAGTTGATTTCATAGATATGGAATTATCCTTTGAATAGACAATTTATTATGAAGTTATGCCAGTAATATATGAGGTGGAAATGGTTACTTTTATTATCAGTTTATTTGATAATATGAATCTTTTCATGTACATCATTGGTTATTGCACCAGGGCAGAGGTTAGCGTACCGACAAACATCACTCAGAATTTAGGGTTTCTTTTTTAGAATTGTAGTATAAGATGACCCCCAATTTTTAAAGGTGCTTTTTTGGATTTAAGGGTAGTCTTATATGTGGAATTACAGGGTGATTAATCTCTATGAATTTTCTCAGTTTACTCTTGATTATTTCCAGCTCTACAACGTCATTAGGCATTCTCATGCAGCAAAACGCTGAACTATGGTTACCACCCTGTTAAATCCCTCATGCAGTAAAATGCTGAATCAGGGTTAGCACCCTGTTATAGTTCCATTTAAGAAAAAAACTTAAATCAAAAAGGGATGTTTGCAATCTTAAACAGAAAGTGAAATATAAACCTCTGTGTGAACATTGATCTAATATCAAATTATATTTATCAGTTTGTGATACTATTTTTAAAAATTTATTTTCAGTGAAAATATGCATAGATTACAAGCAAAGAGTTTCATATATATGACAAAAAAGGACAATGTTTTAACAAGAGATAAGAAATAAGATAAAAAAACAAATAAAAAAGTTTCACTCTGCAAAACTTACCGTTCCACGAGGCCAGACAAAGACATACAGCAATCTTCAGCAGCTTTAGCATACTCCTCTTGTGGATGGGCAAGTCGTACAAATTCAGACTAAAAAACAAAGCTTTATTGTCAAATATACAATATTTAAAATCCCAGTCAAAACAAGAACTTTATTTCCTAAACTTAAAGATGTCTGCATTATTAATTGCTTTTACTTTGAAGTAAACAAACTGTTTCTTTTATTTTAACAAGTTGTAGTGAACATAATTAGAGTCTATAAGAGTTACACGATCTTCTACAAATCCAACATATTTATTTCCTGAGATTTATCAGACAAACATGTGGTTTCACTATTTGGGAAAAAAATTAGAGTATCTTCTGATCTTATAAGATGCCCTCTCCACCCCCACCCCCCACCAAATACTTTAAATTATAAGTCTCTTCAGGTTGTTGGTAATCATGGCTCTCCACAATTTCCTGTCCTTTGTAGCTCTTAATAACTTTTGTCTTTTTGCTATCTTTCCCAAACCCTGCTCCGTCACCCATTCGCTCAAGCACCTCAGTTAGTCTGTGCATTGTTTTCCTCTGGTCCTCGTTCCTTCAATCTGTCCATAAATTTCTACAGCATCTTCCTAATGTTAAACATAAATGTCCTTTTTGTTGCCATTGACTCTAGAACTTTGTCATTGCTCACATGTTCAGTCTCATGTGTATTCTCAGTATCCTTCTGTAGAACCACGTCTCTTCTTCGTCTATGAGGATTCATTGCCATATATATTCATAACAGTTCAGTACACTTTTCTTTGTTTCTACTGATATTTTTCTGTTTCTTAATACTTTGCTCAGCTTTTGTAAGGCATCTTTCTCAATCGCAATACACCTTCACATTTCTGTGTCACACTTTCTGTCCTCTGTTAATGTTGCACCTGTTTGATTTTGGTATCTCCGATCTGTAATTTGCATGTTGGGCTGTCCCTTTTGCTAACAACCATGCATTCATCTGTGCCTGATAAGTTTATACCACAAATGGGAAGCCAAGTTCAATAAGCAGAGTGCACAAGGCTAGCATTTTGAACAAGTAATAATCCAATGAGAAATCAGAGAACTGACTTTGAATTCTAGTCAGGTTTGTTACATTCACCTACATGCCAATACCTTTGGGAAAGTTATGAATCAATCTCTTCCCCTTCTCACCAGCTATGAGAGGAATAATGGGACAGACTGGGTCCTATAGCTTTGGTTGGCAACCAGTCTACAGAAAGAAACAGTAATCTATTGTGGGAAGATCTTCTGCCCAGTCAGTCATGAATCACCCAAGTGTGTATCGTATGTAGCACTTAACTGACTGAATAATCCATTAAGTACACAAATTGTGTTACTAATACCATTAATCATAATAAAATATTGGAAAACAAATCTAATTATGATAATGGTGGTTGGTTAGTGCTATTACTAATTAGCATGTAAATAGATGTCCTGTATAGGTGAGTTACGTAAGGTACTGGCAATAGTACTTGAAATGTAGAGCTAATAATGACTGCATACAACTGCAGTCACTACTTGGAATATCATAAAAAATATATTAGCAAATATGGTCAATTTGTCAAAGTTGTAAATCAAGATTTAGGAGTAAGTAATACTGGAAATGAATGGTAGAAAGAAGGCCACATTTCCCTGCGTTTGCTTCCTCGGTATATGTAAATTGCACTAAGCTATATACAAGGTGCAATGGGTAAATTGTCTCCATTTTATATTTTTAATTTTGCGCATGCACATTATAGTAGGGTCAGTTGGGCACCATCTAAGAAAAAGGGCATCATGATGCAATTCACTCCACCAGAAATAGGGAAACAGCATGCTGTACTGCATGGCATTCATGCCGGAAGCTCCAATATGAACATTTCAGAGCATTCTGATGTCAATCTGAGGCTAGTACAGAGGATTTGGAAAGAGTTGGAGGAGTCTAATGGTGATTATGAAGGTACAGCAACTTGGAAAGCTCACTCTGATCATTCTGATAAGAAAAGAACTCCCAAATTTGTTGGGGAGGTCCTCAGACACAACATGGAGGCCTACGTCAAGTGCCTTAAGGAGGTAGTGTTGCCCTGGGTCAAGAGAGTGGCTGGTGGAAAACCCTATGTCTAGCAACAGGACTCTGCACTATGCCACACAAGCAGGAGAACCCAGTCATGGCTGTCAGACAATTTCTGCAACCACATCACCCCTTACATCTGGCCACCTAACTCCCCAGACTGCAAACCCTTGATTATTATGTGTGGTGTACAGTTGAGTGGGAGACCAACAAAACTCTTTGTAAAACCAAAGATGAACTGGAGGGAAGACTTATGACAGCATTCACCAACTTAAACAAGGAGACTGTCCAGAGAAGTTGCAGATTCTGAAGTCGCCTGGAGGCTGTGGTTGAAGCCAATGGCAATTTTATTGAATAAATTTACTCTTTAGTATTTCAAGATATTTTTGTGTAATTTTGGTAAATATATCTGTTAAAATGAGATGTCAGTGTTATTTTCATTTTTGCTCAATTTTAGATGACAATTTATCCATCGCACCCTTTATTAGGTTGAGTCTTTTTTATTTCTGCATGATTTGTGGTTAGAATAATATATTCATCATTACAGTTGGTTTCCTAAAACAAATTACTTATAATTCAACCTAATATATTTTACATAATCATATGACTATGTTACCATTAAGAATCATTTTTATTATTATCTAAATGGGAAAAAAGAAAGTCATGAGAAAAAATGCTACAACTGCCAATAAGCCATTTGCAAATGATAATGCTATAGGTAATGCAATGGTTATTGACACAGAAAATGGAATCAGAGAGCCAAGTTCAAGTTTTGTCCAAGTCTATTGTGGTTCAGTTTACATTAATGCTCTTGGAAAGGGCATGAATCAATCTCTTTTCCTCACTTTCAGCTATAACAAAATACACTGAGCTCTTTAACCTTGGCTGTTAGCCAGTTTGGGAGAACAACTCTGAATTCAAGACCATGGAGAAAGCAACAGGAAACCACTCCACGATATTTCTTAACAAAATGTGGCAATTCAGAGATAATAAATGAAATTGTAGAGAGATCACCTACAACCTAAAGTGAGATGGCATTAAAAATGGCCACAACAAAAGTGTTGTTACATTTATCATGCTTTAATGACAGGTTTCTGTTAGATGTTGCCGATAGTGTAATGGTTACCAATTTGGAAAAAAACCTCAGCAAACAGACTACAAATTCTAGCCAAGTCTGTTGCAGTCACTTTCACACAAATACTCTTGGGAAAGGTATAAATCCATTTCTTCTCCTCCCAGCTATGTTAAATAATAGGGCTGACTGGGCTCCCATGCCTTGAGGTAGTCATCAGTCGTGAAAAAGAAAATCCAGCATGAAGATGATGGGGCTCTGTTTGGCTACCTTGCCCTGGACCTGACACTGCAGATATGGCTACAATACATGCAGTTCCCCAATGACTTGGGTTATAGGAATCATAACAAATGCTAAGTTCATACCAACTTCTATGAACATATTTGCATCAACATGTATCAATATTTGCTTTTCAGTCCTGATATATTTATTTTAATTTCAAGGTAAATAAATGAAACTATGTGATTTTCTACTTGATTCTAATATGTCCTGTACTTTCCTCATCCAGTTCACACCCATCTCTGATCTTTTGAACAGGAGTAGAGGTTTATCCCTTCTTTCCTGTTTGGGATTGGGTTTCTGGTTCCTTCTAAAATCTGTTTCAGCTCTATACTTCTAACATCTCTGCCTGAACTCTGAAATTTTATTTACTATTTATTTTTCTTCAAAAGGAGTAGATGGGTTCGCCTGTCGTCCAGTTCACACTCCTCGCCAGTCTTTTGAACAGGAGTAGAGATTTATCCCTTGTTTCCTGTTAAGGATTGGATTCCCAGTCCCTCCTAAGGTCTTCTTGTTCTCTTTCACTCCCAGTAGCTCCTTGCATCTTAGTGGCATTATCACATTGCTTGAGGTGAATTGATTAAAAAAAATTATATATATATATATATATATGAGAGAGAGAGAGAGCTATGCATGCATGCAAGTCCTGTAGGCTTCCCTATGGAATCTGGGGTCACAACCTCACCATGCTATACATTGCTGCTATTGTTTCTGCTGTATGTAGATGTTTATGGTGTGGAATTACTCGCTTTATGCCCAACCAATTTGGAATTCAGCATTTTCCTTCTTCTAGGCTGGTTGCCAACCAAAGCTAGAAAGCTCAGTCTTCCCTGCATGCCAATCTGATTTTAGTGCACCGATAACTGCCATACTCTGTACACATCCTTTCTTATATTGACAGGTCATTTCTATGTTAGTCAAAAAAAAAGAAAAAAGAAAAAAGAAAAACATTTTAAAATCACTTTCAGTAAATGATAAAACAGGGTTGATTTTTCCACAAAATATTCTTTTAATCTCAAAGTGCATCTTACTGGCTGTTAAATATGGTGTAGAACAGCAAAAGACAATTTAGCAATTTAATAGAAAAAATTAATGTTGCAATGTTTATTGTATATACTACAGCAAATGTTGATTTTATTCAGGCAGCTCTAAAATGGGGGACTTGCCATGAAGTTTTTGTAGTGGGAAGGGGGAACTCACCATGTCAGCTACTCGACATAAAGAATCAGATAACTGGTCAAAAACTTCCACAATTTTCCTTGTTCGCCTTGGACCAAGAGCCTCTTCAACTAAACTCGCCACCTCATTTTCAACCCGTTCTTTGAGCAAATAAAAGCCACTGTAGTCCCGCAACTCTGGAATGCAGAACAATCCCTGAGGAAGAGAAAGATGTGTAAAGGAAATATCAACGTTTTGATAATTTGTGGGATGAACATATTAGATATTTTGAAAGATGTTTATATTTACAGATTATATATGAACATTTTCTAGATGTCATTTGCCATTTCAAAGATAAAAAAATACAAGTGAAGCCATGAAATATTGTAAGCTGGATTCACTTAAATCAGTTTTTATGACTTAAAGTCTAACCAATAAAAAATAAATCAAGTTAAATTTAAGCTAGTTCTGGTCATTGGATATATGGTAACAGCTGGTATATATTAAAAGACAAAACTGAAACAGTGAAAAATTTCAATAAAGTAACATCTAATATTATTATATATTATTGGGTCAGAACAAAAGTTTGTAGCAGTTTTTAAATGAATTTCAATGACAATATTTAGATATTTGAATCTGTAATGTTATTGGGCCTGACCTGGCATCTCATCTACAGTTACTTTCCCATCACCATAATGTAGCTTCCCTGTGCGTTTTCTATAAATATTTTCATGTTAAGTGATCTGATGAACTTCCCTCTATGGTACCTAAACATTATGAATTTAAGCACTATAGTAGATTGGCAACCTCATCTTACAGTTGAAATGGGTAGTGTTACGAATGCCCATCTAAATTTATTATAAAAACTATATCATTGCTTATATTTTAGAAGCATTCTAAAATAAAGAGCCCAGTACATGCAGAAACGCAAAGATGGTAAGCCCAAAGAGATAGGTAGACTTAGTGGCTACAAAGATTAACCAGAATGTACCCTTTCCTTCTCTTTTGGTCAATGTGTTGACAGCATGATTTACACGGATAGATTCCAGATAGAAGAAGTTGAAACACTTTAAACTAAACTTTCTCTGACTCTGCAGACGAGAGAGAGGGTCAATGACCTCATTCCACCCATAATGGGAAAAAGTTTGTATTTGAAAATTTGTCCATGTGACAAGAAAAAAGCGAAAACGAATAGAGAAATGGAAAAATCAATTTTCATCTAGGCCTGTGGGCCGAAAAGACGTGCTTGCAAAACTTGTCTAGGCATATGGGCTGAAAAGATGTGTTCGCGAAATTTGTCCAGATCTAAAGACTGAGAAGATGTGTCCGTGAAATTTGTCCAGGTCTGTAGGCTGAAAAGACATGTTTGCAGAGAATATAAGAGTTGTGTCCAGGTCCAAAGGCTGAGAAGACGTGTTTGCGAAATTTCAAGAATTCATCTCCGAGTGGAATAGATGGACCCATTTGACGACGTATGCGGAATGCCGCTACATCGGGGTGAAAGAGAGACAGAAGACAGCTTATAGAAAAAGAAAAGGAGAAAGCAAGGAAAGATCTCAAAAGGAGATACTTATGGAAAAAGGAAAGAGAGGAAGAAAATATCTTGAAGGATGCCACACCGAGATGAAGGAGAAGGAGAAAGAAAGCAGTTTCACCTGTCACCAAGCCCTCAAACAAAGGATGAAAGGGAAAAGAAAGAAAGAAAAGAAAGAAAGAAAAGACCACCTCAAGCGAGAATGCTGCTAAACTGAGATGAAGGAGAGAGGAAAGGCATTTTCAGCTTAATCGCCGGCCAAGCCTCTAGACAGAACGAAAAGAGAAAGAGAGGGAGTAAGAAAAGATCTTAAAAGGAGACGCTTATAGAAGGAAATAGAAAAGGAAAAAAAAAGAAAAGTAGTAGATATAAGAGACATTAGTGGAAAAGAACTTTTATTACGAGATAAGTTTGTTGTTTTTCTTGTGCTTCGTTTTTGTTTAAATGTACTTCTTTTTCATGTTTGTACTTTCATGCAAGTCCAGCATGAGATCTTTTTATTACATGTTTCTTTCTACTTGTCTTAAAATTTTGATGCTTTGTAAATTCATGCAAGTATAGTACGTTCTGTAAATTCGTGGAAGTATGGCACAAGGCCATACATTGATTTGTGTTTTACCTTTCTTAGAGGATGTTCTCCTCCCACTATGTTTAAATGTTTATTCTTGACATATTGTCATTTTTGTTTTGGCCGTTTTTTTTTTTTATTTTACCTTTCCCACATTTTTACGTTTGTTAATAAATTTCCTGTCTCCATTGTTGTTTTTCACCTATCGTGTTTGTTTCTTAATCAGTTCCACTTAGCCGCGTCTGATCAATCGGAAAGAGACCCTTGGAATAAGAAATATATTTTACGAAAATTGAGTAAAATGTAAAAGTTAAAAAAAAAAAAAAAATAACACAGATTACGATCCTCCTCTACCTCTGCTATCGATAGGGTTGGAGGAAAGGGGGAGGGTCGTAAGACTAGATATAACCGTAAGTTCTATGCTAACAGTTTCTTCTATTGCACTTCTCACCTGTGGAACTCTCTTCTGGCTTCTTGCTTCCCAATCAACTTATCTTCTGTCTTCTTAATTCTTGTCCTTTTATTGTTCGCTCTCCTTAATAGTGTTTTTTTCTCATATTCTCTAACACTCAGTAATCCCTTGCATCTTAGTGTCTTTATTACCTTGCTTGGGGTGAAATGATTAAAAAATAAAAAAATGTGCATAGATTTATTCAACCACATATATGCCATTTTGTTCCACTAATTTTCACCATCTTTGAAATAACTCAGGATTCCATCCTCCCAAAAATTGGCATCTTTCTAGCTGATGAACATGTGTAACAGAGAGAGGCATACACACACCCACCCACATGAATGCACACACGCAAATATAACTTTTATTGACTGGAAATGGAAATAGTGTGTATATATCAAAGTACAATTTGAGTTAAATTGTTTGTTTACCGATGAGAAACCTGATCTCAGGGCAGGAGGCGATGTTTTAAACCTGGGTCACTAGTAAACAATGGGGATGGGTGAGATACTTGGTTTTGTTTAACAGTATTTGTTTTGATTAAAAGGTTGAATCAATGTTTAGACATCCCAAAGTATAATTTTGGTGAAGCGAGAAGAACTCGTGATTGAGATAAGGTAAATAATTGGAGAATAGGTGTACATGCCAAGGGATATTTTTTGGCACTTTGGAAATCGCATGATTAGTTGAGGCTTGTGGTAGCTGCGTGCCGGGCCGAGGGTCAATTGTGATCAGCTGATCCTTTTTCTATATTAACTCCAGATTTTGCTAATAAGGAAGAGTTGGGGGAAAGAGACTGGAGTCGAGAGAGTCACGAGACTGTCGTCGCAGTGAGTCAAGAGATTTGCGGGAGAATTTTGGAGGAGAGAAGACTGCCCCCTGTTCTGAGAAGTCTGTATGAGACTGGACTATTAGTCATAAGCCTACCCCAGGTGATTCAATACGCGTTTATCACACACAAACCCTCTCTCTGTTGGGAATTCGCTGGATGCATTTTGGCTTTTTCTTTTTCTTTCATTTATGTTAAATGTTTTTATTCTCCCTGTAACCTCTGTTCTGATGTTATTTTCTTATATAAACGACATCAATATTTCCCCCATTGTTGTCCGGCTTCTGCAGATATTATTTCTTGTTTTATTTTGCCACAATCTAATCTTCCTAGCGCCAACTCTCACAGCCGTGTCCACATCCCCATTCGACCATGAACATATAGACAACACCACGCTTACTGGATCTAAAAACTAACACAGCGTGGGCAGCGAGCAGGACTTGACCAGTTGACTGGTTGAAATAATCTACGGGTACTCAGGGAGTGTACGGCCAGTTACCAGACACCTCAACCCAAAGAGGAAGACGCCGGAGGTTGAGGAGCTGGGGACGAAGTGTTAGACTAGTCTAAGTGGTTATTACAAGCTTTTGGAGACTTGATGTTCTTTCCATTAAGAGAATTTTGCAGGGAGTGGAATAAGTGGTAATCTGAAGGTGCAAAGTCAGGTAAGTATGGTGGGTAAAGTAGGACACCTCAGCCAACCTATACAAAGGTTCTGCAAAGAGATGCCTGTTGTTGTCAAGATAACTCCCTCCCGATTAGCCAATTCCAGATGCTTCTCTTCATTTGTTGTTGCTAATTGGTCCAATTGGAACAGTACTTGTCTGAATTCAATATCTGATTTTGAAGACAGGGGCTTGTAATACCCAATGACATTCCATTCTTTATCATCTCATTTTCTCCGCGATTTTTCTTGCTCCACATTGTTGTAATCAATTGACTTTTCTTTGCCTGAGATTGCTCTTTTCGAAAATGGGTTTCTTTTGATGCACTTAAACAGAGAATCACAGATGAAAATGTGGTCCATTAAATTTTTTTTGTTAAATCATGAGATTTTAGCGATTCATATATCCAAATGTTTTCAGATGCTTTTTTTTTCTAGATATGTCAGGTAGCTCTGCAATGTCCCATGTTGTGTGACTGAGATTGTTTTTAAATTGATGTTTCAATTTGGACACCATCAATGACTGTAAGCCTACTAGAACACTGTCTCTCAGACCAAAATTTCCACTTCTGAACTTAGTGAATCACTTATGCTATGGTACCATCACAATAAGTGGCACTTATCTTTTTAGCCATTTGTTTTTAAAATTCATAATCTACACATGAATCCTAGAAAAAGTCATAGAAATGTCACTTTTCTGAATATGCATACATGACATCAATTCAATGTGCGAGATGAAATCTCATGTTCAAATACCATCTATTGAAAAATGCAACAAACTTTTTGTTCCAACCCCAACAGTAAATATGAGCAAAATATTTAAAATTTGGAAGGCATTTTATATGTGCACCAATTTAATACAATTATCACTCTTCAATAACAATAATCAAAAAATGAAAAGAAGAAAGAAGAAAAGCAACTTACAGTACTTTCTTTTTTCAAATTGAATGCCAGTTTTTGCCTTGGTTTTGTGTTGAATGCCGCAGTTAATGATGACTGCTGTGTTGTATGGACATTGTTGTGTGATATTAAACCAAATGATTGCCGCAAAAAGTAATTAGCCAAAAGATCCTGCTTCTGACTCCTGAGGACATGTGAACCAAATGAGAAGAACCAGTGTTTCAAATTCATTTTGATTAATAAGTTTATGAAATCTTTACAAATATTTCAATTAGAGCAGATTGGATATCACATCAGTATATGCTAGGTCCCAAATTTTTTAAACACCATCACCTGAAAAGAAATACATATATATGTATAAAAAAAAGTTAAAGCATTAGTTTTGCTTCTTTAATTATATGCAATTTTCTTTATTTTTATGAAAATATGAATTTAGCTGCACAATCAAAAAATGATGGCATTATTTAAATAATTGCTTGGTTACATTTTCTGTATGTTTAAGTGTTGTAGCATACCTACCGACAATAATGGGTATGTCCCCATTCATATAAATACAGTAGTAAATACTGTATGTTGGTCTGCAGTTGGAGATACAGTGTGGAATTCACTTGACTCACTTCTAGCAGTTGACTACATCTTCTATACACCACTAGTAAATCTTATATGTGTTGTTCATGTCCTAAGTATTATCGTTCATTACCAACATTCATGTGATTATTCTATTCAGTAACTTTCCCTAAGTTACAACAGTAAGATTTTCATCAATGCAATTAACTTTACTGTTGCAAGAAAGAAAGAATTCTGCTTTTTATATCATCAAAATAAAAATATCCAAAGCTAATATGAAAGAAGATATATTTGTTTTAATAATTTAACTCCAAGCAAAGCAATAAGGCCACTAAGATGCAAGGAGTTACTGAAAATATGAGAAAAAAAACATTATTAAGGAGAGAGAACAATAAAAGAACAGGAATTAAGACAGAAGATAATAACTGACATTACATTTACATTTTTGAAAATCAAAGCTGACTGGGAAGCAAGAAGAAAGAAGAGAGTTCCATAAGCAAGAAGTGCAAGAGAACCGTTAGCATATAAATTAGTTACATCTATAGTCATTTCAACTGTAATTTAGTACTGTGCTTAAATTCATAACATCTAGGTACCATTGAGGAAATTTTATTAGAAAGCATTTATAGAAAAGGCACAAGGAAGCTACATTACAGTAATAGGAAAGTCTGTGTTAGCTTACTGGTGTCAGGTGACACTTCCTTTTACTGTAACCAACGGAATATCTCATTAGTAAGAAGGGGAGATCAGTCTGTATGATTGATGACTTTATAAAGTTACATTGATTTATAGAGTGTGTAGCAAAAATACCTCCCACAAAATGGTAAGACATTAGTGGCAATGGTGTCTTCATTTAGCTAATGTCTTACCATTATGTGGGAGGTGTTTTGAAAACAAAAATTGGAACTAATATCACAGATCCAAGTTTTTATGATTGCTTGCATAGGAAATGTGTAAGCTATAAAAAGGCCCTTTTTTTGTGAAAATAAAATTCAACCCTGATAAAAATCAAAATTAGATAAATATCCTGATCATCTATCTAACAAATTATGGACACTTCAGTAATCATATGAGAACCGACATTTCAACATATGGCCATAAACCCCATAATTTGTTGTTGATCATGACCAGTGGCATCTGGCTGGAATTGTTTGTGGTAACAGACAAGTAACATTTGCTTAAACCACATTCATATTTCAGATCAATTCAATGTTCTTTAGTTTACATACAATATGGGAGCAGAAGACTCACTATTGTGCCTCAGTTAACATCATGCAACCGAGTTTGGTGCCTCACTTTGGCTCATGACATTAGCATCATCAACCTGGGCTCAGTGTCTCACTTTGGCTCATGACATTAGCATCATCAACCTGGGCTCAGTGCCTCACTTTGGCTCATGACATTAGCATCATCAACCTGGGCTCAGTGCCTCACTTTGGCTCATGACATTAGCATCATCAACCTGGGCTCAGTGCCTCACTTTGGCACATGGCATTAGCATCATGAACCTGGGCTCAGTGCCTCACTTTGGCTCATGACATTAGCATCATCAACCTGGGCTCAGTGCCTCACTTTGGCTCATGACATTAGCATCATCAACCTGGGCTCAGTGCCTCACTTTGGCTCATGACATTAGCATCATCAACCTGGGCTCAGTGCCTCACTTTGGCACATGGCATTAGCATCATGAACCTGGCCCCAGTGCCTCACTTTGGCTCATGACATTAGCATCATCAACCTGGCCCCAGTGCCTCACTTTGGCTCATGACATTAGCATCATGAACCAGGGGCTCAGTGCCTCACTTTGGCACATGACATTAGCATCATGAACCTGGGCTCAGTGCCTCACGATATTAGCATCATGAAGCTGGGCTCAGTGCCTCACTTTGGCTCATGATATTAGCATCATGAAGCTGGGCTCAGTGCCTCACTTTGGCTCATGATATTAGCATCATGAAGCTGGGCTCAGTGCCTCACTTTGGCTCATGATATTAGCATCATGAAGCTGGGCTCAGTGCCTCACTTTGGCTCATGACTTTACTCATTGGATCCTGGGGAACTAGCAACATGTTGTGTGGTCCAATGAATCTCAATTCTAGTTGTTTTGAACTAATAATAGAATTTGAGTGTGGTACCATGTCAACAAAGCACTGAGCGGGCTGATGGTGGTTCCAGAACAGTGTGGCTGGTGAGTTCATGTGGTGCATATATCGGTTGGATCTATTTGTCTGCCTAAATGGGTCATTGACTTATAACCACTACATTCCACTGCTTCATGATCATTAGTACTCATTCATGGAACCCCATCAGACATGAGCCCAATGAAGCATTTATGGAATATGGGGGATAGGTCAATTCACACACATGATCCAAAATGGCTGTGGATGGTTATTGAGATAGCACTGATCAATATTTCTCTAGATATCTTTCATCCCCTAGTAGAATTGATGCCACATTGAGTTGCTGCTCTTTACCAAGATAGAGGATGGTCATATAACACACTAGGAACCTATCCATAGGTTTTGACATGTCCATCTACTTCTTACCTATCTTATGCATACGGTGTTCAATGTTCGTGTAGAAGGATTATATACAAATGTCACAAGTTACCTAACAACCATTTCTTGGTTTGGGCAATCTTGTTTAGCAGCATATCAACCTCTATTGGTTATTTAATGCTGAAATGTAAATATTTTGAACATAATTTTATGACTTTAATAAAATATATTTTGAATGCAATTGTATGCTTTTGACTACAGAAAAAATAAAATGTATTGCAAGTAATTTTACTATAAATATATATTGTTAGTAATATTTTATATAATAATGTATTGTTGGTATTTTTACCATCAAAAATGTATTTTTATACTTTCATAGTGTTTGGGGATTCACTATTTGCCCATAGCTGGGACTCTTAACAAGTGTTACCACTCCAGGTCAGGGTGGACCTGGAAACAACAGAAGTTAAGAGGTGGTTCCATGCCTCTCAAAACCTCCAATTTCCCCCGATCAGAGGTCTTGATACCAGATGGAGTTTATTGTCATACCCAGGACTAACAACCATTTCTTAATTCAAGGACATTACTAGAAGTTTTGCATGGAGTCTCTTTAATTATCATTAGATAACAATAGAATTTTTAATCAGAAGAACATAGTTAATAAATCAAAAATGTTGCTTAGCAACGGATGCAAAATTGCTAATTTAAAATTACTTAAAAAATTTTTTTAAAAGTGTCCAATTTATGACTGCATCATGGATTACAAAAGCTTGTCATTGATTTGAGTTGGATGAATGCAGTGATATGAAAACAACTGATTATTAAAGACATATTGCTCTACAAGAAGGTGTAATTTGTTTTTGATCTGGTATTTAATCCACTGAAGTTTTCAACTTAGTAATTTTTTGTGAAAAACAAAAAAAAACAACTCCAAACTCTATTTGAAGCCCACCAAATTAACAAGTGTTGTCTTTTCTTTAAGATGGGACTATTTTGATAAGCGTAGAGACACACAACTCTGAATGCAGCAAGTTTGAAAAATACTAGCATGAAATTCTCAGCTTTTTAAAAGTGTAGAAAACCAGAGTTTGTTATTTAAATAGTGACATAATTTAAAGCGGTGCGGAATAAAAATTAAACATCACACAAGAGAAAGAATTGTATCTTTATAAAGAGAATATATTAAATTTCACTATTTTGATGCATTTTAGTCGTGTAAACTAGGAGCTTTTGGATACCTACTTTGAATGATTGTCAAAAATTTAGAATATGAATCATTTCTTAATTTTTTATAGAATTCTATTCATTTTTTGAAAAATGAGTCAGTAAATATTTAATGAACTGAGCCAAATTTAAAAAAACAGATTTTGACATCCTGATTTAAATGTATTTCAAGCCATACAGCATCATATCAAGATCAATGAATACTAATCTTACTATAATTCAATAAATATCTTTTCTGTTATTGTCTAACTCAAGATCAGCTAGAGCTATGGTTACCAATGGACACTTGAGGCATGTGTTGAGCATTTAATTATTAAAAATTACAAAAGCTTTTAACAACAGTCTAAACCAAATCTTTATCTTTTAGTTTAATTGCATGAAATAAATATCCTGCATGTAGGATTGGAATAATGTAAATTGAAACCCTATTCAAAGACATAAGATAGTTATCTGATAAAGACAGAAGAGTATACTATATGTGAAACATGTTGAAAGCAAGATGAAGAAATCCTTGTCAATATCTTTGGGTATTAAGCTACAACAGCTGTTCAAAGTTAAAGATGTTGGTTAGTATGAATCCCAAGTCACTAACAAGCAAATTGCAGAAATTGTCAAACTTGATAGTTAAATATATTCTAACAATAACTTGTGATAATTAGATGGATATACACAAAACTTGACATGAGTCAAAACATTTGACTAATGGTTTTCAGTTACAATACCAATTGAAATTCACTGTTAGAAACAACAGATTGTAAAACAATTCCTTTTTTAACGTAAAACATGAGTCTATTGAATTGTGGGGAGGCATGGTGGAGTAATGGATGGCAGTTTGGATTGAGGAATTGGAGTGCCGAATTCGAATTCCAGTCGAATCCATTACATTCAATTACGTGTTAATACCCTTGGGTAAGGTATGAATCCTCTTCTCCTCCTCCCCAGCTATGGATAAATAGCAGGACTGATTGGGTTCTATAGCCTTGGATGGCAACTGGTCTACCACAGAAAGAAATGGCAACCTACTGCAGGAAAAAAAAATCTGCCTCATCAGTCATGTATAGAAAGATACATGATTACCTAAACATGTATCATGCATGGCACATGACTGATATTGAATTGTAGGAAGAGAGAGAGAGATTCAAATTATTTGCATTGGGAAGATTGATATCAACTTTCCTATCTCAATAGTAAGTCTGATCAATTTGATATGGTCAAATTGGAAGCTGATGTCCAAAATGACTTTCAGTCCATTGTTAACTGGAGCAAAGGATGGCTTGTTAATTTTAACAGCTCCAAAACTAAACTGCTCTCTATTAATCATCTGAGAGACTCCTCAATGTCTACCATCAACAAAGCTGATGCTAACCTCCAGGAATGTGACTTGTTTCACCTTCTCCGACTAACGTCCTCGGCTGACATAAAGTGGAAAGACTATATTGAATTCATTGTAAGGTCAGCGGCTTAGAAAGTCGGTTCACTGCATCATGTGAGGCAATTCTTCTCTCCAGAATCTATTTTACATATGTATAAGTCTACCATTCATCCATGCTTAGAACATTACTGCCAGATATGGTCTGGTGCTCCTGCTATTTATCTAGAGTTCCTTGATAAAATCCAAAGAAGAATAAGCAATATTATTGGTCCTGATCTGGCATCTTGGCTTCAGCCATTTTCCCATAGCCATAAGGTTGCTTCCCTGTACCTTTTCTATAAATACTTTCATGGTAATTGCTTGGTGAGCTCTTTGCTATGATAGCTAATCATTTTTAATTAAAGTGCAGTATTAGACTGGCATCAAGATCTCATCAATTTACAGTTGAGTTGGCTAGATGGAACCATAAATTCTATGCTAACAGTTTCTTTTCTTGCACTTCTTGCTCATGGAACTTCCTTCCAGCTCCATGTTTTCCAGCCAACTTTAAAAAAAAAAATTTAAATGCAATATTAATTGCTATCTACTGTCCTCCTGATTAATCTTCTTTTGTGTTTGCTCCTTAGTAAGGTTTCTGTTTCTAATTCTTCCAAACCCAGTAACCGCTCGTGTCTTAGTGGCTTTACTGCCTTGCTTGGGGTAAAATAGATTAAGAACGAAAGAAAAAATTCAAAGATATTACAAAATAAAAATGAAAACAATACATTTCCTTTTAACTAGTGAAAATAAAAAATGGAAGTTATCCTTCCTTAGAAAAACTTGTTTAAAATCTAAACTAAATGCAATGATATAATATAGTATGTAAAACTGACCCAAATAATCACTTTCCCAACAACAAAGTCTCTTGTATATGCAGTACCACATTCATGTGCATCTCAACGTTTTTTTTCTCTCACATTATGCCTAGTTGATCTCGCAACAACTTTGCATATGCCCAACCACTCTCACCAATTCTCCTTTCTCAGAGACTGTGTTTTTCTTAAAATAAGGTGTCAGAGTGCCCATATTTCTTTTTCCTTTTCTTCACTTATTTTGCACGCAAGGCATATATGTGCTCACTTTGCCCCATAGGGTAAGTCCTTGCCTACACTCCTCCTGATCACATAAATGACATGGAGATGGCAATTGCTTTCGTCAAGTGCTTATACATAAAGGTGAATGGGAGCTGCCCATCTCTCCATATGTGCCCACTTGGTCTCTCTCGTTCTTGGCATCATCATTGTTGTCAAAGAGCAGCTTGGCAGGTGGCCATTTCTCGCAGAATAGCAACTCCAGCTGTCAGATGATGCTGGCAGCATCTTGATGTGGTAATGGTTGCCAGATGAAAAACCGACTAGGGTCACAGTCTATCAGAGTCAGGTAATGTCAGCTTTCATAATGTGTTATGTCCATCCCCACCCTGCTCCAATTCTTGCGCACATCCAACTGTCCAGTTTTCCAATGCACTGACGCCAGGTCTATGGGGATTGGCAAACCTCACATTCTCTAACCACTGCCCAAAAAACTGCCTTTGAGACCTCAGGGCTGATCTGTCTTACAAAATACAAGGTGCGTTTCACACCAGGATGCCCACTACATTGATGGATGGCTTGAATGTGAGGGGATTCTTGCTCTTCTATAGATGCAGCACACACTGGTTCCATTTCTATCCAAACCGCACAGTGAGGCACTCTAGTGAGCTGATCAGCTCAGTTTGCATTGACGAGCTGTATGTCAATAGTTAATTTATATTCCTTCATCAGTTCCTTGATTGTGACAACATGTTATTGACATTTCTGTCGCTGCCTTCATGCACACCTGAGACTTCAGACAACATATCAGAAACTCATCAAATCTTCAGGTGAACCACAGCCACTCTCAATTGCAGTGCTATGTTGATGCCTCTCAAAATTGTGTTGAGCTCTGCCAGTTTGATATGCTTGTCTTCGCGTTCTAATCACAGCCAACAGGCATCTCTGACCAGGGATTCGCCGCTTTCCACAATGACGCTGGTAGCCAAGGAGCTTGCATCAACTTACATGGTGACTGTGTCCATCAATGCACCAATCACTCTGTGCTGGATCTTTCCGTGCCAATTGAGTGACAATATCTGTCAGCATCCAAGTCGGGGTGGGTCCCGCACCCCATCATACCACACACAGTTTCTGTGCTGTTTTATGAATGCAGTTGTGACACAGAGCCAGCCACATACTGGCAAATGTCCAGTCAACTTCCCCCACAGGGAAAAGATGCTTCAACGGGTGAGCACATTAGGCAGCAGTGGGAGTTCCCTCCCATGACTCCCTGCTCCTCTCAACCATGCAATCCCAGCATGCAGGTGCCATTCTCTAAATGCTCTGAATTCTTACTTGTCAGTCCAAATCACTGAAGATGTGCCCTTACATGTGCTGCAGTGCATACACTCTCATTGACAAATATGTAATTGATGTACAAGGATGCAGTTTTGTCCTGTGCAGCCACAGCATTCACAATTGATTGCATGATTAGCAGTGTCACACTGAGCCCAAAACCCAAATGGGTGAGACAATGTTTTGTCAACATGGACCTGCAAATAGGCACGGCCTAAACTCAGCACAGCGACATTAGCTCCTTCTTGTCACCACTCCCTCAATTTTTGCGCACAAACATTGGCATTAGCCCTGTGCATGTCAACATATTGATTTACCTCAGGATAATCCATGACCGGGCAGATGTTCTGTTTGTTTTCCTGCAACACAGCCATTAGAGGGATCAGGCCCTTGGGAGACTCAAGTTCTACCTCAGGATACGGAAGTAGCCAGCCGTTATCCATCCAAGTTCATAGCTCATGAATATACTCCTTCCTGAGCAGCTTTGGTACAGGATACTCAGCTGTCTGGTTCTCCAGTGTAGGTGGCGTCTGGTCACCGGACCACTTCCAAGACACAACCCAGATCTTCCTGTTCCAGTCATACTCTGAATGGAAGTCAGGTTTGTTGATAGCACAAAAGTTGGTCAAGTTGAGTAAAGCTCACAGTCCCGTCACGAGTCACACATACTCCTCCTCCCCCCAACTTCTCAATGACATCAAATCCGAGCAGCAATCGAACCCCAGCAATTTTTCATCTACAACTAAAACCTCAACATCGATAGGGCACCTGCTGTTCACATCAAGTTGAGCAAGTCCTACCCCAGAGCACTTCAGGGTCCTTTCGCCAACACTGAGCACATCCACTTCTTTCCTCTTCTAAGAGCGACAAAGCGGTCTGCTTACGAGTGACCATGAACAGCCTGTCTAGCAAGACTAAACTCCTTATGCATATGGCAATTGTGCGTAGCACCTCCTTCCATATGGGGCTCAGGGAGTAGACTGGTGCTGAGGCCTATTCCTCTGGCTTGTTTCCCAGGCAATTGCAGAATACATGGCCCACCACGTCGCACTTGTAACATTGTATCTGGAGTGTATGCCTTCTGATGTACAATATTATGGAGCCATGGGGATCCCCAGTAGGTAGCTTCCTCGCCTCGTCCCATATTGTTTGAACTGCCACAACTGCCAGATCCTCCTCTATTACCTTGTCTTTCATGATTGCTCATGCTCAAGCCAACAGCTGGTTGATAGACAATTTATCCATCCAGGTCGAAGCATGAAGGAGACATTTAACCTGGTCTGGTAACCCTCACATGAACACACATGTCAAGTCACAATTGCTCATTCCACCAAACAGAACTGACTCTGTAACTCTGCCAGGTAGACGTCCACCAATTCTACAGGATGGAGCTGTTGCTCAGCAAATTGCTCATACCCCCCCCCAAAAAAAAACATCCGTAGCAAAAGCTGTGTACAGTGCAGATTTTATCTGTCTGAAATCCTTCTTTTCTTCTTCTCTCAGCTGCTGGTAGAAAGCAAACACACCACCCATCAGCCTTAGGGGGATAGTGTTCTGGATGTTTCACCTGGCACATTTTACAGACCTACTCAGCCTTCTCAATCCACCCAACCACTGATGGTCCAGATACAGAACTGTTAAACTCAGGGATGAGTTTGAGGTCAAACTTCCCTTCCTCCATTTTTGACAAAATAGCTTGTGTGAATCTGACCCAAGTAATCACTTTCCCAAAGTCTCTCATATATGCAGTACCACATTCACAAGCATCTTGACATTTTCTCTCATGAGTGGTGTTTTATGCCTAGCTGATCTCATGACAAATTTGCATACACCCAACCACCCTCACCAATTCTCCTGGCTTTGAGCCCATGTTTTCCTTAAATTAAGGTGTTAGGGTGGCCATATTTTCTTTTCCTTTCCTTCACTCATTTTGCACACCAAGCATAAACGTGCTCGCTTTGCCACATGGAGTAAGTCATCCTCTCTCCTACATATAGAAATTAAATAATTTATATTCAGGCAGTATATTTTTTTAACCCAACCTTTCTAATACTACTATTTATTAACTATTTTATTCAATTCATTTAAAGTTTGTTTTTTATGCAAATTATACATATATATTCATAAAAAAATACTGATGCTGTCAATGTGTTTTTTCATCTGATAAGATGCTAAATTTGAATGTTTTTTATAATATAATCACTGAAAAATTCTAATTATTAACATTTAACCCTATAAATATGTTAAATTTTGACACACAACCATTAAAATGTTTTATTTCAACATTGAAAGTTGCCAAAAGGTGTCCAGGGACTGGAAAAAGTGGACTTTCTGTAACAGGAAGGTGATTTTGTGTCTCAGCAGAATAATACCCACCTATAAGATGCCCATGCTACTCAGCATGGTCTCCCATGGTTGGTATGATTGCCAGACCTGTAATTGCTGAATATGTAGGGACAATGTTTGACTTGTTCAGTTAGCCCACCTACATCTCTTGCTGTATTGTATCAAAATGTGCAAATAGCATGGAATAATACATTGCCAGATGATATTCAGTATCTGTACAATTGAATGTATGCCAGTATTAAGGAGGATATACTATACATGTGGTCTAAGTAATGCTGATATATCTCTTATTTTGGAATTTATGCATGTATATCTGTATATGTGACCCTTTACAATAATCCAGTGATATTATCTGTCAGTATAGAGTTGAATAAACTGAAAGACATAGTCAGGGGTGGTGTAAGTTCATTGTTAAAAAGTAACACCATTCAGTTCAAGAGCATTGAAATTTAGGTATCTCCCAGTGGCTGGACAACCTTTATTGGGTACATCTACATTCTTATTATTAAGAGATAATAGCTGTTTACTCTTTTATGAATATACCTGTTTGCTAGGGTGGCTAGCAATAGAGAATTCTGTTGCAATAGGGAATTCCCCCAATAGAACAAACCTACAGTTTATACAGCAATTATGCTAAGTAGACAGTTACAGTTTTTGAGAGATAGTGCATTGTAACAACCCCGTGCAACAGGGTCACATCCTTGATCAATGGCAACAAATAATGTAACACCTTTCACCGCTGCTTACACCCGGTAGTGTAACCACATTTAGTGGTCCAGTCCTCAGAGTCTTAGGATGATGTTTTAACCATGAGATTACTTTGCACTGGTCAATGATAATGCTGGTCCAATCTGGTTGTTGGTCACTGGCTGTTTTGATCCACACTGTCTCTGCCCACCTTGTGTTCTTGATCTCAGAGCAGTGGAAGATCAAAGGTTGTTGTCTTGCAGTGCTGGTCAAGCTGTAGTGGGTGCCATATTAAGGAAAAAATATCTTCATGATGAAAAATAAAACAAGAGATTTGTGGGATTAATCTTCAACCGCTTCAATATAGCTCTTGGTACAACAAAATTTAACCCTTCCTGCATCAATCTCTCTGGTGACACTGGGCCTTGTCTAAACTTCTGGAAGGCTGGGTTCAAAGTCTTGGAATCAGGAATTCTGGTGGCAGCTGACATGGATTCCAGAAGCATTCGATACGGCTTCTCAGCCCAAAGTCAATGATCTTCCCAAAGTTTTCTTATATGCACTTCGTCCCAAAACTGGCGTGGGGCCAAAAGGCTCTGGTAATTCAGTGTTTCCCCAATTTTTATTAATTAAAATAAAGATTTTCTTTGTTCCCTATTTCTGCTTTCTTAAACAAATTTTCCAAATTTAGAGAATTATCCACCTTCTTTAGGGGTAGCTACAGGGATTACTTCTTCCTTTACTTCACATCCTTCACTGTTAGTTCACACAGGCATGGCAAGTCTGACTCTTCCTCCTTCCTTTCTAGTATTCAAACTCAGCCCATTTCCCAGAGCATGTATAACTGTCTTTGTGACAAATCTAATTTTTAAAGCATGTAGGTAGAAGTGCAGAGTTCCAGACCAGCCATTAATTTTAATTCTCTGAATCTTTTCTATTTTCCTGGAACTATCTATGTCCAGCGAAAATACAAACCAGATTACTGATGACAGAATTTGTTTTCATAACTCCAGCCTTAATTCATTAGTACATCCAATCCATCAAGAAAAATTCAATTGCATTTTAACTTTGTAAATGATACATCAAAATTATTTCCTCAATCTGTTTTCATCAACGAAAATATGTTTACTTAAATTCTCAAATAAGAGACAAAACTGTTTTCCATCCATGGCTGATTGCTGTCTCAGCGAAAACACAAACCAGATCACCTACTTGACACAACTTGATCAATCTTCATAATTCAACTCTAAGAAAACAGGTTCATTTTCTGTTTTTGTTCATGAAAAATGTGTTTCCCTAATTTATCAAGAAAGAGATAAATCCATTTCTCTGAATCTGTTTTCATTTGCATGCCAGACTCTCAATAGATAAGAAAAATGAACTTTTAGAAGAGAAGAAATCCAGACATCTCATTCTCACCGAGGAAAATTCCTCCACTTTATCTTCCAGCCGACATTTCATTTTGGGTTAACCCTTTTCTTTTCCTGCTATAGGATTAATGTTTAACAACCTCACCATCTTAGTGTCTGAATTGATCATAAGTCAGAGGTCAGTATACCGAAACCCTTAGTTATCAAGACTTGTGACTATGCTAGCAAAACCATTATCTACACAATTTCCCTAAGAAGGCCTGAGTCAACCCATAATATTGTTTTCTCAACAGGGAACACCTTGCCAGGTAGATATTATTAAGAAGTTACCTCCCTGACAAATCAACCATGGTGAGATTTGAAACAGTTTCAAGTTTGGAACTAGTGGAAGACCTACATTGGGGGGGGGGGCTCTGAAGCTTGAACAGATATGAAGGCCCAGCAACAACAGATTCAAGGATCCAACTGCAAAAATGTAAGCTATGAATTAAGTACTTCCACAAATTCATGATACCTAATGTCTAAAATGAAAGATCTTTCTTGAAGCTTATATTTTTGTTTTAATTTTTAAGTTAATAGATTAAATTTAAAATTTACAATAAGCAAAATGCTTTACTTTACTTCAAAACTAATTTAAATTGACTGGAAGGAAATTATCTTTTTTGCTAAAAAGTTTTGATTTTAGCATTATTTTTTAGCCCACATTTATTTATAAAATATACTTTTCTGAAACTTTATTTAAGGAATATTAACTGATTTAAAGTATAGTTAATCTGATTTTAAACAAATGTTATTTACTTTAAGTTTAAAATATCACAGAAATGCATTTTTTTAACCTGACAGTAACTATTTATTTAAGGTGTTGACAGCATGATGACAGATCTAATGTTGTTCTACAGAGACTTTATCTGTAAAACATAATTGAAGAAAATGATGTGAGCGCCTTTTTTATATAATTTTTAAGTACTCTGTAATTTTAAAAAATTAGGAAAATATTCTCCATAATCTAATGTTTTATTGAATTGTAGATACTGTGGCTTTAAATTTACTATAATTATCACTCTTATTTTCTGATAATGCTATGTATGTATGGGCACCTGTATCTACAAAAATCAGCATGTTTATACACATATAAAAAAAAAAATTCTTTTAAAAATATTGGTGATTGATGATTTGTACTAAGCTTTTCCCTTTATGATTAGTAAATATAGTTTTTACAAATGATATCATCTGAAAGGGTGAAATTAATACAAAATTTTTAAAAGATTTTTAAACTTTATAAATTACTAGCAGCATGGCCCAGCGTTGCCTGTGCTTGATTCAAAAATCATACGTTTAGGTAGTTTCCACTTACTTTTCAATTCAAGCACAAAACGGTAGTTACGCTCACCAAGCGTTTCATGTGACAAAACATACTGCCTCCGTTGAGATTGACTGGAAAGCCTCAAAGAGGCCTCTACCTCGGTTTCCTCCTCCCACTTTCTCTTTGCCACAGAGGCTCTTTTAGAACGCCTGCTAAGGTTGCCTTGCCATGGTATTTTGGCACGCTTAGCAAAGCTGCCGGGTCGGTCATCGACACGGCACTCAAAAGAGTGCAAAGCAGAGGTTGAAGTAGACGCCAGCCGCTTCTCCCCCAAGGAGGCGCACTCAATGGAATCCTGCTCCTGTTTCCCCTTAGCCGGTGAGGCTTTTTTAGAACGCCTGCTAAGGTTGCCTCGCCTGGGTGTTTTTGCATCATCGCCACGGCACGCAGAAGAGTGCAAAGCAGAGGTTGAAGTAGACGCTATATGATCATCTGTAACCGGAGTTATTATGTGCTCCTCCGCAGTCGCCTGTTCTGCATGTGTAACGTTAACGGTGTTAGGGGTCTTTAGTTGCTGACGTGCGTATGTTCGTCATGTAGGAGCCACTTGAAGGGTTGTAGAAATGCTGTGTAAGAATGCGAATAGAAGTTGATGCCGAAGCTGAAGCAGTGCAACCTCGTTGTATACGAAAACTAAAAATGCAGTGGAGCGGTAGGGAAAAAGCTTCTCCTAGCTATGGGCTGTGCTTTCTGGCAGCACAAAAACGTCGCTGTAGGAAGAGGTTACGCAACCAAAACGTTGAAGCGTTGAAGGTTAAAAAGTAGTGAAACACTGAGGTGTACTGGGCCACGTAGTAAACATATTCAACTTACATATAAAAAAAAAATTTTTTACCAAGATTTTCTAAACGGGACAGAGGAAAACAACGCATAACTTAGTGCTTAGGAGAAATAACCTACAAGGGACAAAAATTTGTAGAGAGCCATGATCTCCTACGTCCTGAGGAGACACAGCACGTAAAGAAAGAAGAATCAGCTTGTTGACAGAACAGGGATTGGAAGGAATAGCAAGAATACAAACTTTACGAATAGCTACAAAGGAAATAGCGAAGAGCTATGATCGCCCACGTCCTGAACGGACACGGTACAAGGAAAAAATTTTAAAACTCGGTGTTTTCGTCCGAAACTTTTTTTTCTCATGCAAAATAATTAAAAATTACATCATCACACTGTTTTTATACGGTGTAAACAACTTTATGAAGTGGATTGATGTAACTTTGTAACACTAAAAACAAACTTTTCTCAAATTGTTGTTTACAAATGACACAAAAATTACGACGATAAATTAAAAATTTTTTTTTTTATACAATACAAGTGGGTTCTTTATTGAAATTTAAAAAAACATTTTCCTGGTCAGATGTCGAAATTTAACACGAGTGGAATGTGGATTATAACATTTTTTTAGCATCCTTCATTTCTCGGACATTGGAATTTACCATATTTTAGTTCTCGGGCAGTTTAGTGTCATCCACCTAAGTAAGTGGATAAAGAAAATATTGTAGCAAAATTCGATTTAGCCAAATTGATTATGACGCGCGCCTTATGTAGGCGATGCGAGTTCGTCTCGCCTTAAAAATTTTCTTCCTTATTTATTTATCCACCCATGAGGAATCTTATTTGAAGAGAAAAAAAAAGAACAATTATAATTAATTAAAATTTGTGATAAAAAGTCAAAGGACGAGAGAAAAATTAGTCAAATAATGTAAAAATACTTCATCTTAGTACTTTTTATTTACTTTAAAGTTTAAAGACGATTATTATTACTATTGATTGATTGATTGATTAATTAATTGATAGAGGAATAATTTCATAGTTCAATCAAAATATCAATCGAACACACAGGATATTTCTCAATTTTATTTTTATGACAAAAGAAAAAAACTCTGAAAATAAATCTCGCATTCAAAATGTAATATTTTCAAAAAAGGCCCTTCTAAAAATGATAAATACTAGTACTGTAAACTAGTTCACTAAAAATAAAATTAAAGCATAACCAAACAAAAAGCAATTTTTACAAAGTGAATTCGATGAGGTGAAGCAATTCAACAACTTTTGAAAAAAAATGTTTAAGATTTTTCGGTAATAATTTACTAGTAAAAACTTAAAAGTTCAAAACATGTATGTTTTTTTGTAGGAAGAAAGGATCTTGTAAATAAATAATTCATTGTAAGCTACTAAAAAAACTTTTTTATATTTGAGTTTGTGGGTTTTTTAAACAGACTAAAAACATGGTAAAAGCGGAGAAAGGAAAATAGATTTTTATTGAGATCAAATAAACATGAAAACACTAAAAAGAAATATAGGAAAGGTCAGACATAAAGTAAACTTCTTTCCAATTTTTTTTTCGTTCACCCCTTTTTTTATTCGACCTTTCCAGTTTCAAGAAGGAGTCAATCAGTTCAACAAACTTTTTTGCACTTTTTGATTCATACGATTATGCAAAGCAAAAGAAAAATACACGCAAAAAAAATTACAGATTATATCATTATTTATAAAAACTATTGGTGTGCTTTTTCGATAATTTGCCATAATTTTTCCATATTTACCTCCAGAACAAATAAACGCTTAAACAAGCCCATGTTCACGCTTTTTTTACGGAAGAGTACCACTCCAGCCAGTTACGCTCGAAACAAAACGTGGTCTAAATATTCTGTGGTGTAGGTCGATTTTGTACACGGCAAAACAATTAAATTCTGGATACAGTTTTTATGACCATTCCGCCCGCGTATTATTTTGTTGTTTTTTAAACATTAGCAATTTGGCGATAAATTAAAAAAATGTTTAAAGAACAAAACAGTACATAAAAAAGGAGCAAAATAATTTAAATCACGGTAAAAAAAAACAACCTGGTACTTACTTGTTGAAAGAATTTCAAGACAGTCTATGCATTTTTAATAAATTCCGTCGATTGCGACGAAGCCTTTCCCATGATAAATGTTCGGAAGCAATCGCCATTATCACCATCACTGGTGAAACTCTATGCACATGGGAAACAACAAAAGAAAAAATAATTTGCAATAGTTAATTTTCTTATTGCAGTGTAAAAATTGTAATCTAACAAAATCATATGGATAAAATGTACTGAATTTTCATGGTAAGCTTGCAATAAAGGGAATATTCACTAGTTTCAAGGCCACAAATTAAAAGGAATATAAATCATAAGGAACTTCTTGACGCACAGCCGGTGAAAGAGGAAAAAGTTTCCTACGAAAAAAAAGCGTATAATTTCTTTTTTCCTTTCAAATTTAATTACTTATTATTCTCTTAGGCTTCGTAATTTATTAGATTTTGGTAGGATATGTAAGTATACTGTAAAACCGAGCCATTAATAGGAATTATTAAAAACATCTTTTTAAATGCCCAGTCCCTTCTGAACATAGGAGTCACTCTCCACAACTTCCGTTTGTTTAAGTGTTAATGACCATGCAAAAGACAGTGGAATGGTGTTCTGTTGCCTTCTCCACATTTTACATTCAGAGTAGTCTTTTTCCTACACTAGGTGCTATTCAAGACTAGTGCGGGATTACCCCACTTGTCTACCAAGGAACTTCTAACACCAACTAGGAGTTGACAAAACAATATAAAAGAAAAGGACACAAAGTCCCTCTCTTTTCTTTTCTCTCTTTATCCATATGATGCTGTAAGGACAAGTCATGTTTTATTTTTTATTTTTGTTTTATTTAGATGGGGACTACTAAATTCCCAGTTAACCATTGCACACAGCACAGGCATATCTAATAATTCTACTAAGTTGTGTACAATTTGGCATATGTGTATCTGAAGTACTTACATGCTGAGAGCATGAGAAGAGATGTCTTGTTGCTAGCAAAGCCAAAAGGGAAAGAGGAAGAAGCTTTCAAATTTTGTACCACCTGTGATTATCAGCAGTGGGGGGCTGTAATTCAATATCTCATTGTCTGTGATTATTGTCAGGGGGTGCTAAGGGGAGAAAGATTTTACACTGTTTTCTTTTAAACTGCTTTTTGACAATGCCATCTAGTGGTCAATAGAAGTTTTTTGGCACACAAGTGGAGTAATGTCAGGCTAAAGATCCCTGTTTATACTGTTATTTAACCCATAGCATTGGGGAAGAGAGTAAGAGATGCATTCATGCATTTTTTAAGGGATGTAGTGTAAAGTAAACATAAGAGATTAGACTGGAATCTAATTATCAGGGGAGGCTTTGTTAGCCTTCCAGACACTGAAAACTAACCTGATAGATGCCAGGCTGACTGTGATCAGTGATAATCTGATATTTGTTATAGAAACCAATGCATCACACAACTCTGTATCAGCAGTACTCAGTCAGGACAATCAGCCAGTTGCCTTTTATTCAAGATCACTGAAAGGCAGTGAGTTAAACTATGCACTGGTAGAGAAAGAGGCTCTTGCAACAGAGTTGATGCTGTTGAGAAATGGAGACACCTCCTAATTGGTAGACACTTCATTCTAAAAACTGATAAAAAATTTGTGTGATTTATGTCTGATGCACAAAATCATGAAAAAAATTCAGTCTTGCTTTTGAAATCCACTTCTGTGAAGGAAAAGAGTATGTGGTAGCGGACACTCTCAACTGAACCAGTTGTGCTATCTTCCCAAACAACAAACTGTTAAGATTGCATGAATCTCTGTGTCATCTAGGTGCAACTAGGATGATATACTTTGTTTGAAGTAAAAATTTACCATACTCTGTTGAAGAAATCCACACAATGACAGCCAACTGCCAAACATGCAACAATTAAACTAAATTTCCACAAACCATCTAATCTATACCTAATCAAAGCCACTCAACCTTTTGACCGACTGGGCATTGACTTTAAAGGTCCACTACCTTCCTCATCTCACAACAAGTATCTGCTAACAATTAAAGATGAATTTTTCAGGTTCATTTTTGCCTCCCCATACCCAAACATGGAAGCTAAAACTGGATATAGCTGCCTGTCCAATCTATTCTCCATATTTGGCATGCCCACTTATATCCATAGTGATGCAAGAAACAAAAACATTCCTACACAATTACGAAGTTGTCACTCATAGAACTACTCCTTATAATCCAGGTAATGTCATCTGGCAGTCAATCCTTCTGGTATTAAAAACCAAGAATCTTCCAGAGTCACATTGGGAAGAAATCTTGTCTGAAGCTTTGCATGCTAATTGTTCATTGTTGTGCATGGCAACTGACTGTATGCCACATGAATGACAATTCAAGTTTAACAGATGATCAACCTGTAGTAATATGTAAATTAGGTACTGTATAAGAGACAGTATTGCCATACTTACGGGAGACGAGACTATATCTGTCAGAGAGAATTCCTATTATAAGAATATGGTGTCACCAATCAGTTACTTAGCCACGATGGTGGATCCTGAATATGTGGAAACCTGGCTTAGGTGTTTCACAGAGTCAGTGAAGTTAAAAAGTTAAAAGACACCAAATCTAGAAAATGAAGTTACGAATTTGTTTTTGACCTCAGTAGGGTGTGGGGTCATAAGAAAAATGTCCATCCTGGTCTATCCCAACGTGTTGAAAGATTTAGTGTATGAATAAATTGCTGCCATCATAAAAGCAAATGTACAACCAAAAAAAATCAGTCATAGGTGAAAGAACTAAATTTCTTGAAAGTAGACTGAGACTGGATGAAACTATTATGCAATATGTACAGTGATTGAAAGACATGTCAAGATATTGTGAGTTTGAAAGAATAGGTTTGGAACAAATGTCTATCAAAGATGAATTAATTATGCTAAGACTAATTGAGGGAATGTATGACATCTCATACAAGCATAAAATTCTAGAGTGGCTTCAAGCTCATAATATGAATCTGGAAGCATGTGTGGAGTTCTTACAACAATTGGAATTGATTCAAAAATGTAATGCCTCCGAAGGCAGCATGAAGACTTTCAGTGCTACTAGAGAAGCTTACTTATATGCAGATATTGCAATAAGCAACAATAAAAGCACAAAAATAAGTGTCTGGCCTTTGGGAAATAGTGTTTTAAGTGTAAAAAATAGAAATCATTTCCAGATGGTATGCACATATGAAAAGCAAGTAGATAATGTGAAAAATATAGATCCTCCAACTGAAAGTATGGAAGTATTTGAGATAAAAGCAGAGGATAAAATTAGGGAAATGGTGAAGTTGAACAGAGTAACTTTACTCATGCAGGTGGGTACTGGAAGTAATGTTACATTGAGACCAAGGAATTTTTGGGAAAGAATGGAGAGATCAAGGCTAAAGGAAAGTAATCTCTAGTTGAAACAGTTCAATGGGTCAATCATCAGAACTTTAGGGTTCTTTGAAGGCACATTTGAGACAAAAAATAGATTCAAGATAATACCTATCATAGTGGTGGAAACTGTTAAAAGCCACAGTCTTTTAGGAATTGACATGTTAAGAGTGGATACATTGAAGCTGGTAAATTTCATGAAGTTGGTAGAACTGAATATTGGATTATTAAAGGGATACAAGGTGAGTATTTGGCTTAAAGAAAGCAGTCAACCCATGTATTTTCAAGCCCGAAAAGTTCCTGTTCACATGCTACCCTTGGTAGTTGCTAAGATGAACAAAATGGTGGAACGAGGAATATTAGAAAAAGTCAGCCAGAGTGGCAGCAATTGGGTTTCACTGATTGTGGTGATACACAAGCCCAATGAAGATTTAGGAATTTGATTATAATCACCAGATCTGTTCAGATTCATTTCCGTTGCCAAACATTGAAACAGCATGCTATGAGTTTGCTGGTATGAAATACTTTGCTAAAGTTGACTTTAGGTCAGCCTATAAGATAAAAATTGATAGCAAGTTTCAAGAAGTCACCACAATGAACACCCCAATTGAATTACCAAGATGGACTTGTCTGCAGTTTGGCATTTTCCAAAAACCCATTGAAAAAGTTTTAAAGGGGATTAAAAATCTAATTGTATATCAGGATGACATTGACATTGGTGCATGCAGTAAAGAAAAGCTCAAAAGTAAAACAAAGTAAGTTTCGAGAAAATTGAGTAGTGTGGGTATGACAATTAATCACGATAAATGTGAGTTTAATTGTGAACAAATTTTGTACCTAGAATATCAAATATCCAAAAACAGTATATTGGCAGATGTTAAACTCATTAATAAGATATCAGAGACAGCTGCACCCAGAAATAAAAAAGAATTAGAATCCTTTTTAGGATTAACCAGTTTCTATAACAGATATCTACCATGATATAGTAACTTTGTGAAACCATTTAACAAAATAAGGAAGAAGAATACTCGGTTTCAATGGACAAAAAGACAGGAGATCACTTTTGAGAAATTAAAAAGGCACCCATAAATAAGCCAGTTGTTAAAATCGTCAACCCAGCAAAAGAACTGACATTAACTACAGATGCTAGTGACTGTGCTAAAGCTGCAATATTGTCACAGGAGGATCACCCTGTAATGTACTTATCTAGAAAACTAACATTAACAGAGATGAATTGTTCAAATATTGAGGAGGAGGCATTGGTGATTGTGTGAAGTATGGAAAGAGCTAGGAACTTTTTTACTGGAAAGGAAATTTCTATTAAAATCTGATCATAAGCCTTTGAAATTTATATTCAATCCCAGAAGAGATTTGCTAAAAATCACATCTGCCAGGATATTAAGATGAGTGATTAAGCTTTTGGCATTTGACTTTGGCATCAGAAATACTATTCCATATGTGGATGCATTATCTCAGTTAAATTCTGAGAGTAAAAATTTTGAAGCCAGTAAAAATTGTGAGGATAGGATTTTGCACTGGATAGAAAAGGATGTATTACCTTTAAATCGGAACAGGACGTATTACCCTTAGCCAGGACAGCATCCAGTGTTGAATTATAGAGAGAATAAAGAGAAATACATGGAGTAATTGCTCTATGGCTGAGAGGTATTATAAAGAGTCAAGGCACAAATTAACAATAGAAAAAGGAATTATATGTAATGAAGATATCATAGTATTTCTACAGTCTCTGAGAAAAGAAGTAATTAAAGCTGTGCACAATGATATACATGGAGATATATTGGCTGCACAAATGAGGTTAAAGTTGCAAGCATGGTGGCCAGGCTATTTGAGAGATGTGGAAGAATATGTTAAAAATGCCTAAAGTGTGCAGAAATAAAGAAATTTAGGCAAACTAAAATTCACTCTTGGCCAAATGAAATGGAACCATGGACACAAGTAGATATAGATCATGCCTACATTAAAGTTATAGGGCTATTTCTGATATTAGTTGACTTATATCCAGCCAGGTTGAGCTGAAGTTATTAAAGTTGTAGATAGAGAAGCCACCATTGTGAAGTGGATATTGAGGATAGTGTTTTTGAGAAATGGAGTTCCAAAAACCTTGGTTTACAAAAATATACCTGAGTTTTGTGAATAAAGTTTATGTGTATAGTTAAAACGTATTGGCTGCATTCCATACAAAGCACTGCCTTACAACCCACAGTCAAATGGAATTGTGGAGAGAATGGTTCAAATGGTAAAAATGAAATTAAAAGCATTCTCTTCAATGGATTGTGATATAGAGATTTATTTATCCAGACAACTGCTAAGTTATAGAGCTATTTTGCATGCAGGCAGAAGACAAAGTACATCTGCATTGATGGGAAGACAAATAAAAGCTCCAATTACAATGTCATTTGCAATGAATGAAAGTTTGTGGTACAGAAAGGACAAAGATTCAATTCCTGAAAAAGTGAATTTTGTGGTGCAAAAGGGATTTAAGACAGCAGTGTTAACAAAGAATAGACTAGGAATACTGGCTCATGAAGACCAATTTAGAACCACAAGAGAGCATGAAGTTATAGAAAAGGACGAGGAAGAAGCAGAAGAATAGACGATGCAAGAAAGGATGAATGAATCCAATACTGAGAGTGATCAGGAAGACCACCAGAGAGATGAAAGTGAAGAACAGGAGAGGGAGGAGAGAATGAGTGTATCCAGTAGTAGTGAGGAACAATCTGGGTATGAGAGTGACCGGAGGTATCATGATCATTCAAATGAGGAGAATCAGTTAAGACCTAGATCTCCTATAAAAAGAAATAAAGAGACTCACTCTGAGTGGCGAATTATGTCTCCTAGGGTTGTTTATAGAAGTCAAAGGTCAACTAAAGTTATAAAGTCTCTTAGGTTCAGGGAGGTGTAGTGATATGTAAATTAGGTACAGTATGATAGGCAGTATTGCCATACCTATGGGAGAGTTATCTTCTCTTGACAAGACTATTTTTTTTAATCATTTCACACCAAGCAAGGCAATAAAGCTACTCGGATGCAAGGGGTTATTAAGTATTAGAGAATATGAGAAAAAAGAACATTATTAAGGACAGAGGACAATAAAAGAACAAGAATTAAGAAGACAGAAGATAACAATTGACATTGAATTTAAATTTTTGAAGATAAAAGTTGACTCAGAATCAAAAAACTGGAAGAGAGTTCCACAAGCAAGAAGTGTGATAGAAAAAACTGTTAGCATAGAACCTATGGTTACATATAGCCATTTCAACTGTAAAATGATGAGACCTTGTCATCAATCTAGTATTGCACTTAAATTCATAAAGTCTAGGTTTCATAGTGAAAAGCTCATTAGAACAATTACCATGAAAGTATTTATAGAAAAAGCACAGGGAATCTATGTTACGGCAGTGGGAAAGAAGACTGAAGCTGAAATGACAGGTCAGAACCAATAACATAGCTTATTCTTCTTTGCATTTGTCAAGAATCTCTAAATATATAGCAGGAGCACCAGACTAGATGTGGCAGTAATATTCAAAGCAAGGACAAATGGTAGACTTATATATATGTAAGATAAACTCTGGTGAGAAAAATAGTAATGCAAGGAGTCACACTCCAAGAGGTTAGCATCAGCCATGCTGATAGAAAGTATAAAGGTTCTCTCAGATGATTAAAAGAGAGCAGTTTTGTTTTTAAGGAGTTAAAATTAACAAGCCACTCCTTGCCTCATTTAACAACAGATTGTAGGTCATTTTTTAGATCAGCTGCCAACTTGACCTTATTGAACCAATCAGACTTAGTATCAAGACAGGAGTAAATAGTTGTGTCATCAGCATAGATTCTGAGTTGAGAACTAATGACATCTATGTGACTAATATCCACCACTAAATAAAGTGCATTAACAAGGAAGGAGATTATTTTAAAAATACTCCTTTCATAAAATAAATGCTTTTTTCATCTTTCTGCTATGGACCTAGTGACAAGCTATCTCCCCCCCCTATCTATCTATCTATCTATCTATCTATCTATTTCCATATATATTGAACTACATATTTTTCAATTTATATATCAATTTCAAGTGACAGTAACACTAACCATTTGGTTAATGAATGCTGATTGTCCCCTGTACAGAAGCAGCTAGTTTTACCATTACAATAAATAACCTTGGGAAAGGCATGAATCTACCCCTTCTCTCCCCAGCTAGGAGTTAAATAGTAGAGTAAACTGGACACTCTAGCTTTGGATGGCAGTTGATTTAGGAGAAAGAAAGCCCTAAATTAAAAACTGTGGAGAAGGCATCTTTTCTTTTCCCCCAGCAATTGCTGGGTAGTCTGGACACTTTAGCCTTGGTGGGCAGCCAGTTAAGGAGAAGAACACCTCTGACTGATTGATTGGTTTGTTTTTATGATTTTTCAATCTTTTGCATGCTATTTAAAGCAAGAAAATATTCTTAGATTGTAAGAATCTTTTAGAGATAATAATGATTTACTGATACAGGTCCTACTAATAAACCTGTAGTGAATGAGATAATCACCTATCTCAAAAAAGAGTTCATGTTTTGTGTGCAATCTGCCAAAGAAAAATGGCTGAAAGTAGTTAGCAAAATCAGAAAATCTCTCGGTGAATAAAAGCCGTTGTTTTTTGCTTATGGGGAGGATTTTTTCTGAGCTTTGTGGACGAACACTTGTTTTTGCTGGTGAGAAGTGAAGGTTGGATTTGTGACTTCATTTTGTCATTTCTACGTTGGCTGTTAGACTGTTATGACGGACTGTCATTTGAACGGTGATTTGGCTACAAGTGTTGTAGTCGGAAGTCAGAAGAAACCTATTGCATGTGTTTATTGCTACTATAAGTTTACTTTTTTTTTTCTTTACTACATAGCTGGGGAGAGAAGAGGTGAATAATACCTTTTCCAAGAGTATTTGCATATAAGTGATCATAACAAATCTGACTGGAATTGGAACTTGGCTTTCCATTTTCCAATTCTTAGCCACTATCCATTACACCACCCGCACAGCCAAGCTTACAACACCATTTATTTCCAAGCAGTCACCTATCTAGATACTGACTAGTCTTGATGTTGCTTAATTTTGGTTTTCATACGAGAACCAGAACAACTCTGAATTCAAAACCATGGAAAAGACAATAGGAAACCATTCAACTATCTTTTCTAAGAATTATGGAAAGTTATAGATATTAAAGAAAAGAATCAATGGAGAGCTATGATCACATACATCCTAAAAGGACATGGCATTAAAAAAAAGTAGGAAATAAGGATTATATTCTGGAAAGTTAATCTAATTTGGGATGTGAGATCAGCCCCAGAATCAGTCGAATTTCCTCACCAAGTGTTGTCAGGCCTTGCATGTTACTCCTTGGTCTAGTGACATTTCACAACCTATGAGGACATTGTATCAAAAATTAGTGGAGGGGGTCACATCGGAAACTCTGTAGTTGGCTTGGCTTGTTGGCAGCTGAATTGAGCTCTTTCTGGTCCTGGGAATCAGCGGCAGATTACCTCAGCAACACTGAGTTTTACTTACCTGGCAATTGATCTAGAACACACTATCTCCCAATGATGTGTGTTTCAAAACAGACCTGGCAGAAATGCCTGATTGTCACCAGTGTGATCGTGGCTTAGAAGAAATGGCTGAGCACACCTTCTTCCATTGTTCACTGATGGATACACCCACTCTGGCATCATGTCAGTGAGTTGATGGCTTGTAACAGTTGGTGTTTCTTATGTTGCTAGCTGTGGCAAGAATGGTGGTATGGGTTACAGGGATGAAGGGATTTTATGGGACAAACACTATTCTCATCAGGATCTGATTGGATTCTTTGGGCATCAGCTCAGGATGAAAATTAGAGTTGATACAAAGCATTTACTCTCAGCAGATTTCAATGAATGATGGGTGCAAGCTGCGAGCCTGGTTCACATGAATAAGACCAATTTTGATTTCCTTTTCTAGTCTCCTCAAATCATAACTTGGTGGATTCTTGACAAACTCTATTCCTGGTTGAGCTAGACTCCTTTTGTTCACCTAGTCTTTTGTTATTGTCCTTGTCAAGATTCCCAATCTCCTCAGATTTTTTTACCCTCTTTTATCTTGACTGGAGTGGCATTTTGTATTTTCCCATTCGTAAATTTATTTTGTCTCTCCCTCACCTCCAGTGAATGAGCTTCTTGATTCTGCTTATAAGCAGAATACAGTGGCCACTCTTATTTTTGTTAGTTGAATGGGTCCTACTAACACAGTTTATTTTTTATTTAAATGCTTTAGTTTCTTTTATTTTGATTATTGGGTTCATCTCCACCCTACTCATTTCATGATAGATTTTTATCTATTTTTATAATAAAATTGAAAAAAAAGAAGACATTTGTACATATTGTAAAATTTTTACATCATGACTGTTTTAGTAGGATCCCTGCGAATATGCAGTATTGTGGTTTGGTTTCGTTTGATTTATCAATCACAATGGGTTATTTACTCTCAACAAGATTTTTATTGCTGGTAATATTTTTTTTCAAAAAGTATTTCTGGTAATATTTTTTCAAAAATGGTAATATTTTTTTTTCAAAAATGTATTGCTAGTAATATTTGTTTTTCAAAAATGTATTGCTGGTAGTATTTTTCCAAAAAAGTATTGTTGGTAATAATTTATTCCTAGCAATAATTTTTTACAAAATGTATTGTTGCTATTAAAACCTATTTTTACATATTTGACTATTTACCCATAGCTGGGATCCTAACAGGTTCTACCACCCCGGGTCAGGGTGGATATGGGAACAGCAGCAATTAAGAGGTGGTTCCATGCTCCTCAAAACCTCCTGATCAGAGGCCTTGCTGTCGGATGTAGTTTATCGTCTTACTCAGGTTGGGAAGTATTGTGGTATATATTGGATTGCATGGAGAAGGATGAGTTCATATGGCAATTGAGTCAATTGTTAGAGTAAATGGGTCATGAATCAGATTAGATAGGTGTAGGACAGTCAATGAAGACCAGCCTTTACCCACTTGCCCATCAGCCTTGTGCCACAAAACAATATCTAATTGTTTAAATAAACATTCTTAATAGGATTGAAACCAAAACCTTTCCTAAAAGATATACTCCTTTCCCAAGCCAACATACATGACTATAAAAATTAAAAGAAAATGGCTAAATTCAAAACTTTCTATTATTTAAATAATAAATTTACATAAATTAATCTCAAACTAAAATAATATAAATAATAATTATATTATAAAAAAGAAAATTCAGAAATATTTACTCACATTCGTTTATTAGACTTTAAATTACATCACTTAGCATCCTCTAAGATTGGGGTAATCCCCACAATATAAATGAAATTTTTATGTATGAAATGTTATTACATTATATGTAAGTTCTTAAATCACTTTTTCCCTCTGCAGAAAATACACTGTTGTAAAATTGTTCTTTATGAAGTGGAATATTATAACAATTTGTATGTTTAAAAGTGATGGAACTATAAACTATCTGTTTTGTTGCAGAGGCAAAAATAGGTCAGCTGGAAGGCAAAATCTTCTTCTTCTTGTGGCTGTTGTTACTGCTGTGGAGGTTAATTACTTCTCCACCTCAGTAAATGTAAATCCAAGCATCAAACAAAAGAGGACTGAGTAGGGGTAAATAAATGTAAAATTTATTCACATAAAAAGATTGATAACTGTTGCAGTTGCTAAGACAACAGGGAAAGAGAGTGGTGAAATTAGAAGCAAATAGACACTTGGTGGTGGTGGCATCTGCTGTGTCGTCATTGTCAGTGACATCTCTCTCAGCATGTCAATGTTGAGATCAAACTCTAATCTGTATAGGGTCAGTTTGAATTTGGGTATATATAGTTTTCAGTTGGCTTGAAATCAAGGTTTAGGCATTTGAGCAGGAGTGGCTCTGATGGGCCATAATATATTATTCATTTTGTTTTGGTTAATGCAGATGTATGTGTTGTGCCAATGTGCTGAAAACATTTATGCAGTCTGTTTTGGGTTGTTGAGTGGTGAACATCCAGTTTGTGTTGAATATATAGGAGGCACGACAATCTTTTCAAAAGAAAGCTTATGAAATATGTAATTTTATTTAATTTACAAAATCTTACAGCTTTCATAAAAATTTCACTAAAATAGTGTGTTTAACCCACAGTTATTTCATATGATCTTTAGCATTCTGCTACCACTTTCTTTCAATGTCAATTTTTGTACAAAATAAACACCAAAGTGGATCACACAAGCCTTGATATTTCTGTGACTCCTGATTAGTCAATTACATGCTTTTGTCTACATCCGCACAGTTAAAATAAATTTACCACCCCAAATGTCTATGTGTTTCAAGCCTGACATAGAACATTATAAATACTTAGTGACATCTTCAACTCTTCCTCTTTCCTCTGTTTTTCTCAGAACCACAACAATGTAGTTGAGTGAAAAGTCTGCGTCTGTCCCTTATGGGAAGACACTATGACACACATACATAGAAAACATTGCACATCTCCTAACTCATCTTATTCACTTCTTTACCTACAAGCAACAGAAACTTATCAACTTCTAACAGTGAGCTTCACGGCCTCAAAAAATTGATCAAACAAATTCACGCCATTCAAATTTTTGAAGTTTCTAAGTTAGATTTCTTAACATAATCCCAAACTTTAAATTCACTCCCTCACCAACAAACTACACTTCAACTTTAACATCTACGATTTTTATCAAGACAGCAAGAATTCTACTCAAAGAACACAGTTTGCCAAACAAACATTTTATTCAAAAAGCAACTTTGAACATAACCTAACGCAAACTTACTTCGAGTCAACTATCTTACCGGCAAAAGATTCTTAATATTTAATGCACAGTTTACTCAAAAGTTATAAGTTTAAAAGTTTATCTTTTGAACACAAAATTCAACTTTTGATATCAACTAACGTTTCTTTTATCAATTCCAATTCCAACAAACTTTCCAAGATGAACAAAACTTACTTTCTTCAAAAGATTTTACTCATTTGTTGAATCAACTTTATTCACATAATATTTAAACTTCCATCTTTTTATGTTTCATTATCAAAAAATATATATTTAATATTCAACAGGTAAAGGGCTCCAATATCAAACTATGACAGAAATTTACAATATAAAATATTATTTAATCTGAACTGATTAATTCTTTGAAATTCCTTTTACTGACAGGAACACTGAACAAACTCTCTTCCTGTCCTAAAGAACATTCTCATTTTCATGTTGCATATATTTGTTATATAAATGCTTCATTCTTGTTTTCCTAAAAAGAAATATTGTTTGTTTTATATTTTGTTGTTCATCACCTTGTGCCATACCCAAAGTTAAATGTTTGTAGAGAAGTTTATTTTCATACAGCCAACACAAATAATACCTTCTGATATATACATACTTTTCTAATAACCTACTTCTTTGCAACAGCTCTATGTTTACCTATTATGTTAAAAATGTCTCAAAAACAAATGATATGTTAGGATTAATTTTAAAAGTTATTTCAATGCAGTAAATTTTATGCACACACACAAATATATATAAGTTTAGTTAAATACCAACTTTGTTACTTGTTAATTATTTCATTCATTTATTTTTTTGATGTTCCTGATTATTTTCTTGATTTCTGTTTCATATTTCAAAATATATTTTCCTTGAGTACTTTTGGCTAGCATTAGCCATCATCAAAGACTTCTGGTTTTTTTTTTCTAGCTAAAAGTAATCAAACAGAAAAATATATTTTCAAATATGAACCCGAAATCAAGAAAATAACCAAGAACATCGAAAACATAAATAAAAATATAATTAACAAGGACCTTTCATTGACCTTTAACCAATTTTTATAAATTAAAAATTGCTGCTCAAATACAGCCAATATATGTGTATGTTTCATTGAATGTTGCGGGCAAATTTTTTTTTCTGTTTTTCTCATGTTTTTACTGGTTTTCTTTTATGAGGACTAAGAGAGTGGAGAACACATTTTTACACTATCTTAGTCTTCATAACTAATATGTGTATATATATATATATATATATATATATGCAAGGGTGCTTTGCAAGCTTGTCTTGTAGACCATTACTAGAGTAGTGCGTATAATCCTTACTGGGTGCTCTACTTTTGTGGTCATCTGACAATAAGTTTAGTAATTTTAAAAACATTAAATTCAATCATTTTTGAGAATATACAAAATATTTGTAATTTTTATATTTTTACAATTTATTCACTTAATAATTATAAATTACTATTTACAATTCTTATAGTTAATAGTGTTTTCAGTCTTATTTTTTTATCTGAACAATGGCATTCTATGAAATTGTTCTCTGCTGAAACCAAAAAATGTTGCAGAAAAATAAAAACGTTCATATAAATCGCTTACCAAATTAAGTAGAAAACTAAAACAATTTTATAGAACTTCATGTTTTGTTTGTCAAAAAATAAACTTAAAAATAAATGGTCAATAATTAATTATCTATTTCATTTTTTTTTCAAAACCACATCTATTTGAATATTCACCAAACATGTATTTAATTACAATCAGCAAAATCCTCAATGAGTAACTAAATTCAAGAAACAGTTGTTAAATTTTTATTTACAATCTAATTATCCAAATTTATAAACAAAATTCTAATTTCTATTCTATTTAGTACGTAACTAAAAAGTTCCTATCACTGCTTGATAATAATAAGTATTTAAAGTAACGTTCCTATAGTTTTGGCAAAATAATTCCGAAGTTTAAATGGAAAACAGAAGCAAAATAAATATAATGGTAAATTTGGATGATTTCAGTTTTCTATTGAAAACAGTTGCAAATGATATAATCATTATAAAACAAGTACATTTTTATGTTGCTTTAATATAGTTTAAAATGCGAAACTAAACGCGTAACTTTTTGTGATTGTGGTGTCACAAGATGGCGTGCACGATGGAGGTAGACAATCCATGCGCCAGTACCAGTGCCGGGGCTGATTTAGAATTTGAAAATGGAATGGATGGTAATGTCATTGCAGCAGCTGGAACAGCTGGTAGTGTGTCTGTATCTCTTCACCCCCTGGTCATCATGAACATCTCCGAACACTGGACCCGGGTACGGGCACAGGAGGGCAAGCCAATGCAGGGTCAGTTTTTTCCCCTAATCAAACCACTAGTCGTCTCCTCCTTGTCATATGCTGAGATGAAAATAATAATAATAATAATAATAATTATTATTATTATTATCATCATCATCATCTTAGATTAGTTGAACTAAATTTTATTATTAATACACAACCATTACCTTGGTTTATTGTAACATCTCGCTATGTAAAACAAGTATAAACACTAACGGTGTTACTGCCCTGTTGTTTTCTAAATTAGATTTTTTTTTATATTGTTTATTTTTTTTACCACTCTTGTAATTTTTTTTAATGAATCTGCTGAATTTGATAAAGCAAAAAAAAGGGTATATATAAGTAAACTGTGAGAAACTCTTCTTTCATCTTTTTTGTTTGTTTTTTTTTTTTTTTTAAATATGTTTACCCATGATTGCTGACAGCAAAAATATTTTATTTTTGTGATGGATATTTTAATTTGTCTTATTAATTTCTAAGAATTATCAATTGCACTTTTACTTTATGTCATTAAATTGCTATCTCATGTTTTAAAGTCGTCTGCCTCCGCATGCTAAGATGATCAGAGAAACTTATCAAGTGAATTGTGTTAATATCAAGTTTTTGGATAACGTAAAATCATAAAACATCTTTATTCTTACAAAAATATTTTTTATACATATTTCCGTTTGCGATAAATGTCATTTTTGAAAGCAAATAAATAAAGATATTCATACAGTTTAGAATTCTCATTTGTATTTGTCAGTTCTGCATATATAAACAGAGCAAAACAGATTCTGTTAAGAAGTTGATGCTGTTTTCAATGACTAAAAAGACAAACTTGACTTCGTTATTTTTACAAAGCTAATATCTGGCACCAGTACCACTATTCATTTAAATTCAATGTACTTTAAGAGAAAATAAAGTCAACGTCCCTAAATAAAATGAAATAAAAAAGTTCCACTTTTAAAAAAACCTTTGCTAAATTAGTAATAAATGTGAAATGTGTTTGTTCTCGTGGTAAGTTATCAATTTTCACTTTCAGTTAACTCTTTTCTTTTTAGTTATTTACTTACCTTTTTGAATTCATCAGGAAGAAATGATACTTTTTGTAACAAATCAGTTTTTTAGTATTACAACTCTAGTAGTTATATCACAATCTTTTTTCTATTTAAAATTTAATTGTGAATAATGTTTCATTCTCCATTTAAAAATATTAATATTTTGATGATAAGATAAAGTAAATGATATACCAAAATGCAATCAATAGTGATCTTGAATGTAAGATTGCTTTAATTTTCGATCTTGGTTGATAAAACAAACAAAAAAAGCACCCTCTTCCATAAGATAAATGTATTGACTAGTTTCATATTCCACTTTATTTATTTATTTATACAATACACTTATGCGTATACAATAAACACATAATGTGAACAGTTGTCTTACTAACTTTTTTCTAGTGTAGCATAATTTCCAGTAATTATTTTGTGCTATATTGGATATAAGCTGAAGTACTTGTATTTTGAGGCTTTACTTTCACACAAACTAAAAAGGTATCTTTCTAACATGCCTGAAATGTAGGCTTTATGTCTATATTTAGACTATTTACATTGTTTGTACTGTTGTTTTCATCCTCATTGTCGTATTCACAACATTTCGGCTGTTGTATGATCCGGCCTTCTTCAAGTGATATACGTTGGAATTAATGGCTCAATGGATAAAAACATTGGTTGAAATAATGACTCAGTTGTGAGTTCAATACCTGGCCACAGCAGAGGTGAACAAAAACTTTGAGAGATGAGTTACTAAAGGGAATTAATTGAAACTGGGATATCCAGAAAAGGCATGGCATGTGGAACTAGAACAATCTACCATTGTGGACTGAATAAAGAGTTTGGTTCAAAATTCCAATGTATATCACCTGAAGAAGACCAGAGCATAACAATGACCAAAATGTGAATATGACAATAAAGATGAGGACAACAGCCAATGTAAATAGGGTAAATGTAGGCTTTTTGTCTCGTTTTCCACATACCCCATATTTTTGCATACAAAGCTATCATGAAAAACCAAATTCATATATTCTTTCTCAATATATCATGTTTCTCTCCTATACTAGCATGTCTTGGCAAATGTTTTGATCCATTATGTGTTTGTAGAATAATGCATGATGGAATAATTTGAGGGATCTCTTAAAGGAATTCTTGGGATTTCAGTTTTTATTGTTTAAGACATGTTTGTTATGAAGAAAAGTAATATTAAAATATATAGTTCTTGTGTATGTATTCTTTCATGTTCTGTGATATTAGTGTTTACTGTTCTATACACTATAAATTTTTATTGCGGGATTATAAAAATATGCTGACAGTAGTTTGTATATCTAGCTGTAAATTTTGATGGTGTATAAAAGAAATGTCATTAATTTTTTGTCATGTCATTTAATCCAAGAGAAATAGTATTAGCTAGAAACCATTATTAATAATTGATAATATAGAAACTGTTGGATTGAAACAAAAATGGCCATCATGAAACATAAACTTTCAAATACAACTTTTTGTCAAAATAAATACCATGAGAACTGACAAACTGCTGGAAGGCATTTTTGACCTGGTTCATATTGGTGTACACCTGCTAGCCCCGAAAAAATGGTAATCAATAGAGAACAGATTTGGTAAATAGAGAAGATGGGACAGGACCTTGATGCTTAACTAAGTCAATTTTTGCCAGGTGGTTTGTGAAGTAAGAGATCATGTGTTATCCTGCTTTAGGAAACACCCCTTTCAATTCACTGTATGTCTGATCAAAATGTTTGTAACTTTTGATGTAGCAGTTCCAAATCATGACAGTAGAATTCTACCATGATAGTCCAACCAGGTTGCAGAAAGCTGTTATGGAATAATCCATTACAGCACCATCAAAATGGTCAGGAGGATCTTTTTGGGGAGAAGATTAGTATTTTGGGAAGGTTGATAGAGGAACAAATTTGTCACCTTCACAGAAGTTATGTTTCTGATTATCATGCAAAAGTTCCTTTTTATCAACAGTGAGCACATAATCAAGAAAAGGTAATTTTTGCAGCATGTATCAAACTGTGCAAGCTGCCGATCATCAGTCAAATCCTGATGCACTCCTTTTTGGATTTACCAGTTTCTGCTCGATATCTTCTGACTGTTGTAAGGTCTGTCCCTAGCTATATTCTCAAAACCCAAATACTTATTTCTGGATGAGCTTCCACAGTTACCATCAATTCTTCATTGTTGAGAGATGAATTGTAACTATGACAAGATTCATCTTGGATATCCAAACCATCAGAAGAGAATTTTTGAAACCAATGATGTACAACCTATTCTAAAGCTGACTCCAGGTCCCAAGCACTGTTTATATTGCAGGTGGCTTTGGCTGCGCAATAGCTAATTTTTAACTTATGTAGCGCAGGGACACAAAAATTGCTGTTATTATTCATCTTTGCCTTGATAACCTATAAAAAAAATAAAAGTGATTTAAGAATTCATAAAACACCCAAAAGAGATGTAGTGATTTAAAAAAAAAAATATGGATGTACATATAAACAGCAGGGGGTAATGTAGTTAGAAAAAACAAAATGACATTGATGCAACTTAAAAACAGCCATTTATTATTAGTGATTAATTTTGAAGTTTTGATAAAGTGTAGAAAGTCCTTGAATGAATACAGAAAAATTTTGTCATAAAATAATCTTTGTTTTCCTGGGCAAGTTTTTGTATGTATTTGTTGTTGAAGCCTAAATTGATTATCCCAAATCCTTTTTAACTGAAAATTATAATACTTTCTTTTTTTTTTTTTTTCTGCCATTTCCAGTTCTTGGAGCTCTGATTGGTCAACAGAAAGATAGGAACCTAGAAGTGATGAACTCTTTTGAGTTGGCATTTGATAGAGTGAATAGAGACATTGTCATTAATATGGACTATTACAAAACTAAAGAAGAACAATGTAAGTGATTGCTACTTGGATTTTACAACAAATGAAAAAATGCTTTCACTGTGTGGTACCAGCATTTTGGTCAGACATTTCTGCTCTCCTCTGGCATTTTTTTTATCAGTTACAACTTATTTTTATTTTGCTTTATAACTTGTTTTTCAGTTTTATTGCTTGTTTGTTAAAGTTACCATTTTCATTGATGCTTTTGTTTGATTTTTTGACTTTTTCAGAAATGTATAACTGATTATGAATTTTAATCTTAAAAACCAACAAAAAAATTTTGGTTTAGTAAGTCAAGTGAAATTTAACTGCCCAATTTATAAGATGAATCTGTATTAAGTATGTAATGTAGCTAATATCTTTGTTTAATAATTTATATTCCTTTTTCCAGTGCATGGAACCTTATTTTTGCTTTCAGAAACTCATCTACACAATCAGGTTTTGTGAATTGGTTGGCAATAGTCCATCCTCTTGAATTTTTTATCACTTAAAAATGTTATTTTTGGTGGATACTTGTGTTTGAGTAGATGCCCTGCTTTTTTTTTTCTCTTTTAAACAGTGTGTACTACATCTACTGGTCTGCATACTCGAAAAGTTACAGAAAATATGCTCTCCAGCAGGGTTCTTTGTACCGCTTTTGTAGGATCCAGTTTTCTTTAGACTGCTCAGCCACTCCTACAAAGGTGGATACAGGTTCAAACCATGCTGGAGTTCACATTTTCTTAATTTTCTCAAAAAAAAAACGTTTGAAGTAATAAAAAAATATCGTTTTAAAAATAAATCCATTAATTCTTTAGATTTATATATATTGTTGGTGCATGGCTGAGTGATTAGAACATCCATTTTCTAATCATGAGGCCTGGGTTAGAATCTCACCATGTTCAATTTGTCAGGAAGGTGACTGGAGAGGCAATCCCAGCTTGCAGAAAGTGCCAGAAAACTCTACCACAAGTTGACCCAAGCCTTGCAACTGAAATTGGGTAGACATGTTTTTTTTTTTTGTTTTTGTTTTTACCATTTTCCTTTTAACCCACTTTTTTCTCTGCCAGTGATGAAAACAGGTGAAAAAGAAATTGTAAGAATAGAAAATATTTGCTGTTGAGAATTGTTTATACTTATAACAATTCAACCTGAATTTTATTTTTCATTTACAATCAGGCTGCTTTGTTGATGTTACATGTCTAACTCATTATAACACTTAACAAATGCAATAATATCTTTCTCTACCTTCCAAATGTTGTCAGTCAAGGCTCACGACAACTTCCTGTATTTTATTGCTCAAAGTAATTCTTGCTCCTTCACAACTCATCTTTCTCATTATGCTACTTGTTCTGCCATTCATTTACTCAAAATTATCAAGTAGGTTGTTCACTGATTTTTCCCTGCTTGTCTTGTCTTCAATGTGTCCCCTAAGTGTCAAATTCTTTAAGCCTTTTTTGCTTCATTATCTTTTTTTTTTTAACCCCAAGCAAGGCAATAAAGCTGGTTAGATGCAAGCGGTTACTGAGTATGAAAACGTAAGAAAAACATTATTAAGGAGCAAAAACAATAAAAGAACAGGAATTAAGAAGACAGAAGATAATGATTGACATTGCATTTAAATTTTTTAACATCACACTTTACTGGAAAGTAAGAAGCCAAAAGAGGGTTCCACAAGCAAGAAGTGCAAGAAAAGAAGCTGTTAGCATAGAACTTATGGTTACATCTAGCCATTTTAATTGTAAAATGATGAAACCTTGCAACCAGTCTAGTATTGCACCTAATACATAAAGTTTAGCTACCATAGAAAAAAGTTTATCAGAACAATTATGATGAAAGTATTTATAGAAAAGGTACAGGGAAGCAGATTCTTCTATGAATTTTACCAAGGATCTCTAAATGTAGGTAGTATCTAAATTGTAGATCAGCTGCAATCTGGCCTTATGGAATCGATCAGACTTACTATTAAAACAGAAGTAGTTCTGTCATCAGCATAGATACCAAGTTGTTCCAAGAAATTTCAGCTATTCTTTTTTTGAGTGTTATAAGCAGGTTCTTTGTAGTTTTACTCTTAAAACTTCTTTGTTTCTTATATACTCTGTTCAAAGTGTCCTCAGGATTCATTGGTAAAAGCCTATCTCTGCCACAAGTCTTTCCTTCATCTGTGAAGAACTTGTTCAGTGTTCACTGCCATATAAAAAATTAGGCATTGAATATCAATCCAGCATTCATTTTATTGTTTCTAAATACTTTTTTGACCCCTTAATAGTTTGCTGAGTTTCTGAAAAGTATCTTTTACTATTCTTGTATGCACTCTCCAGGTATTTTAGCAACTACTTAATTTTTACGTCCCTAATATGTAACTCACACTTTTGGTTCATTTTGCTGACAACTATGGATTCAATCTGGTTTACAGTTAATGTGGACATCCTTCTTCTTCCTTTTATTAACTACTTTTTCTAATAGTTTTCTTTTCAGTTTTCCTTTTGAATGTGTCATTAGCACAGTGTTTGCATACTGTATGTTGTTAAGGTTATATCTAATGATAATAATTCTTAGAATCATCAAATAAATCTGATGAGAAGGTACATCTTTGTTGTACATTTCTCTTTTTGGGTATTCATTCATTCCCTATCTGCACGCAAGCTGTTTGTTCCCAACACAGTTTACAGAATGCCTGAATAGCTTTTCTGTGTAGTTTTCCTTACATTTTAAGGATTTCATGCACTTTATTGAAAGCGTTTGTGCAATCTTGGGAATCTAGGCATAGATCTGTTTGCACTGAAAATTGCATTTTTCTTTTTGTTCCAGTGTCTTGAACAAAGCCACATTGTTCTTGCCCTATTTCCAGTCTAATTCTAATTCTTCTGTCACCTCTAATTATTAGAATTCTAATTATTAATTATGTGGATCATCAAATTGGTTGTTCAGTAGAGTTTATCTTCATTTGCATCAGTTTTCTTTGGCATGACTATAAAGACTAATTTACTGAACTCCTCTTGTATTTTGCAGTTGTTTTATATTTTGTCCATCACTGGTAATTTTATCAATTACAAAATTGCCCCCCCCCCCGATGTGGGCAATGATAGCTCTCCACTACCTCCTATCCCTCAAAGCACTTAGCAGCATTTCTCCTTTTGCCCCACCCATTCACACTAGCTCATTAGGGGATATTAGCAGGTTACCTACCTATCTCTCTTGAACCTCATTATACCCTGTGTGAGTTAAGTTTTCCAAATCCTCCCTCCTCATTATGTGTCCAAGGAATTTCAGCTATCTGTTTCTGATTCTAAGTGTTCTTTGTGTTGTCATTTTCTTTAAGACCTACCTGTTGCTTACTCATCTCATCCTTGGAATTCTTTGTGTCCTTCTGTTGCCTCCAGTTTTCTCTTCATTCATTCATTACCCTACAAGAAGATTGATATCACAAAAATTTCTGTTCCTGTTTATTAATAAGTAGCTTTTGGAATGCATTTTTTGGTAATCCGATACATGTTCGGATTTCAGTGTTGCATTCTTCCATCCCCTGTTAAATTACTTCCTGGATATTTAAACTTTTGTACTTATTTGATTTTGACATTCCAAAAATGTTTGCATTTTGGGCTTTTTCTCTTGCTGACAACCATGCTTTCTGTTTTCATACATTTGATGGCTAATCCTTTATTTCTTGCTTTCCGTTACTACCTTATTTAGGAGGTCCTGTATTTTCTTTTACTGACTGCATATCTTATATTAAGATTGTGTTCCCCCAACAATAAATCTCAGTAGGGTGTCCAGCTCCATAAGATAGTCTTGCTATAGAGTTTGAACAGATCTGGAGAGAAGACACATCTGTTTTCCTAACAGTCCAAATATGCTTTAGTGTAATCTATAATAAAACATAAGTGTACATCCTTCTGCATTTGTATTACTCTCTCCGATATCATTCTAATCATAAATATTGCATTTCTTGTTCCAGTGTCCTTGACAAATCTACACTATTCTTGTTCTGTTTTCGGTCTAATTCTGCATCAGGCTCTATTTATCAAGATTTGGATCATTAGTTTGGTTATGTGGCTCATTAAGCCGATTGTCTGATGGAGCTCACATTCATTTGCATCTGTTTTCTTAGGTAATGCTATGAAGATGAATCAGCTGAGGACCTCCAGTATGTTGTCACTGTCATATTTTTTGTTTATCACTTTTGTGATCTTGATGCCCAAATTGTCCCAGGCTGTGAGCATCTCGATTGCAATCCCATCTGATTCTGCTACTTTGTTTCTATTTGTCTTGTCCATTGCCAATATTTTAGATTTTAATATCTCTGACCCTTCTATATTTTTGTGTATTGTAGGTTTCTCTCTCTCTCTCTCTCATCATTAAATAGTTCTGACATATTTGTTCCATATTTGGAATATTTTTTTTTTCTGTTATCAGTGTTCCTTCCTTTGATTTTATACACTCTGTTGAGGAGCACACTTTTTGTTCAGTTAATTCTTTTATTCTGTTGTGCTTACTGCAGTTTAGGCATTACTTTAGTCAGCTTTAGTTTCCATAATTTTATTCTGATATAGTTTTGATGATAGTTATATAATCAATATGGTTCTTTGTGTTTCCTGTCTCAAAGTGTTAAAATCTTGTTTGATCCTGTTGCTTTGTTACCTCTTCATTTTGTCCAATTCAGATCTAACCTTAGAATTTAGTATTACAAGTCCTTTCATCAGTATTTACATTAGTCGGATTATTGTCCTCATCTTTGTCGCCATATTTGTCACAACGTTTCGGCCGTTGTACGCTCCGGAGCGTACAACGGCCGAAACGTTGTGACAAATATGGCGACAAAGATGAGGACAATAGTCCGACTAATGTAAATACTGTACATAATACCTCATCTCAGAAATATAGACAGACTCTGAAGTCCTTTCATGCTTTTATGTAGGCTCATGTGCTAAAAAACATGGGATGTTGTGTAGGACCCTCCTTTTGCCTGGCAATTTGATATGGTCAGAAGACCTGTGGAGAGATGTGATTCCCATAGTGTGTGTGTGGGGGGGATGGCAATTTGATTTTTAAAGATAGCAATTCAAGAATGAGTTCTTAACATTGAATTTTTTTCTATTGAATCTGTGTGAATGTGTGTGTGAATACATATTGTGCATATGCAGTATGCACATAAAAATATTTATATGTATGTAGGTACTTGTGCTATTATGTATATACTGAACATAATATTAGTGACACAATATTTTTATAAATATTGTAAAATTCTAAAATCAAATGATAATACTATTGCATATGTGCAGACTCATCTTAAGGAAAGTTAAATTAATGGCTTTTAGGCTTCATCCTTATGAATAGGAGTTTGCTTTTTGAATAAGAATTATCATGGGGGGCATCAGGATTTTAGAGATGCTTAGGTTGGGGCATGGCCCAAAAAAAATGTTCAGAACCACTGTTTTAAGCCATACTCTTTCAATAGTTGTCCACTGCTCCTTGATATTTGTAGGTGAAGGTTCTTGTGTGCAAATAGACCTCTCCATCATATTCCATAAAGGCTTGATTGGGCTTATGTCAAGTGAATGTGATGGTTACGTCATTTTGTCAGAAGTCTCTTCAAAAAGATTATGGACCTGATGATATGGTATATTATCTTGCTGGAATAACCTGTTGGTGTTAGGTAGATGAAGAATGGTTGTAAATGGTTATGAAGTAGTGTAATGCTCACTGGTCAATGTTTTGAGGTGGACCCAACCCATGCCACTTGAACAGTCATCACACCATTATGGAACCATCAACAACCTGGACAATTCCTTGTTGACAACTTGGATCCATGCTAGGGTTCCAGACTAACTTTTCTCAACATCATCCTGGAACTGCCCTGAAAAACAACTTTAATTGTTTCTCATGCCAATTTTAAACAATCCCAAAATCAAAACTTTTTTAAACTTTATCATTTATAGTTACTTGTAGCATAAATAGAACCTCATTAAAATGTTCATAAGATAAAAAAGTTAAAATTTTAAAAATGAATAAATACAAAAACAAATGAAATTTTATTGTAATTTCTTATAAAATCACAACTTTATTTTTATTAAAATGTTTCAGTTGAAATTTGAATAATTTTACACAGAAATTAATTTTCATACTGAAGTAACTGTTACTATGATCTAAGAATTGTTATGCATTCATTTTCTATATAAGGAATATTAGTACATTCCAACTATTCACAATAAAAAAGAATTTCATTAAACAATTACCTGTCTCACATCATTATTAAACTTCCTATGTTTGCTATCATTTTAAAAACTTTCCATTGTATTTCCAAATTAGTTTCATAAGCAGAAAATGTAGCATAACTTTTTATGATTCATTTAAGAATTTTCACTAAAAATTGACAGAAAAATGATAATTTTCTTTGTTTATTAAAGCAAAATTAGTTCTTATACTTAATGTTTTTCACATTTAGTGATAATACAAATAGCTAAATTTAAGTTCTTTTAGTTTTCTTTCACCAGTTTATAAAGAAGAGCTTAAGTTTTGTTTATTTGTGTCTGTGTGCTCCATCTATTTAAAATCCACTACTATTGGTGAAAAGTAAGGATTTATTTAGTGAAGGAGTTGGTCTGCCTCAGGCAGCACTTTTATGGGAGTGGCAATTTTGTGTCCACTGTAGGCTATAATCCTGTACAGGCTGTATTGAAATAAAAGTGGTTTTAAAGTCTGGACAGTACTCACAGTTGAAGGATCTTTTTGATTTCAAGTAACTTAAACTATGGCATATATATTGGCCTATCTACTGTCTATTTTTCTTTTTAATGCGCCATCTCCTTTCAGGAAGTAGGTGATCATGGCTCTCCACTTCCCTCTATCCCTTGTAGCTCTCAATAAGTTTTGTCCCTTTGCTATTTCCCCGAAGACCATGTTCTGTCATCCACTTGCTTAAGCCTGCTAGATATATCATGCGTTGCTTTCCCTTGTCCTGCTTTCCCTTTATTCAACCTGTGAGTATCAGATTCTCCAAGCCCTAACCAAGTTCTTGAGGTCCTCTATATAAGGAGCAAACAACCAACATTAAATAAGGTTAGTTATTAGTATAGCAATGTTTTAAAAATGTTTTTGAACAACATTGAATAGCATACAATCATACAGATTGTTACCTCCCTTAGATCAAAAACATGAAAAACACTATAGCTTCAACAGTTAATTTTATAACAATTTTAACAGCATGTTCATGCATGTTTACAAAAAAACCCACAATTATCAGTTACATTAATTTTTGTCTTAGCAATTCAGCCCTGAAGATGATCTTGGATAAAATTGAAAGTACTTGGGGGAAAATAAAGATGAAAAGAAAAAAGAAAAGAAAAAACTATGGTGCCTTCTTTAACCATTACCACACTGCAGGTGACAATAGTCGCCATAGAATTCTCTCCCTTACTACTATTGGCAACTTCTGTTGCCTGAGATGGTTGCTATAAATAAACACTTTTCAACTCTTATTTCCAGTATTTTAAGCTGGAAATTGCCTACTACTGCTTTGGAACAAGGCTAAACTTCTGTTTTCCAATGCCATTTTGAATTCTTCTAGACTCTACATGAAGTGTAACATCGATTAAACCCACATTAATTTTTTCACGATTTTTTTTTTTTTTTTTTGTTGTTGTTGTAAACAAAAATGGCTGCATCAATATGCAACAAAGCCTTTATTCAGGAGTTTTCTTTGATTAAGACTCCGATGATGATTTTGAAGGCTTTACTCGAGTGGATATTGCTGGTGAAGTTGTCGGAGATGATAATCACGCTAGTGACGTGGAGGAAAGTGACAATGACCACTACCATCTACTATCATTCATGCCTGAGTAATTTTATGGAAGCTACTGGTGACCATCGATATATCTAATAGCCTTTCTGAAGCTGAATTATTTTGTGTATTTATAAACAATGAAATAATAACTTTATTCATCAACAAGACAAATGAATATAAGTCAGGTGAAAGAAAGAGCAAACAAATGCTAGTGTCTTCTCGTATGTAAACACGAGGAAACACATCATTTTTTGATAAAATGAAAACCTTTTTAGTGATTTTGCTTCTTATTGCACCCCCAGAACTCCACAAGGAGTAATAAAAGTTAAAGTACGTTGAATTATTTATGTATTTTTTAATCTATTTGTTTTTTATTTCACGTTTCAACTTTTTTGTTTTCAACATCAAAACATGCATGCAAAACGTAATGCATTACATCAAAATATTACTCATTCATTCTTTTATTAGTGTACAAAAATTAAAATCTATATGCATAATACAAAGAAAGTTATAACAATTTTAGAACAGTAGGTGTTCATGTTTTTGCACCCTCATGCAGTGGCTGGGGGAACAATTCTAGAAAGAAATTAGTGTGGTAAAGGCTAATGAATTTAATATCAACATTAAGAAGTAGATAAGAGTATTCGAGAGGGTCACAATAAAAATAAATAGACATGGTCAGATTATTCAACCAAACGTGCTTGAATGAAGAATGAGCCACTGTGCCAATATGTGTTTTTTGCGGTTGCTGATGGGGTGGCAAATTAAAGTGCTGCCTCAGGTGGCACACACTCTAGCTATGCCACTGATGACACCATAGATCAAGGAATGTCAGATGTCTTCACAATTTCGGAAATAGAATTTCTCATTCGTTTGGCGCTATCATGACCTGTTCAAACTTTGATAATTCATGTCGCCTTACCATAAGTTCCCTAGTTGGTGTTTATACTGACTCATCAGATGTCAGATCACAATTGATATAGATTTGAGCATTTCCATGGCATCAATATATGGTGATGGTTCCACCTACCATTACTTTTACATATTTCTACCTCATGACTTTTTGGTACAAATTTGTTCTCATAGAAGAGCTCTCCTATTCTTTCCATCTCTGTTGTACCTTTTCTTTTTATGAATGTAACCTCTTCACATTTTCTATATCCTGTCAAAAAACACATTTTTCAGCCTTGCTATTTCTTGTCTCTTTGTGAATACCTACATCTGTGTTCTGTCGCTTTTCAATCTCTGCACATTTTTTATCAAGTCCTTTCTCTTTTGCTGTTTACATTTATTTTTGATGTTTCGATTTAAACATATATTCTGTGACATTTTTTGGCATTATTTGTTGTCTCTTTCAAGAATTTCACCAGTCAGTTACTTCTTTTTTTTTTGTCTTTGGAATGTCTTCTTTTGTTGTTGTAACTTGTGCTTTTCTTAAGGTGTTCATTTTAGTTCAAAAGTTTTGTATTTGTTCTTAACTACAACTGCAAATATGATTGCTGCAGATTTGATCATATTGCAGTGTAGACATCACTTTGGGTTTTTGTAGTTTTGCCCTTAGTTTGAATATCACTGGGATTTGATCACCCAGATATGATTTAGAGTACAAATCTACAAGTCAAAGCTAATTATATAAAAAAATAAGTAAAACACAATCTTGTGCTATCATATTTGTAGGATCAGCAACTATGTCAATCATTTTTGCAAAATGCACATCAGGAACAAAATGTTTAAAATAGGATCAAAACGTTGTCAAATAAGAAAACTGACACTTGGAATTAAAATTTAAGAAAAAACTAAAACTGTTGTTATGAACAAATTTTCACCATCAAATATTTAACTTTTTAAGGTATATATGATATTTTAAAAAGTTATGCCTTTTTTCCCCTCTCATATGTCTAGAAATACACTTATGCTTGTAATTACTCTTTTGTCTTTTTAATATAAGTTCAGTTATTTGGAATTATTGTTGCTTTACTTTTCACATCGATGATTGAAATTTATATTTTTGCATTCTTTCCTTTTTGTGCCCAAACTTGAAAATTCTTATCAACTCTGGTTTGCAAAAAGTTTAAACTGCTATTTCAAGAAGTTTTTTTGTTACAGATGTATTGTTTTTCTTCAAACTTTCTATCTCAGAGTTTTGAATGAAAATGTTAAATGTTTGTTTAATTTGAATGCAGTTGTATCCTAAGGTTTTTTGCCTTCTCCAGTTAAACAGGTGTTTAGTGAAATGGACTTCCTTGGTTGGTACACAACTGGGGGCCCTCCAAATATGAGTGATATCAAGGTACATAGACAGGTGAGTTTAATATTGTTTTTATGTTTGGGAAATTTACTTTTGTGACTTGCTTGATTTATAAAGGGGTGAAGAAAGAATTTTGACTCTATTCCTTTTTCTAAAATTATTTCAATGGCTAAGCATAAAATCTCTCTAAAATTAGGTACCCCAAACTAAAATTTTATTTTCAATACATCTAAAAACCTTTAATACTGGCATAGAGAGCTTGACAAAATATAAAAAATGGTATTAAATTTATCTTGGTAGATCAATTAGCAATCAAGTTATGGCCATTCAATAGTGTATAACTGAAGATGCCAGCTTCAGATTAAAAATGATTATAAATATAATGTTATACAGGTAGTCTTGAAGTAAAAGAAATATAGTAATAATGGAATCAATAATTATTAGATCAGGTAGCATAAACATTGGGAAAAATTGTGTTCTCAAAAGCGAAAGTTAAAACACGACACTGAAAAGTAATTTTGACTGTTCATGTATTTTATTTCAACAGTTAATGCCTTGTAGCTTTTTGCTATGATTCATAGCACAACAGAGATTAAGCTAACTTTTCTTCTGGTAGTACATTGATAAAAACTCATATTTACACCATGTAAATGCAGCCAGATGCAAATTTGACAGGAAGGCAAAAACAGGTCAAAATATACCATCCTGAACTTGCTATAAAAAGGTATCCATTAGAGGAATATATCTGAAACTTTTTATTAATTTTGGGATGAGGAATCCAAAACGGTTCTTTTCTTTGAAATATGAATACCTTTTGTCATCGATGTATCTAATTTTGGAAAATTATGTAATTTTTAACTTGTCAAAAAAGGGACAGTAATGACTACAAAACTTAGAAATATTTTTCATTAAATTAATCGTTGGTCAATCTTTCAAACAAATGCTTATTGTAAAGCTTAAAACTCATATTAGCTTCAAACTAAAAAACTAAAATGAATAAAAATACATTTATTGGAACTGATGAAAAAGACTTTCTGGTCAGGTGGAGTGGTTCTTCTGCATCTCCTCTTCTAATGGTGATTTGCAGTCTGAATTTGTTTATAAACCTCTGCTATAGACAACATTCCTGGAACATTCCATATCATATCTTCACTTGAAAGTGGTATTATATCAAATTCCCATCTAAAGACAATTACATGGGAATATCATACAACAAAGGCCATCAAAAATAATTATTTCTGCCTTTGGTTGGAACTAAAATTTGGAATACAGCACTGGACAAAGGTGTAATATCAATGACTTGGCCTGTGTAAAAGTTGGAGTAATAGTATACTGCTTTCCATTGGCATTGGCTCTCGTAACTGAAGGGGATTTGATTTAAAGTGGTTCTTCTTCATCACAAATGCTAGAGTTGTTTAAATACAAAACAAATTGGGTAAAATAGGTGTGGGGTAGGAAGTTTTAAAATTGGTCTTCAGAACACACAGATTTGATGGAAAAAAATAGGTTTTTGTCTGAGAAAACCACAAAAAAAAACATTATGCTTAGTCTCCTAGCCCAGCCATGTGGTTGAGTCTTGGCATAACTCCATATCTCTGTATCACATAAACTTGTAGAACAGTTGTCTCCCAACCATGAGAACCATGTATATTTTTGCACATTTTCTTAGATGTAACAAAAATATCAGATTGAATAAGTTTTATTTTGTAATCAACATAATGATTTAGAACAAAAGAGAAATTTAACCATTGCAAAGAAACAAAAACTTTGAGATGTCTTTTTCGTTTTCTTTTTTTGTTTTTGTTTTTATTTTTATTTTGTTTTTTGTTTTTCGTTTTTTTTTTGTTTTTCTTTTGTTTTTTTTTCTTTTGTTTTTTTTTTTATTTTTTTTGTTTTTATTTTTTTTGTTTTTATTTTTTTTTTTGTTTTTCTTTTTTGAACATGTTATTCAATCTGATGCCTTACACTGAAATCTATAGGATTCTCTCTTCTTTCAATCACATCTAATTTTTACTTTAAACTGATATTTAAAGTAAGAAAATTAAGTGAAAAAGATTTTTCATAAATCCTTGGAAAAGTATGTTCCATACATTTTTTTTTTTTAATTATTTCATCCCAAGCAAGTCAAAATGCCCTAAGATGCAAGGAGTTACTGAGTGTCAGAGAATAAGAGAAAAAATACTATTAAGGAGAGAGAACAAGAATTAAGAAGACAGAAAATAATGATTGACATTGCATTTAAATTTTTGATCATCAAACTTTACTAGAAAGCAAAAAGCTGGCAGAGAGTTCCGCAAGCAAGAAGTATGAGAAAAGAAACTGTTAGCATAGAACTTATGGTTAGCCATTTAGCCATTTCAATTATAAAAGGATGAAACCTTGCTATCAATCTAGTACTGCGCTTAAAATTCACAGAGTCTAGGTACCATAGATGAAAGTTCATCAGAACAATTTCCATGAAAGTATTTATAGAAAAGGCACAGGGAAACTACATTACAGCAGTCTGAAGCCAAGATGCCAGGTTAGGACCAATGACATTTGTTTCATTCTGACCTATGTCGGAAACATAATGTTGCACATGTACAATTAAGTCCAACTTTCCAAAGGAATCCCAACTTAGGCAAACCATATGAAAATGGTAGTTGTACTGAGTTGTTTCTTTAAAGGCATTGCTGCAGCAAACACAATCTGATAAACCATCTGAAACTCTATTAAAACTGTAAACTCTGAGTGACAGTGCATTCTAGATAAGTTATCAGATAAAACAAAAAGTTTCTGACATGGTCAGTACCCAGAACCTAGCTTCAGATTGTGTGAAACTTCTGAGCTAATAAGCCAAGCCTCTCTCCAAGCAGGTGTGATATGATCCCTTTCACTATTTCCAAGTATTTGTAGGCCATAAAAGGTCACTGGATAAAGGAAGCTTGAACAGAGCTTGTTGACACTCATAACAAAAAGTTTCTCCTGTATGGGGCTACAGTAATGCTTAACCTCACAGGATCTATGATCACTTTTCATTCTAGAAAATGCTACCATTGAACATTATTCTTTACTCCCCCACCCCACCAAATGTTAGATGAAAAAATATCTCAAGATATGACTCAAAAGTGATATTTCTATACATCTGTAGCATGCTGATCTCCCCCCCTCGCACTGCAAACCACTAGCATCATACTTACCCTAAACAGGGAAAAATATTTTGAGTGCTAACGTTTGCTTTGCATGCAAATGAAGCACAGGCAGTTGGTAAATGATGGAAAGTAAAATATATATAAAGCACAGTTGCCTTACTCTAAGAATAATATTTCTTTGAAGTAAAGTTCAAGCCAACACTTACACAACTCATCAAGTCTTATACAAATGTAGATAAAATCCAATTTACACTCAAAGAATGTGGGAGGTTTCACTACTTTAATGGCTTAGGCAGAAAACCCTCATCTCATCACAAACTTGTAGACTAGTCACTATTAATCTTGAACTCATCACCTTGCTGTGCTGTTGAAACACCTTCTGTATCTCTTTGATGAAGAAATATGTGTGATACTAGGATTGTTACATTATGCAGACATTCTGGCTCAAATACTTCCAGGGAATTATATTCCACAGAGGATTGGCCTCTTCAATTCGCCTCTAAGCGTACACAGGAAACCTTCCAATTCAGACAGAGAATAAAGGCAACAGAGTACAACTCTATCAAAGTGACTGTGTGATCTCAAAAGTTTCTAAACACTTTCTGTTCCCTTTCTAAACAGGTTTGAGTCTCTGGTAGAGGCCAATTATTTGTCTATATCCTCATCTTTTTGTTTGAAACATTGACCTGATAGCTCTGAGTTAGCTAGAACTTTTTGACCAGGTCACCCAAGCTTTGATTGAACCAATTTAATCTCCTAGCTCCTCACCTTTTGTTTAAATTTCTATCAAGGATGGAATTTCAATCACCTATTAGAACATTATTTCAGAGCCATCAAAAAGGGCTCTAACTGCTGAAAAAATTATTTATTGCTTGTACATTGATCACATAAACCATAAGAAGTTTTGTAATAATATCAGCTTCCGTCAGTTGCCCATCATGCATTTAGAGTATACTTGACCTAACACATGGCTATCACGAGCATAATAAAGGTGAGTCTCTTGAATAGTGAGAACATCCATACAAAAGGGAAGCATTGTTTTTTGCAGTCACTGTCACAAGCATGTTTTCTGGGGTTAAACTCTAACAATCTGTTCTAGATTAACACATGCTTGTGTGAATGTCATTCTTGCCAAGCAGACAATCTTGGTGATGTCTTTGTAGGAGGTTAATGTTAATTACCCTGTAAAATCAAGAGATGAACATAAACCAGATCCCTCAAGGATCAATGGTTTACCAAACTTTGTAAAGTTAGTGAATTTATTTTCAACAAGTGTTATGAGAATGCTTACTTCTTTCAGCATTTCCACACATGCAGTTGCCTGCTGCTTCCATTTCTTATGAATGTAATGACCCAAGAGACATCTGGAAAGTTTTTCAGGCGAGTAATATCCATAATGCAGATGGTCTGGTATTTGTTGAGGGTTTACATAAATGGTTTAGAGTGGGTGAGCAGGCTTACTTCTTGAAGCTACTTACCCATCAAATCATTGTACCTTATCTTTTTTGTACACTTTTACCAATTAAAAAGGACAGGTTACTTTTGCGGAATGCTAAAGTGCTCTTCTTGGGAGCTGAAATAAGGGTTTGGTGTTTTTATTTTACCACCAGCCATTTCTTTTGGGTTCCTTTTTATGTTGCCATGTCTTCCCCTTCTGTTGAGGCCACTTTCCTGGATCACTATGGGATCTACCAACTTCTACTCTTTAGGATGCTGTAGCCCTGATTATATCTTTGGTTTCATTTCCACATGATACATCTTTGTTGTAGTTGGGGTCTGGAGTTTATATCCTTGGAAGTCCAATTCCATTTTCCTTTGCAACAGAGTTTTTGAGTCCACTTCTATGGAAATGCTATTTTCACAATTTAAGGTGTAAGATACAGAGGAAAAGACAGAATATTCTTTTCTTCTTACATCACTTGACCACACAGCATCCTTCTTCAGAATTGAAGCAACTTGCCATTGAGAATTTTTTTTATTTTGGTTGATTGTTTTGTCAGAATGGAACTTTGGACAAACATTTTATTCTTTGTGTCTATGTTGCCTCAGTATGCCCAGCAATTTACAAAATGAGCAGCAAGGTTGTTGGCAGTGGCAAGTGATACTGTCCAGAATAGCATCAAAAGTCTTTTTATTTACAGAGAAAAAGAGTTTCTACAGTGTAACCTGCTGCAGGTGACAATGGGCTCAATATCTTCTACATTCCCAAATATAAACTGTATCTTCACATTATCTTGGGTGATTTCAGCTGGAGCAATGTATAGGATTACTTTGATCTTCTGGTGTCACATGTACTCTGTTCAAAACCCACTGTTTTGAAATTTTTGAGATGAAGAATTATCATTATGTGCCTTTCCCTTTGAACTGATATGCTCATCTTTGCTGTTATACTCTTTGGTCTTCTCAAACTGTTTGTCATTGTACTTGGTAACCATTACACAATTAGGTCAGGTATGCTGAAAAATCACACAGGTAAAAGAAAAGAAAGAAGAATCTGAGAAAGGCAGGTGAAGACCAGACGTAACAGTGAGACTGTGTGTCTAAATGGGTAAAGGAAGGTATCAATTAGTTTGCTTATAGGAATATGTTATAAAGTTTGCAATGATAAGTTCTCAGAAAGGAAGTTACAGTGTAAAAACAATCAGCATGTGGGGAAATGAAGTTCTATATGATGAAGTATAGGAGTAAAAATAAATGTATACAAAGAGACTACTTTAAACAAATGTTCTAATAATTTGATATTAAACAAGACCAATGCAGAGAGAAAAAGGTTAAGCACTTAAATTCTGTTGGTGTTATCATGTGTGGGTAGATTTAGGGGAGTAAGTAGGGACTGTGTGCTTTGACCTTTTACCTTGTGCCATTTCTGGTAATTACAGTGGGTTAAACAGGAAGTAGTCAGAAACAATGGCTAAACTAAAATGTACCTAAATTAAAAAGGGGACAAACAAAGGGAAAATAATAGACACTGTACCGTGGTAACAGAACAGGATATTTCCTATCAGTTAATACTCACCAGTCTCATTTATCTTTGTGTTGCTTGTCCATTTCCTCCACTGAACCTGTGTATGTGACTTTTCGGCATACCTGACCCATAACTGCCAAGGACCCACTTAGTGACACAACAGTGAATAAGACTGATGAGTTATTTAATTAAGAAATATCAACTTGGTATGGAAAGTGAAATGAGAACAGTCTACCCCTGTTGCTTTTGCATGGTGGGGAGGTTCAGTATGAAATTCTGAGAAGGTTACAAAGGAGGATGTACAGGTACCTGAAGATGACTGGAGGGTGATACAGCAATTGAAATATGAGTATAACAATCAAGATGAATATGCTTGTCTGAAAGAAACAGAATATAATAATGCAAATCTCACTATATCTTTTTTTTTTTTTTTTTTTTAATATATTCTCATTTGGGAGCAACATGTCGGCTTCCTCAATTGCATACCTGGTGACTATTGACCGGTTTTCTAGCTTTTTTTGTCTGATATCACCAAGCAAAGACAATATAAGATTTTTATAAAAATAAAATTGAATTTTTAGTTTTTTTTTTTATGGTGGCCCTTGGCTGCTTCATCAAAGAAGTTTTTGAATTTAACTTGAATTTCTTTTGCAGATGTGTCGCATCAATGAGAGTCCTATCTTTCTCAAACTGAACCCTCTCGCAGGTCATACAGATGTAAGTTTTAAAGATATCTATTCTGTACCAAATCTCTTATTTTTTATTTTATTTTGTTTATTATAAGAACTTCAGTGAAATCTCTTTATATTAAAGAGCATTTGATTATTTTCAAATCACTTAACATTATTTTGGTCATTTTATTTGAAAGTGAATATAACTTCACATTGCTTTTATTTATCGTTTTGCTTCTGAAATAACATGAGAAAACAGTCATTTGCCTTGGTGTACGATTTTCCTTTGCTATGAAGTTTTATTTTATGTATATCATATTTTGATAGAATAATTACTGGGAGATTGTTTTTATTTTAATTACAATGTGTGTGCTTGTCCAGTTATCTGTGTAAAAATGAATTTTTTCAATGTTTCTGTTGGTTTATTTTCATTGTCTACAGGTAGTAATTTCTTAATGGTACAAACAATATGGTTGTTTCTTTTTAACAGAACTTCCATTTAAACATAATTAAATGAAGATGTATCTTGCAAATATGATACAAGCTTCATAAACTTTATTTGACTCAAATTCAAGTGTTTCTATTTTCTGAAATTCTAGGAATCATATAATTAACATGAACATCTAATTTGTTCAGAGATAATATAGCTGAGATTACTTAAAAATTAAAGTAAAACTTTAGCTTTAGCGTTTTCAGAGCAGATTATAGCTTATGATTGACAAAACCTTTTAAACAAATTACTGCTTTACAATGCATGCTTTCAGAACCAATTTGGCTACAGTTCTTTAATTTTTGTATATTTAATTACTCATTTCCACTTAATATTTGAGTTCAATGTGTTAAAATGGCATAGAAAATTGAAAATGTTTCTTGCTAAAATATCTATTTTATAATTAAAAATCATGAATTGGAAACTGTTTTAAGTGTCACTGACCCTTTCAAGAAGTGGAAAGCTGCTCAATATATAGAATATTAGAACATTTCTGTTTTAACTTGTTTGCTGCTACATGACACATATGCATATTAATACATTGCCATGTGTAAAATTTCCTTTAATAAGTTTAAGCTGGAAAAATTTCATTAAAAAATACCAGTTTTCTTAAGGGTTAACAAATTTCAAAATCTCTTTTCATAAAATTCTTGTTTGTTTTGTGACCAAAGTTGTTTCTGTATCAATCACTATAATGGAGTTCTCATTGTTGTGTGTTTTCTACATTCTTTTTATGTTTTTGTGTTTTGCTATTAGGTAAATCTAATTACATATAATGAGGGGAGGTTGTATCTGTATATGATAGGAACATTGTTATAGATTATACAAACTTGGGGGAAGGGCACACTTTCCTTGTGTTTTGTTATTGCTTCCATCCCTCTAAAAGTAACTTTGTCACTTCTACTTCTCAGCCTGACTTGTGGCTGTCTGAATGGGGTTATTTGATATCTAAATTTTCCCATCATCAAGCTACAATTTCATTATAATGATAATTTTTTTTTCTCGACAGGTCTGTATCCCTCCATCTTTAAAGGGGAATAGGGTAAGCTTGTGCAGATGAGAAGGTGTTTCTAAGGCTTGGCTCAGTATTTATTAAAATTATTTTTTTATTTTTTTTTTTCCTTTTAACTCGCAACATTAACTCAGTTCCTGTTTTATGCTTTCATAAATTAATCTTCACTAATATTTGACAGACACATCTTAAAGGGGAGCAACTCTGAAGATAATCGGAGCATATTTTCAAGGGAACTTACTCTTGGATTTTTTTTTTATTTGGAAATTCTTAAAATTTAAAGTAGAATTTCCTGATATTATGTACTTTATGCTCAGAATTTATCTATCTTCGTATTAAATTTTACAGTCTGCAATATTATCACTCTTTTTCAGCATAAAACCTAGTTCAGATTTTATTACACTAGGTGTCAAATGACCATTTCTCATTTTTTGCAACTAACTTTTTCATTCATGACCTCCTCTTGAAACCTAATTTATTTAGGTGTTGTCTGCTCTCAATCCAGGAACTGGGGTATAGTTGTTGAGTACTGATATATTTCTTCAAAATATCTCTGAATACTGTTGCTCCCACAGCTCAGAGACAATCTACATTTTCCTTTTCAAACAAAGGTTGAGAGACATTATTAAATGTTTCCTGGCTGTCCTCCCTACCCTTGCCTTTTCTCTGGTTAAAGACCCTTGAGTATACGCATGTACATATGTGTATACATGAGTGTAGCCTTTAAGACTCTGCTCTCTGTTTTCTATTCTTCTTTCATCATAACTTGGTAGAGAATATAGTTTAATCGACGATGAACTTTGGTTCACTGATATACTTGTCATTATCTTATTTTACTCAAGGTTATTGTCTGATCTTGATCAGAGTTCTTCAAAAAGTAATTGGATTGCACTGCTTTCCACTGGATTGCTTGATGAGGAAAAAAATGAACCTTGAAAAACATCTATGAACTCACAATATATGTCAAAAAATTTAAAGCAATTTATTTGTTTATTTTTATTTTTTTTTAAAGATTTTGTTGTAATTTTAGACTAAATGAGGTCATGTAGGGTTGTGTTGGATAGGTCATGCTATTACGTTGGTTTGGGAGTAAAAGTTTGAAGAACACTGATCATGATATTTTTGGGCAAATCTGAGTCAATTGATAAGAAACAATTAATACTATTTCTTACATTTGTATGTGTGTGTGTGTGTGTTACTATATTATTTTCTTGTTTTCAGCTTCCTGTTACACTGTATGAATCACTTATTAATGGACAGGTGAGTACTAGTCTTTTCTCATTGCATAACATCAAATACAAGGCAATTTCTATAAGCTTTTTAATTAAATAAGAATGCTGCTCTTATTTATTTATATATATTAAATCTTTTATATATATATATATATATATATATATATCAGGTCATCCCTTAAGTTCTGTCCGAATTTTGAATAAAGAAAACAAGTGACCAAATGTTACATTTAATTAAAGATTCAATCAACAATGTATTTTCCCTGATTATCTATGACTTCCTTCCATCTATTAACAAGCGTACTAATTCCATTACTGTAAAATTCTTTTGGCTTTGATTCGAAGAACTCACAAATGTCAGTTTTAACCTCTTCCTGTGTTACAAAAGCTGTTTCTTACAAATGATTCTGTAAGCTACAAAACAAATGGTAGTCTGAAGGAGCAAGGTCTGGCGAATAAGGTGGATGAGGAATTTTCTCCCAACCAAGTTCTTCGATCTTTTGTGACGTGATTCTTATTGTGTGTGGTCGCGCATTGTCTTGATGAAACATCACCCGTTTTCGATTCCCTAGAGCAGGTCTTTTTTTCCTCAAAGCTTGGTTCAAATACTCTAATTGCTGACAGTATATTTGAGCATTAATTGTTGCATTAGGTGGTAAGAATTCAAAGTGGATTATTCCTTGGCGATCCCACCAGATTGAACCTTTTGCCCATGAAGTTCCATTCTCGGCTGTGGCTGGGGTCCTTCCCCTTTACCAAGCCACTGTCTACGATGCTTAACATTTCGATAAAATATCCATTTTTCATCGCCAGTCACAAGTCTATCCAAAAAAGGTGAAACAAGTTGACGAGAATGGAGAGAAGAGCCGATGTCAACTCGGGATTTGACGTTGTTTTCAGACAATTCATGAGGCACCCATTTTCCAAGTTTAGGAACTTTTCCAAGTTGTTGATGACGATGAACAGTTGTATGGTTTGAACTGAGAACCACTGGCAATTCCTCAAGTGATAAAGCAGGATTTTCTTCAAGGGCTGCTTCAAGAAGCTTTTCATCAAACTCAACTGGACGTCCGGATCGATCTTCATGTTCAAGGGTAAAATCTCCACCTCTGAATTTTGCAAACCATCTTCTGCAAGTTCTTTCATACACACATTCCTCTCCATAAACTGAGTGAATGTTTCTAGCTGCTTCGGCTGCTGAGTTTCCTTTCTTGAACTCATAAAGCATTGTGGCTGAAATGATTCTTGGGTACTTCATATATATATATATATATATATATATATATATATATATATATATATATATATATAATATTGTCTAAATTGTAGGTGAAACTAATTATAACTTAGTGTCAGTTCCTATTTATTGTAGAAATTGCCCTTTCTTCCAGATATAGGGATTTTTAATACTTAGTTTAATTTATTGATGAAGGAAAATCAACCTTAAAATGAGAGGAAAAAATCTTCCATTTTCAGTAATACTTTTGTAGATTGTTTTAACATTATCTACCTTATTATTGGGTTGACAATTATTAACATTTTAATCAATTTAGTGCAAAAGACTTTTTTTTCTTTATGTCATCTTCTGTCTCCTTAGTTCTTTAATTTTGCTCTCTCGGATCCTTTCACACACAGTAACCCCTGTGTTTTAATAGGTTTATCGCTTTGCTTGGAATGAAATGATTTTTAAAAAGTGGAGTAGAGAACTGAAAAATTTTAAGTCTGACTCACTTTCTAAAATTTGGCCAAATGACCAAGATACAGGCTTTTTGATTGTGCTGAAAATTTTTTAGCAATTTCTTGGATATCTAGAGATGATCATAAACAATGGCAAACTGTCAAAATGTTACTTTTAAATTGACTTGAAAAAATATTTATAGTTTGATAGCATTTAGTATGTAATATTAACCTCTTTCTTTCCTACTGTATGTATGTGTATGTATTTTTATTATTTCAAGTTGTGTATATTAAGACATTGACAAGGGGATTGATATTGCAAACATTTCTTAGTTGAATAAATAAATTCCTTTATATACAAACATCTGTTGATCTGTCTGGTACTTTGTGTTGTATCAGGCCTCCACAGAATCTTTCCATACTGCACTGTCTGCTGCCGTTTCTCATGCCTCACCCCAGGATTGCTCATCTAATCCTTTTTCACAGTCCTTCACCATGTTCTTGGTCTTCTCATTCTCTGTTGGAGATCCAAGTCAGTGCCACATTGCAATCATTGTTTGAGTCTTACCTTAAAGTGTAGCTGATGAATTTTTTTTCCCATCTTATTGTAACACTAAGGGGTTCTATGGTGGCATGTTGGTGAAGTTCCACCCTCTTCATGTGGTCTTGCCATCTAATGTTGAGGATCCTTTTTAAGCTTGTCATTTCCCTGATTTATTTTCCAAGTCTTGCACTATGGAATAGGATGAGGATGACCAAGTTCTTATAAAGCCTGATCTTGGTGCTTCTGCTTATTTTAGTCACATTCCCCACTTTTTTCAGCTGACCAACTTCCACGCTAGCTTTGATGTCTTTCATGCCACCACCTTGTTTTGAAGTTGCTACATTCAGACAGATAAAACTCTTGACATCTTCCAATTCTACTCCCTTTACCTGCTGATGGGTTACATTGATTTTGCTTTTAGCCCCACCTGCTTAATGGATCCTTCTCATTTTCAGTTTTTGCCTGCATGAGTTGTCATTTTGATACAATGTTGTCTTTGAAGTGAAATCCAATGGATATCCATATCATCATTCCTGACAGTCTGCCCTATGACCCAGTCCATCACATTCAAGGACAGGGTGCTTCACATGCTGCATAATTGCTTAACTTCAACCTTGATTTCAAATCAGTCACTGTAAACACCTTCATTGATGATGGCACACCTGAAGCCATTGTAAAAAGCTTTCACCATATTGATCATCTTTTGAGACACTCCATAACTGGCAGTGATCCTCCAGAGATTTTAATGATGAATGGAATCAAAGGCTTTTTTCAAAGTCTATAATGTTGAGGTACAACATCACTTGCCATTTGTTCACCTATTTGATCATGTTAAATAGGATGAACATTTGCTTCATCATGCTCCTTCCATCACTTCTCCTTTCTTAGAATTCCCTTCAAGCTTGCTTTGATCCTGTCACTGATGATCTTTCCTAGGATCTTGCTTGCCACAGACAAGAGTGTTATCGCTTACCAGTTCCACTCTTTCAGATTTGCTTTCTTTGGTAACTTCATGATCAAACCTTTCTTCTAATCTTTGGATTTCACTTTCCCGGATCTCATCTAGCAATCTCTTCACAATCTTGGTAGTAAACTCAGTGTCTGCTTTCAACTTCTCTGCCATGACACCATCCATTCCTGGAATTTTACCATTCTTTGATCTGATGGTTTCTTTGATCTCGGTGAGACGAAGCTCATTTCATCTGATCTCATCTAAGGCTTCTACAACTTCCTTTTCACCAACTGGTTTCTCTGGTTCTTTTTTATTTAAAACTTCAGCAAAATGTTCAGCTATCTGATTCTCTTTTCTTCACATTCTGTGATGATATTACCATCTTGGTCAAGTCCCGCAGCACTCTGTTTCAGCATCTTGTTGCCTAACACCCTGAAGAGAATGTATGCTCTCCTTATATTCTGGTGTTTCACAGCATCTCTGACATATTTACAAACATAGCACAGAACAAAAGGAAGTCATAATTGGTGTTACATACTAATATTGATGTAACAAAAAACTTTTCTTTTTTAATCAATATTGGGAATATCATTACAGTTGCTTCCTATTTTTATTGCAGTCTACTGTATTGTTTGTACCCCTTGAATATACTCTTGCCACAGAAGAAGCTGAGAGAATTGGTGTTGATCACGTTGCCCGGGTGTCCACCTCAGACTCTGGAGAAAGCTCATCAGGTAGGTTGGGACACTTCCAGTTTATTGTAACTTGTTACATAAACAAAATAAATTTGTTGTCACTAAATATTTTATATTTTCTCATCATTTACAGAATGCTTTTTTTTTCTTCTTTTTTTTTTGTAGTTATTGTTATGCATTATCGTTTAATATCTATGTTGAATAGCTTGGGATTTGTAAAACAATGTTAAAAAAAAGTTTAGTTTATCCTTGTCAATACAAATTATTGTCCCCCGTAAGTGTCCATATGCCCAAAACATCAACAACAATGTCAATTCTCTTCATGAAAATCTGATTAATGCCAGTTTAATCTGATGTTCTAGTCAAAGCCAATAAATCTTTTTCAATTGCATTTGTTTGCAGATCCCAAACTCTATGTGCTTATACTTTCCATATTTGTTTTCATTACAGTAGCAGAACATTTGATTGCTCAGCATAGTTCAATTAAGATGCTGGACAGCCGTGTCAAACTCTTACTACAGTACATCAAGGCCGTTCAAGCTGGTAAGAGGCACATTTCCTTACACATTATCATGTTGTATTCTCTGTTTCAGTTCCAGAGTTTGAAGAAATTGAATTATTTTTCTTTAACCCTTTGTGCTCTTAGGTGATTTAAAGATGAATCATGACATCCTTCGAGAAGCCTATAGCCTGTGTTACCGACTACCTGTTATCAACACTCCAAAATTTAGAGAAGACTTTTACAATGTAAGTATTAGGAAAAGAGTTCAAAATGTTTTTAAATATCTAATATAAAACATGTAGATGTTGACTTGTTTTTTATTTATTTATTTTTAGTGGATCACGTTTGAAAGTTATTCTGGTAACTGATATGTAGACGCAAATACACACATATATGAAAAGCAGGGTCTCCATTGAATTTGTATTATTGCATTGGTTCTCTAAACGGTTTTCTCAGTGAATTTTCATGATGTGTTTTGGTAATTTAGCTTTATCTGTTTTCTCAAAAAAAATATATTTTAAAATCAAAATCAATATTTAAATAAATTTGTTAAATTATCTAAAAATTAATTGCTCTTTAGAAAAAAATTCTTTGTAGCATATTTCATTATTTTGAAACATGTTCAAAATGATGTCAGATAAAATGTTTAAAAATAATGATATAAAGAATACCTTTTAAAAACTTGTTTATGATGTTTATTATTGCTGCTGGATAATTGTTTTTTTTTTCTTTTCTTTCTAGCAATGTAATGACGTGTGTCTCATGTCGTACTTAGGTACTATAACAAAGAGTTGTAACACAATCAATCAGGTAAGAATAATAAATTTTATTCTAAATTTCTAATGGCATTTACATTCTTTAAAATTTATCTATTGTTAGTTTTAAATTAAACATTTTGTGCTTACGGCCATATCACGTTGAAACATTGGTTTCCATATGATCACTAATATTAAGCAATGTTGAGCCTGGTCAGTACCTAAATGGGTGACTGCTTGGGAATACCCGGTGCTGTAAGTGTGGGTGATGTAATGGATAATGGCTTGGAATTGTTAATCGGAGAGCAGAGTTCCAATTCCAGTTGGGTTTATTATATTCACTTACACACAAATATCCTTGGGCAAGGTATGAATCCAGCTCTTCTCCCCAAGCTATGGATATAAGACATATTAAACGAAATCGTTATTTCTAAAAAAAAAAAAAAAAAAAAAAATTCTTACAATCTAAAAATATTTTGTGGCTTTAAATAACCTGCAAAAGGTTGATAAGCTGTAAAAATAATATTTGCAAAGATTGGAAAACCTTTTTTAGGAAAAGTAACAAGCCAGTTAGAAAAATTGATATGATTTAATTATTTGCTATTTGACAAATTTAATTCAACTCTTTTATTTTTAAATAATTCAAATCTCTTAGAAAACTGAAGATAAGTCTTTGCCTATATAAACATGTTGATATTTACATACAACACTAATGTATAAAGAGACATACCAGCATATTTTTTATTTTCATACTTATTATTGTCTGCTATGTCAACAACAATTAATCCATTTTTTTTTTCTCTTCCCCAGTTTGTCAATAAGTTTAATGTGCTATATGACCGGCAAGGCATGGGACGCCGTATGCGAGGACTATTCTTTTAATAGCAACAGTTTTGCTAGCATGACACTGTATTACTACTACTACTACCATTGTTTGTTGTGTGCAACAGTGAACATCATGATGACAGTGGAAATGATGGTGTGATGGTGGTGGTAGCAGCAGCAGCAGCTTGCAGATATGCCTCCTCCTCTTCCTCCTCCTCATGCCGCTACTCCTTTGTTGCCATAGTTACAGTACTGCGCTGTTCCCTGCTTCTCACTTGTGCTCTGCGTCAGGTGGCTGCAGATTTTAAAAATATAAGAAAAACAAAAATGAAAGCTTAAATACTTTCCACCAGCACTGCGACTGCAACACACCATTCATCCTTTAAGAGCGCTTATGTTCCTTGGACACACCTACCTACATACATACATACACACACACACACCACACACACACACACACACACATATATATATATATATATATATATATATATATATGTATATGCATCTGCAAACACACATTTTTCTTTTTTTTTAATTACATAAAACTAATAGATCCATATAATATTAAATAATTAAAAAAAAAATTCCCTGACTTTTTTTTTTTCTTTTTTAAATAAAAAAAAAAATAACTTTCTTATCTTCTGTTGTTGTCTTTTGTGTGAGTCTAAAAATTTTAATCAGGCTTATTTAAGATGCGATTGTTTTTTTGTTTTTGTTTTTTTTTAAATTGTTTCACCTCAGGCAAGGCAACAATACCACTAGAACACAGGGCTACTAGGAGTGAAAAAGAATGAGATGACTGAGAATGGGGATGATTGAGGAAACACCAAAAAAATTAACAGGGTTCAAGAAGACAGAAGATAGTGATGGATGCTGCATTCGATTTTTTAATTTTTTTCAAGAAATTCAATTATCAGGGAAACAAAGGAATCAGAAGTGAGTTCCACAGGTGGGAAGTGTGAGCAAAACTGTTAGATTAGACGTAGCAGTTGCATCTAGCTAGTTCCACAGTAAATTGGTGAGACTTAGTTGCCAATCTAGTAGCACGCTTAGATTCATGTAGGCAGTGCATCAGAGAAAAATCTCATCAGAACAGTTGCCTTGAAAATATTTGTAGAAAAGACAGAGGGAAGCCATGTCACGTCAGTAAGAAAGTGACTGAAGTTGAGATGTCAGGTCAGGATTGATTACATTACAGACCCTTTAGATTTTGTCAACAATTTCAAGGTGTACAACAGGAGCATCAGACCAGATATGGCAACAGTAAATTAGAAACATTTTAACTTTATGGACTTTCTACTATGTCTTTTGATCTAACTGTATTTTCACTATGAATGAACAACCTGATAGTAATTTCTTCTATGTAATGTGTCAGGATGTAGGTGATTATAGCTCTCCATAATTTCCTGTCCCTTGTAGCTCTTAGTAAATTTTGTCTTTTCGTTATCTCTCTTAAACCTTGGTCTGCCATCCATTTACTAAAACTCACTAGGTAGGTTATACATTTTTTTCCTCTGTTCCTCTTGCATTCAATCTGTCCTATGAATATGAAATTTTCCAAGTCCTCCTTCTTCATGTGCCCTAGAAATTTCAACTGTCTCTTCCTGATATTAACTGTCCTTTTTGCTTCCATTTTCTCTAAATCTTTGTCGTTGCTCATATGTTTGGTCCATAGTATTCTCAGCATCCTTCTGTAGAACCACATTTCTGTTGCTTCAAGTCTCTTCATCTGAGAGGAGATTGTTTAGCATCCACTGCCATTATCGTTCGGTTCGTATTCCTCTCCAGACTTTTGAACAGGAGTAAAGATTTATTGTTTCCTGTTTTGGATTGGGTTTCAGGTTACTTCTAAAATCTACCTCAACTCTATACTTCTAGCATCTCCACCTGAACTTTGAAATTTTATTCACTAATAAAATCTTGGCCTCTTCAAGTCTACAATTAGCTGTTATCTTTTCTGCATAACTCTCTAAGAACTTATTTTCCTTTCTTATGCTAATACAACTCTACACTGTAACACTCTACCTTGAGTGGCACTTAGGCCTTGTACTGGGTGAACATTTTTGCTTGTAAAAATTTTTTTTCTGTTTCTTAATATTTTGCTGAATTTTTGGAAAGCATCTTTTGTTGTCCCATTGCAAAAATAAATTGGTAAGTAATTTATAATAAAAAAAACCCAAATGTCTGCCATGTGTAAGTACCCTGACGATTCATTCTAACAAATATCAAGATTGTCAGTCATTTAACACTTTTATTGTTGCATTTCATTTTTACCTTGCTCTGCTGGACTGTTTTGGGGAAAAATAGGAAATTACCATTTACTAGAAGGATATAGAATGGCTGTAAAGACGCTGACAGCATTTTCTTGTGGGTTCTGCTATTTTGGTTTCAATAAGACTATACTAAATGACACATAAATATGTCACAAAGCAGGTCATATTGTATGTGACAATATGTCTATGCTAGTTTGAAAATAACACTAAGTGCTAGTTTGAAAATAACACTAAGTGCTAGTTAGTTCATAAATGCTATGAACAAACAGTTCATTGTATGCTACTATATGTCTACACTAGTTTGGAAATGGTACTAAACATGAGTTCACTTATAACACAAATGCTAGGGACCAACGTTTCATGGATGCCTTAAAAATGTATACATATGCTGACAGCAGGAAATGTGAGTTTCGTAAAGATGTATAAGTACATCCACTAGTGGAAGGGTTAAAAATAAATTAGAAATAGTGATTATGATGTAAGTACATTGGTAGTTCAAAACGTTTCAATTTAGGTTATATTAGCATATCATTTTTATACAAATAACTTTGGGATATTCAGGAAGTGGAATTGGTAAGCCTGGTTAAAATTCTGGCCTAGTCAGATGTGTTGATTATACCTTTGAAAAGGTATAACTTCATCTCCCTACATATATGGGTTAAACAGCATGGTAGAATTGATTTTCTAGTCTTGGGTGGCAGACATTCTAAGAATGAAAACTATGAATTCCAAACTCTGGAGAAGGCAACCAGAAACTACTCCATTATCTTTTCCAAGAGGTCTGGTGCTACCAAATCCTCACTGTCCAGCCTCATCTTGAGTTCAGAAGTCCTTTTGCAGCCTTGTAAATCGTGAATTATTCTCCACATTGTGACCCTTATCTCATGGACAAAATGTTGCTTGCCTCTCTCTACTTTATTACTATGGCAGTCGGTCAGACGAGTTACAGTCTTTAGTTCCACCAGCTCAGATTTTCACAGCTAGAACTTACCATGCCATGTTCACAGTCGTAAACAATCCCTATTCCGTTTGGTTTACTTTGATAGAAGCAAGTTCCACTCACCTTCTTTCCCAGAACTGTTGCTTTGTGGAACATACTCCTGAGAGGATAGTTCCCTGGCAACTACAATTTTGGTCTCTTGAAATCTAGGGTCAACCAATATCTATCCTACATGTCCTTATAATATGAATTTCTTAATTCCTCTTTCCGTCCTCACAACCTCAAACAGTAACCCTCTACCTTGAGTGGTTTTGGGTCTTGTATTGGGTTAGCTATCAGTTAATAAATTTAAAAAGAAAAAAAAAGGCATGGCAATTTACAGATAATAAAGGAGAACCATGATCGTCTATATCTTGAAGGGACATAGCACTAAAAAATGATTCAGCATTGTTTTTCCATTGAGAATCACTTTAACCATGGTGGTTGAATTTGTCATGTTGGTACACCAAAAAAGTGTGGATAAATGAACATGGATAATATATTCACTTAAATTTCCTGCTCAAGTAATGACAGCAAATCGGTTCGTTCTCTCTCTCTCTATCTCTCTCTCTCTCTCTCTCTCTCTCTATATATATATATATATATATATATATATATATATATATAAAATTATTTATTAGAATATTACAACATAAATATGTTATAAAATCACGACAAAAGTAGCCATTTTGTTTCAACACTTCTTGTGTCTTGTCAAGTGATAATATAGAATATAGAATAAATGGTTTTAAAAGTTTCAAATTAATCAACGATCCTTAGCTAAGAGTAAACGCTGTTACATAAGCTAGAGTGGCCAATCAAAAAACAAGTATAGGATGATTCGAAAAATTTGACAACTAAGCAAGGTTATCTAGATATTAAAAGATTTATAAAATTTGAAATTAAAATTAAAAGTAAAAAATTAAAATTACCTATTTAGAAATCTAAATCAGATCTCTATTAAGTTTTAAATTGTAGAATTACCAAGGAGAAAAAATATAAAAATAAAAATAAAAGATATATATGCTATTTAATTTATATTTTCATTGAAATTAAGTTGAAAGTTGTATTCGGAATCCCAGACAGAGATGTATACATTTTTAGTTTCATTTCAACATGTTAGTCGCCTCTCACGTGAAATCATACGAACGGCATGTTAAGCGTTCAGACGTATTTAGATATATACATACACATACAAAAAATCAAACCACACATAGGCAAATGCACTATACTTACACATACACATCGATACACACAGGCACATACATCTACATTCAATATGATCTAGACGGTCAGATGTCGAAGCTATTCGTGGCTTAATATGTTATTAAACGAATTTAAACTTGAAAAATAGCTAAACCGGTCAAATATACATAGATAAAATTTAAACAAATAACTATATATAAATATATATATATATATATATATACACATATATACATATATATATATATACATACACACATATACATATATATATATACATTTTTGAAAACATATAGTTTTCGACACATTTACAGACAAAAGTAAATAACCACCTCCACATATAATTGAACACTCGCACATCCGCATATAAATTAATACATGCACCCGCATACACACATATAAGCATAATAGGTACGCATATACAGACCTACGTACATAAACATACACATAGATAAGCACATATAAATATATTGACCCATACGTCGACGCAGAAAAGTAAATAAGGCAAGTGAAGAAATACATATAAAGATGCAACTATATACAAGCACACACATACATACACATCTAGATGTACATACATAAGCACGCATGCATATATGCATATAAACTAAATATATACATAGACATTTACAAATACAAGTGTATACATGAAAAATTAAACAAACGTAAATTAAAACGACATGAGTATAAAAATGCATATACACATCCGCTAGTACATATATATACACACATACATACGCGACTCCACATAGATATATACACATATATATCTACAGACATACATATACATACATACATACACACATACAAACATACATATTCACAAATATATATACGCATATATACATATACATATATATATATATATATATACATATATATACACATATACATACATACACATATACGCACACACACCTACATATACAAACACATATACATATATACATAAACATATAGACACACGCATAAAAAAGGAAAAAGAAATAAGCATACATAGACCAACTTATATTCTAATAATATTCCAACAACATTATGATAAAATATATTAAAAGTTAATCATAATTTAAGAAAAGAACAAAGGTCTGTAAGCAATTAAGGGTACTTTATCAACAAAAGTAGATTTTAGTTTGTATCTATGATACACTCTAAGACACTAAAGCATACATACAAATACACATACAGTGACACACCAACATATATATATAAATATCTAATCATATATAAATACCCATATCGACACATCCAGATAAACAATACACAAACAGTCGAGCGCAACCATATAAACACCCACACATACATATAAATATACACCCATATACATACACATATACACAAACATATACATATTTAATCATACATATATATACATATATATGCATATATAAGCCTATACATACACATAGAAACATACATACTACATATACATACATATATGCACACTCACACATACATATACATACATATGCAATATGCATACACATATCTACACACACACAAGTACACATAAATATCTCTATATACCCATACATATACTCACACATTTAGTGGTAGACACTTACCCGAATTTACACCCTTACTCATACACATAAACAGGTTAACCTATGATAGATGCCAATATACACAACCATATACCTTCATAAAAAACAAAACAAAAAAAAAAAACACATATATATACCCCTATATACACATATACATATCCTACAGTAGAAATAACTCTACATAACATACAAATATATACATCTAAATACAGACACGTATGATACTTTGTAAGTACCCAGTACACATTCATATCGATAAGGCGACTATCATGCTAAAAAAGTAATAGTCTATTAAGTTTAATTTATCATTATCATAGAAAGTATATGATTTCTATACTAAGTTAAATTTAAAACGATGCTTACAGTTAACTGTTAGTTCATATCTTTGATTTAAAAGATCAGTCTTATTTTTAAATCTAATTATTTCAAGTTTCTCGTTAAGGCATAAGTAACACGGGGCATATAGTGAGTTACATGTCCGGGCCTTTCTAATTAATTTCCATTTAACCTTAGGTGTTTTATTTTTCTCTTTTAGACTCCAAAAGTATTTGGATAATGAAGTCATATATTTATAGTTACTATTATTAAAAGATTGCAGATGACCCCGCCAGCATTCCTTGAATGGTCTCATGGTGCAACCTATGTAGAATTTCTTTATATTTGGATTTTCTAGTGTTGATATAGTACTGAGATAAACTACAGAGCTAGTTAAACAATTATTATTTAGTGGACAATTATTGGGATTCCTGCAGTTACATGATTTATTGTGTCATTTTGCTTAATGTTACTTTGTGCAACCTTGTGGGTTGTCAGGCTCTCCGAATTTATATACTTGCTGAATATACTATTGTTATGTTTTTTAATTATTTTTTCTAGGTTATCAGCACAACTATAGCTTAACTTAAGAGTATTAGAGTTAAATATTTTACTGAGTGAGTTGGTTCCAGATTTGGGGAAATGTTTTTTAATGAGGTTTAGAAACAGGTGCCCCAATTTAGTTTTAACCATAATGTTAAAAGGGGGAGTATACCATATGATTTTTCTAGATCTCTTTCTACCATTATTGTTGCTATTTATAGGGCTTTTATATTGAATATTAATATTTTTATATCCACTATTTTTAAGTGCGGAATTGTAAAGGTCTCTATGCTTATTAAAAATATCACTGTTTGAAGAGTTGTTACTGATCCTACATTCAATAGAATAGGGTATGTGTTTGATGATTGCAGGGGCTGGTTAGAATTTGGATGAACGTATATTTGATTGGAATTAACTTTTACATATGGTTGGTATGTGTTGCTAGTGAGGTCTAGGGTGACGTCTAGGAAGTCTACTTGTTTAACATTAGTGGAAACTATTACTCTGAGACCTAGATCCTTAAATACCTTATGTATCATTTTTCTAATACGATCTACTTTAATTTTAGTGGAATTCCTAACTACTAATAACCCGTCGTCCCTATATAATCCTACACTATCAGAATCTAGGCAATCAAATGCACTTAAATTATACAAAAGAAATAATCCAACAAGATCAGAAGCTTCAGCAGAATCCAGAGAACCCATTGAAATGTCAAATTTTTCGTTACAGGACTTTTTGGTCCACTGTTCATCTTTGTAGATTAGAACCGAATTTCGGCACTCCATGATGGTATTCACTTCTCTTTCAAAAATGTTGGAGTATTCCCGAGCGAAATCCAGGGCACAAGTGAACAGATTTTTGGATATAGATGGATAATAGTCTGTAATGTCAAACTGTATGAAGGTACATTTATCCTTAAATCCGATGTTGGTAAACCAGTTGATGACATCCGCAGTGTTAATCCATTGTAGTAGTCCGAGGGTTTTCTTTATGGAGTGGTTGGTTCTTTCTAAGATGTTCTTACTAATCCTGCCGATTTCCGGTCTAGTTGGGTTTATAATCCTAGTTGATGGCTTAGATCTGAAATCGGGTTTGTGATCTTTTAATAAAATATAGGCTTCTTTAGATTGTAATTTACTAACTCGATCACTTATCTTTAGTTTATCAGCAATTGATTTGCTGATAGAGTTAATTTTATCAATTTGGTTAATATATATATATATATGCTACTATATAAGCGTGGAGGTATATATAGGAACAGTTTTACCGGCCTGAATTATCCGAGAAATTGTCATAGAAAATATGCGTCCTCCGACAGCAATCGAACCTGTTTATAATAAAGAGTATTAACAACATTTACCGGACTGAATGTCCGAGAAATTATCATAGAAACCGTAATAAAGCCAGACGTGCTTTTACCGATTTCGCCTCGGTAAAAGCACGTCAGGCTTTATTACGGTTTCTATGATAATTTCTCGGACATTCAGGCCGGTAAATGTTGTTTAATACTGTTTATTATAAACAGAGCATTTACTTAAATATTTGTATCTATAAAAAAGAATGTATAAATATAAAAATGTCTTTAAAATAATTGTCGGACTTTGTTCATTTCATATATATATATAGTGAACAATGAACATTGAGGTCAGCACCCAACATCCTGGATGATATTGTTGCAGACTGGTGAATGTATTTTTAGTTATCAGAAGGATTTATGATGTCGGTGTTCTTAAACATTCGTCCACAACAAATTAAGAGATAAAAGGAATATTGAAAACAAATCATACAAGAAAATTCAGAGTGAAGACAAACATAATTAAAAGTGTAACAATAACATTGATTTATATACAATTGACATATACAATTGGGTTGAATATTTTGGGATAAATGAGGATGGTTGAATTAGATTGTGTAGAGTATTGTTGTGAAGTTTCAGCATGTGTGAAGCTGTTATTAAGATTTGTTCGTAAAATTAAACTAAGTATTTGGTTATGTACAAAAATGTCCTTTGTGCGAGTTCAATCAATAGTGTGTGTGCGTAAGTTTGTTTAAGTTATTGTCCAAAATTGGTAGGAGTTGTGTACCTTTAGTTGTTTGGATGTTTGATTGATTGTTTACGAATACTTATTTAGTAGTGAGTAAATATCACTTTTTAAGTATTGTAAGTAATTGCTAGAAATTGTTCCTAAGAGAGCGTGGTTGTTTGCTGAGTCAGAGAAGTTTGCGCGGTAAAGGTGTAGTTGGTCAAGGTTTTGACTTGCGTGGATTAGTTTGGCATCTCTCCAGGGGTGCAAGTCTGACTGCTTGAGTCGATTCAGATTCTTCTATTTATAGACTTTTGGTCAAGAAAATAGGCTCCAGAGCGCTGGGCGCGAAATGACATTTTCGCGTGAACTTGTTACAGTTCTAAGGGTCTGAGCCAATGAGAAGTCTCGCTTGCTGAAACTAGAGTGTTGATTGGTTGATAGGTGATTTTTGGTGTAAAGTGGATTATACCGGAGGGGTGAGAGGTTAGTATGGATTATTCCATCAATATCTTTTATGTTGTTTATTTAGGACGCATAGATTTTTAGCTCGTTCTCCTAACCGACGCTGGCTAACACTCTTTGTCTTTCTTGCAGGAACGAAACTATTCTCACCAACGAGCAATCACGTGACCCTCAGGACTCTAAATTCGTTCACTAAATAGGAAAATTATCTCTTTCCGCATCCCTACAATTGTATATACAAGCAAGCAGAATATTAATATTAATAATAACTAGAAAGACCCGTGAAATTTTCATGGTTTTCCTATTTTAATATTCTAATTAATCTTATTCTTAAGTTTGTTGGGGATGCGCAGAATGAACTAAGATTTTTGCTTGAGTGTTAGAATATATCAGAAGGATTTTTCGTCAGGTTGCGGGATCTTTTCATGCATCCATAACAATAAATAATTCGCAATATAAAAGAAGACAAAACATGTATGCAATTCAAACAAACAAATGCATTTATATACAATTCAAATATTATTTACAAAATGTTATTGCAAGGTATTATATGTCTTATTTTTGTTAGTGGACGAAGATTTTGTTTGCTTTTTGGTGTATTTGTATTACAGTCTATAAGAAATCATAATTAGTGTTTAAACAGCGTTATTTATGTCCGTATTGTTTTTGCAATGTTTAGAATTGAGTCATCAGAAGTAGCCTACCCTTAACCGTAGGTATATAATATGTTCGATAATAGTATTTACTTAAATTGTAGTGAGAGTTAATAATTCACTTTAGATAAGTAAGGTCTTGCAAGTTTGAAGTTCTTTGTATCCACAGAGTAATCTTCGAGTCGAGTTTGTGGGTGAGTCAGTTGTGGTTTTTCGCGCGGGGAAATTATAATCGCAAGTTACGTGGATTAGATTAGCGCTTCTCTGTATTCGCTGGACTGACTGATTTGGTCAGTTGGAAATCTTCCTTATATAAGGTTTTAGATGTCAGAATAGGCTCAAGTAAGTTTTGGCGCAATTTAACTTCCTCACGTGAAGTTTTTGAATTATCACGTTGCAAGCCAATAGAATTCGCTGCTTAGCACAATAAGGTTTTTGATTGGTTAAGTTGATTCACGTAGGCGTGTAAAATGGAATGTTCCTGTTGCTAGGGGTGATAAGGTAAATGGACGAGTCCACAAGTTAATATTTGAGTGAGGTCATGGTGAGTTCTAAGACAATAAAACATCCGTAGAAATTCCCCTATCGCATCGTTAAATATTTGAACGTAAGAACTTTTTAAAAATATTGCAATTGGTCGTTATTTTAAGATATGTACAAATGAAAACATCTGAAATTGACAACTTTTTTTTCCATTTCACTGAAACAGACGTTAAACACCTCTATCTTCCCTTTCTTTCCTTGCTCCTTTTATTCATTTTCTCACTGGACCCAAGTAACGTCTCTGATATGTGTTTTTGTTTATCAAAACGGAATAGTCCATTATTTATGAGGTATTGGCAGGAGACGTTAAACGTTTCTATCTTCCCTTCCTTCTTTCTTTTTCTCGCTGAAATCAAGTAGTTCCTCCACCCATCTTTTTCACGTGATCAAAACGGAATATTATTCATGAGGTATTGGCAGGACACAACAGTTGTGCGAACTAACGAAGAGAAGAACAAGCTCAATTGTAATAGAATTTTAAAAATACTCAGGGGCATTGAGATTTTTCATACGGATTACCTAATCTAGACCAAAAGAAAGCGTGCCAGAGAGCGAATTTTGCTGTCCTAACAAATCAACGAGTCGATCTAATAAAAAAAGGGAAGACGCAGATAAAAGTCTCTCGACCTGTGTCGGACAGCTGAGAAAGTTGTGGAACATGAAGGTGCCAGTCATGCCAGTTGTTAATAATTATTACTGATGGGAAAATCCAGTGAATAATAACCATAATAATAAAAGCTCGGCATGATCGAAGCGATTAAATGTAGCCGTCTCTTCTACTCCAACAGCTTCTTATCTCGAACTTCCCGTCTGTGGAACTCCCTCTTACTTGCTTCGCTGATAACTATAATCTTCAAATATTCAAGTGTAATGTCAATCGACATCTTCTGATGCCTTGATCTTGTTCCCCGCCCTTCTCTTTATCCTTTCCCCAAACACGCCTCTTTACTCTTGCTCTTATCCCCTGTAACCCTTGCGTGCTAGTGGCACTGCCGCTTTGCTTGAAATGCTTAAAAATTGATAGAGTGGCTTGGATATCTGCATTGGAAAATATGCAACTTTTACGGAAAGGAAACTGCAAGAAACTGGTATGAACATCACCCAGGCCCGATTACAGAGATTGGACCTGTAACAGTTTTATGGGACTTTGCAATACACACAGACAGAACAATCAAAGCTAATCGGCCAGACATCGTGATCAATGACCACAAGAACAGAATGTGCTTTCTTATTGACATGGCAGTCCCTGCAGATTGTAATGTATCTTTGGAGATCTTCAAAATACAAGGATCTTGAAGTGGAAATCTAAAAAGTGTGGCACATAAGGACATCAATAATTCGAGTTATAGTTGGAGCCCTTGAATTGATTGAAAAGGGTTCTGATATACTCATTGAAGGGATTCCTGGTAGCCCATACCTTAAACAAATACAAAAAAAAATTGTACTCACAAGTACAGCTCACACATTACGAAGAGATTTATCTATATAAAATAAGTGCGATCTTTGTTTTTTTTTTTACAAAACGGATCAGTAGAAAATGTCATGAATCCATTTCTGACCTTATGTCTCTAGTTGGGACCCGGAAGAAAATGTGTATACAACATAAGTCAAAGTAAGAAGAAGAAGAAATAATAATAATAATAATAATAATAATAATAATAATAATAAGAAGAAGAAGAAGAAGAAGAAGAAGAAGAAGAAGAAGAAGAAGAAGAAGAAGAAGGAGGAGCAGGAGGATTTGTGCAAACAGAATTCATATATCTATTACCTTTCCTTATCTTAGGTCTCGGCGAAAGGTTGACAGTTAATATATGCATATATATGTAATTTCTTATTATAAATGTTATTTTTAGTGGGTACTATTGCAGTGAAATTAATAACAACCGGCCTAGATTGAGAAATCATATTTAAGAAATAATGTACCTTCGACAGGAATCGAACTTGTATTCTCTTTTTCACCAGGGGAACCACTTCTATAGCCGAGACATGCCTTTATCAAATCGGGTTCGTTACAATCACTCACGTGCAAATGAATCGAAAAGAGACAAGATCGCCCGATCGTGTCACATCCCCTATCAACAGGCACTGGGCCAACGCGCCAGAGTAATGGCTCATTACTCTCAATGATCTGGTGAAAGCCTACACCCATCAGAGGATCTTCACGGCCTTAAAAGAGAAGAAAACAAGGTTTGGCGCCATGCATGGCATTCATATGAAAGTCTTGATCTGACGAGACTATCTTGTTTTTAAGTCAATGTTTTGGTTTTGTAGCAACTTGTGTTGGACGAAACTAAGACAAACAACAACAACAACAACAATAATAATGATAATAATAATAAACTGTAGTAGTGGTAATTAGGAGGACGTATATAAATTCTACATGAAACTCTGTAATTTAAAATAACCAAAATTATTCTCTTACTTTAATAATATACAAAATATTTTCCTTATTTTTGATGTGTTGAATGCCGCAGTTATGGACAAGAAGGATTTAAATGACTTTGATAAAAACAAACAAGCCTTTATGACCAGAAAACTACACCAGAGCATTTTTAAAACGGTCTGGCTTGTGGGATGCTCACATTCAGTTGAGCTGTATACTTATTGCAGTGGTCCAAGGACTGGAAAATCACTAACTGTTGAAAAACTAACGGGTGATCTAGACAAGTGAAGTAAACGGAACCTTTTCAACAAGTACGAGCCAATAAAATGGATACCCTGGCATAACTTGCAACTAGTTTTAATCAAAGCAAAGAAAGGGCTGTACCCTAACACAGTACATAGATCCTTCCTGCATATGGGGATGTGTAGCCACAGGCCAATTAGAGTATTCAAGCTAACCAATAGTTTATTGCCGAAAACATCTTGGATATGTGAGTTTTAAAACTGGACCTTGTATGTATCAATGGATGTAAGTTGTCTTGTTCAACAAATCTCACTTTTTCTTGAATAAAATACCTGACAGTTGTGTCGTTATTATAGGGGAGTAATAACATTAGGATGCAAAGTGAGTAATCAACAAACCAGTTAGAGCATTGTTATGGTTTAAGCTACGTTCTGCTCGGAAACACCGAGTCCTTCTCAAGATATTTTGCAATTTAATACGTACTTACGTCAACCCCATTACAGACCGAACATTAACCACTTTCACTTTTAGTCTCAATAGAGTCCAAAAGCATCTCCGCGTCATTGTGGATGATCAATTGTAGAACCCCTTTCCAATAGAGGAAACGTCGCAAGCCTCTCGCTGCTCTCTTGCTTTTAACATGAGAAGTGTTCAGACGAATTACATTCCTTAGTTTCACTAGTTCTAACTATTCCGGCTAAGACCTGCCATGCCACGCACATTCAAGCGAACCACCCTCATTCCATTCTTATTCCATTGGTGAGATGTAAGTTCCACTCGAGCAGCTTATTCCCACGAACCGCTGCTTTGTGAAAACCGACTCCCAAGAGGATGCTTCCTCGAGTACTACACTTTTAATCAGTTCAAATTTGGAAAATGCCTGAAAACCATACCACAGCCTTGTGAGTGAAATTGGGTAGACGGAACCCTTGGGAGCCGTCGATGGTTGTGCTAGCACAAAATCACAAGTCATCGTGATCGAGGATCTGAGCGTGCTAGCCTTGTTCAGACTGTTGATCACGCTAGATAACGCGCTCTCTCGCAGAGAGTAACTACGGTCCGCTCAGCATCAGTCAGTCAGTTATGTGGCATGCGTGATACACGCTTAGGCGATCATGTATCTTTCGATACATGACTGACGAGGCAGATTTTTTTTCCCAGAAGTAGGTTTCTATTTCTTTCTGCGGTAGACCAGTTGCCATCTAAGGCAACCCTGCTATTTATTTGCGGGGAGAAGAAGAGGATTCATACATTTCCCAAGTGTATTAGCACGTAAGTGAATGTAATGGATTCGACTGGAATTCGAACTCGACTCTCCGTTCGATTCCTCAATCCGAGCCGCTATCCATAACTCCACTATATATATATATATATATATATATATATATATATATATATATATATATATATATATATATATATATATATATATATATATATATATATATAACGTAAATCATTCAAACGAAAAACAAATACTGAAGCTAATTAGACGGCAAGAATCACTCTCGCAAACAATATTTAATAATAAAATACAATCAACTTGGAATCCGTTAATGAATCAGTATTTGTTTTTCGTTTGAATGATTTACGTTACATAAATTGAATACGCACCCTCATAATTGATATATATATATATATATATATATATATATATATATATATATATATATATATATATATATATATATATATGTATAGCAAATATGTGGTGCAGTTTAATTTATATTACATTACAATGAATCATTCATATAAAAAGTACATTAGTAAAGTTAATGATATAAAATGGCGAAATCCCTTCGCTAACAAAATTTTAAAGATGCATTTAACCTACTGAGTGTTATGATCTTTGTTTTTTAAAATTATAAGCTGTATAAAGTCTTTCTTAAATACGTACAGTCGAAAGTACTTGCATATTTAAGAAAGACCTTTATACGACTTATAATTTTTTAAAAACATGGATCATAGCATTCATCAAGTGATTAGTAGGTTAAATACATCCTTAAAATTTTGTTAGCGAAGGGATTACGCCATTTTATATCACTAAGTTTACTAATTTACTTTTTGTATGAATGATTCACTGTAATGTAATGTAATATATATATATATATATATATATATATATATATATATTCTTTTAAACATGTAGTATTGAATGTTAAAGACAACAGTCTTGCATATTTTCTTTTGAATTTTCTCATATTCTCTAAAGAGACTTTTTATTCGAAATCATTTTCAAATAAAAAGTCTCATTAGAGAATATGAGAAAATTCAAAAGAAAATATGCAAGACTATGTTGTCTTTAACATTCAATACTACATGTTTAAAAGAAAAGTTGCTGCCAATTACACACACACACACACACACACACACACACACACACACACACACACACACACATATATATATATATATATATATATATAAAAACTACAGATGTACTCTGTGGGTGTTGAACAAGTACAAATGTGTCTGAGCAGGCGACTGCAATGGAGATTAGCTAGCCGCCCAATAGCTATGCCATTTACATTTACAACCTGTTCAACTCGTTAACCATTATGTTCCCTACATATCTCTATAAACTGTGCCTCTTATTCTGTAAGCCTTTGTCTCAAGTGGCTCTTGTCCCTTGTACATGGCGACCATCGTTGTAAAAAAATCTCAGGTCAAAACTAGTATCGTCCTTAAAGGAGTTGCAATTTTATTTATCATCAGTGTATTTTATGCATAAAAATAACGCATCTTATTCTGTATTGATTTTTTGGGCTCTGTACCTAACAACTAGGGTTGCCAAGCGTCCTATATAAAGGACATATCTTGGACTTTATGAGTTTCTAGTGTCCTGTCTCTATTGATTTTATCAGGACAACTCAAATGTCCTGTATGAAGATTTTTGCAAAACATCAGCAGTTTTATTGCTTTACGATTTAGAATTTTCAATAATTCATGTGATAACGAGCGATGCTAATAGGGTTGTCAGGAGTCCGGTGTATGTGAAGACATATTATGATTTTTAAAAATAAATGTCCACCCAATACAACGCCCAAGAGACACTCAAGGTAGAGTGTTAATAAACGAGATTGTTATGTGGACGCAAGTGCAGATTATGAGGATATGTAGGATAGATAAATATTGATCCTAGACTTGAAGATGTTAAAATTGTAGTGATCGAGGAAGCATACTCTCGGGAGTTTCTTCCACAAGGTATCTCAGTGGAACTTCTTTCATACCAACAGAATACGAAGGGAATAGGAGTGATTCGACCATGTGGATGTGCTATGGAGATTCCTAGCTGTAGAGGTGAATTGGTGGAATTAAGGCATGTAGCTTGTTTGAACATTTACTACGGCAATAGCAATAGGCCTGCGACGTTTCGTCTGAGGGAAAGACGTTGTAGGTTTGAAAAATAATTAATCACCTACAAAGCCGCGTATTATGAGACATCCAGTGAATTGATCTTCACTTATAATCAGCATTAATTCAGCTTAATCACTACAATAGTGATAGCCTTCTGTAGAAGTTCTTGTAGTTTCTTTTCTCTGTCTACCATCTCATGTTGTTTAGATTGTGGCCGCCAATAATAAATCCTGGTAGGACTTCATCTATATCTATAATTCTCAGAATGTGTGTGTATATGTATGTGTGTGTGTGTGAGATCGGATGTTGTTTATGCATTTCCACAGTTTTCATCCGATTTCGATGAAATTTTTTTTGTTTGATATATAATTCTTCAGTGCCAGTTCTGAGTCCAAATTGGCTGGAAAAATTACAACCTTGAAGGTAAAAAAATCGAAAAAAATGATTTTTTACACTTTGCTCAAAAATCAAATGCAAAATTTAATGTCTGTAAAAAACAGCGCACAATCAATTTAAAGAGTAGAAATCTAACGCAAAAGATTATTAGAATTATGAAAAAAATTATATTATAAATAAAAATTATCGTATATTATTAAGACGGTCCATGGAAGAGGTTCTTTCCTTGCAAGATTAATAACGCAAAAACGGCCCTTTTCATCCCCCCCGCCATTCAAATTGTTAGCCCCTCACCCATTTCGGGATGTGCCTCAGTTGCACCAATTGTTGTTATATTGATTTTCGGGTGGGCTGACTTTAAACTTAAACTGCGCCAATTGAACGGCAAAAAATCACAGTAATGAAAGACCCGGTTGAAGACGGGTTATTCTCTATTCTCGCCTCACTGTATAGGTTGAATAAGTCCGGTGAGAAGACACATCCTTGTCTTACACCACCTTTTATTTTTGTATATTTACTGAATTCTTTTCTATCCGTATGCAGGCAGTTTGCTGTCAGTATACGTTTTGAACTATTTTAATATCATTCCTAAATATATGTCAAAGTAGTTCGAATAGTTTTTTGTGACTTATTTTATCAAACGCTTCTGCATAATCGACAAAACACAGGTACACGTCCTTCTGCATTAGTATTGCTCTTTCTTATATTCTGAGCATAAATATCGCGTTCCTTGTTTCATTGTCTTTAAAGAAGCCACACTGTTCTTGCCCTATTTCCGGAGTGAATCTTCTATGCGCTCTATTCATACAAATCACCATAACTACACTCCTTACAAAACGCAAGAAACTCACAAACGCTCTCCATAACACACACCACATCAACAAAATAATAACCAACAAAATAATACCCAACTCCACAAAACAAAAGCAAGGTACCACAACTATACTCTTTACAAAACACAAACACTAAATATAAAAACGCATACAGGGGGACGAACGTACAAACACACCCATATAAACATGCACACAAGCACAAACATACAGATGCGCACACACAAACATACACGTGTTGGTACGTGTATGCATGCATATTTGTATGTATGCATGCATGCATGCGTGTACATGCACAAGCATACACATAAACACACACCCGCACAAACATACATACACACAAAAAAATTTAACCATAACCTAAACTAAATGGTCAAAACAATAGTAATAAACCAAAGATCAATGGAGAAGCACAAAGTTAAGTAACACACTAAAGATAAACCAATGGAAAAATACAAAAGAAACAATTGGTTTAACAACATCACCAACAAAAAAAAACTGTTCTTTCATACAACTAAACATAAAAGACTTATCAAGCGAAAAGGAAAAAAACACACTCATAAAAAACAATAAAAATACAAAACAAGCGCGCATTAAGTAAAGTTAAATAATACAACCTACTAAAAATACATATACAGTAAAAACAGACACGCACAGAATCACACACAGACGCGCGCACATTACATCGTCATTTTCTATTTTCCTGAAACAGTTTTTTCGTACTCTTTCACTCCCAGTAACCTCTTGCGTCTTAGTGGCATTATCACCTTGCTTGGGGTAAAATGATTTAAAAAAAAACATTTATTTTATTTTATTAAATATAAGCCAATTATTATTTTTTTCTTCTACCTCGCAAAGGAGAGAAATCGAAAAGTGTTTTTAAAGAAACTAAACTGGAATTCTTTAATTTTTGATACAATACGAGGTCCGATTAAAAAGTATCGGGGCTGGTGCTATAAAAAAACTGCAACACATATAATTTCGGCATTTAATCTACTTTGAAGTAGTCCCTTTCTGAAGCTACAGTTTATCAGTTATCAATCTCCTGTTAATTCCCCTCACCAAGTTCTCCACTACCTTAAACGAGTATTGAACTCACACACCTTGAGTCCTGTCACTGGATCTAACTAACGCCTTTATCCCCTGTCCTCAAGGACACATGGCACACTGGATAAAGGTGTTAGTTCGATCCAGTGACAGAACCCAAATTGTGTGAGTTCAATACCCGGATAAGGCAGTGGAGAACTTGGTGAGGGGAATTAACAGGAGATTGATAACTGATATCCAGTAAACATGGTACGTGGAACTAGAACAGTTTACCCCAGTGAGCGAAAGAAAGGGTTCAGTTTGATATTCCAAGCACCCGAAGAAGGCCGGAGCGTACAACGGCCGAAACGTTGTAATAAATATGGCGACAAAGATGATGACAATGGTCCGAATAATGTAAATAGTAGCCAAAAATTGCTACACAAGCCGTGGTCACTGTGGTGTGGTGATACGGCCACACTCTACACACTTTCTTTCTCAGCACTACTATAAACAAAGGAAGTGAGCGTGAACTTAGTGTGTATGTGTGACAGACTTCAAGGTCAATATGTGCAAAGTGGCTTCACTCTGCATACTTTTGTTCAATTAACACGTTACCAAAGCACTAGTCCCAATATTTTGATCTTACTCCGTATTTATCGGATTTGTATAACTGTGCTTGGAACGTAAAAAGGAAAAGATATTAAACCATAAAACAGAGTGACGTTAATCGAGGCCGACAATTGCCTATAAAATAGAGCTAGTTAATTATTCTGTTTTAAGAACAGCTGGAGAAGCAGTATATTTTCAAGGTTAGATACATAAGTAAAAGGTACAAATGCTAAGTCTAACTATATAGAGTAAAACCGTGCTATTGCTATTTACTAAACTTAGCGTAATTCTCTATAGACTAAATGGGAGGAAATGAGAAATAAGAAGAACATGCTGCGCCATTCGAAATCCGTGTATTTACCTGAACTCAAACATCGATTCCTCTCGCAAACTAGGCCTCGTCTGGCAGAAGTGATGGGTTGCTCAATGAGGATCGCGCTCTACGTTTGTGAAATGAATTGATCTCTGTGTGAAAAGCCATCAAACCATCACGTCTACTATTGAGTGATTTATTACTGGCCAGTATCCAGTTTAGCCAAAAGAGGTAACACCTTTTGCTGGAGAGACAAAGTAGTTTTGTGAGAGTGGTTTGATCTCATAAACACTTTTTCTCTGTGGCATGCTTGTGATAAGACATTTCGTCAAGAGATCTGACGACAGGAAACAGATCAAGGATAATTGAACATAATTATAAGCGTCCTGAATCGGAATTCGAAATCGGATAGCTGATGCCATTTCCGTGTTGATAACAGCAATTATGCCACTATTACTTTTTTTAATGAGTTCACTCCAGCAAGGCAGTAAACCCACTAAGACACAAGGGGTTACTGGGTGTGGAAGAATTAGAAAATGGAAACGTTACTAATGAGTGCGAATAAAAAGAGTAATCAACAGGACAGTAGATAGCGATTCACATTGCATTTAAAGTTTTGATGATTAAGTTGGCTGGAAAGCATGGAACCGGAATGGAATTCCGCAAGCTAGATGTGCGACAGAAGGAACTGTTAGCCTAGAACTTACGGTTACATCTAACCAACTCAAATGTAAAAGGATGAGACCTCGCCGCCAATCTAGTACTGTCTTTAAATTAAAAACGTCTACTTATATTAGAATTCTGCTTGTTCCTGAGTTAGCGCCTATCCTGCACCCTGCAATTGCCTCATAAACATTGAACCAATCCTGTTTGCGAAGAAAGACTTGTAATAGTTTTTTTTTTTTTACCCCTGCCTATAAAATGGAAGAAAATGCGCTGTTTGGTTTTAGGGAATCTTCCGCTATCCAAACGCGCCTTCAGATTTTAGTGTCGCACTTTCCGTCCTCTGTTAAAACACTACTCAGTAATTTAACTTGAGGACATTCAACAACGGCAACAACTAAAGTGGATAGCACAAGCAAATCGAAGGGAAAGTAATTACATAATGAAGATATTGATGTTCCACACGACTTCAAACAAAAGGTTAGGAAGGAAGCCTCAATCATCACCAGAAAGAGCGATAACAGACGTAGTGGACTTGAGAAATCTATTCTCCTGAAAAATTATATTAAGAGAAAAATTTTATAAATTTCAATGAATCCCGAATGTTTTCTTATAAGGAAACGGACAATATTATCATTATCGGAGAATCAATATTATTGTTTCTTTCAAACAAAGCCGAATCAAAGATTTATGGAGAAAAGGACAACTTTAAAGTCAAAATCCTCGATCGTTCTTTTAAAGGTTTTGGGGTTTTCATTTTGCAAGACTAGAAATGAATCGAACTTAAAGAATTTCATGAATCAATAATGAAATGGTTATATACAGTTTAGATAAAGAATTTTAGGAGAAGCACACCACATATATCTCAAAGAGAAAAAAACAAAATAGAAAGGGAGAGACAAATAGAGAAAAAGAGAGATAACATAATTATGAAAATGACATGACTTTTACATTAATTTGTGAAATTATCCATTTAGGAGAGATGCGTGTTGTTCGAGGTGGCAGATGGTGAGCAAGACCTTGTTTTTAAATGATTAATATCGAAAAAGAGAAAGCAAAAAAACCGTATGTAAATGTTTGCCTCCAGAATCCGAGACGAGATTCTGTTCGTGCAGTTAATAAAGTTAGCTGGAGATGGTGTTTGTTTTGGTGACAATTTGATATTTCTTCTTGTTGCTTATTTTGCATCTTGATTCCAACTACACACCAGTCTCTGCTGTCATGTTTTTTCTCTCCATATATTCTTCTCCTTGTTTTTACAATGACATTAATAGGATCAGCATAATGTAAGGATATCGCCAATTGTTGACTTAATGCATCTACAGCGCGCGCGCGCACTCACACACACGCGCGCACTCACACACACACACACACACACACACACACACACGCACAGTGCTGTCAAAAACTACAGTAAAAAAACAGGAAGCCCATATTTGCTACAGAAATTCGTGATTGGATCAATTAGGGCGTTCAAAGTAGACATATAGATTTTTATTTTACAGATATTTCTCCCAAAAAAGGCTCAAGAGTCACTAAAGGTAGAAGGTTACTGAGTGGGATTGTAGTAATGGGGAAGTGGAAGTAGGAGAGTATTATGAGGACGTGTAAGATAGATATCAGTTGACCTTTGACTTAAAAAAAAGAATATTGTAGCTGTCAAGGAGGCATTCTCTCGGGAGTTTGTTTCACAAAGTGACAGTTCTGGAGAAGAAGCCGTCTGAACGGAAATTTTTAATCAAAGAAACACGAAGGGAATGGGAGTGGCTTGCCACCGTGAACACAGTAGGGTGGGTCCTGGCTGTGAAGGCCCGAGCTGTTGGCACTAAGCAATTTAAATTGTCCGAACATCTGCCATAGTAATAGTGATATAGTAGTGAATGGCCGGCGATTTGTTGTCTGTGGAATAAGGATTGCAGGGTGGAGAATAATTTATCACACAACAAGGTCGAGGCTGGACAATGAGGATTTGGAAGTGCCAGTCCGCATATAGCAGCAATAGTCCATTCTTGGTCTGATCTGACTCTTATAATGATAGTGCTATGTGGTTCTTTTGTTTTTCTGAAGACTGGCGGAAGAGAGTAATAGTTTTTTTACCTCGTTCTGATGTCGCTTCTCAACGGTTTAATGTACTATGACTCAATACACACACACACACACACACACACACACACACACACACACACACACATATATATATATATATATATATATATATATATATATATATGTATATACATCCATATGAGATATATTTTTCCTTATGAGAAAACATTTGACATTTATTGACCGAGCAACCAGTACTATCGTCGGTTAAAATTTACAAGATTTTTCTATTAAAACAATGTTTCATGCTTAAACGCAATCTGAAGAAACATAATGCCGCCGCTCGGTTTGGCATCAGTGTCCACCCTTATATTTACACACGATCTATCACTGATAGCATAGTTTAAAACTATATTTTATCATATATATATATATATATATATATATATATATATATATATATATATATATATATATATATATATATATATATATATTTCATCTTACTCTGATATGAGGTTTTATAGCTATGAAACTCGGAGTTAAATTATAAGTCATTGAAGTATATATATATGTGTGTGTGTGTGTGTGTGTGTGTGTGTATTTAGGCAGCATATTTTCACTCAAGCATGTTTGGTTGAATAAAAAATTGCATGTTGCGTATTTAAAAACATTAATAATAAAAAAACTATGTAAATTAAGTTACCTCCATTATATATACGTAACGTTAATTTTTAAATTGACTATAACGGAGCGCGTTTCAAGCACATTTATCAAAAAAAAAAAATCCCAATTATCAATTACATTAATTTTTTGTTTTAGCAATTCACCTCTGAAGATGATCCCGGGTGAGACTGAAACTACTTGGAAAAATAAAAGAAATAACCAAAACTTTCTTAGTCAGTTTTGTAACAGCACTAAGAAATTGATCCGTGAATTTGAAACCATTAAAATAAAGATAGATAATAATATGTTTAAAATATTCATCCAAATACACAAACAAAAACACACACACACAAAAACACACACACACACACATATATATATATATATATATATATATATATATATATATATACCTGATTTCCAACACACTTTGTTGATATATTTTATACGCGCATATATATATATATATATATATATATATATATATATATATATATATATATATATATATAAATATATATGGAGAAATATAGTTTTAAAGTATGCTATGTTTATGGGATAAAGTGCTCAAGATATCTGTTGATATTGGGATTCGATTCCTATTTCTATACTTTGTCATTTTTCCTTTAATACATGTGTCACAATGTTGTAAGCCCTTTGAAGATGTAATTTTCATTCCAGTAACGTGTTCTTGTAATTTTTTAACATCTGAATTATTACAGTGGCCCAATATTTTATGCCAAGTCGTTAAGTCGTGGGTGGCTGTTTTCACAGATTTAATACTTTTCAAATAATATAAACGTCCATTTTGTTGTATATTAAATTCAGTTCCGTCTGGGTATACTAACTTTGAATTGTCTCGGTGAAAATTAACTTTAACACCAGTTCTAACAGCAGACTAAACCGAGAAAATATTTTGTTTAAATTTAGGGATATATAAAGCCCTTTTTAATAAACATTTACAATTATTTCCTTTAGTATCTCATAAATAAATACAGGCATCGCCTCTTTTTAAAACTAAATTATTAGCTCTAGTTCCGTCAGCCAACTCGATAAAATGTAAATCAGCTTCGAAGTATGGGTCAAAATTAATAAATTTTGTTTTATCTGTAATTACATGATTTGTCGCACCCGTATCGACTAGGTAAGAATTATTATTATTGGGTATAGTATCCAACCCAAACGAAGAGGCATATGTTCGCTCATTCGAAAAAGCTTTTACATTTTTACAAAAATCACTCCTTTTATAAAATTGACATTTCGCACGTATATGCCTGACTTTACCACAACGAAAGCAGATGATATTTGATTTTTCTTCTTATTATTATTCCTGCTGTTGATGTTGTTGTTGTTTTTGTTGTTGTTTTTAGGCCCCTTATTTTTAATATCATAATTCCTAGTTTGGTAGGTTGGAGGGACTACTTTTCGGAATTTTTTAAATGACGTCCTTAGTTGCATTACGTTTTTTTCCTTGATTTTTTTTTGGGGGGGGCACATTTTTTCAGTTTCTTCATAACTACGTAACACAATTTTAAATTCAGTGAAAGTTAGTTTTTTTATCTTTTTGAGTTATGACTGTCGTGAATGGTTTAAATGTCGGTGGTAGTCCCTTTAAAACCATAACTGCCCATCTGAGATAGTCTCACCTGCCATTTTTAAGGCATTCGTGACATTTTCAGCTCGTATAATATAATCTGTTACGGATTCATTTACTCGTCTCCTTAACGCGGTTAGTTCAGTATATAAAGCTTACCTTTTGACAAGTAATGTTCACGCAATATTCGTAGGGCCCTACGTCCATCATCATTGCCTTCTCTCATTATTAAAGACAAACTCCTGTCATCCAGGCATTGTATTAATTCGGCTAACACGGTCGCATTTCTTTCCATAAAATCATCGTCTTCTTTCTGGTTATCTTGGCAAAGAATGATGTCATGAATTTTTCGTATTCTAAGGTAGCCTAAGAATTTCGTTTCCCACAATTCACACCTTGACTCGTCCCCGTCAAAATACAGTCGTAAACTGGGCTCATAACCAATGTTATACATGTTCACCGTAGTCTGAATGTAGAATCCAACGTAGTAAGTAATTTGTTCAATGAAACAACACCAATATCTAGTAGCAGCTGTTCAGTAATTCTTAAGGTCTTCCATATCAGAGGTTGGCAGTGAATATTCGGAGAAAGTAGCAGAACGTAGTTCAGTAGTTCTTCTGATCATCGATATCAGAGGTCGGCAGTGGATATTCGGAGAGAAAACAAAATGGCCGCTTTTATACACGTCGGATTGAATATTTTAAGTCTTCTGATTGGTTACTCTTCTATTGGCGAACTATAAAATGAGTCAGCTCATTTTGGTTGGCTCACTAGTATCTAGGTACACAAAAAATCCTCACACCCCTTACCTCTTACTCTGTAACCCTCTACCCTGAGTGGCTCTTGAGCCTTGTGCAGGGTGAACGGACACGCGCAATATTTATTTTACAATAAAATGCCCGTGTTAAGTAGAAGGTGTGCTTTGCGATGTCCAGACCTTGAATATACTTGACTTTACTTGTTTTCGGCAGACCGATACTATCATATTGCACCATAGATTAATGTTTTAAGGATTTTCAAAGGTGTCACCTTTCCACTCGATCCTTACTTTTTCTATATTTTAGAAGACATTTCCACTTTCCTGGAGATCCCGAAAATCATTTTCCGTCAAAGATTGATTGATTTTTTTACTGGTTACCAGAAGATTATATAAAGCCAGAAAATAATTTTAGAGTATAATAATATTTGGGAGATAATAATGATTTACAGTCCTTCTAATTAGCCCATAACTGGGAAGAAGTGGATTCATGCCTTTCCCAAGAGTATTTGCGTGTGAATGAATATAACGAACACGAGTGGAAATGGAACTCGACTCTCCAATTTCCAATACCGAGCCATTATCCATTACACCACTCACACATGCAAGCTTACAGGGCCTGGTATTCCCAAGCGGTCAACAATTTAGGTACTGACCAGAATCGACATTGCTTAACTTTTGTGATTGTACGAGAACCAGTGTTTCAACGTGATATGTCCGTCAGCTTCCACTCAAAAACATCACTTGTAGCAAATAATATTGTTTAATGTGCGCAGTTTTTATTTTGAACTCTAATAAGCTGATTTTTAAAAAGCGTTTTCAGCTTACAGTTGCCTAAGAAAAGTTTTTAACCAGGAGAAATAAACTACATCCAATTTCAAAATTTAATTACATAATCCCTACTCAACATAAATAAACAGTATTTGGAACTAGTATGGAGTAGGTCCTCCATTTGCTAGTTTTAGTGTTTGTATTCAATTTTTCATGGATTTGATCAAGTTATCAGCAATCGTCTGATCCATATTTTGCTACTCCTTTAGCAATGTTTCTTTAAGGATTGCCACTGACGTGATTTTGGTTGCACGCTCTCGAAGTTTTCGGTCATGGGGCTCCCAAACGTGGACTTTTGGTTACACATAGCAGTGAATTGATTCCTTGAGATTCCTTCTATGCCTTTGCTACTCTGTTCGTATGACATGACGCTCCATCTTCTTGATAAAGGTAGACATTCTTGTCAATCTGATAGGTTTCAGATAGTGGGAGTATTCCTTTCTTTTGACAGTATTTTGGACCATTCAACCGCTCGTCAACAAGAATCAACTCAGATTTTCCTCCAGATCAGATAGCGCCCCACACCATTACTCCAATCCCTCCATGTTTTACGGTCGCCTGCAGACATTCAGTGTTCTAAGTCTCGTTCTGATTTATCCAAACATAAACCTGTCTCGAATTTCAATACTGGCAGAATTTACTTTCATCTGAACAAATTACAAACTGCCAAAATTTATAATCTTTGCTCTTGAATTCTTTCGCCCAGTCCATACGCGTGCTCCTGTTAACCCCTGAAATCAAGAGCTTCTTTCTTGCAACTCTTCTTTGATAGCCTAGCTCTTTCAGAGTCTTTCTCATCGCATATGGCGACATTTCCATGCTGTTGGCGACATCTTTTACGCTCTGACGACGCTTTCTGATGACTTCCCTCTTCAGCGCCCTTTTCGTTCACTCAGACACGATGATTGGTCTTCCTGAACGTTGTTCCACACGACAATGGCCTTCTTCATTAAATTTCTTGACAATATTATTAACCATTTGATGATTAACCTGGAAAAACCCAGCAATTTCTCTATTTGACTTGCCACACTGATGCCATCCTATTATTTGCCCTCGTTGAAATTCACCAATTTCCTTACTTCCGCAAACTTGCATTGCAAAATATAAGTGAACTATCGTTCACACATTAGAGTACTTGATACTAACACGGTATTGTCTGAAAAAAAAAAGAAGATACGTTATTGAACAAGCAAAAATTGTCGTAAGTTTGCCTAAAAACTTATATCCCACTGTATAATTATTTGGTTGTTTTATAGTTATTTTCTGTTGTCTATAAAAGATTGTTGATTTTTATAGCTACAAAATGCGCACTCAAAGTAAAATTAGTTAAAGACCACATGTAATATCAAGTAAACGTTTTCTTGGAAAATAGTCATATTCAGTTTTCAATTCTTTTGATACGACAAATAACGACGTATATTGGCTTTGCATTTTACGATTGAATTCATATAAGTCAAACTGGATTTGTGGAAATGACTATTTGCCCGAAAAGATTTTTATTGGTTTATATTACCCAGCAAGCACTCAAATGAAACTTTAGAGAAAAGCGAATAACGAAAAAAAATGAGAAAAAGGATTGCCCGAGGAAAAAATGGCGGAGATGATATTAGAAAAGAAAGAGAAGTAGTGGCATTGATATACAAAGAAAGGAACAAATCAGAACCAAAATGGAAAGAGAGATAAAAGAAATGAGAAAAAAGAAAAGGTAAGTCCTGAAAAAAAAAACGGAAGAAGAAAAAGAGATCAATTTTAACAGTTATTAACGATCGATACAATCGTATATATATATATATATATATATATATATATATATATATATATATATAACGTTAAGAATATGTAATGGAGGTAATTTAATTTATATATTTTTTATTATTAATGTTTTTAAATACGCAAAATACAATTTTTTATTCAACCAAACATGCTTGAGCAAAATATGCTGCCTAAATACACACACACACACACACACACACACACACACACACACACACACACACACACACACACACACATATATATATATATATATATATATATATATATACTTCAATGACTTATAATCTAACTCAGAGTTTCACAGCTATAAATCCTCATATCAGGGTAAGATGAAATATATATATATATATATATATATATATATATATATATATATATACAGTACTGTTCGATAAAAGTAACTCACCTGATTTTTTTTACTAAATGTTCTCTTCTCGGATGAAACGAAAGTTGAGCTAAATTCAAAGGATAAGCGATCTAAAATCCGAAGAAGAAGCTTTGAAAGCTCTTTGAATTGAGCAGTAAGTACTGTCAAGCATCCGTTCAGTATAATGTTCCGGGGATGCTTTTCTTTTCATGGAACTGGTTTCTTAAAACCTATTGAAAAGGAGCGAGCAGTACAAGAGAATTTTAGAGTCTTGTCTGCTCCCTTTTGCTGAAAAGGTGCAAATCGACCCCACCAAGCTCATTTTTATGCTGGATAATGCTCCCTGTCACAAATCAAAATTGATGAAGGAATACTTTGATGAGAAGCAGGTGAGTGTTATGACATGGACGCACCAATCTCCTGACCTCAACCCCATAGAAAATTTATGGAGCATTATAAAGTACAGGCTCTCGAGAAAGCAGTTGAGCAACAAAGAGGATTTGATTGTGAATTTTATATCCGAATGGAATTCAATGATTGGAGATGAGATTTGCCAGAACCTAATCAAGTCAATGCCAAAAAGGGTTGAAAAGGTTATTCAAAATAAAGGAGGACCTATAGATTATTAAATATTTCGAACTATATTATCTATTATAAATAAATTATATCTCTATTATTCTTTATTTAAAGCTGTTCGCTTATGTTTCTATTGATTACTAGTTGCAGGAAATAAGTGAGTCACTTTTTTTGCACAAAGTTTTTCCCTAAATCTCATTTATATTCAAAATTATACTTATCAATAGAATACCTTAGGGTGAGTAAACTTTTTTACTAGGTGGTTGGGAAGGGGTCTTTATATTAGTAAGATTAAAAATTAGTTTGACCCCAAAAACAATAGGCGAAAAAATTTTTAGGTAATAAAAAATCAGGTGAGTCACTTTTATCGAGCAGCACTGTATATATATGATAAAAATATAGTATTAAACTATGCTATCAGTGATAGAACGTGTGTAAATATAAGGGTGGCCACTGATGCCAAACCGAGCGGCGGCATTATGTTTCTTCAGATTGCGTTTAAGCATGGAACATTGTTTTAATAGAAAAATCTTGTAAATTTTAACCGACGATAGTACTGGTTGCTCGGTCAATGAATGTCAAATGTTTTCTCATAAGGAAAAATATACCGAATGTATTCTCATATGGATGTCTATATATTTATGTTATAATTTTCGAATAAATTATATATATATATATATATATATATATATATATATATATATATATATATAATTTATTCGAAAATTATAACAAATATATTATAAGATCACTACAAAAATAGCCATTTTGTTTCAACACTTCTGGTGTCTTATCAGGTTCTATATTAAAAAACATCACTTAATAAGACACCAGAAGTGTTGAAACAAAATAGGTATTTTTGTAATGATTTTATATATATATATATATACACCTTATGTGCCCTAGAAATTTCATCTTTCTCTTTCTGATGTTAATTATAATTTTTGTTTTCCATTTTCTCTAAAACCGTCTTTGCTCACATGTTCGGTTCATAGTATCCTCAGCATCCTTCTGTAGAAACACATTTCTGTTGCTTCAAGTTTCTTCATCTTTGATGATATTGTCTGTCATAATGGAGGACAGATATCACGTAACAATTTAGTGTTCCTTTCCTTGTTTCTAGCGAATGTTTTTAACGACTGATAAGGTATTGCGTTTAAGCTTTTTATTTAATTTTTCTTTTGTACGTATAAGTTTTTTTTTCTGGAGATAGTGTGTAAAAATGATCCAAATTACATAGAACTAATATTATTTATAAATTCACATGTCTCTTAAGGAACAGTGTTTCTGATCAAACCAGATTCATGAATAATTATATTGGACATACCACTACATGCTTATCAAGAAGACTCATGTTACATCTCTCTGACCATAGCTCATATAAGACTTATTTAAACACACATAGAAACCTACCAAACTCCATCCACAACATTCTCGTAGAAAATACACCTATAATAGCTTCATCCACATGTAAGAAAAATGACTACAAATAATGGAAGCATTGACAAGAAAAAAGAAAAAGCCAAAACTCAATATTATCAAATATGAACACGGTCACAATGTGCTGACCGTGTTTCGTAAATAAACGAAACCATTCCTGCAACTTTAGGTACCTACATAAAAATTTAAACATTCAGTTAAAAAAATTTTTTTAATTCTTGATAATGGCTAAAAGAATAGCCGAAAGCGCACGAACATTTGATACCTCAAAGGGCAGATTGAAGGAAAAAGAGACAGAGGAAAACAACAGCCAACTTAATGAGCCTGAGTGGTGGAACAGAGTTTAGGAGAAATAACAGGAAAACAAAATTTATTAAGACCTACAAAGGAGAGGACGTCGTGAAGATCCATGATCGCCTACGTCCTGAGGGGGCACGGCACATAAATAATATATATATATATATATATATATATATATATGTTATGGTAATTTACCCACGCACGCATGGACTCTACAAGCTATAAATAGGAGCAGGTACTGCCTTTTTAGAGAGGGAAGTTTCCAGCAGTCAGCTCTGACAGTCGGACCGAACATTTTTGCTGTAACACTCTCGTTTGTATATGTTTGTATTACTGTTTCTGTTAATATATTTGTTTAACGCAATTCCTCTCTTTGTGTCTTTATTTCTGGCCCTAACAAGGCCACAACAATATATATATATATATATATATATATATATATATATATATATATATATATATATATACATATATATATATATATATATATATACATACATATATATATATATATATATATATATATATATATATATATATATATATAGGGTGTATCAAAAATACTTTTACAAACTTTAGGGGCGGGTTCCTGACACCAAAACAAGGTAAAACGTCACTATAAACATATGTCTAAAAAGGCCATCGTTGTATCTCAACACAGCAAATCATAACGAATGTTCAAAATGTTCTACGCTTGCTTCGACACACGCATACACCAGTCGGTTCATTGACTGGTGGATCCTTTCAAATACTCCCACACGGTGTCGAATGGTTTCGCAGTCCCCCATGACACGTTCATGAAGCGTCTCCGCATTATTAATGTCTGTTGTATAAACCAATTTTTTTAGGTGGCCCCACAGATAAAAATCCAAAGGATTGAGGTCGGAGGAACGTGCAGGCCATGGAACCGGTCATCTCCTACTTATCCATCTTTCTTTTATGATAGATGTCAGCCAGTGCATCGCGAACAGTGTGACTAAAATGGGCTGGATCCCTATCATGCATGAACTACATGTGTCTTTGTATTAGCAGGGCTACATCCTCTAGCAGGCCTGTAAGTGTGTTCGAAATAAAGTCCCTGTAGACAGCTCCTGTAACACGTTCTGGGAGACCATATGGACCTACCAGATAGTCATCTATAATTCCAGCCCACATATTAATCATAAACTGATGCTGGTGTCTAGCCTGTATTGTTCCATGTGGATTCCGATCCACCCACAAATGTTGGTTGTGAAATTTGTTATTCCATCTCTTCTAACAGTTGCCTCATGCGTAAACAAGACTGAAGAGACAAACAACGAATCGGCAGTTTGTGCAATAAACCATCGGCAAAAGTTCTTCCGTGGCGAGTGATGTAAGGGCGAAAGATACTGCACACGTTGCAAACGATACGGATACAGGAGCTGCTCTTGAATAACCTCCATGCAGTACTATGAGATGTACGACATGCTAGGGCCACTTGACGTGTGCTGATACCTGGAACGTCTCCGACAGCCTGTAGAATGTGTTCTTCGTGGTCAGGCATACGAGTGGATCTCGGTCTTCTTCAGTCCATAGTTTGTGGTTCCAAAGATCGTGTCTCAACAACGCGGCAATAAACAATAGCAAAGGTTGAATGACTCGGCTGTCTTCGGTCTGGAAACGCAATCTGATACAGCCGTGGAGCCTCCCGTCCATTACCATTCGCACGACTGTATGTAAAAATCATATCTGCCTGCGCACGATATGAATACCGTGCCATTGTTAAACGGAACACTTCTCACTTAACTCACTACTACACACGTTAAACAGACTAGCCACAAATATACACGAATGACAAATGTAACCTCGTCCAAATGGGAACACACTGTCATGTACTGTAAACATTTTTAAACTTAATAACTCAAAAACGAAGGATTTGTGGACATGTTTATATGGAGTTTTGTCCTTGGTTTGGTGTGAGGAACCCGCCCAAAATTTTGTAAAAGTGTTTTTGATACACACCCTCTTTCTCTTCCTCTCTGCGCGTGCGCGTGTGTGTGTGTGTGTGTGTGTAAATATGCAGTGTGCGCTAGGTAATTAAGAGAAAAATAAAAGTAAAGATATTTAAAAGAAAAAAAATCATATTCTGGATATATTTTGTAAACATGTTCAACAAAGAAAAAAGTTTATTCAATAAAACTATATACAGTTTCCTTTATTTATCCCCTGGAAAGAAATAAAATTTGTGGATAACGAATTCACTTTTAAGATACCTTTAAGCTAATTCAATTAGTAAAGATTTAAGATTAATTTTATTAATAGGTGACAACATATATAGATTTATTAAGATAAATGTAAGGATTTTATTTTGCAACAAGTATTTATAAGCCGAAGTAAATATGTCGTTAAAATTTTGAAAAAAAATGACATGCGGACGAAACGCAACGGCTAATTTTTACTTTTGTCTTTAATCATACAAAAAAGAGAAATCTGTATGCATTTAAATCTTAATCACATGGTAATTATTCTGATCAACTTTCCTCTATGATATAGTCCTGATAAACTACACCCGGCAGCAACGCTTTTGATCGGGAGATTGGAAGTTTTGAAGAGAGATGAACCTCCTCTTAACTGTTGTTACTCCCAGATTCAACCTTACTCGGGGTGGTAGTTCCTGTTAGGGTCCCAGCTATGAGCAAATACTGAACTCCCAAACAAAAATCAACAATACAATTTTTATAATAAAATGAGCAAAAATACATTTTTATAGCAAAATGACAATCAATGGAACGCTAAAAGATATAAAAATACATTTTTATAGTAAAATTACCAAGAATACATTTTATGATCTACAAATTATATATCTAAAAAAACATACCTTTAACCTGAAAGTATAAAATTATGTACAAAATATATGTAGATGAAAGCATAAAATTACGTAAAAAATCTTGAGATTTCGGCATTAAATAATCCATAGAGGTTGATATGCCACTAAACAAAATCAATCAACCAACCATCTATGGTACCTAGACTCTATGAATTGGGAAGTTTTACTCTACGCTCGCTAACGATAAGGCTGAATGCACATTGCAAGAAATTACAATCGTTATGGGAGATCTGAATGCCGAAGTAGGCAAGGATATAGATCGTGAAATAGTTGTCAAATTCAGACAAGGATCTCGTAATGAACGCGGAGAAAGATGGGTCCAATGGTGCACGGTGAATGATCAAGTAATAGTCAACACCTGGTTTCAAGAATGATAGAAAGAGCAATACAAATACAAAAGGATGTATACCTATGTTTTATAGATTATGAAAAGCGTTTGATAAAGTACGTCACAAAGAACTGCTGGAACTGGTAGGAAACCTTGATATATGCGGGAAGAATATTCGAATAACTCAGAATCTATATTAATGTTAATAGCAGACACAAAAAGGAAACTACAAGAACTCCTACAGAGGATCATGAAGGCGAGCGAGAAGAAAGGACCAAACATCAAGTGCAAGAAGACTGAATGCATGGTTGTTAGTAAAAAGAACAGTCCAATATGCAAATTAAAGATTGGAGTTAGCGAAATCAAACAGGTGCAAGAATTAAGATATATGGGAAGCGTATTGATGTCAGAAAGCGCGACACGGAAATCCTAAGGTGCATTCGGATAACGAAAGATGCCTTCCAAAAACTAAGCAAAGTATTAAAAAACTGAACAAAAATTCGTTAGAAAGGAGTACTGAATTGTTGTCATATCAGTCCTCTATACGGCATGAATGCTGGACAATCTCCTTACAGATGAAGAAGAGACTTGAAGCAACAGAAATGAGGTTCTACAGAAGGATGCTGAGATTACCATGGACCGAACATGTGAGCAACGATAAAGTTCTAGAGACAGTTGAAACAAAAAGACACTTATAATTAACATCAGAAAGAGGCAGTTGAAATTTCTCGAGCACATAATGAGGAAAGAGGGCTTGAAGTTGAGAGACAGATGAAAACAACGCACAAATTACCTGGTGGGCTTGAGTAAATGATTGGCGGAGAATGGTTTGGGAGAGATGGCAAAAAGGCAAAAGTTATTAAGAGCTACAAAGGACAGGAAATTGTGGAGAGCCACGATCGCCAACGTGCCAAAGGGACATGGCACACAGAAGAAGAAAACTAGATTGGCGGCAAAATCTCATCATTTAACCATACGTTCTATCCTAAAATTTTCTTTGCTCGCACTCGATTACAGAATTCACTTCCGACTTCTTACTTTCTAGTCAAGTTTCATTTTCAAAAATTTAAATGCAGTGTCAATCGTTATTTTCTATCTGCTTAATTTCTGTTCTTTTATTGTCCTTGCTCATTAATAATGTTTTTCCTTTTGTTATGTTCTTACACACTAAGTAACCCTCTGCGTCTTAGTGACTTTATTGTCTTGTTTGGAGTAAAATTATTAAAAACATAACAACAACAAATACAAACAAACAGACAAACATAACTGTAGGTTGATATTCACATAAGTGTATAATATGAATTTGACAATAGCCATTTTGAAATTCGACACGGAAAGTAGAACTGAAGTTTAAAATTTCTGTCATCGAGTTCAGCCAATCAGTAAGCTTCAGTTGCTGTTGTCCAGTCTAGACCACAGTTACTCAAAAGTCATTTTCTTAAATCATCGAACGGGAAGAGATTAATGTCGCTGTCAACATTTATCAAAGAATGGGGCAGCACAAAAAAGAATATATTGATTCCAGAACGTCCCATAGAACCAACCAGCTAAACGCTTCAATAGCAAGCTTAACACCAATATTGAAGTGTCGTGTAGTGTTTGTTTGTTTCCTTATTTCTTTCTTTTCAGCGGCTTTTTCGTTTTATTTTCCATTCCTTTTTGTTTCTTTCTTTCATTCGTCCTTTCCTCGTTTCGTTTTTTCCCTATTTTCTTTCTGTTCCCTTTCGTTTATATTACTTTGTTTTCATTTCTTTTTTTAAAATAAAAGCTTTTTTCAAATCATTACTCCCCAAGCAAGGCGATAATGCCACTAAGAAGCAAGAAGTTACTAAGAATGAAAGAAAATGAGAAAACGTTAATGAGGAGAAAGGACTATAAAAGAACAGGATTCGAAAAGACAGAATATGGCGATTGGCGCTACATTAAAACAGGATTGACAGGAAAGAATTTGATAGGAAATAAAGAAGCCACAAGCGAGAAGTACAAGAAAAGAATCTATCGGAATAGACCTGATATGGAGGAAAGCTCATCAGAACAATTGCCATGAAAATATTTATAGAAAAGAGAGAGGGAAATCACGTTACGACAGTAGGAAAATAACTGAAGCTGAAATGTCACGTTATAACCGATAACGTTACAGACCGTTCTTTGATTTTCTCAAGAATCTCTAGATATATAGCAGGATCAGATATGGCATCAATATTCAATCCACGGTTGAATAGTAGATTTATAGACGTGCAATATGGATTCTGTCGAGAAAAATTGTCCGGTGCGACACAGTGAATGAATTTTCCTAGCAGCAAACCTAGCAATTGATTCAATATAATCCTTTCACTTCATGTCAGTGGAAAACGTGGAAAAAAAAGAAGCGCAATGAGTTGTTTTACTAGAAGTCAGCATCAGCCAGGCAAAATGAAGGAAGGCAAAATGGTTTTCTAAGACGATTAAAAGATATCAGATTCGTTTTGGAGGCGTTCAAATTTACAAGCCATTTCTTGCCCCAGTTAACAACTGATTTTCAATATCAGCCGCCAGTTTTACTTTATCTGAGTTGTCGGACTTAATATTAAGAAAGGAGTAAATAGTAGTGTTATCAACATAAATACAGAGTTGAGAAGTGATGACATCGGGGAGGTCGTTGATGAATATAACAAAGTAAGTCCAATGGTTTAGAAGAGTGTCCGTTCAACACTAATTTCATGACTCGATTTTTTAAAAGAAAGTTTGAATCAAAGCAAAAATTCGGCCGGAGACATCACATACATTACGTTTGTGGAGAAGACCGTCAAACGCCCCTGAGATATATAAAACTACGGCCCGAACTTGGTTATGTCTTTATTTTAGTTTCGATTTTTTTTTTTTTTTCAATTTACTGATCCTGAATAAGTCTGGCCTCAGTATCGAATGGGGGAAACTTGGGCGAGGAAGTGTTGCCCTAATCATCCAAGTGAAGAAGACTAGCCCTCCTTGATAATGAGCATCTGGAACCATAGCTTTTATATGTGCTTGAAATATGTTTGTTTGTATATACGCTTTTCTACCGCAGTGTAGTATTTGTCCGATCCCTGGTTCTTTAGAGTGCCAACCGGTTACACTCTCTGACAGAGAAACTTTATGTTTTATTTTAATTTAAGTGAGAAGGAAATAAGCACCGATATTGAAGAACTTAAAACGATCATTTAGTTACTTATTTTAGTGCATTTATTTTATTAACAATTATTGCCATATGATGCAAAGAGTAGCCATTGCATTATTATTTTAACAAATTAGCCGTAAATTATTAACAATGCCATAAATATGCAACAGTAGCCGTCGATCATTTATATTATTGCCAACTCGGACTGTTTTTACATTTACATAAGTAGCAAAGTAATCGTTCTAAGTAACGTGGTTAATTGAAACAAGTGCTGCATAATTTGTTCCATTAAAATTATGCCTCCGAGTTAATTATAGCAATCTATGGCTTTAAAAATTAAAAACAAAACACAAACAAACATGACTATGTGTTTTGTTTTTAATTTTTGTCATTTGGATTTATTTTCATTTGTTTTCTATTGAAAATATTTTCTTTACATATAACTTTGAATTTTGTTATTTTTGCTGTTTTAATAATTATAGTTGATTTTATTGCAGTTTCTCCAAGAAATACAATAAAAACAATTTACCAAAATTAAAAATGGAATTAAAACGGAAAATTAAATAAATTATCTATAAATAATAAAAAAATATATATAAATAATGAACTGTACCTCTTTGTAGCTGTCGATTACTTATTTTATTGCCAACTCGTACGGTTTTTACATTTACATAAGTAGCCAAGTAATCGTTCTAAGTAACACGGTTAATCGAAATAAGTACTGCGTAATTTGTTACGAAGAAAATATACAACAATATTATTTTTATTCGTTTCCTTCTCCCCCTCCTTCTTCGCCCTTTTCTCTTTCTTTCTGAAAGTTCTCAATTCCTTCATACTTAATATTTTGATAAGTAGGTTTTTCAGAATGTGTAAATGATCCTAGTTCAGAGGCGCTGAGAGTCAATATAATTTTCCACTTCATTTCAGCGGAAATTGTGATACCAAGAAGAGGTTAGCAGCAACCATACTGATGACACGCAAGATAATGTTTTTTTTAAGATGATCAATAGAGAGCAGTTTCGCTTTAGAGGTGTTAAAATTATCAAACCAGTTCTTGCCCCAGTTAACAACAAATTGTAGCTCATTTTCCAGATTGCTGCCAATTCGATTTTATCGAACCTCTCAAACTAACTCTTTAGACTATTAACTCTTTAGTTGTATATTCAGCGTAGATATCAAGTAGGAAACTGATGATATCAGGAAGGTGGCTGATGAAAATATGGAATAGGGTAAGTCTAAGAATAAAGCCCTGAGGGAAACCCGCATTAATGCAAAAAGGTCTAAAGGAATAGCCGTTCAAGACCCGTCTTGATAAGAAAGATTGAATCAAATCAAAGAAACAGCCAGAAACATCAACTTGCGAAGAAGACCAGCATGTTAAACCCTGTCAAACGCCTTCGAAATATCTAAAGCAACAGCCCGAGATTCGCCATTGTTATCTAAAGCTTGACAGACTGTTTCAGCAATAATCGTAAAACACATCGGTGGTTGACCTCGAGAAGCGGAAGCCATATTGTTTGTCTGGAAGAAAACCCTTCGACACAAGATGCTTAACCAATTCGTAGTTGATTAGAGCGTCTAGTACATTACCAAAGAGAGGAAGAAGACTAATAGGTCGATAGTTCGAAGGATCAGACAGTTCGACCGGGTTCTTAAAAATAAGAGCAACAGAAAAGGATTTCCAAAAATCTGGAAGCAACAAGGCATTTGTCGTAGAGGTGCCAGTTTAGGGACACATTTATTAAAGACAATTGTAGTCCATATGCTTTGTGGGTATCAAGTTTGGAGATTATAGCGGAAAACATGGATGGAGTTCTAAGCTCCAAGGGCAAAGTCAGACAAAAGTACCTCTGATGAGTAGAGAGTGCAATACCATGATTCCAAAATCGACCTGCGCTACTATATAGCCTCATGAGAGGCTATACGGTATGAGCAGGTCAGTTTTGGAACCATGGTATTGCGCTGTATTTGAAAGTTAGAGTTTGAAATGTTACATTTTTTTCTCCAAATCCTTACCGTTTTTTGAGGAAACGTGTTTAAATGTTGATTTTAGGTTCAAAATCGTAGCGTTGGAATTTAATTCCGGTGATCAGTAAAAGCTTTATAGCACGGCCTTATAAAATTTATAATTTACTGAAGTTTTACAAATTGTATAGGAACAATATGCATGGCACAAGTACATTATTACTAAATCATTATGCCATCAAATAAAACCTTCATTTATTTCAAACGGAAATTATACTGAACAATTTAGCTATATTATGGTGTAACATTTTATACAGTGCAGTAGTTTTAGTGTGATTTCCAATAAACAATGCAAATTTAAAGCATTTTGTCTTATAATTTGTGCCCAGCAATATTATGGTGTTATGTACACTTTTATCTACTTTTTGTTTTTATTAATTATGTTCTACCAAATTATTTAACAAATGATCTAACAAATCTTATTTATTGAGTAACCTTTATCGTAATTTTTTATAATTTTTTTACACAGTTTTTACTTATCAAATACAGCAAAATAATTGCATAGTTTGCTTGTGGTGATTCATAATTAAAATTCTGTGTTGAGCATATTTTCCATTCAATATATCTAATACAAAAAATATCAACTTTATTTGGATTTATTCTTGAAATAGTAAAATCTTCAAGCCAGTTTGTAAGTAAAAAACCTGCAGAAATTAGGTATTTCTCTACATTTTTTCAGACGATATTTAAAACTGAATGCTCAAAAATTGGTAGAAGCTATGAATCTAATTACATAAAACCCCAGCTTTCATATCGAGTGCAATGTTGATTTTCTAAAAATAGTGAAAAGTCATCCTGCCCTACTATACAGTGACTGATTCTATCAGCGAACAATGACTTAGGCTCCTTGGGGACACGTTTGTGATCAAAACTATCACGTTGGTATAGTTGAAAAAAGTATTTCCTGTGGGCTATATCGGCTGAACTTGCAAGTGTGAACCAAGAATGTGGTTTTATCTGGTATTTACGAGAAGCCCTGAATGCATCGATACAGGCTTTCGCTCAAGAAGAAACTTTAAAGGTACAATTTTCAGTAGGATGACTAAAGAGTTTACCCCAGCTTTTTCTTCTGTGTTTGTTCAGAATGTGGGCGATCATGGCTCTCTACAACTTCCTATTCTTTGTAGCTCTCAGCAATATTTTTTACCATATCTTCGGCTACTTTTATTCTGCCATCTATTTGCACAAGCTTGTTAAGTAGATTATTCGCTGTTCCCATCTGTCCCTCTTGTCCCCTATGTCTTGTGAGTGCCAAATTCTCCAAGCCCTCTTTTTTCATTGCGCCCTAGATATTTCAACTGCCTCTTTCTGGTTTTAAGTATAAACGTTCTTTTTTTATTTTCCTTAAAAATTCTTCATTACTCACATGTGCGACAAGTCGGTAGGTCGATGTATTTCCCTGTCCCCTTTGCCTGCGATATGCCCTGGGAATAATAAAATTCTTCAAAGAAACCCCCCACCCTTCCTCATTGTGTCTAAGAAATTTCAGCTGTCTCTTTGTGATTCTGAGTATGAGGGTCCTTTTCGGCTCCATTTTCCTTACAATCTCCTCTGTCCATGGCATTTTCTGCATCCTTCTGTTGAACCACATCTCTGTTGTCTGAAGTCTCTTTACCTGTGCGGAGATTGTCTGGCTGATTGCCATATAGGAAGACCGCCATTACATAACAGTTTAGTACATTTTTTGTAACTAACAACATTTTTCTGTTTCTTAATAACTTGCTTAGCTTTTGGAAGGCATTTTTCTCTATCCAATGTGACTTCCGATTTCAGTGTCGCACTTTCCGTCCTATGTTAAAACACTTCCCAGATATTTAAATCGTTGTACTTGTTTGATTTTGGTATCTCCAATTTGTAATTTGCATGCTGGGCTGTTCTTCATTATATCAGGGCATTATTATTATTATTGTCATTATTGTTATTTCATACAACTGCATGATTACATCAGGTGTCTGGTGATTAACTTAACAGTTCAGCACTATTTTCTTTATTTCTAATGAAATTCCCTACCGGAATATGGATATATCAAGATATATCCACATATATATATATTTGACAATCAGATAGAGAGATAGAAAAAAGAAATTATTTTTGTTTAACTTAATATAAAAATAACGAAATTGAGAAAATTGGCAGACAATTGTTGATGACTTATGACGAGTGGACCAAACGATTACAAAAATGTTCGTCTACGAAACTCTAGAGTCGGGTTGCTGTATAAACATCAATCAATTTAGCTTGCTAAATATCACTTTATATAACGCCTTCTCAAACTTTTTCTTTCTTTCTTTCTTTCTTTCTAATACCTTACAAAATTTCGTAAAAAAGCAAAAAAAAAAAAACAAAAAAAACAAAAAGCGTCATTCATTTGGGATTGAACTCAAAGTAGTTCGAGTTCCCCAAATTGTCTTGCTAAATGGGCAGATAGAATTATGAGGCGGAAAGTGTTAAGGCCACAGTAGATCGAATTAAAATAATTATAAGAAGGAAATAGCTTGTAAGATGAGTTTGTGGGACTTTGCGTTACAGTAGGCGTCCTCGGCTTCTGTTTTTGTTTTTTTTTTTTTTTTTAATATTTGTCCTTCTAACTTTTTCAGAATGCACTTATCTTCTTGCTATGCAATTTAAGCTTTTTCTTCTTGTCGGTCTTCTCTCTCTTGTTCACTATTCTGCTCCTCTTCTCACTTTCTCTATGATGTTGTCTTTTTCTTTCATAACGTTTCTCGGTGTCATTAAATGTATTCTTACTTAAGGCGTTTAATCCTCCCGCGACTTCGCCATCTACATCTTCCCCTCTGTGGTACTTAACTTGCTAGTCATTCTACCGGCTGTTTGTCCATCCAGTCAGATCCATCCGCTCGTCCCTCCGTCCTGTGCATTTGCCTAGTTTTGTTGTCCACTCGGTCGTGTGTGGTACTGGTCACGTCTCGCTCGACCGTATGCATCAGTTTGGCGCCAAACTCTGAACGTGGTTACATGACGCGATTGTCGGCTGCGGGAACAAACATGGCCATATGCGGAGAAAAGTCCAAGAATCAACTTTTGGCAAGGTAATTCTGTTTAGATGAACATAAACATCCTCACATCCACAAGCATTATTTATTATGTAGCTGTGTACACTGTCATACAAAGAGACACGTACATACACTGACACACTGACACACACACACACACACACACACACACACACACACACACACACACACACACACACACATATATATATATATATGTATGTATGTATGTATATCTTTGAAACTCAGAGATGACAGAAAAAAGAAGGAGAAGGAATAAAGGAATAGTGAGAGAGCATAAGGAGGCAAGGAAATTATGATAAGAAGAAATAATCACGACATTCTACACGTGTGCGCACACACACACACACGTACAGGCGTACACATACGCACACATACACACGCGTGCACACACAAAGAAGAAGAAAAATATCAACCTAACACCATTAAAAAGCGCATAAATTATTTTTGTTTAATTTAATATAAATAATTAAACAGAGAAAATTTTGGAGACAGTGGCTGATACCCCCTGACGAGTGGATCAAACGATTATAAAAATGTTCGTCTACGAAACTCTAGAGTCGAGATGCTGAACATAACATCAATCAGCTAAGTGGCAAATTTTATATTTGTATTAATCCTATGTATATATATATATGTGTGTGTGTGTGTGTGTGTGTGTGTGTGTGTGTAAATAAGGTTAGCCAATTTCTTCAATCTCTGTAAAGGTATACTTTATTAGCATACAAAACTATCTTGCTAAATATCACTTTATAGAAAGTTTTCTCAAGCTTTCTTTCTTTCTTTTTAAGCCCTTCTTTTTAAGCCCTTCTTTTTAAGCCCTTACAAAATTTGCTCTCAATTTCTCCCTGACGTTTACTTATTTTTCAGACGAAAATAATTTGATTGATTGATAGAGCCATTTTCTACGGCTTATCAACCCTTTTCAGGTTATTTAAAGCCAGAAAATATTGTTAGATTGTAATAATTTGTTTTGGAGATAATCATTTAACAATGCAAGTCTTACTAATTATCTGGCGTGAGGAAGAGGTGGATTCTTACCTTTCCCAAGGGTATTTGCGCGTAAGTGAATATAACGAACCAGACTGGAACTGGAACTCGGATCTCCTAGTAACAATTTTGAACCATTATTCATTACACCACCTGTACATCTAAGCTTACAACACCTGGTATTACGAAGCGATTACCCATCTAGGTACTACTCAGGCTCGACGTTGCTTAACTTCGGTGATCGTACTGGAACCGGTGTTTCAACGTGAAAAATATTTAAAAATAATAAGTGTGTATACATTTATAATGCAAACTATATATATGTGTAAAATTTCAGATCTTAGCCGACGCGTTTCGTCCTCTGAGGGACTTTATCAAAGCAAATACAAGGATTTTATTTTGTAACAAATATCTATATGCAGGAGCAAAAAGGTTATTGGTTTTTAAAAAATTTTAAATTTAAAAGCGTTCAAAAATATTAATCAGTTGAGCCGAATAGTATAGAGGACACTAAGTGACACAAGTCGATCTCTAATAGACGAAAGCGAGAAAATGATGTTCTTGAAATATTTTTTTATGCAAAAATATATTTAAATTATTTTAGTTTGGGATTAATTTATGTGTGATATATTTTAAAATGAATTTAACTGTTTTCTTTTAATTTTTTAACATTTTTATAATTATGCAAATTGGTTTGGTAAAGTAGTAATTCTTTCAGAAATATTTGAAAAAAATCCGGGGTGCAGATTTATCTTTTGATTTATTAAATGCGTCGGTTACACACAGAAATAAATTCAAACACAACTTTGATTGAAAGAATGACACACTTATTAATAGAGAAAGTAACTTACTTAGATGGAAAATTCTCGAGAGTGCCGCTATCGAATCTTATCAAAATATATAGATAGATAGATAGACAGACAGATAAGGAAGACACTGAGATAGATAGATAGATAGATAGATAGATAGATAGATAGATAGATAACAGATTGACATAGATAATTAGATAACAGATTGATATATATATAAAGAGAGTGACAGAGACAGAGACAGAAGACAGATAGATATCACATTGACATAGATAACAGATTGATATATATATATATATATATATATATATATATATATATATAGAGAGAGAGAGAGAGAGAGAGAGAAACACAGATAGAACTGAGATAGATAACAGATTGACATCGATAGATAGTTAACAGATTGACATATATATATATATATATATATATATATAGAGAGAGAGAGAGAGAGAGAGAGAGAGAGGGGGGGAGAGAAACATAGATATCAACAGACTGGGATAGCTTTAAAAAATAAAAATAAACCTTACCGACAATGTGAAAAATATTATAAAAAATAATGTCTTGAAGCGAGTTTTTATGCAAAACCATTATATATATATATATATATAAACAGATTGGCATAGATAGATAGATAACACACACACACACACAAATATATATATATAATAACTTCAAACGGACTATATATATATATATATATATATATATATATATATATATATATATAGAGTCCGTTTGAAGTTTTCATGCAAATTTAATATACCTCAATAACTAGAATTTTATTTGAAAAATGTGTAAGAAGTTTCAACATGTTTTATAAGAGTTGTTGGATTTATTATAAAAACTGCAGTCTGAAGTCATTATATAGATAAAACTAATATTATTTTAAGTCCTCTGAAATCTAGTAAAAAATTTTTTTTTCCATAATATATGTTGAAACATGTGTAATGGAAAGGATCTAACAAATGCCGAAAAATAGAAAATAACAATGTTATTGATTAAAGGAATGTTCACATTGAAGATATCAAAGGAGCTTCGTATAGATCGTCGAACGATAAGAGGGTTGTTGAAAATATAACTAAGCTGAGAACTAGAATAAAAAGAAAAGGCTTCAGGAACTTGCTTCCTCGTGATGAACGTAAACTAAAGCGAGTTATAGCGAAAAGTCGCTTTTCACCAGATCTTCAGACAGGCTGGAATTGAGAGAATCAAGAAGGACAAAAGGCGTAGAATACATCGCAAATTGAGATCTGTCAAGAAATCGTCTAGGCAAACTCCTTTCAGTAAAAAAAAGAATATTTTAAAGCGTCAAAATTGAGCCAAGAAATACATGAAAATTGATTTTCTAAAGTAATTTTCATGCACGACTCTCGAGTGACACTTGATGGACCCGATGGGGGAGACAAAGGATGGATTTTATCCGACGCAGAAAGGGGTCTATGGCTAAAAGAAGGCAACAAGTAGCTGGCAGTATGATTATATGCGCTGAAATTGTTGGCCAAAGCATTATTGAACCATTCAAAACCGATGAAGGAATTAAACTGAACAGTGATAACTATTGAGATTTCAAGGATAAAACTTTCTTTGAATGGTATAAGTGCCAGCCACGCAGTTTCAAAGTGAAGTGTGTATTTATCTTTCTTTTGTATCTAAGGTTAGCCATGAAGTTTTTTTATAGTGTAAAAGGTTTACAGGAGATAAGATAATGGAATAGCCGCCATCAAAATTCCGATCTAAATCCGATGAAAAAGCTATGATCAATTGATGAAATTATATGAAGGTCGCAAACAATATGACATCAAATCTAGGCCGGTGAGTACTATACTTTGGAGGACAAACCTGATTTGTGGCCCCGGACAGTGCTTTGTGACCCTAACTATCATATCAACATTTGCCTACATTTACATATGTTACAAATTAAACTAAGCACAACTAACTATTAAAGGATGAATATTTTTTGCGGATTTTGACATCGTCCCGGGGTCTTTTTTTTGTCCAAATCTGTAAATGTTTTGCTCATGATAAGTCTCGAAAAAACACTATAAAAATTCAATATTTTTTATTCATAATATTGAACATGTTAAAAAAATTCAGACGCACTATATATATATATATATATATATATATATATATATTACACGAATCATTCATACGAAAAGCATGAATGATTCGCGTAATATAAATTGAACCCGCACCACATAATTGATATATATATATATATATATATATATATATATATATATATATATATATAGTGAGAGAGAGAGAGAGAGAGAAAGAGAGGGAGAAAGAGAGAGTTATGAACGAATATAGCTTTAAAAAAAAATTCACATTAAACCGCAAACGAGCAAAAAGACCTCAAACGGAAAACAAGCTTTAAGGTGATTTTTTATGCAAAAGCATTATAGATACATATAAATCGATGGACATAGATAGATAGATAGATAGATATCAACAGACTGAGATTGCTTTAAAAATTAAATCAAACAGTAAAAGAACAGAAAGTAATCTTTAAAGAATTTCCTACATTATTTCACAGCCTTTTTTATATATCATAGTTTAATTTTTAAGAATAAGAAACAAAATTGAAAAAAACGTAAAGATTAACGAAAAAACATTAACTGTTTATTGATTTATTCACAAACTCACCACTCCTTAAAACTAGCATAGTTCCAATAATGAATAAAGTTTTAATTAAAATGGTTTCAGACCTGTGCACTGTCACTAAACAACTCTTCCAAGTGCCTTAATTAATGTCGAATCGTTAAGCATTGCACAAACTCATTATTATAAAAACACTAAGCTCATAAAATATACTGAACATTTTTATATGAAAAAGGAGGCAACAGAAATGTTGATCGTCTAAGAAAGGGCTCTCATCTCATCACAGATTATTTCTATCGTCAAGGGTTTTTTTATTGGATAAATCAATACTCTCTACCAACTCCGTTAACACTCGTTTAATTATTTTGAATTTGAGGGAAAGAAACCGCAACTATATTGAAGTAGAATTGAAGTAGAAAGGCTTTAAATTATGTCCCAGAGAGAGAGAGAGAGAGAGAGAGAGAGAGAGAGAGAGAGAGAGAGAGAGAGAGAGAGAGAGAGAGAGAGAGAAAGAAAGAAAGAAAGATGGGAGAGAGAAAGAGAGAGGGGGAACAGAGAGTGAGTCAGAGGGCGGAGACGATGGGAAAATGTCGTTGGAGTTTTAAACGTTAATTGGTCCATATTATTTTAATCATTTCACCCTCAGCAAAGTAGGAATGCCACTATTACGCACTGGGTTACAGGGAATGAAACAGAGAAAGAATGAGTATATTGAGAATTGATGAAAGAACAAAAAAATGAACGGGATTCAAGATGGCGATTGACGTTGCATATAAATTTTTGAAGGTTGTATTTATCAGAGAAGCAAGTAAACGGAAGGGAGTTTCACAGGCAGGAAGTACGAGAAAAGAAACTGTTGGAGTAGATGTGGCAGTTGCATTTAGCTATTTCGACAGTAAACAGGTGGGACCAAGATGTCAATCTAGTAATAAGCTTAAAGTCATATAGTTGTGGCACCAGGAAAAAAGCTTGTCAGAGCAGTTGCCATGAAAATATTTGTAGAAAAGACAGAGGGAAGTCATGTCGGTGAGAATGTGACTGAAGTCGAGGGGCCAAGTCAGGATCAATTACATTACGTCTTTGCCATTTACAAATAAACTATCAATCTATTTGTTATACAGTCATTAATCTATTTGCTATACAGTCATTAAACACTAAACATGCATTGATTTTATTGAATACGTCTTTTAGATTGGAAATTCACAAGTATTTTAAACTATCGACCTCTTCCTAGAATCTTTGATCCCTCATCAACACCCAGGCATTTTTTAAATCATTTCACCCCCAAGCAAGACGATAATGCCACAAAGACGTAAGGGGTTACTGAGAGTGAAAGTTTTTCATTTCCAACCGGAGATCTTGTATTATGGGTGTCCTCAATCAAGTCGTACGATTCCAGATAGATGGTACCTTTCGCAGGATATTTGCAGGGCCAAGCAATGCTGACTTCTGAAGCGATGGATACTAGGCTTTATTCCTTAATGCAGGACTTTAGATTCGGTCGTATTGTTCCCAACTGGGACGATTGTGGCCTGGACGTCCTACATTTTGGCAGCCTCAATTCGGAGGTCGGTATACTTCTTAACCTTTTCAATTTAATATTAGGATCTAGTCACATCAATGAAGCATCTTTTTCTTTTTCTTTTTTTTTTCCAGCGAAGGTCATGTCTGGTTTGGCGGAATCAAGCATTCTATCTTATTCTGGTTGTTTTCAATCATCGTTTCTGGCTTGTAACGGTACCATTTCTCGTACCATTATATTATTATTATTATTATTGACTATTCATACCAATTGTAATTGATGATTTACACTTGAGACGAAGTGCTGTTAAGTTTCCTCGATAACCCAACACTCTTCCCAATGTTCTATTTGTTTTCACCACTGCTGTTGTCAGGATAGTGACGACTCTCCTGATTTCTAGTTTTTTCAAATTTTCTCTACGTTTTTCGGGGGTGTTCCCAGTACTCCGTTAACAACTGGCACGATTATCGCCATCATGTCACACAGCATTCTCATCTTTTATATTTCCTATCAATGTGTGGTCTATCGGAACAAGTGCATTTGTGCAAAAATGAACGATGGAATATGAACTCGGGTGGAATTTGAACCCAATAGGCCAATTTCACTTCCCACGAACGTCTCCGCAGAGTCATACCCATATTGATTTACCTGTTATTTTTTCGGCTTCTTTTTTTTTTAAGTGTTCATAGAATTGTTTTTTTTTCTTCCCATTTTTTTAAAATTTTCGATTTTACAAGCTTCTATTCATCCTCCTGTTTGTTTAGTGGAGTTTTTGGTTTCTGTTAACTGTCTGTTCATGTGATTATCATTATTATTATCATCATTTGTGCATGTTATGTTTCCTACTTTGTATCCTGTAGAGCCGGGTTCAAACTATGGACCATAGGCTCTATAGAAGAATTGTCATTTAATAGATAACACTTTTCTTAGTATATGAGATGTTCCTAGTAGGGCGATATTCTGGGCAACTTGTATGTTGATGTTACCGGGGAGACTGTTAGTAAAATTGTCCATTCATTTTCTCACAAGGCCCAGAGGTCAGATTACTGTTGGTACAGTCTCAGTCTTCATTCCCCACGTCCTGTTAATCTCGATCTCCAGGACCTTGAATTTGAACAATTTACCGATAATTTTCATGAAGGTGTTTCTTTCAGATGGTACTGCTATGTCAATAAGCATACACTTCCTGAATTTCTTGTTTTTTATCATAATATTAGGTCTGTTAGCTTTTATTTCCTGTCAGTTTGAATTGGCATGTCTCAGAAGATAGTTACATCATTATTTTGCGTAACTGTGTCTGGTTGGGGCTCATACCATCTCTCAGTGGTTTCGATTTTGTTGGGTTGAGGTAAAAGTAATTTCCGTTTTTTGAAACTAAATTTAATGGCGAATATATCATCCTAACTACTAATGATAAATGGCAGTTAAGAATAAATTTGGTGTACATTAACTTACCTTAGTTTTTGCATGTCAGTAGCAGCGTGCACAGTGGATTAAATGAGAAATGTTGCTCTCCTCCTTGACAATGCAGGGTCGTATACAGCAAAAATAACACAGGACAATTTTGGAACTCGGTTGGTTTGTTCTACCACACTCGCCATATTCATCTGATCTCGCACCAACCGGTTATTACCTTTTTTGATCGCTGCAAAACGCTTTGAGGATAACTTTCTCTAATAGAAACCAGATTCAAGAGTTCATAAAAACCTTTTTCTCATCAAAACCTGTGGAATTTTACTGAAAAAGTATGAAAGAACTGCCTGATAAGTGGCAACAAGTCATTGCAAATGATGGCGAATATATAACTGAATAAAATATAATTGTATTTTATTTTTTGAAGAATGAAGTTGATAAACGGAAATGGGAACTAGTTATGACTAAACTTAATAAATATATGCATATCCTAAAAAAATGACGTACATCAGTCGGTTAATTCGAGTTTTATTGCGAAAGCATTGACTTGCATAATAAAATCTGACATAGTGGATGATGATGGCAGAATAAAACAGTTATATTCTCTGATTAAAAACCATTCGGAATTAATATTTTCTTTGTTTCAAAAGTAGTTTCATATAGAATTTCATGAGAATTTGTCTTCATAATTTAACTTAAAAAACAAATATGAATGAAAGATGATTGACTAATAGAAATAAAATCAACTATTTCACCCCCAAGCAAGTCAATAAAGCCACTAAGACGTAAGGAGTTATGGAGTGTGATAGAATATGATAGAAAGAAAACATTACGGAGAGAGAACAATAAAAGAACAGGAATTAAGTAAACAGAAAATAACGCCTGACATTGCATTTAAATCTTTGAAGGTCAAACTTGACTGGAAAGCAAGATGGTTCCATAAACAAGAAATACGAGGGAAGAAACTGCTAGCAAAGAACTTACGGTTCGACTGTAAAAGTCTAGGTACCAAATAGGATTCGAAGTCAGAAGATTATCATTGATAACTCTCTTCTCCAATTTGCGGAGCCTAGTTACTATATTCTTAATACTTGATATAATGCAATGATATCACAATGATAAAATCGGTCAATAATTAATTATAACTATTTATACTGCGACTCATGCACGCAATTACAAGTAATTCATGATAATATTTTAAATTTTGAAATCATATTTATTTTGACATACGAATTTTTTAAAACTGTTTCTAAATCTTTGATTGTCTTTCAATCATACCGCCTCACCTGCTATCCTCTTCTGTCACAGCTATGACGCGTGCTGCACCATTTGGGAACCACTGCTTTAACCTATGTATACCTATTACGTCGACAGCAGTCGTGATTATAGTGTCCTTGTAAACTCCACGATCATTTTGTACGAAAGTGAATGTCACAAACTTTACTGGGTTTCGAACTGGGTTCGTCGATTTCTCATTCTGAGCCGTTCATCGTTACACCAATTTACATCTTAATCCTTTAATAAGACTCTTTAATTTTCCCTTTTGGACAGGACCGTAGAAAAGAACTCGTGTTTAGTGGACATCAGCAAGAATAAATCGGCGCGTGGACGCTGGTCTCACCTTTCACGAACTTTAGATGTCAAGAATCTGATCCAACAAGTGCTGGAGATGAATTCGCAATACAATTATGTAGTCAGCGTTATCTCCAAGCCCCCTGAACAGAGGCAGCAGTCAGAATGTGAAGAACTGATAGGCTGGTTCAAATCCCGAGTGCGTAAAATATTTACCAATCTTAAAATGGGTATGTAATTTATTGAATTTTTTGTGTGTTGAGTTATAATTACATCGTTTTAACATCACTTGTTTCACCAGCAAGTCTTTTCATTCTAGTTGATTTCGGAAATGCTGTCGTCTAAATGTTTTTGATTCTTTGTCGGATTTCCTTTCCTTCGAATCTTTTTGCAAGTTTTTCAGAAGCGCGCCAAAAGAGTCCAACGACTTATTCAGTTCTCTGGCAATATACTTTCCTACCGTTTCATGCTCATTCAATTTTACTCGTCCGGAACAACAAAATCCACTCCCTGTCAATCTTATTTATTGTCTACGGTGGCTAGATCTGGTTTCTTGGTCTAGATAAAGTGATCTGTTTTAATAGCAAATCTCAAGATAATTCTATAAGAATTCTAAAAAAAATATTCATAATCAGTCATCAATGCATCTGTCAGTTGTACTTTGACTCCGTGGTTAAAATGCTGAACAGAAGTGAAGTGCGTCGGACTTCACACAACATAACAGGACAATCGAATATAATTTCTAAGAATTTAAAAGCACTCCTACAGAATTTTTTAAAAACTGAGACACAATTGTCAGACATAAGTTGAGTAACTGACTATATCAGCAAGGCGATTGGATATATCGTTTTCTAATCCACTAAACACCAAACAAGAATCTTACATAAGATCATTTAAAACTTGATTGGTACTCGACTCTGAACTTTGACATGCTCTAGTTGCTATGTACAAAATCGACCAGTAAGAACTTTAGACGTTTTGTTTACCTATAAGAGGATTAGATCTACATAGATTAATAGGATTAATAAGAGAATTAAATTTGTATGGAGTAATCTGAGGATTAAATATGAACAGAGTTATTACAGGATTAAATTTGTATAGAGTTGATTGATGATTGATTTGTTTGTTTAGGGCATGTCAACTCCTTTATTAGTCATTTAATGCCGAAATTTAATTGAGAGCTTTGAAGTAATTTGGTAATTTTGCTATAAATATGTATTATTGGTAATTTTTTTAATAAGATCTATTGCTTGTATTTCTACTATAAAAATGTATATTTATATTTTCAGTGTTTTGTTTTGGGTTCACTATTTGCCAATAGCTGGGACCCTAACAGGTGCTACAACCCCTAGTCAGGTTGAACCTGGGAACAACATCAATTAAGAGGTGGTTCTATACTCCTCAAAACCCCCAATCTCCCAATCGGAGGCTTTGATGCCGGATGTAGTGTATAGTCATACCCAGGTCTACTGTATTCGAATAGCGTTATGACAGTATTAAATTTGTATAGAGTAATGTGAGAATTAAATATGAATAGAGTTATGACAGAATTAGCTTTACATACCACTATATGGTAGGATTGAATTTAAATAGATTAATAGGAATATTAAATGTGCATATGGTAATGAAATGATTAAATTCGAATAGATTAAAGAGAAAATTAAATTTGCATAGAATAATGAGAAGGTTGAACAGATTAAGACGAGGAATACATTTGAAAAGAATATAGAGAAAGTCAAATTTGTATAGACTAGCAATAGGATGAAATTTGCATAGCGTACTGGGAAGATTAAATTTTAATAAATTAACGAATGGATTAAATTACTCTCTATATAATTTGATTTTTGTTAGTCCGTCTGTCCATCACACCCTCTAAAATAGCCATACAATGATCGACCGAAACTAAGGCGTTAAATTACCTCCCAGAGAGAGAGAGAGAGAGAGAGAGAGAGAGAGAGAGAGAGAGAGAGAGAGAGAGAGAGAGAGGGGGCGGAGACGATGGGGAAATGTCGTTGGAGTTTTAAACGTTAATTGGTCCATATTTTTTTTTAATCATTTCACCCCAAGCAAAGCAGGAATGCTACTATTACGCACTGGGTTACAGGGAATGAAAGTGAGAAAAAGAATGAGGAAGATTGATGAAAGAACAAAAAATGAACGGGATTCCAGAAGATAGAAGATGGCGATTGACGTTGCATATACATTTTTGAAGGTTGTATTTATCAGAGAAGCAAGTAAACGGAAGGGAGTTTCACAGGCAGGAAGTACGAGAAAAGAAACTGTTGGAGTAGATGTGGCAGTTGCATTTAGCTATTTCAACAGTAAACAGGTGGGACCAAGATGTCAATTTAGTAATACGCTTAAATTCATATAGTTGTGGCACCAGGAAAAAAGCTCGTAGTCGTAGCACTAAGGGAGACAGCTCATCAGAACAATTGCCATGGAAATATTTCTAGAAAAGGCAGAGGGATGCCACATCACGGCGGTGAGAAAGTAGCCGAAGTCGAGATACTAGATCAGGATCGATTACATTAGAGACCCTTCTTTGAATTTTATCAAGAATCTCGATATATATAGTAGGAGCATAAGACCAGATATGACAGTAGTGTTCAGTACACCTAAGAATGGTAAATTTATAAATGTGCAAGATTAATTTTGATGAGATGAATTGTTTGGCACTCCACAGTGAGCCAACCTTCCTAGCAGTAGACCTAAAAATTTTCAACATAGTTTCACAATTCTCAATAGGATGATTAAAAATGACATTCCAAGGGTCCTCGCGTCCCAGTCAGTCCGTTGATAACAGAAAGATGTTCTGTTAATAGGGAGTTCTTGCTTGATGGGAGAACAGAAAGAGATATCTATAGACACTATCGTGTAGTCGAAGTTGCTAAGAAGACAGAGCTGCAGAGCACGACATGAGTCCAGGGAGAAGGTAAGGAAGAGTCCAATTAGAGAAGCATGTATGTCAGTGTTGAATAGATTAACGAGAAGATTAAATTCATATAAGCTAATGAGATGATTCAATTTGTTTAATAAGATGGTTAAATTTTCATAGAAGAAAGAGTGGGTTAGAGTTTCCATAAAAATCAGCGCATTGTTGTAATAAGATTTAATGTCAGTAATGTTTTCTCCTGTATTCTTTACTAATTTTAACACATTTTGGCTAGGGCTCTTTGCCCAAAAAGTTTTGGTTAGGGCTCTTTCCGCCTTTTGTTGTATCTGTTCAACTTGTTCTAATCTTTCAGTCAAATCTAGTTCAGTGCATCCTAATTAGTCGACTCATGACGATTGGATTTTTTACTAAATTTTACCCAATGTAAGGCTCAAGGTAGAAAGCAAGTGAATGAGGTGCATGATATGAAAGTAGGAGAAGGAAGTGAAGATTATGAGGATATGGAAGATAGATAAGGATTGACCTTAAACATGAAGATGTTAAAATTAGAGTTCAGTGAAACACCCACGCGGGAATCTGCCCCACAAAGTAGCGATTCTTGGGAAGAAGCTTTCTGGGTGGAACATCTATCTTACCAAAGAAAGGCGGAGGAATGAGGGTGATTCAACACTGTGGATGTAGCAAGTTTTGGCTACAGAGGTCTAAACTGGTGGCATTAAATAATGGACTTCCTCTGAACATTTGCTATGAAAGTAGTGATAGGCTTGCGACGTCGCTACTTCCATAGATTAACTACACAATAGCAGTGAGACTACCTTGAGACGAACTGTGACACTAACTTGCTAGCTCTCACCTCATGGTAATCTTCCATTCTAAACTCTTGTTTATCACTGTCATTTGAAAAATTTTTGAAGGGCACGTGGGAATGATATACATTCAAGTCAGTTAATAATACAACGAAAGAATGATACAATTAAAATCTTTCCTGATTGATGGTTATCAAATATAATACAGCGAGGAAAATAGCAGCTGTATTTCGTTATTGAATGCGGTGGTAAATGATTGAACCCTCCATCTTTAGCACAATGAGGAAGGTGTTGCCGCAGGGTTGGAATCTCCAACACTAGACTTTTTTTTACAAAACGGCGAACAGCAGAAAATGACAAACATTACAGAGAGGAAGCAGAAGAGATACTCCATTTTCATCCCAAATTTAATGTCTATAATCAAAATAAAGGATACAATTATTTACATTATTCGGACTATTGTCCTCATCTTTGTCGCCATATTTATTACAACATTTCGGCCGTTCTACGCTCCGGCCTTCTTCAGGTGGTTGGAATGTCGAACTGAACCCTTTATTTCGCTCACTGGGGTAGACTGCTCTACTTCCACGTGCCATGTTCAGTGAGCGAAATAAAGGGTTCAGTTCGACATTCCAACCACCTGAAAAAGGCCGGAGCATACAACGGCCGAAACGTTGTAATAAATATGACGACAAAGATGTGGACAATAGTCCAAATAATGTAAATAATGTACATAATACCTCATCTCAGAAATATAGACAGATACTAAAGGATAGAATGCATCACAAAATATCGACCCTTTTGCGGTATAGAGATGTGTACTCGTAGCAAGTAAGAGTACTGGTGCTAAGCAACTTTTATCTCCGAAGGTATCTGGTTTGATGAGTTTCGCTTTCTCCCAAAGAGTACGTGTGAGCCGTTATTCTGGAAAAGTAATGATATCGAGATGCAATTGTAATGGCGGTATTATCGTTAACAAAAAATAGTGGAAGTATCAAAGTAACAAATAGACATAAGACTTGGTTGAAATAAGAAAAAGGGTTTTTATTCTCCGTATCTTACAAAGTTCGATCGTTTGCTCGTTCCGTGGCATCGTTGAAGACTGAGAGTTCAATTCAGGTTGTAGTTGAAATAGACACGTCGATAAAATAACACGTATTATTGCATTGTAGTAGTGGAGAGTTAGCCTCTGCTGTGGCCGCTGGTTTTGTTTGGTTCCATCTTAAATCAACAATGTATTTCCGACCATTTTTAAAATCAACTTGAGATTTTTCTTGTTAAATAGTTGAATTTTAATACATTCAACCTTATGTATAAAAGTGAATTTTATATTCCGTGTTTTTCAAGACTTAGCCTGAGCAAAACAAATTCACGGATTTGGGCGAAAAAAAAAAATAGCGTAGAATGACGTCAAAATTTTCGAAAATTTTTCATCCTTTAATAATCAATTGTGGTTAGTTTAATTTGTAACGTATATAAATGTAGGTAGAAAAAAACAAAAACAAATATTGATAAGATAGCGAGGGTCACAAAATACTGTCCGGGGCAACCAATCAGGCTTGGGTCTACCTCTGTCGCGGAAGTCGGAGATAGTACGCATCGGCCCCGGACATTAACATGTTACTTTGTTACACTCCTCAGTTGGGTACAAGTACGAATTATCCATCTCGTCATTATCATCGAAGTTTTATATTTATAAATCAGGAAATATCACGCAAAATACGCTTCTCAATTCACATGAGTCATCAGTCTGACAATCCCTGCCACACACACACGCACAAACACACATCCACGCATACGAATAAGTACTGAATCAGTCTGGTATGCTTTTTTCGATATTTCTGTCGGATGACTCATTCTTGTTAATACTGGTCTAGTCTCTTCCATCATAACCCTGGCTCAATCGTTAAATCGTCTTCTTTTTTTTTTTTTATTTCAAATCAAGCAAATTCAAGTAAACATTGAACGCGGCATGACTTATCTATGCCATCAGTGATCAGACGAGATAAAAAAAAAACAAAAAAAAACTGTAAATTCTCATTAACCAAAGCAAATACTGAGTTGTTGAGTTACATGCATGGCCATTACTAGCAGGGCACTGAGAAGACTGTCATCCTGAAAATCATAGACCCCCACCTCCGTTAAAATAATGTGAACTAATTTTAGTGCGCAAACTGGTTTAAAAGTCGCCTTCCACTAAAAACACAGGCGATGGGCCTGGTCATATGATTCTACAGAAAGAAAAATCTTTGCTTTAGCCAACAATAAAAAAAAATGGCATGTCCCTTCAGGATGTAGGTGACCAAAACACACCGCATATTCCTTTTTTATTGCCTGTAAATTGCTATTTCTTTTTTGGAAATAAATTAGTAGAATTCCAAACTGTAGAGAAGGCAACAGATTTCCTGTTGCCTTCTCTACAGTTTGGAATTCGGAGATTTTTCTTCACTGAGACTGGAGAGGGATAATCCCCGCCAAGTTAAAAAAAGAAAAAGAAAAAGAAAGATATGAGCACGACAATAAAACATTCGCGGAGACCCAGGCTCTGGCACACGTACGCGACAGATGGAGGAAAATAGTGGACGAGTCCTTCCGAGATTAAGGGCGAAAGAAGATTAAATCTAGTTGTCACCCAAATTCAATAGAGTCGTCTACTATACTATTTAATCCACAGCAAGCGGAAGAAGAGGCGAATTTATGCATTTTCCAAGGGTATTAGTTCGAAAGTGAATGCAAAATAGACCGGAACTCGAAATCGGTTCACAGATTCTACTTTCCGAGTCGATATCTGTTAGACTGAGCATCGTTATATATATATATATATATATATATATATATATATATATATATATATATATATATATATATATATATATATATATATATATATATATATATATATATATATATGTGTGTGTGTGTGTGTGTGTATTATATATATATAAAATACTATAATATTTCAGTCATTTTTGACCCTGGGGAGAAAAAACTCAGGAACAATCACACTCGCTTTTTTCCTCATAGAGCACACATAAATTTTACAATGGTTTCTTATTGTTATGACTGTGTTTGCAATTGACAATTTTATTTGTATTCAACTTGCGTAACATATACGCATGCGCGCGGGCACACACACACACACACACACACACACACACACACACACACACACACACACACACACACACACACACACACTCAATTACACTAAATGAATTTCAAAAGTATTACGCCCATCATCTTAAATAACAGATTGTTGCGGATTTGTGATGAGTTGGATGTGTCAGAAGGTTAAATTGTGTGAAGGCATGAAATGGACGTGTTCGTTAAACATTCATCCACAACAAATAATATAAATAAACATTTAAAGGCAAATCAATTAAAAGAAATCAAGGGGAGGCAACGGAGTTAAAAAGATTTAACAAGTAACATGCATTTATATACTTTCGACATACACAGAGTGAGTTTAAGATTAATGGTTAAGTGTGATGAGTTAGACAAAAGTGTAAGGAATGAACATGCAGAGATTTGGTGTATGAAAGTTTGTAGTTCAAGTTAGTCTGTGAAATTAAACAGATTAAATTCTGCAGGGTGAAAATGTCACTTGTGTGAGTTCAGATGTTAGTGTTTATGCGTGTGATAGTTGTATATATTTCTTTAAAGTCTTAAGGAGTTATGTACCTTTGACTGGATTGATAATAATTGACTAATGTATACAATTACTACTTTGTAGTGAATAATACCACTTTTTCTAGTAAATTGTAAGTTGAGTTCTTGAGAGAGAAATTGTGATTGTTGAGTCAGTAAATTGACGCGCGAAAGGTTGGTTGGGTCAGTGTGCTGACGCGCGTGGAGTTTGTTGGCATCTCTCGAAGATTCAGATCCTGACTGTATGTCGGCGCGCATGGTGGTTGTTGAGTCAGTGTGTTAGCGCGCGTGGAGTTTGTTGGCATCTCTCGCAACTTGGTTACTGACTACCTGAATCAAATCAAGCAATCCTATTTATTTACTTTTTGGATTTCAAACCGGCTCCAGATCGGTGAGCGGAAATTTTTTTCCTCGCGTGCAGGCGATTTGATTGGTCGGAATTGACCAATCAGCGAGCTAGTTTTGAGGAGATTAGCTAATGAATGCTTGTCGTATGATCTGTATGTATGTATGTGTGTGATGGTGATGATAATCACCACAGGAGAAGAGTGCATTTTCCCGCGGGGCGTAACTGGCAAATATGGAGGATTCCATTAAGATATCCCAGTTGGTAATGTATGGTAATGCAAAAATTCATAAACCACGTTTCCCTCTCCGACCTATTGTATCCCAAATGCCTACACCCGTATACCAACTATCAAAAACCATCAACCACATAATTTCTCCATACACATCCAACAACTACAGCATAGCATCAACTAATGATTTCCTCCACATCTTGAAAGTAGAAAATCACATAGGAAATACTATGGCCTCGCTAGACAACGAAAACCTCTTTATTAACATCCCAGAAACAATCAGCATAATTAGAGATTGTGTCTATAAACACTCGACAATACCTCCCCCCAAAATCCGACCCGTTATCTTCCAGAAACTACTCCTTGCTTGTACCGTAAAAGCTCCATTCTATGACCATAATGGTAACACACGTATCCAAATTAACAGTGTTAGCATGGGAAACCCTTTAGGGCTTATTTCGCTGATTTTGTATATCCTACATTGAAAAGAAAATATTTAAAACAACCGATAAACTTGAAATCAACACAAGGTACGTGGATGATATTTACGTTTTGATAAAAAATAAAGATGAAATCGCAAAACTAAAATCAACTTTTGAAAAAAGATCAACACTAAAATTCACATATGAATCCATGGTTCATAACATCCCATTCGTCGATGTCGAAATAGTGCTAAAATCCAACAAATTCACCATTTACCCGTATAAAAACCCACTAGTACAAACTCTTGTTTTCTAAAATATGATAGCCAATACCCAGAAAGATATCAAATAGCAGTGATAACAAACATCCTAAAATAGATCATACCAAAATTCCTCTTCCCAAAGAATATTTTTAAGCGAACTAAAACACATAAACGAACACTAGTCAACAATAATTTTCCCAACTACATCATTGATAAGCAAATAAAAGTATTTTTACAAAACATACAGCACCACAAAACAGCAACGTAAGTTATTGCAACCAGATTCACAATAATTATAAGCAGGATGAATCATTAAACACCATATTCTGCTGTAACTCTTGGGAAACAAAGTTTATAATATATTATAGAAAATGGAACCGTCACCAACCGAAACAACCCCAACAATTCTAAACTAGCGGAGACCATTATAGAGTACCAATTCCAATGCCCAGTACAAGACTGTGTTACTTGTAAAAAATCAATGACCTATATCGGACACACCACTACCTCCTTAAGTACACGTCATACATGCCACCTTTCGAAGCAGAGTATGATTAATAAACATTTATTAACTCATAATTTACAAGAACCTCTAAGGAAACGTTTCTTTTCAGGCCATATAGTCGTATACAACTCATCATTAGGAAGGCATTGCTTATAAATACCATTCTCCCGTTGTCAATCTTACACTATTTAGCAGTGAGGATGGCGTGTTAAAAGTTTTCTCAAAATAGAAGTGATGCCCTGGTCAACTGGCCGCACATAGTACGTGACCCCCAAAAAGCATACAACTCTAGCCGCACGTACTCCACACAGAAAAACTCCCATGTAGAAGCCACAAACTGAAATTCACCATCCAAAAGAACATCCTTTTTAATGGCTATAAAACTAGTTGAAAGCGCTCGGAACAATTATACCTATGGACAATTGCTATATTCTTTAACCCCTGAAAACCAGAAAAATGTTAGAATGCTGGAAAACCCCAATAAAAGATTAATTAAATCTTCCTTGTCGATCGTTTTCAATCAAAGATGCTTGAAAGAAAGGTTGCTGGCCAAATACACATTAATATATATATATATATAGATAGATAGATAGATAGATAGATAGAGAGAGAGAGAGAGAGAGAGAGAGAGAGAGAGACATATATATGAATTAATATATTGAATGAAGCAAGTTGAAAATGCAGGGTAAATAGTTGTGGGAAGTTTGTATTTATGGGAGGAGGAAGATTTCATTTTATTGTAGGAGGGTTTACCACAACATTAATACTGGAGCAATCTTCTCCATCATAACGTTTTTACTTAGAGATCTACCTTCCCTTTTTTTTCTCTATCAAAAGAATTCGAGTTTTTCCCAGTCACCAAAGAGAGGTCAGCCACATACGAATGGCAAATTTCAAATTATATATATATATATATATATATATATATATATGTGTGTGTGTGTGTGTGTGTGTGTGTGTGTGTGTGTGTGTGTGTGTGTGTTTGTACACAAGTGAATGTAGCAAATTGAAATAAGGTTAAACAGTTGCGGTCGAAAATTTTGTGGGGGGCTGAAGTTAGAAGTTTAAGAAATAATAGCAATGGACAAAAGAAAATAAAGGAGAAATAAAAACATCAAAAACAAAACAAAAAATTTACGCACAATAAATTGCACACGGCATTGGTGAAACCAATTAACAAATCAGACTCCTTGTAGTTCCTATTTTTTCCTACCTTTCTGTCAATGATATTCTGAACATGCTTTACTAGAATGTCATTGAATAGGTTATTTTTGTTATGCACGTCGGCGGTCACCAAAATGTTGTGGAGTCGTCACACCATAGCAGCAGAAATTAGCCTTGTGTTCACTGAGATAAAAGCATATTGATAGGAAATAACACGTATACAAATAACAGGAAAAGCATGGTAAATTGTATCTTAATTTCATACAATTTATTTATGTTTTTGTGTGTATTTTTTAGGTTACAATTATTTTATGGTACTTGTGATAAAAGGGAGAATTTACTCCGTACTATTACAAGCCATATCACAAAGAGAAGTTGGACATGAGTTGCGCGTACCAAGATTTGTGGCGAAGAGATCGAATTTAACGTCTTTCGGCGGGATGTCCGTATTTCCGGCAAGCACAGTTTTTGTTGCATGCCGGGAGTATTTTTATTATTTTTAATTTTTATTTAATTTATTTTATACAACGTTTTTATGTCATTTTAAAAAATTTTATTTTATCTTATTTATAACTTCCATTATTATTATTTTATTTATAATAATAATATTCATACAAGTATCACATTTCTGTCGCTTCAAGACTTTTTATTATCTGTGAGAATTTTGTCTAGCATTCACTGTTATATAGAATTTTGTCTATTATATAGCCGTTGCTAACGAAATTTTCCTATTTTTTATTGTGAGTATCAGCTTCTTTGTATTTTTTTTTCTTAAAACTTCCCTGTTATTCGCATACTCTGTCCAAGGTATTCTTACCATTCATCGACAAAACTACGTCTGTGTCTCTTCATTTGTAAGGAGATTTTCCGGCTTAGAAAGTCGTAATATTTGCCTTCTGTTTATCTCGCGAGATAATCGTAGTGTCGTGTTTTGGTAAATAATCAGTCCTTTTGGTGAGCAGCTTCTCGAGTGGCTTAACAGTCCAGTCTTTGCATGATACTCTCTACAGCAGGAGTGACAAACAAAGCTGCGATGTGAAATGAAGGTCTGAGATTACTCTCTCTCTCTCTCTCTCTCTCTCTCTCTCTCTCTCTCTCTCTCTGCATTCTGCGTTGTCTTCTGATTTCCAACAGTTGATTTTCGATTTTTTCTATCTTCGTGGGTCCTCCTTGAACAGTTTGACACCAGCTGCTTTGATCGTCTACTCGCTCTTCCTAACTACCAAGCTATCAGGGTCGATGGTTGAGTTCATCAATGTGATAAAGTACTCCTCTCCACTAGCCATAATGTCTGGCTCTGCACAAGTTGAACATGGACATAAAACTCGTAAAATGATGTCTCTCGGGTTGTGCTCTCACTGGTCGGTGAAACTGGAGTGACCTGCCCAAGTCGAAGGCCTAGGCGATTCTATATGAAGGATGTGAGCTGCCCAGACCACATGACCCCACTCTTTCCTGTACCGACAATATCCAGTGGAATACTCCCATATATATGAAATTGGATATTACATAGAAGTTGTATATTCTTTTCCTTGTTTCTAACAGAATTTCTTATCGTTTCTTTTTTTTATTGTAAATATCATTTTCTTTGTAGTTTTTGTTGTTCTTAAAATTTCCTCGTTGTTCACTTGTTATATCCATAGATTTTTCAACAGTGTGATTACACACGTTAAATTATGAAATTTTCTAGAACAATAAAGCTGTTTATTTTTCTTGATAACGTATTGAGACGTAGTAAACCTCAAATACCAGTTGATTGTACGCAGATAATTTTAATCGTCTTTGGACGCGTAGGATTTTACAAAATCTACACCTGAGACTATTCAGATATAAAAGACTCAGTTTGAAAGCAAGGAGAATTAGTTAAAGATCAAATGGTTTTCACATATTAGGTGTATCGTGCAGTCTATCAAAAATGCAGGTGATTTATCAGTGATTGTCAAAAGTAATTAACCTAAGCACAAACTAAAAACATTGCTGTCAAACGTTAGTCATTTACACATGCACAATCGGATCTGCTATTTGAACGTCAGTCTAATCTCTTCAAACGAGGAGAAAAAAAAACACCGCTTAGAGAGATCTCCGGAAACTGTGCCGAGACTTTAAAGTTCCGATAAGAACGACACGACACATTTCGTTTTCTGCCTTCGTTGCTTTGTTCTGTATTTTTACACATTGATTTGTTGTGCCTTTTATTAATAATTCAACATCACGCCTTTTATTCCGCGCTTCACTGAGTATCAAAAGAAAAACTGGAAACTTCAGTTTTCTAAATAAAGAAAAAAACTCTTATCTTTCCAAGCATACAGACAGTTTTACTAATTTTTCCAATAAGTTTGCTTTCATGAAATTGCACAAATCATCACTAAAAGTCTCGTTTATTGAAAATCATTTCTTGCGCTTAACACGTTTGTTGCCTCACTGTCTTGTGGCATATCGTGTATTGCCTCTGACACACATGTGCGTCCACGTAATCGTTTTATTTAAGAATAGCCATAGCTACGTCAACGCGATATACACAATTTCTGCTTTACAGAAAACTTGCTTAATTCGTATGTTCCACTATCCACGGTAGCAATGAACGTGCTAAAACATGAAACAAGGACTTCTGCCTAGGTACTGAGCAGACTCGACGTTGCTTAACTTCGGTGATTCTACGGGAACCGGTGTATCAACCTGACGTGGCCGGAAGCTCAAAACCTGAAACATATCTTTACTAAAGAGAGAGTGGCGAGAAAGAGGATAAAATATTTAGAGCAGAAGAAAAATTAAAAACAGGGTGTTTATATATATATATATATATATATATATATATATATATATATAATCAGGTATTTTAATCAGTGCATGAGAGAAAGAGTAGTTTCTCTTTTGAAAATCAGTATTCGAAATCCTAGTGTTTTACCTAGGCTCGAACGCTGATAATTGGATCCAGTCTAAGCCAGCAGTGTGTTACAATTGTGGGGAAATTAGCGACTCCCCATATGAGTCGTGACAGACGAACAAAAGATGAGACAATTGAACAGTTTAAAAAGCATACTTCATATAAGTATTATATTATACAACGAGAATGAGAAGAGAGGATTGCTAAACATATTCCTTCAGCAGTTAATGTCATGGCATCGGGAACGAAGTTCAAATACATGTATCTGTTTGAAATTAACTGAAACACTTATATGATGTAGATCATATTCTTCCGTTGTCTGCTTGATGTATTATTCAGGTTTACTTGTGGTCAGCATCGCCTGTTCTTTGGAGTAGGCCAAAACGCGTTCATTCACCGCGGTGGTCTTCAAGTCTATCACCTTGGCTGTGTTAAACTCCATTTAGCATCAAAATTTTGTTTTTATCCATTATTATGAGATAAATGGACTCATCTCCCTATCAAGGAGTCTTACTAACCAAGGGGAGATAATGTATATTTTTCATACAGTTTCAAATTGTTCAATATTGTTGGAGGATGTTCAAATTGGAATAAATTCCACACGAGTTTCTATTTTAGTGTTATGGTGTTGAAACCATAGAAAAATAACACAGACTCGGATATAAAGTTAAACGGTATATTATTCACGGAAACGTAGAACAAAGTATGTGGACTGGAGATTACTTCTCTCACTGGTGTTCTGACTCACTCGGTGATACACTCTTGCTGACTCACACCTGGTGACTTCCTCCTTACTAGAAATTGGTAGCCACATTATATAAGTGTGGAAGAGTCCATTTGTAGGTATGTCAGGTTCCCACAATACCCTATTCCAAGCCTTTTACTTGATAAAAAGGGTTAATACCTTTTCTTCTTTTGTTTAATTGTGAAAGGTTCGGTGAATTTCCTTTTTCTCCCCGACCTTCGTTGTTCAGGCGTATGTTGCGGGGGTTCGCGGTCAAATGTGTCGTAAATGATCTCGATGGGTTCTTCCACTTCATCCTGTGTGCTGTTAGAATCTATTTCATACCGTTTTTTTATTTGATTTATATGTCTTTTATGTGTATGTCTTGGTCCTTGTAGAATATACACCATTTCGCCGATCCTTCTAGTGATCGTGCCTTCCTCCCAGTACGGCATATTCTTTTGAAAACTTAAAAAAAAAATTTCTGACGTGGAAGAAATCGTTTTCTTGTTCCTTTTTCGGTGTTACATATTTTTGACTGTTTTGGGATTAGTTTGTCAAAAACAGATCTCACCTTTCTGGCAAATATGATTTCTGCCGGTGAGCCATTTGATGGTGTATTCGGGTTCGGCGTTATACGATAAACTTGCAGGAACTGCTCTAATGCTATGTTAGGAGTTCCTTGAGCTTTCTTAAATGCTCTTTTCAGCGTGTCAACGAAGCTCTCCGCCTGTCCATTAGATCTAGGGTGATATTGAGGCGTAGTTATGTGCTTGACTTGGAAAATGTCGCAAAAGTTCTTAAATTCTGCTGAAGTAAACTGTGTGCCATTGTCGCTGACAACGCAGTTCACTACTCCAAATCTTGCAAAAAGCTCATGTAGGAAACTGATTGTTACAGCCGTTGTCAGCCTCTTGCATCTTAAAACTTCCGGCCACTTGGTGTAACTGTCAACAACGATTAAGTAATAATAATCGTCAATCGGCCCAGCAAAGTCGATATGTATACGGGACCAAGGCTGGTCCGTTTTTGGCCAGGGTTTGAAAGTGGTAGGTGGAGCTTTGGCCGCCAAGGCGCATCCTCTGCATGTGTTTATCATTTCCGTTACGTCATTTGTCCATCGCCGGCCAGTAGACATAACTCCGCATTCGGTTTTTACCGGGGTGTCCACCATGGAAGTCTTTCAAAATTCGTTTCTGTAATTTTTTCGGAATTACAACTCTTTCACTGTATAATAAAACATTATCACACAGCGAATAGTCTTCTGACACGCTATTATCTTTTGTTGCGATTTTACGTTTTATCTCGCAAATAAAATCATCTTCTAGCGCTTCGTTTTTGATTTCCGACCACGTTACAGGTAATTCCCGAACGGTATTCGCTATTATTGATTTTATTTCACAGTCTGAACGAAGAGCTGCTATAACTGAGTCTTCAAGTGGTTGGTTTTGATTAGCTATTAGTCTGGATAGACCATCTGCATGGCCAATTTTATTAGTTGGTAAATAATTTATTTTAAAATTATAATTGAGAAGGATGGTACCCCATCTCAAAAGTCTATTCGCCGTATAAACCGGTAACCCTTTTTTTGAGCCAAATATGGTTAGTAATGGTTTATGATCGGTCGGTAGAATGAATTACCTTCCATGCAGATATCTGTGAAATTTTGTTACCGCGAATATGATACTGAGGGTTTCCTTTTCAATTTGGCCCTACGCTTTTTCTGCAGGTTATAATGTTCTTGATGTGTGTGCTATGGGTTTACGTGTACCGTCCGGCATAATATGCAAGATACATGCACCGATGCCGTATTAACTCGCATCGCAGGCCACAATGATATCCAATTGAGGGTGAAAGTGAGTAAAAAATAGTTATGAAGTTAAAATAGTTTTTATTTTTTCGAAAGCTGACTGGCACTCCGTTGTCCAGTTCCAACTTTTTCCCTTTTTTAACAATTCATTCAGAGGAGCTCGTAAGTCGTGCATATTGTTTATGAATACTTGATAATAGTTGGCAAGTCTCAGAAAACTTTGGAGCTCGTTGACGTTTTTGGGGGCAGGCATATTTTTGATAGCTTCTGCTTGCCTTGGGTCAGGTCGTCTTCCATTCTTATCAATGACATGTCCGAGATATCTTATTTCATTCATATAAAAATCGCATTTCGATTCTTTTACTTTGAGACCGAAATCCTGAATTCTTTCAAAACCTTGTGTATATGATTGCGATGTTCCTCAGTAGATTTGCTTGCAATAACAATGTCATCTAGATAGGCACACGCAAAGTCCAAGCCTCCCAGCATGGTATCTATGACCTCCTGAAATATAGCGCGTGCAACTTTGACTCCGAAAGCCAATCTGTCAAACTTGTATAAACCTCTGTGGATGTTGATACATAGAAGTTTTGCGCACTCCTCCTCAACAGGGATTTGAAGGTATGCATCGCTTAAGTCCAATTTGGAGAATATTTCCCCACCATTTAGTTTATTAAATATCTCCTCCGGTGTGAGGAGAGGGTAATGGTAATCTTTTAAAGCCGCATTGAGGCCCGTTGAAAAATCCGCACAAACACGAATTTGGTTGAACTTTTTTTTTACATATACAGCGGGGGCAGCCCATTCGCTAAAACTCACTTTGGATAGTATACCGGCATTTTCTAGTCGGTCTAATTCTTTGTTGATTTTTTTCAACTGATGCAAATGGGATATTTCTTTTACTTTTGAAAACGGGTTGAACGTTTTCTTTCAGCTCAAATTTGGCTTTTGTTTTATTCCTAGTCCCGCCGAGAAAATTTCGGTAAATTTTTCTTTTAATTCTACTTTCAGGTCTTGGGCATCTGTTGTCATATTTTCCACTTTTTGGCAAAAATTGTTGATTGGTTGATCCCACAACTTAAACCGTTCCATCCAATCCGTTCCAAACAAATTCTCAGAATTTTATGGACGAAAACTTTTAATTTCTTTGTAATGCCATTCAGTGTTACAGGTAGCGTTAGCTCACCTTCAAATTTGATTTTGTCACCAGTTACTGCACGTGCTGTTTTGTTTGCCTTTTTCATTGTTTTTTTTTAATTTCCTCCAAGTCTGAAGATTAATGATTGAGAGATCCGAGCCAGAATCTAGTTGCAGCTTAACTGTTTTGTTTAGAATGTTAACTACAACGTATTTTCGTAGATTCTTATCTACTTTTTCGTTTGATATAGTTTGTCTGACTCTGTTTCTGTTATCCCTTTTGTTTCTACAGTGCGCCCCTTTGTGGCCAATTTTACCACAATTATTACATGTCTTGTTTCGGAATAAACAGTCTGTCGCCCAATGTAGTCCACCACAACGTCCACATGGACTAGGGGGTAATTTTTGTTTTTCACAGGGTCGTCTATTTTTAAATTGGGAATGGGTGTACTCTTTACTTTTTTTACCTTTTTTAGGGGAGTAATTTTTTGGCTTGTACTTAATTCTCCTAACATACGATATGCCTGATTCCTCTATGTTTTTAGAATCGCTTTTCACACTGATTACTCGCTGGCAATCTTCCGCTAGTTTTTGAAATGTGAGACCTGGTTCGCTTTCTAGTCTTGATAGAAATCTCCGAGTTTTTTGCAGAGACTAAATTTTGGGCAAATATTAAACATTTGAAATCGTCAGCTGTTAGTTCAGCCAAACGAAAATCGTCACAGTGCTTATTAACAATGGACGCAAATGTAAGATAATCCTCGTCATCCCGTTTTGACAAGTTAAAACACTTCCATCTTTTGTGGAATAAAGTTGGATTAGGGCTAAATAACTCAGACAAAAGTTTTACTGCTTCATCGAACCTTAATTCACTTGTTTTCTTCGGAAGAATGTAATCGACGAACTTACTATGTTCGGCTGTTCCCAACTTTCTCAAAAGTAAGCGAACTTTTTTAGCGTTCGTCCAATCCTCACAATCAACCGCAAAATGATCTTCATATCTTCTATAAAAAGCTACAAATGTTTTATCTTCTTCAGGAAGATAATTAAATGTCTCCATAGAATTCCAAATTGTGTTGTGAGAAAATGCAGTGTTGTTTTCACTAACATCCTTTTTGCCCAAAGTCTTTAGAAATAATTCTTGAAATTTTTCTTCCCGTTCTTTTTGCTTTTCTTCTTGTTCTTTTTGTTGTAGGAGCAATTTTTCTTCCTGTTCTTTTTGTTGTAGAAGCAATTTTTCTACCAACATTTGTTGCCGTTCCTCAGTTTTCTGTTGCCGTTCAAATTGTGCCTTCATCATCTGAACAATAATTGTTTTAAAGTCTTCCATAATGACTTCAAACACGTGTTTTCTGAGAAGAAGAAAACAAAATTTAGACAATCTTTTCTTCTCAAAGCGGGGGAAAAAGAAAGTAATTCCTTTCCTTAATATTTCTCAGCTCTGGTTGGTAATACTAAAAAAAAATTTTTTTCTAATACAGTCTGAGTGTTTCAATTTTTCTCTAAAAGGAGAAAAAATTTTATTTCATAAACAACCACGCTGCCAAACAGATAAATTTTTCTTTTTTTTCCTGTGTGGTCAAGAGAAGCGAAGAACAATTATAGCAATGAGGGGAAAAAATCTTACAATTTTTCACTAGTAAGTATTTTCAAATTGTTGGTTTACTTTAGATTGAGTAAATATTTCTTTTATACTTTTCTAAATATATCCGACGTCCGCATCAAAGCCTTTTTTCGTATTTACGTTGTCTGTCATTCGGTTGGAGCGTCCGTTTTTTTCCAGTTGAGTATTAACATATAACTGTTGTATATGTAACTTTCTTTCATGAAAGATTTCTCTTTGTTCGCCAGACTTGAGATTAACACACTGGGATCTTTAGACGTCTTTAGAGTTATGGCGTGACCCTTTTTCTCTTCGGATAGAGGTTTCTCTTTGGTTCTTCATTTCTTATGGTCGGCAAGGGATATTTTTGTTCTTTCCTTTGAGTGATTCGGAATATCTCGTCGCAAGTTGTTGTGGTCGGCAAGAGAGAATTTTGGTTTTTCCTTACGTGAGGTCGTTTCGAATCTCGTCGCCAGTTGTTATGGTCGACAGAGAGAATTTTGGTCCTCCCTTTCGTGAGGTCGTTTCGAATCTTGTCGCCAGTTGTTATGGTGTTGAAACCATAGAAAAATAACACAGACTCGGATATAAAGTTAAACGGTATATTATTCACGGAAACGTAGCACAAAGTATGTGGACTGGAGCGTACTTCTCTCACTGGTGTGCTGACTCACTCATTCATACACTCACTTGGTGATACACTCTTGCTGACTCACACCTGGTGACTTCCTATATTTACCCCCCCAGATGGGTCGTTTATGGCACAAGGCCGGTTTAATGTGGGCTCTCCAAGCCTGTAGGCTCGGCCAAAAATATGCCCATTAGAACCCGTATAAACGGGTTCAGGGACTGTCTACCTCCCCGGACGAAACTTTGCCCTGCGGCAAAGCCTCGTCCGAGTTCCTCTCTGCCAAAGCAGAGAGTTCGACAGGAGTCACACCTGGTGACTTCCTCCTTACTAGAAATTGGTAGCTACATTATATAAGTGTGGAAGAGTCCATTTGTAGGTATGTCAGGTTCCTACAATACTTAGACAAATGAGTAATTGTTTTTATCAGTCCTTGTTTGATTTTAAAATATAAAAACTCATATAAGTTGCTTTTCCGCTAGTAATAGAAAATGGGGCGTATATTTCATTCAGGCACACTTCTTTTGTTTTTTCATATCAAAGATATCGACGGGTGGATAAATAAGTTTGGATCTTGATCATGATTACCAGAAGTTTTACTGTTTAATGGTAATGATGATATTTGCTGATGTTATATTCATTTCCTCCCTCTTAATCCATCTAGTGGCCTATATACACAGTATAATATACACATGTTATTCCTTCCTTATAACAACTTCGTTCAGGAATCCTAGAGTAGCTCATGTACAGGGTGAACAGTGAATAATAATTAAAAGATTTCCTTGCTATTTTGACCACTGACGTAGTTTTCAACTGATCCAACACTTTAAACTTGTGTTGGAGACTAATCGCTTCTATAGCTTTCTTAGATGTTTCCTCAATGCCCTTAGTACTTTTACCATCTGGCTATTTTGGAGCCATTTCCCACAGAAATGAATAACGGAAAAACACAGCACATTTAGTGAATGCCACAAACAACATGTGCATCAAAGAAGTAAGGCACTCTTTCACGCAAGGAGGAAAACTCAATAAGATAATGATAGCGAAAGGAATTAAAATTAAATTAGGTGATGCGGTTTCGTGCGGAACGAGAAACTAATGTATTTTCTAACCACATACGTTCAAAAGCGCAAGATACGAACCTATTTCATACACACACATGCATATATATATATATATATATATATATATATATATATATATATATATATATATATATATATATATATATATATATAACTTTAAACTCTCCATTTCCACTGTTAAATAATGTGAAGTTGATAGTAGGAGAGAAATGTTTGATATACAGGGCCTCTCTAATAACGAGATATTTCTGATAATGTGATTTATATAGAATTCTAGTGTTTTCGACCAGAAATTCTCTTAAGGGTTCTTGTAAATTATGGGTTAATAGATGTTTTTTAATACCACTTTGGTCTGATAAGGCGGTGGTAGTATTAAAATTAATTAAATTTTCCTTGTCGGTCATATTTAATGAAAAATGTTTGAAAGAAAGTTTGATTCCCATATATATATATATATATATATATATATATATATATATATATATATATATATTTTATAGTTTCTGCGGAAATAAATATGTGGTATTGTCTTTGGAATGTCTCTGGTATACACACACATTAATATACATACATACTTATATATATTCGTCCTGGATATGAAGGTAACCTACCTCAGGCAGCAAGGGCTCTGATCGGAAGATTGGAGGTTTTGAGAAGCGTGGAACCACCTCTTAATTGCTGTTTTCCCAGACCCATCCTGACCCCAGTGGTAGCACCAGTTAGGATCCCAGCAATAGGCAAATACTGAACATTCAAACAAAAATCAACAGTAGACTTTTAGAGTAAAATTACCAACAATACAATTTATGATCTACAAAATATGTATCTAAAAAACATACCTTTACTTTGAAAGTATAAAATTATAT
>OZ038494.1:46279590-46424590 GCA_964036315.1 Acanthosepion esculentum
AAACTACTACATTACCCACTAAAACTATCCGCAGTATATTAAATAATACCAGCAGACAGCATATTACATCCGATGCTTGCGTTTATCAGATACCATGCAGAGACTGCAACTTGAGTTATGTAGGCGAGACAGGGAGGTCCTTAAAATCTCGCATTTCCGAACATAAACGAGATATTTGCCTCGGTAATTTAAGTAGTGCTTTATTTGTACACATAGCCAAATCTGGTCACAATTTTGATTTCGACTCTGTGAAGATTTTAAAATATATCCACAATAAAAAGCTTAGGCAGATTTACGAGGCTGGCATGATAACCACCTCACGTACAATAAACACCAGACAGGGTTTCTTTAATATATCAACTTTCCTAGCAAGATTAATGCTTGACAAACGTACCGATAAGCTATAGTTTTAAATAGGTTCCCCCCACTTTCCACTTAGGATAAAATCTCTTCCCTGGGAGCAGGTTTTCGCAGCGCCGCCCACGCGGCGCCAGCGTATCCGAATCCAAGAAAGAATACTCTGACTTTAGAATTTCAGTTTTTCTGTTTCTGACTAGTCCTGTATATATCGTCTCTTCATTTAACTTAAATTTAATATAAATATGTCTCCATTAACCATGTCCTGAAGAAGGTCTATTTGACCGAAACGTCTGACGTCGACAGAAAAACAAAAACAAAATAAAAAACAGTAAACTCACATATTCGGATTTTGCTTTGTCTTTTCCACATTTTCATCATAATAGAATATTGTTGCGTGTTACAATGAACATGAAAGAAGAAAACATGTAAATTAGTAACTTGTTTGAGTGTGAAATTGTGTCGATGTAAGTTTTAAAGAAAGGTTTTACAATGAAGCAAGTGAAGGGAAAGGTGCTGGTGTGCATACCCACGCACGCGCGTGGGCACGCGCGTGCGTGCCCTCGCGCTTTTCTCCGCGTTCGACCGACATCTTACATGTCACTTCCTATTCATAGGCTATGGGAGCGGCCCCCAGTGGCAGTTTTTTTTAGGAAAAAGTGGGGTAACTCCACAAGAGTAAGCACAACTTACCTCTCATGAGACACCGACTACTTATCCAGATTTAACATCACAAATGATTTATTTCGAGAATTTGTTGAAATAAAAGTTATATGCAAGATTTTTCATTAAAAACGAAATAATTTCATATTCTATGAAATTATTGACTGCTGGTCTGATTGTTCTTGCAGGATGTTCATCGTGCTGAAAGGTTCCATGTCTGTGTACGTTCAAGATTTGATTAATGATGATGACCAGCTGGAAGTAATTAATTCAATGTGTCAGAAAGGATTTCTCGAGGACAGAAGCGTACTGGGTGAATATAGAGCCAATACGGGTATGTATTTTTCGCCCTCTCAAATTCAGAACATACACACGCACACACACGTAAACACACGAACAGATAGATAGATAGAGGGATAGATAAGGATGTGTATGTGTGCATGCGTGCGTGCGTGTGTGTGTGTGTGTGTGTGTGTGTGTGTGTGTGTGTGTATACGAAAGTCGGCTGAAAGTTCATAGGCTGACCAAGATACTCTCATGGAATGGGACCAAATGTGGTTTATTTTTCAACTTAGTACCCCTTTCGCTTGATGCACTTCTTTCATCGGTTTTACAGTGCGTGGATCCCATTGGCGAAGACGTTTTTATCCTGTTGTTCAAAAAAGTTATCAACAGCAGATATAACGTCATTATCACTGTGATACTGGTTCTCAGCAAAGTGTTTTTCATGTTGAGGAACAGATAACAGTCAAATTAGGAGGAAGGGGGGGTGATCAACCATTTCAAAGCCACTAAGAACTTGTATGCTGGAGCATTGTTCTGATGAAACAAGACCACTTGCGTCAATTTTCTTAGGCGTTTGGTTTTGATAGCTTTTTGTAACTGCCTCAGCAAGTTGCAAGTTGGTATAGTACTTTCCATTGATGGTGTGGTACTTTTGAAGATAATCAATAAGCACAATGCCTTTTGCATCCCAAAAAACTAAGGCCATCACCTACCCTGCAGATGAAACGATCTTGATCGGCTTTAGAGCAGTGAGGAGGGGATGTTTCCACTGTATGGATTGTCTATTTGTCTCTGGTTCAAAGTGATGAACCCAACACTCATCCTGGGTTATGAAACGTTCAAGGAAACCAGCTGGATCTGCTTCAAATAATGTCAGATTTTCCGTGATGTGATCAGCCTGGTGAGCCTTTGACCAGGTGTCAAAAGACGTGTCACCCAACAAGCAGAAATCATCGTCATGCAAAGTTCATTGGGCAGAATGTTCTCAACGCTCTCACAAGATATGCTAGTAGTATTGACTATTTGATTTATAGACAGTCGCCTGACATCCATCAGATGTGGTGAAAACGATCAATGTTTTCCTCGGTGGTGGCAGTTGTATGATGCTCAGACCTTGGGTCACCTTCAAGATTCTCTCTTCCCTTTCTAAATTCAGCTACTCAATCTTTCATTGTTGATAAAGCTGGAGCGTCATACCTTAATGTAGCAACCATGTCAGCATGAATGTGCCTCGTGACTAAACCCTTTTTCTTCGGGTACATGATAGCATCACGATGCCAAATTTTGTCCATTTTCAAGAGAAGTCGCTATGAGTTAATTTTGAAATCTTCTTTGAACAGCGATCGCTATTCCATTAATATTTAACTTTTTTAATACATGATTTAATTATAATTGAAAAAATTCAAAATATTATGTAAAACATTAACTTTAAGTCATTATTTTATGGAAAATTATTCCATAGAGGAAAATATCAGTTGGTTCATTAGGCGCACAAGGAAAATACTCTTATTTTTTGGGAAATGTAACAGAAATAATTTATTTAGAATAGATTTAATTGGGAACGATAGAACGCTGATAAATTATCAAGTGTAACAACGAAATAATCACACAAATTTTTTTTGGCGCCTGATAAAATGTAAGCTGGGTAGAGAAAAAACATGTTTGTGAAAGTGAGACTTACAAAGTTAAAAATGCCATTGGGAAAAGGACACAGTGAAAGTTTAGGAGTCGAGTCCATTCGTTGTAGTAGTGAATAATATTATTGGCGAATGAAGAATTTGGTACCAGCGATGTAGGAAGGAAAGCTCGGCCTGCGATGTTTTAGGATTTGTTTCATAAGAACAAAATGTTAGTTTTTTTGTTTCTTTTTTGTTAAGTATATATATATATATATATATATATATATATATATATATATATATATATATATATATATATATATATATAAATCAGGTCGAGTGAATGTGTTTTAAAGCAAATGCAGCCTTGCTTAACCGTGAAGCTCTCCCTAGTCGAACGGTCAAAGAACGCCGGATAAGACGGTAGTGCCACCTGCAGAGGACACAGGTTCGAATCCTGTCCGAGAGCACACTTTCTTTATTACGTTTTCATGAGTGTTGCAAGCCGTTAGACGAAATAAACATCGTTTAAAAAAACGGAGCGTCTACTCAAATATGGATATTCACTAAAAATAATGTTTTAAGTAATAATTATACGTCAGATAAAAAAATAATATCCATGAATTCTTTAGAAATTGCTATATATATATATATATATATATATATATATATATATATATATATATATATATATATATATATATATATATATATATATATATATATATATATAAAATACAAGTAAGAGGTTTGCAACTTAGCTGGTTGATCCCGACTCCAGAGTTTCGGAGACGGAACCTCCAGAAATCACTTCGCCCACTCGTCAAGAGTATCAGCAATGGACTGCTTATATTTTTCTTTTTTAAATGCATTTTTCATTAGTGCAAATTAGTGTACTGATTTTTATTTTTTGAGAAAATATAATAGCAGAAATGAATGCAGTGAAAAAGTGATCAAACTAAAACAAAAACCTGCAAAAGTGCTCAACTGAAAATAATTTTCAGGAGCTAAGACAACAGCGACATCAATGGTAGTGTGAAGCCAAACGTATTGTCAGTGAGTGGCATACTGAGAGAAAAGACAATCAATCTTTGCAATATAGTGCTCGATATCAGATAATAATATCGATAATAGAGTTAATATAAGTAAAAGGTTTGTATATATATACTAGCAGGGATAGCCAGCGTTGTGGGAAGATAATACATTCATACCGAATCTTTCGAATGATTTACACACAGAAATATAAACACATTTAAATATTCCTTTTCAAGGAACAAGTGCCGTGGTCGGAGAAATCGCCCTCATAAAAAAGGATTGTGTTCGGACGGCCAGTGTTGTTGTAGATGAAGAGACAGACCTTGTAGTCATTAACCGAGAATTGTACAACCGATCTGTGCGAGAAACTCTCGAGCGTGACTATATCGAAAAGCGAAACTTTGTGATCGACAATCCACTTTTTAAGGACTTGGCACCGAAAAACAAGCGACAGTTGATAATTTGCCTAAAAAAGGAAACCTTTCAATATGGTAACGTCATCGTCCGGCAAGGCACAGCGCTTGATAAGACCTACTTTGTTTTGGAGTAAGTTGTTCTTTTTTTTTCGCTTGTCAGTGGAAAATTTGGATTTTAATCTATTTTTTAATCTATATTTGAGACATCGTTGTGAATGCGCGCGCATGTGTACGTTGTTACTACACGTATATTTCCAACAGTTGTTTAAACCACTTTAATGAAGATATTTATGTTAATTATTTTCTTTAACACTAATAATTCTTATTTGCTATTGTCCTTAATATGAAGAAAAAATATAGTCCAAAGAAAGTTAATGCTTTGTTTAAAAAATGTCATTTCTACTTGTATCTCTCAACTGTTATTGAATAAAAAAAATGACTGAGAATTTACGTAATAGACCTAAGGAGTTTATTTTTTAGTAGTCGGCAAAGTTTAATAAATAAAATAAAAATTCCTTAAATCCCCTGAAAAGTATCACCTCGCTAATACCGCATTAACTTTAAAATCAGCATACTTAAAGAAAAGTCAATCAGTTAACTTCGTTTCTGAAACCAGATACCTGGATTAGCAAAACAAAAAAATCAAAGACCCTGTACCAACGTGAAGGACAATCCTACAAGCACTCGTCGACCAATTATATAAACCTAGAAAAAGAGGTCTTTGAGATCGGTTCTCTCTCTCTCTCCCTCTCTCTCTCTCTCCATCTCTCTCTCTCTCTCCATCTCTCTCTCTCTCTCTCTCTCTCTCTCTCTCTCTCTCTCTCTCTCTCTCTCTCTCTCTCTCGTTTCGCCAGGAAGCGGAAAATTACTAATCAGGACGATTGCCTGCTACAAAGATGGAGGATTCTCTCTCTCGCTCTGTCTCTCTCTCTCTGTTCCACCCTAATGCGTGCTATGGACTCTATATCATAAGAAGAATACAATTTTTTATTTGTATATAAAAGGAAATAAAGCTTCCAAAACAACGTTCGCTAAGGGTTCATTCATTTTGAATGTGAAAGTCAAAACTCTGCTCCAAAGCCGACAATTTCTTAACACATTCAGAGTCAACCTATGAAAATTCGTACGAATATGTATAGGCAAAGAATAGAACAATAGACATTAGGCATTTTCACAGTAATTTGCAGAGGATAAAATGAAGACAGAGGGTCATTAAATAAATAAAATAGAAAACATGTAGATACAGAAATACACAAATCAGATAATTCCTGATCGTAAAGTTAAAGGAAAAGGAAATAATTCAAAGCATTAGTTTTAACAATATAAAAAGAAGTTTTATGAAAAATACAATATAAATTTCATAACGACCTTCAGTATGCTGTATTACACAATTTTATTGAACTCAAAGACTTTTTTAAAAAACACGGTACTGGAAATATTCGACTAACAATGGTATATTATCTGTAAAAGTTAATATATATCAATTGTTTTTTATCTTTTTAAAGACCTCCTCTCGCCGTTGCACATGTAATGTTCACATACACACGTGAGTAATTAAATAACAAAAATATGCATGTACATACCCACACGGATAGAGTAAATAAAAAAAATAATAGTGACAAATGTGGGAAGTTATGTCCCCTTAGATATGTAGTCACGTGACATTGCATCATTGTATAAGCAGTGCCGAAATCAAAAATCCTCTCTTTCCTCATGAATCTGCGCAACAGCGGACATGATGTGACCAATTCGGTCTTAGTTTCGACGACTTGCATTCTCCCTACATTTTTTTTCTCTCTCTCTCTTTCTCTCACACACACACACGCACACACACACACATTCTACAAACACTGAAATATTTTTGAAGTCAGCACTAAAATCATGTTTTTTTAATTTTTTACTACGCTTCGTGTTCGTATTTCTTTAAACATGATTTGTGGGGTTCTTCTGGTCATGCGTCGGCCTTGTCTGAATGTAGTTCTTTTATATCTTGAGGAGTAGGCGGACGGGTCCATCTTCGAATCTCTGGAGCCGGGACGCTGAAAGTAACATCAATCAGCTAAATGATATATAGAATTAATACAAGTAAAAGGTTTGCAACTTAGCTGATAAATGTTACCTTCAGCATCCCGACTCCAGAGTTTCGTAGACCGACCCTCCGGGAATCACTCTGTCCACTCGTAAGGAGGTATCAGCAATTTTGTCTTGGAGGGGTTCAAATATTATCAGCCCCACAACGGAAATATATAAATTAAAACAAATTGATATACAAGATACAACACATACAATACAGCATAAAGAACAACGATAAAAGGCTTTCGTATACATTTAAGAGAAAAAATGTTTATTTTAAGGGACATATACGTTTACACTCCCAAGATAAAAAGTTTGTGCTTATCTAGAGGTAGCCCATGACCTGTCAGGGAGGTGTTCCCGGACATCTGCTTCATTTTTGACAGTCAAAGATGAAGAGAAAGACAATTTGATTTTTGTTTCAATTGGTGGCAAAACGCCTGTTCCGGTGCATGATGGGAGTTTTTTTTATATTTATTTAACTATTTCTTTATAATGTAACTTTTTCTTTCGTTACTGTTAATTATAATATATATCTTAAAGTAATTTTATTACTTAACTTTTACTTTTTCTTTTTATTATTAATTATTTTGGTTTTATAGTCCTACATAGTCTAGTACTAAGGGTTAAAGGTTATTTAGTTATTTATTTGTTGCCATCACTACATATGTTTACGACGTATTCCACTATTTAAATACGTTGTAAAATATAAGTATTTTCAAAGTAATTAAAAAGCTCATTGAATATTTATACAAGCAAGCATGCACAGAGAACGCAAACATGCGAGCTTATTGATTTGTTAAGCTCAGATACTTTCTAAGCAATTTATAGCACTGCAAAATTTTCCCAGAGATACAGCTAATCTTATGTCCTGTAATGATTATAAAACCCATTCGAAAAACCAGCAAGTTGCAACTATTTTTCATCGACTGTTTTTCAAAACATTTCTTTACAGAGAATTAGGTGAATTAATGAAAAACTATATTTTTATCTGAATTTCAGGGGAGAGATCGAAGTCGCTATCAATGCAGTATCGACCAGAATCCAATACAAGACAGCACACGAAGACGTCAAATCATTGCTGCCTCAGCTTGTGACTAGGTAATACTAAAAGGATCTTTTTGTAGAGAGGAGGAGAAGAGAGAATGTCAAATCTCTTATCGAGTATTATGAATGACGCGAACGAAAAAACATATGACTCTCTTTTTAAATCATTTCACCCCAAACAAGGCAGTAAAGTAACTAAGATGCAAGCGGTTACTGAGTGTTAGAGAATATGAGAAAATATACTATGAAGGAGCGAGGACAATAAAAGAACAAAAATTAAGATAACGATAGACATTGCATTTAAATCTCTGACAGGGAAGCAAGAAGCCGAAAGAGAGTTCCACAAACGAAAAGTACAACAGAAGAAATTGTTTGCATATAACTTACGGTTACATCTAGCTTATTTCAACTTTAAAATTATTTGACCTTCCCGCCAACCTAGTACTGCGCATAAGTTCCTAAAGTCTAGGTACCATAGAGGAAAATTTATTAGAACAATTACCATGAAAGTATTTATAGAAAAGCCACAACGAAGCTACGTTACGGCAGCGGGAAAGTGACTGGAGTCGAGATGCCAGGTCAGGACCAAGAACTTACTCCGGTGTGAAATTTGAAAGAAATTTACATTTATTAAATGACATGAATAATAATAATAATAATAATAATAATAATAATAGCACAGAATGCAAAAATCACAAAAGAAGCTTGCACAAAATTTTCCTTTGTGTGCCACACAATTAGGCAAGATAACAAGTTCTTATTACTATTGGACTCATAAGTAAACAATTATAATTATTATCAACAAAATGTTCACTTACTTCGATTCATTCAACTGTCGAAAGGAGAAAGACAAATTCACAGGCGTCGCCGGGTTTCTTGTTTGTTTAGACAACAGTTCAATTAAAAAAAAAAAATAGTTGCACATTTTCATAAAAAGTTCAAAATCAGTGTTAATACCTATAGTTTTGTGACAAACCTTCACAAACAGAAAAGATAGAAAGATAATCGTATATCTCTCTAAATTTGTAGAAACGAAACGTCTGTTTTCGTGTTCTTCAGTTACTTCCTTTTCTTAGTTTCTTTCTTTTCGCCGCTGCAGTCATCATCTTTGTAAGTGCTGAAGCTCTTCTACTTTCTTATTCTTCCACTAATTTCAGCTCCCAACACCAGCTGACGTATTCCTTGTGAATATCGAATCCCTTATGCACCTGGCAAGCCAGACTTCTTAAATAGCAACAAATCGGCTCCGGGTTGAATCGGAAAATTTGATACTCTGAGTTCGCAACTTTCTTTCGCCATTGGTTAAAAAAATCATAAATCACGCCTGTTCACAAACTTTATTTTGGCGGGTTTTGAGAACATAACAATTTAGCCCATATATTTTTTTACAAATTTTAAGATAAATTTTTATATATGTATCTTTCATAAACCGTCAGGCTTGATTTTTTTCCCACATGAATTTGAGACTCACATAAACAAAATTTAGCACATAGAATTTTATTCAAGCCATTTTATTAACCGGTCGGCTAAATTATAGAATTTTCTTTTATTTAAAGAATACGTGTTAATAACTTCCTTCTTTTAATAAATGTTTTTTAAACACTCCTCTCAAAAGAAAGTGTAATAAAAAAAAATTCTAGTCCATTGTATTATTTTCTTCATTTACCCTTTAATTATTTTTTATATAATTTTACATTTCTTTTTTTATTATATTTTTATAATACTCTTTTCGAAAATTATTGTTTTTTTTCTATTTTATAGATAAAATCCGTTTAGTATTTTTATCATCTGCACGTCCAGACTTCGCCCCAATATTCCTTGTGTTTTGGGGTTCAGTTTTAATCATCAGTTTCTTAATTTTGTAGTAAAATTCATCAATACAAAACTAGAGAGCCTCTCGAAATTATTCAGTAGACTCCAGATCTCATTGTTTCTCCAATTATGTAGGCGTATCAGTAAGTCAGCAGCCTAATGATGAAGAAAACATTTAATTTGCACAACAAATATTTATTCTTCAACATTATTTATTCTTCAATAGTATCGTCCATTTGCAATTCAGTCGTGGATATTAAGTATATACATCGAACATCATCAAGTGAACATTTCATTTAGCTAGTTAATTAAATAACAGGATTATTGATTAATGCTCGTATTTTTAAATTCTCATGACTATCTTTTGCCGATATTTTATTATCTATATACAATAAATAAATGAGTTTTGCGCCAGAACAGCAATTATCAGGTAATAAAAAGAGTGAAACACTCAGCTTTATCGATTTTATAAGTACACCCACATATCAGTTATACTATTCACGAAAATGTAGCCCATGACCGGAATCCCCTATCTTCCGGCCGAGTGTCACTTGATCCGACAGTTTTTATTTTATTTTATTTTTCCTACTTCTTGACAGCAGTTCTTTATTGGCTGCTTTGTAAACTCAGTCATCAGGGGATAGATGGCGTAAAAGATTGAATGCCTGCATTTGGAGATTCTATTTAACAATAAATTTAACTATTTAGCATTGTCCTGAGTATGACGATAAGCTACATCCGATATCAAGACCTCTGCTCGGGACGTTTTGAAGAGCATGGAACCACCTCTTAATTGCTTTTATTCCCAGGTCCACCCTGGCTCAGAGTGGTAGCACCTGTTAGGTTCCCAGCTATAAGCAAATAGTGACCAATCTCCAAAAAACTATGAAAGTATAAAAATACATTTTTATGGTAAAAAATACCATCAATACATTTTAATAGTAAGAAATAACTAGCCAGCAATAGGTTTTAATTGTAAAAAAAATTACCAAAGCTCCCAAGAAAATTAAATTTTGGCATTAAATGACACATAAGTAGTTGATTTGCCGTTAAACAAAGAAACCAAAACCAAGCAGTTTACCACATTGTTAAATAGAAAATCTTAGATAATATCCAAATACGAGCATCAAAACGAATATCTTTTACGTCATTTATACGCTGATGTTTGCTTTTACAAAGCATGAGGGATTCCAATCATGGGCCGCATTTTAGGTTCGGGTAATCGGGGAGAGTCTAAATCATAGGAGAGTCACAAAGACAGTTGAGGAATCACAATCAAAATCAAAATCACAGTTGGAATTTGAAGATATGTAGAGACAGATTTCTCGCAGACGAAATGGAGGATCTGGTCTGTTAGTGTGTCGTGAGAGAAGACAGTAACAACAGTGAAGATTTTCCCAGTGATTTTTTTTATTTGATTTTTTTGATTGATTGATTTGTTTTTACGGCTTATCAACCTTTTGCAGGTTATTTAAAGCCAGAAAATATTTATAGATTGTAACGATTTGGGAGAGATAGTAGCGACTTACTGATACAAGTCCTACAAATTAACTTGTAGCTGGGGAGAGAATGGTGGATACATGACTTTCCCAAGTGTATTTGCGCGTAAGTGAATATAGCGAACTCGACTGGAATTGGAACTCAACTCTCCAATTTACAATCCCGAGTCATTATCATTTACACTACCTGCACATTCAAGCTTACAGCACCTAGTAATGCCAAACGGTCACCCATCTAGGTACTGACCAGGGTCGAGGTTGCTTAACGTCGGTAATCGTACGCGAACCGGTGTTTCAACGTGATGGCCGTAATCTTAATTATTATCTAGAAGAAAAACGACAAAAGCAATACTAGTCACTAACAAAGTATAGCTGGGAGCAGATAATTTACTACAGACCGCTACTACCATGATATATTGAGAGGGAAGGTTTTTGTAATAGGAAAATACTTAGTTATTATAAGCTTTATGTTTTTCATGTATTTGGGCTACAGATTTTAATATCGGTATGAATTAGAATTAGAAGTATATAGTCCTTCAGATCATTTGAGCATGATCCTCAGTAACTTCTTGGTGCGTTTACAACGTCACTAGGTAAAAGGTCCAACTTGACTATCACCCTCATGGCAAAGAAATTGAACCTAGCAACTATTTTCGAGTAATTATTCATCAAATTGTGTAGTGACCACGTATCCTTCTGAATCCCAAGAAGGTAAAGAAATTATTCCCTTCCATTTCATAATAACCATTCAGTATTTTGCATACCACACTCAGATCAGGGAACTGGAGTCGTGACTGAAGGAATGATAGTTTAATTTCGTCTGTTGCTAGTCTAAGATAACTGTCCTGCGGAGATTGCAATAAGTCAAAATGGTTTTTGTAGTTTTAGCTACACATAACAGCACCATATTCGAGTACTAGTTGAATAAGAGGGTTTTTAATACCTTTTATGGATTAAAATTCGTAAAGGAACGTTCAATCATACGTATTCTTTGATTAGATTTCCTTACGATTTTCCTTACGATTTTTTCTTGAAGATAAATCACGTAAAACTGAAATATACAAATCTCTTTGTTCTTTTACTTGATTAAGGCAAACTCTATCTTGTGTGTATTTCAACTTGATTGATCTTCACCACAACACAAATTCCCGCATTTGAAGTTTAGATACCACAACGAACTCCAAGCTGAAAGTGAATTTAAATTCATTTTGAAGTAATGAGCAATCTTCTTTGTCATTTATACAACGATATAGTTTAGTATTATCTCCAAATAATTTAGCAGTAGATTTGATCAGGTCAGAGATGTTGTTTAGATAATTCAAGAACAGAATTGTCTCCAAAATGGAGCCTTGTGGGACACCACTAATGACTTTCTGCAAAGAAGATAAACTATCTCGCAGAACAACTATTTATTCTCGTGAAAAATGGAATGATTTGACCCAACTTAGAACTTTGCCAAGAATACTCACTTCCTTCAACTTGAACAGAAGTCTTTGATGAGGCACTGTGTGAAAAGCTTTGCCAAAATCTACGGAGATCATATCCGTTTCCATACAGTTATCGTAGTTCTCAGTCTAGTCATTGAGACAGTCTAACAATTGTATAATGCAGCTACACTTAGACTGAAAGCCATATTGGCGATAACTTATTGCTCTGTTGACATTTATAGAGAGTATAATTTTATCTTGGATGAGGTGTTCAAGCAGTTTGACAACTTTCGAGTGAAACTGGTCTGAAGTTGTCTTTGTAGGCCCGAAAGCCCTTCTGGTGCAAGGGTGGTACGTTAGCGTCACAACAGTCTTGAGGGGTTGCTCCGGTTTGGATCAGTTGGTCAAACAAAAAAAAGTGAACATCGAAGTTACGATATCGCTGCAACACATTCACACGGATTGAATCACAACCGGATGATTTGTTAGTTTTTTCAATTCTAGAAGTATAGTGGGCGATTTTGATGTCACGGAAAGTGTGATCTGCATTTAAATCGGGGCGAGATAATATTGGTTCATCAATAGGCAGTTCCTTTTGTTAAAACAGATATAAAGAAGGAGCCTTTGCACGATTGGCAGTGACTTTTTCGTTGTTTTCCATCAAGTAGTGAATTGTTGAACTTGACTTCGAGAAGTATCTGGTATATTTCCTGAATCTTTTGGGGTTATCACTAAGACTAACAACAAGCTCATCTTCATAGAGAACCTTGGCAAATACGATGGCTTTATTGACCATATGATAGGAGCGTTCATGGAGAATTCGATCAACCTCAAAACCACTCAATTTAGCTTGTATCTTAAATCGTTTTCTTGTCATTTTCGCTTTCTCTACTGATTTGTATCTAGTTCAAGGAGCTTTGTCTTTGATTTATGTACTTAACAGATATATATTTGTCTAACAAAGTTCTATATATTATTTTGAATCTGGCACAATTCATCTCTATATCATTAATGCATAGCAAGCCATCCAAGGCTATATTGGCTAGTTCTTGATTAAAACTATCATATTCCCCTTTACTGTACAAATAAACTTTACGCCGTACTGCTTTATTGATCTTGGGAATAGGTCAATTAATAGTCAAATGTACGATTTCGTGATCACTTGAAACAAATAGGTGTTCGGCATCAACAACAATTAGAGTCGATATATCGCTGACCAGGGCCAAATCCAGAATGTTTTTACCTCTAGTTGGTTTGTTAACAACCTGCATAAGTGTTGTGAGACCGATACTTTCCTACATCATGGACTCTCCCAGCACTATATTATTATGCGAATGGTAGTATCATGGGAGTAGCACCAGTAATGAGCAGCCGCGTACGATACCAATATCGGACATCACTGGATAGTAAGCTCTGCTTACTCTTACACTGTTTTTTGTAACTTTTCTGTTTAATATATCTTTCTTACCTCTAACCCGTGTTCCGTGTTTTCCTTCCGTAGCCCCTACTTCGGGTCCACATCAATAAGCATGTTGTCCATAACAGTATCTAGGAACAGTTTATTAGTCTCTCGTATCGAAGATAAGGAATCCTAGTCGACTCTGAGATTTGATTGATTTTGTTTAGCGGCATATCAATCTCTATGATTTATTTAATGCCGAAATGTAAATATTTTTAACACAAAGGTATGTTTGTAGATCATAAAATGTATTGTTGGTAATTTTACTATAAAAATGCATTTTATATTTTTTTAGTGTTTTATATTTTTTAGGGTTGGATTGATTGTCATTTCGCTTTAAAATGTATTTTTGGTCATTTTATTATAAAAATGAACTGTTGATTGTTGTTGTGCTACCACCCCGGATCAGGGTGGACCTGGGAACAACAGAAGTTGTTCCACGCTCCTCAAAACCTTCAATTAGATTAGAGGCCTTGTTGCTGGAGACTCCTCTGAGGTTAAAGTTGCCAAGAAGAAGCGTGTTCGCAGAGGAAACTGTTTCCGCAATAAAAACATAATCGCTTCAGCGACTTCAGTTCCATAACAACAACCTATGTTCCAGCAGACGTCGGGCACAGGATTGATTATTACCTATAGAATGTCAGTACCGACATCACCTTGGTTATTTTTTTTTACATTAATTAGAACTTCACATAAACAGTTTTACACATCAAGTTTTATTCGAGTCATTTTTTTTTTACTAACCGTTTGTTTTCGTTACAGCATTTTTTTTTAAAAAAAGGAAAGTTGCTAACACGTATTCTTTATACGTGTTAGCAACTTTCTTTTTTAATAAATGTTTTTTAAACACTTCCCTTTCATTTCGCTGTCAGGATATATTACTCCCCCTATGCAAGGATAAGTACCACCGCAACTTTAACTATTCTTATTGAAAAAAGCCTCTGCTAAGCGTAGCGATTGAATAGGGTCTTATTCAACTGGTTAGCTCAAAATTCAGATTCTGTCAAAAATATCTGGATAGTTATATTTTAGACAATCATCATTTTTTATTCATTCGCGTGAAATGACTTATTTATCCTTTTCTTGTTTTATCCCCCAGGAAAAATGAAGAGAAGAAACAAAGTGAAATATTTTATAAAAGTCGTGGCAATCATCAGCTCTGTCTTCTGGGAGCCAATGAACACATCGGTAGGTAATATTGCTTTTCAATAGATTGAACTTTCCGATCATGGGCAAATGATTTGCTAAAATAATCTGGAGAAAACTTAGCAGGCAGCTTATTAATTATTTGGTAATTAATTTTTAGTTTGATTTTAATTTTCCAAGATGGAAGCAAGGATGCTATCTGAAACAATCCAGACAACAGCATTAGACTGTTGGATTACCACCCTGTGAAGATAATCACAGGCGGCGAGATTTTGAATTACCACCTTATGCTTACATTGAAAACACACACACACACACACACACACACACACACACACACACACACACACACACACACACACACACACACACACAACTAACACAGATCAAAGTAAAACAATAGGCAACATAACCTTATCTAAAATTTCAATACCTCCAACAGCAACAACAGCAAAAAAAAAATGGTCGCACTGTACATTAGCCACAACATTTAGAAACATACATTACAAATCAGATTTCATGAGAATGTTCTTCAATTTGGATGGGGTGTATTTGTTGGATTACCGCCCCCTGATGATAATCACAGACGGCGAGATTTTGAATTATCGCCCCCTGACGATAATTAGAGGCGACGCGAAATTTGAAAGAATCCATCTCTTTCGCGGTGACTTTCCATAGCGAAAAGACGTATTCGTTTCGCTCTCGCCGATATGCAAGTACCTCAACTATAGACACTGAAGGTTGCTTTGAACTCTTCACATTTAATTTAATTTCTTATTTTTCCTTTTGTAAAATGTCCTATCGATATATTTGTTGATATGTATTTGTTTCATTTCTATGACTTATTTTTCTGTGGTCACACATGTGTCCGTCAAAATTGTTTGCCAGTCAAATGTACCAGGAGCATTAAAATCTCATCAAAAGTGTTGATACCCACAAAAGATACAACACTGACGAAAGTGCACAATACTGTCACTTTCTGTCACTTAATCTCCAGTGAAGGCAACAAGATATTCCTACTATGAAAAGCAAATAAGTACTAACATAATCATTTTGGGAACTGTCCTGAAAAGCCTAAAATGAGAAAAAGAGTCTAAAAAGTAAGTATAAACAATATCGTTAAAATCATCTAGAACACTGAGGAGAGTTATTGAGTAATGAAGAAACCTAGCCACCAGTTATTACTAGTATGGTGATTTTCTAAGCGTAGCTTAGATGTGGCACAAGACCGGAAGCATGGGAGACCCAGTGAGGATCGAACTTACTACTCAGTCGTAATTGATCTAGCAAGACAAGCTTGCTAACTCTTACACCACGTCAAAGTACCAACAGTTATCATTAGGAACATGCAATGAACGAGAACTATTCCATAGGTAATAATCAATCCTGTACTACTACGAGTTTCAATATGCTAGGTGTTACCGTTGTGATTTCTGTAGCAAGTAGTTTTACAGGGTGAAGTTGCCAGCTTCTTCACTAACCTTTTTTTTTTAAAGAGAGCCTACTATTAACTCATAGATAGATTGGTTTGGTTTGCTTAACGGCATATCAACTCCTTGTGGGACATTTAATGCTGAAATTTAATCTTCTTGGCAACTATAGTAATTTTTAAAATGTTTTATTATTACAGTTTATCGCTGAATTTGTTTTTTACTATTAAAATCTATTGCTGGAAATTTTTATTATAAACATGTGTTTTTATACATTCATAGTGTTTTGATGCCAGTTTGGGGGTTTACTATTTTACCTTAAGTGCTACCACCCCGGGTCAGGGTGGAGCTGGGAACAACAGCAATTAAGAAATGGTTCTACGCTCCTCAAAACCTCTTGATCAGAGGCCTTACTGCCGGATGTAGTTTATCGTCAACCCAGGACGAGCTAGATTGGGGTAGAAAGAGATGAATTTATACATTTCCAAGGATATGTGTGGGAAAGCGAAAACAAATACCTGGGCTGGAAGTTTTACTCGTCGCACCAATCCGCCTTTTCTGCGCCGATACCCCTACGCTACACACACCCACAGATAATATTGCTTAATAGAATAAAATTCAAGATCTGTACACAAAAGCGTTGCAACTTTATCTGCCTTGATGAAACTGCACAAGTTCATCCAAATTTAAACATGTTTTCCTTTTCGATTCAAGGTCTAATGGAGCAGTCGCTGAGCCTGACAACTTACATGGAGACAGCCACAACAACACGCACATCCCATCTAATGGTGCTAGAGAAGCGGTACGAAGATCTTTTGCTGAAGAAGTCCGGTAACAACATCCAGAGTAACAAACACTTTTTAGAAGCTAGTCATTTCCGATTGTCGCTGTACGCTCACCGTTGCCACTGTCCAGAAACAAGCGCCATCTTCCAATACTTTATGCTGAAACTTAAGGACGAATCTCTTTTGGTAGAGCTTAGAAAGCAGAAAACGCCGAAGGTAGTTCAGAATAAAAAGTTGTCGCTTTATTACCCGTTGGCGAACCACTATTCGAAAGAAGAAGACGACAGGGTGGGTATTTCCAACATCCGTTTGTCGAGGTTGAAGAAACCGCCACCAATAACTTTTGAAAGACGGATACAGCGACAGAACACAGAGAAGATTATCTTATACCATATTCATGAAATGTTTCATAAATGGAGGCTACAGAGTAAAGTTAGTAATCTGTACTGAAGTGATATTTATTTTGTAAAAAATGCAAAAATGTGGCACAAGGCCAAAAGGTGGATAGGAAAAGCTGGTCTTCTTCTGTCTTATAATTAAACTAAGCTAGCTATAATCAAAACATACCACAATATACCTTACAAACATACCACAATATTCCTTACGCCAAAACAACGCATTCTTACTTACCATTCTTACTATATCCACCATAATAACTCAGAATCTCTATGAAGTCTTAACTAGTCCCCATATATATAATATTTGTTTGTGGAGGGATGGAAATAAAACAGCAATTTAAAACTCTAACCCCAATGTGTATTTACAACATAATGTAATATTTACAAAAACTAAACAAAATAGTGTTAGCAATAACCCCCACTCACCCCAACAATACTTAATTGTGACAGAAGCATCAGTTAACTGGACAAAATTAATGCAGGACTAAGTGACTTAAACAATCATTCGTCCAACCACTCACTCAAACACTCATTCAAACATATCAACAAATACAAAAAGCACCCCCAAAATATGAAAGGCGTCCCGCATCCACCAGAGAACTGACATCTTCGTTCACCTAACAGTGGAGGGGAGGGGGAATTAAACTAAAGAAAGTGAGGCAGAAATCTGTTCAGGTAAATAGACGCCCTGATAACTTTAGATCCATTCTGTTTTTGACTTTTGCCAAATACGGTAATTTCTCGATTATCCGAACACCTTGGGACAGGGGTTGAAAACAAAAACAAAAAGAGGTTCGAATAATTGAATGTCTAAATTATATTTGATGAAAATATACGTCAATACCTGTTTGCTTCCGGCTGACCACACTTTTTCTGCCGCTAACTCCTAAGAGTGAATTAAAATAAATGTATTTGTAAGGTAGCTTCTGGTTGAAAATGCAATCATTTTAAACATTTATCAAACAATCATTGCTTCGGTGTATGAAATTGGTCATGGAGCTTTTAAACTTCAACATGGGCTATATCATTATCATCATAATCTTCTTCTTCAACATTTTCTGCCGGTGTTACAAGTTCAACAATACCCTGATCACTTAGGTGTTCATACCCAGAACCATCTGCATTGAATCCGTTATTTATTTCTGCTTCGTTTACATCAGTGTTTCTCAATCTTTTTAAAGCAATGACACACCTAAGAACAAATGAGAATAGCATGGCACACTTAGTAAATATTTTAAAGTTTTTACATTTAAATGTTATAAAATAAAATCATAGATTTAAAAAAAAAATACACACACAAATATGAACTTACTTTATTTCAATGTTTCTATTCAACTATTTGTGCTGCTTATTTAGTGTGTAAACATGAGCCTGGTGTATTTTCCGCCATTTCTTCAGTGTTTGGTCGAATGTGCGATAAGCAGGCCCTCATTTCTTCTTCAGTTGAGCGTAGTCTTTCTCGCTTCTTATTTTTGATGTTAAGCCTAATTCACATAAAAAATTGCAATAAAACTGATAACGCCTTTTTAGCTAATGCGGAATATTCCTTTTGTATTGAAATCCAAAATGTATGAATGGGTACCGTCGAATGTTTTATTCTAAGCTCTCGATCACTAGACATGATAATCAATTCTTCTTCTTCACATAACTTAAGTTCAATATTAGAAGGAACATTTATGAAGGGATTTCAAATCCAATCATACTTTCGCGGCACACTTAAGAGGATCGCGTGGCACACTAGCGTGCCGCGGCAGGGGATACTAGCGTGCTGCGGCATGACATACTAGCGTGCCGCGGCATGGCATACTAGTGTGCCACGGCATGGCATACTAGCGTGCCGCGGCATGGCATACTAGCGTGCCGCGGCATGACAGTTGAGAATCACTGGTTTACATCGATGTATGATTTTCTAAATTCTCAAAACGCTTGCCTGAACTTAAATATTAGAACGAATTTATTTCGGATCATTTAAAAATGTTTGAATGATTTCAATTTTTCTCTTCATTTCCTGGAGATAAACAAAAAGACAAAATTTATTAAGAGCTACAGAGGACAGGAAATTGTGGTGCGCCATGATCCCCTCCCCTGAAGAAAGGAGAATTCATTCTACCTCAACATCCCGATACAGGTTGATTATCCTTTATCCGAAATTTTCAAATCCGAAAACCTCCAAAATCCGAAAGTTTTGCTGGTGCTGGCATGACTTACTAAAATAGAAAATTTCCGAAAGCACTGGGAAGCTTCCTAAGTGATGTGCAGCTTTTATAAGTGACCTCATCTTCCCTGGGTGGGGGTTCCTCAGCTCAGCTATGTAGCCTATGTTGGCACCATTTTTTGATAGCGATCGCCACAGCAACACCTTCGTTGGTGGAATACTTACCCGGTGTTTCGTGCTCAGTAAAGATATTATTCAAAATGTCAAAAAGTCACGCATTTATATATTTTTCGTAAGTAGTGATCATGTTTTTTGTAAACGTACAGAAAGTACAAAACATTATTTTTACCATAAGAATTTCAAAATAACTTTATAATTATATTTTTTATTGATAAATGAACTCTAATATAGCTTGAATCCTTTATCCGGAATTTAAATATCCGAAAACCTCCAAAATCAGAAAGATTTTCAGATGCTGACATGACTTGCCACAAATGAAAAATTTCGGAAAGCAACATGGCTTCCTGTATCATGGTTATTGCGTTGCAGCGTTACAAATAAAATGCTGACTTTTTTCAGTTTTCATTACATTTAACTGTAATCAGAAGCCATGTTTGGTTTTTATACAAATACTGTACCTGTATGTATTGTAACATTTGGATCAAGACACGGCATCGTTGGTAGAGACTGATAGCTTACCGAATTTTCCTTCTCACACTCACAGTGATGTCATTGATGATGCACCCTCTCGACTCCATTTTCTCACACTTGATGTAGAAGTGTTTGGTGTTGCGTTCATATATTTTTTGTAAGTAGTGATCATGTCTTTTGTACACGTGCAGAAAGTACAAAACGTTATTTTTACGTGAAATCTTAGTTTTACCAATTAAAAATCCGTGTGAGCATTACATGACTATTGTCATTACCTGTGTCTGTATGTACACAAAAATTATTAAATTTTATATAAAACTACTTTCAGGGTATATTTTATTTATATAAAACTACATTCAGGGTAAAAGCTGTGTTACGGAATGTAGAGATATCGTGTTTATGCTTGGGTTCCATTCCCAAACTGCCCTATTTTATACATGCTATATACAAATTAAATAGTCTGTATTCCAAAATCCGAAACATTTTGGTCCCAAGAATTTCGAATAAAGGATTCTCATCCTGTATAGTATTATTATATCCGCGATATAGTAACATTTTATATTTATGGGTGAAAACAGACAAGGATATACATATATGTTTGTGAGAAAATGCATTATCTACAGAACTTGAGTGTGAGAATAGTTTGTTCATGCAGTGAATTTGATACACATTGACAGACATTGAAAAGTGAATTATTGTCTTCTTTCATAGTTTACATAGTTGTACATTGTGTCAGTGATGTAGCTAGGCCAAGAATGGTGAGAGAAATTTAGGACAAGATTAGACAAGCAACTGTTCTGATGAATTGATACCAATTAGTGAGGCAACGCACATTTTCTGCCTGTAGCCAGATTGTTCTATGGCACATTTCATACGTTTTGGCGATGGCATTAATTATAGCCGAGTCAAAGACAGATAATTTTTGTAACGCTATAAACTCTTTTAAAATAGTCGTTCATTTGCGAATTTACACCCGAAGAATTATGTAGCAGACGTTACATCTTTTAGCCGGACACGCTTTCTTTGAAAACCCTTTCGATAACGGCAACCACTTTTCAGCTTTTCAGCATGCGTATCAAAAAATAAAAATAAAAAACAAACTAGAAGCATGTGTGATGCGAATCGCAAGAGGTTAACCTTCTTTCACGCCATGCTGAGGTCGACGTAGGACGCTAAAATTAGCGCTCCGTGACAGACGCATATGGCATAGAGACATCAGTCACTCTTTAACTCATCAAGTGAGTAAATTCAACTATTTCTTCATTTTTTTTTAGAAACTCCCTTAATCCCTTGAATTTACACTTTCTTTCCGGAATTATCCTCGAATTTTTTCTATACCAAAAAGGTTTCTGATATAATAAAAATGTTATTCCACTCTCTCGTTTGTCTATTTTCTCAACTTGCAGCTTTTGTTCGCCAACGCACGACACCTTCTCAAATTCTAACGACGACCCTAAACATAAGTAAAAAGAAAAATATCTTTCAATTTCAAGAACTTCACTTCATAATCTTTTTGAAAAAATATTCTTCTTTTCCTACTCAGTTAAGTGCTATACGTGATACGCGCTAGGGCGATCGTGTCACTTTCGAATCTTGAGTAACTAGGCAGAGATTTTCCCGTGGTAGGTTGCCGTTTCTTTCTGCGGTAGACTGTCTGCTAACCAAGGATACACAGGACCCAGTCTGTCCTACTATTCTTCTGGGAGAAGAAGAAATCGAATCATATTTTCCCTAAGGGTATTTGCACGTAAGTGAATCTAACGAACTCAACTGGAGTACGAACTCAGCTTTCCGATTGCTCATACCGAGCCGATACCCATTACACCACAAGGCACATCGCTTTTCCTCCTCCATTTCTCTTTTCGATTGTTACTTCACATTTTGTCATTCTCTGTCGAGGTAAGAAGAATCGACAGAAAGCAAATCTATTCAATTGTCGATAGGGCTACTTTTTACATTATTTAATATCCATACTGGCATTCAGGCCTAGAAATTATAATCATAATAGTGCATTCAGTTTCTTTCGTTGAGTAGTAGGTAAGTATAATCATTATTAACAAATAAAAATAGTAAAAAATAAATACTTATTTAAATGACATATCTGTGACAGAGTGCGTCAGAAATACCACCCACTTATACCTCCCAGAAATACCTCTCACATAATCGTATAACATTAGTCAGATGAAGACACCAATGCTACTTAATGTCTTACCATTATGTAAAAGGTATTTCCAAGGGGTATTTCTGCCACTCCCTGTATTTATGATCTAAATTTGGCTTAAATGAAGAAGATAATATTCAATGCATGTATTTTTGCTTATGATTTTATTACTGATGTGGTATGAGGTAATCTTAGTTTTTTAAATCATTTGTTGGCAAATCAAGTTTATTATATTTTGCAAATAATAATATTTACTACTACTAATAATAATGATAATATTTATTAAAAATATTGTAAATAATATTTACTATAAAATTTTGTAAATACTACTACTACTACTAATAATAATAATATTTATTAGAAATTTTGTAAATAACATTTATTACATTTTGCAAATGATATTACTACTACTACTACTACTACCAATAATAATAATGATAATAACAATAATGATAATAGTAATATTTTTACAAATACTGTAAATAATATTTACTATAAAATTTTGTAAATGAAATTTACAATATATTGCAAATAATAATATTTACTACTACTACTAATGCTACTATTACTACTACTACTACTAATAATAATAATCATAATATTTAATAAAAATATTGTAAATGAAAATATTTATTAATTTGTAAGTAATATACAAATCTTCTATATGTCATGTCCCTTCAGAGTGTAGGCGATCATAGCTCTCCCTCGCCTCCTTTCCCTTCTAGCACTTAGCAACGTTTGTTGCTTTGCCAAGTCTCCCATTTTCCGTTTCCTCATCTCACACAAAATCGTCGGCTGCATTTCCTTGTCCCTTTCTTTTGTTATTGAAATTTCCTGTGAGGGCCAAATCCTCCCTTACTCATTATCTGCTTCAAACATTTCAGCTTCTCTTTCTGATTCTGAATATAAATGTCCTTTTTGTTTCTATTTTCCTTAAGAATTCTTTGTTTCTTACGCGCTCCCTCCATGTCATTCTCAGCATCCTTCAGGAGAACCACATTTTTATACGTAATAAAAAAAATGTTCCACCTTAAATTGTCTCCCTTTGCTAAGTAATGTTTGCCTATTAGAGTTATCTCCCTTACTTTCAAACCTTTGCTAATTTTTTATATGCATAATTGACGTTAAAGTAGCAAAATCATCAGTGAAGAAAGAAAAAAGCGCTGTTGAATTGTAATTCGAGGAGCTACTGAAAAGTTCTCGATCCGACCCACATACCAAAATCAGATCAACGAAACATAAAAATTTATTACGGAATCTCTTCTTGGTTGGGCCGTTAAATATTCAAGAAAGACGTACCGGTTACAGTACACTCACAATTAAAGTTTGCATTATGCACATTTATTTTGGAAGTATGCGTTGAAAAATTAGAATTAGAAGTTGAGTTTTTATTGAAGAAAAGGAATATTCAAGAAAGGACGCAGTAATGTTTTTTTTAATGTATAAATATTTGTGACGTGTCCCTTCACGTAAAATTGTGAAAGCGACAAGGCGAAAGAACCGCGGAGGATAGTTATCCGCCCTATTTTGAAAGTGACTTCTTATTATTCTCGCTTACCACATGAATTATAATATGTTTGTGTATGTTACGTCCTAGATAAGTAGTTGAAACTTAATGTACAGGGTGTTCTGAAAGTCTTGTACCCCTACAAAAAACACAAAAAAACACAATAGAACAACAAATAATACTATTAGTATATGGGGGTATCTTCCACACAGATTTGTTGACTATCTGTGTTAGGAAGAATAGCGCCTTCTAGCAACACACCGATACTAATATTAGCATTAGTGTAGCCATTGCTACACTAACACTGAATGCGAATATAAGAAAACGAAATACTCGAGCGTAACAAATAAAAAACATTCAATAAGGCAAACAACCTTCGTATATGTATTTATAAGATTTATATATGTCCAAAGCAAATAATTGTTCATATTGTCCCAAGGGAACGAGGAGGTTAAGCAGAATTTGAACGAAGAAGTGACCTACCAATTTTCATGGCCTTTGGTTGTCCTCAGCAACACGAATGATTTTCGGTTTCGTTGGGCCGTACCCTGTCGACCAGTTTCCACGTGTGTGTGTATGCCCGGGCGGTCGGAGAGGTAAAAAGGTCGTTCCTTCCAGAACGGAAGTAACGACAAAAAAGGGAGAAGAGTTCTACTCACTAAAACGAGGCCACGGCTCTCATGAGCTAAAGCAAAGGGAAGACAACTGTGGTCTCCCTACAAGTACCCCCTCCCTAGACAGGTTCATTAACCTGCACTAGAGATACAACTAAAATGTAACAAAAACAAAACTTCACAACATGTATTACAAATTTTAAAGCAACATAATGAAAAAGGAAGAGTTCAATGTGGAGGGAAGAATATCCTCCGGTTATAGTTCTGCTGACCCAAAACCTGGAAATGACTCATGTCAATAAATGTTTGGGCCATCTAACACGACGGCCAGATCTGGTCACAGTCTCTTTAACTACCCCCGGTGCTCCTGCTGATGGAGTAATCCCTGAAGTGTCCATGCTGAGCCAGGTAGTGTCCAAAAAGGCAGGCTTTAATCTGTCAACAGCAATGCTTTGTGTTGCATTGTTAATGCTCACCACAAAGTATTTTGAATGTCTCTCTAGGACTTTGAAGGGTCCTCTGTAGGCTGGCTGCAATGTGTGGGACTTAGCCAAGTCCCGCACAAAAACATGTGTGCATGTCTGCAGTAGTTTAGGCACATATATCTGCCTTTGAACCTGTGCAGGAGACTTATATGCCAAGTTCGCCATGTTCGCGGTAAGCCGATCAACGAACGAGGTCAAGTTCAAAACTTTCTGTGGAGGTTGCAGGAAAAACTGTCCTGGGAGTCTGAGTGTGGTGCCATAAACTATCTCGGCAGATGAACACTTAAGATCGTCCTTAACTGCAGTGCGGAGTCCCAGAAGAACCAACGGTAGATTCTCCAGCCAATTCGCCTGATCCGTCACGGCCCTTAAAGCTGATTTAAGTGTACGATGAAAACGTTCCACTAAGCCATTAGCCTCGGGATGATAAGCGGTGGTTTTGACTCTTTTACTCCCCAAGATCCTCATCAGTTGGTTGAACAGGTCTGACTCGAATTGCCGCCCTCTGTCTGTAGTAATTAAAGCAGGGACCCCAAAACGGGAAACCCATCCTGAAACAAAAGTCCTTGCAGTGGTATGTGCCGTAATGTCCGACATCGGAAGAGCCTCACACCAACGGGAGAAACGATCAACACATGTTAAGAGATATGTCTTTCCCTCACATGAAGGAAGTGGTCCTGTGATGTCCACGTGCACATGTGCAAACCGCTCGTCGGGTGATGGAAAGGATCCAGGAGGTGAACGGGTATGTCTCCCCACTTTGGCCCTCTGACACGGCACACATGTCTTTGACCATTGCCGAATGTCAGTTTTCATGCGTGGCCAAACAAATCTGTCTGTGATCAGCCGTATTGAGGCATTAGCTCCTGGGTGGGACAAATTGTGCATGGAGGAGAATAATGTCTTCCGCATTGACTCAGGTACGAAGGGGCGCAATCGTCCGGTGCTGGTGTCACATACAACCTCCAAATCTGTGTTTGGAATATGTATTTTCGTCAACGTCAAGGAGGTGTGGTTCTCTCGTAGCAGATGCTGTAGCTGCTGATCCTTTTCCTGTGCTTCCACAAATGATTGATGTTCCAAGCACGGGTCCAGCACAAAAGCATTTATGCCACGAGACATAGTGTCTGCAGGTATGTTGTCAGTTCCCTTGACGAAACGGATATCTGAAGTGAATTGTAACAGATAATCCAAGTGTCTGGTTTCCCGTGGGGAATACTTGTCAGAGTTTGACTGAAAAGCCCCCAACAAGGGCTTGTGGTCTGTCAGTAAGTAGAAAGTCCGCCCTTCCAACAAATGTCGAAAGTAACGGACAGCTGAATAAGCTGCGAGAAGTTCACGTCCAAATGTGCTGTACCTGGATTCCGTAGAAGTTAGTTTCTTGGAAAAGAAGGAAATTGGTTTCCAGTGGTCATCGATCTTCTGCTGTAGTACTGCTCCCACACCAATCGAAGAGGCGTCAACTGCCAAACACAACTCGCTACCTGGGACAACATGTGACAATTCAATTGCTCGGGACAATAAAACCTTAATTTGATGGAAGGCTGCCAAGGCTTCATCAGACAAAACTATGTCACAATTTTTGACATCAGTTAAAATATCTGTCAAGGGTTTTATAACCTGCGCACAATTTGGCAGGAACCTTCGAAAAAAATTTACCATCCCTAAAAACTGTCGCAACTTTCTCATGGTATCTGGCAAGGGAAAGTCAGAAATGGCCGCCACTTTAGATGGAGAAGGTGAAACTCCAGCTGAATTAATGCGGTGACCTAGGAAAATAACCTCAGACTTTCCAAACTCACATTTTACTGGGTTGATAACAACCCCAAATTTCTCAAAACGCTCGAAAACAATCTGTAAATGTTTAATATGTTCTTCCATGGAAGAACTGGCTATAAGTACATCATCCACATAGGCACAGACAAAGTGCAAATCGTGCAATACATGGTCGATAAATCTCTGAAAAGACTGTGCCGCATTTCTTAGTCCAAATGGCACGCGCAGAAACTCAAACAGCCCAAATGGTGTTGTTATGGCAGTCTTTGGAATGTGTTCGGGTTCTACTGGAATTTGATGGTAGGCCCTGATAAGGTCTAATTTAGTGAATACGCACCTATCCTGAATGATGGCCGTTACATCATGTATATGAGGAATGGGATAACGGTCAGGTTTAGTGACAGAGTTGAGTGCCCTATAATCCCCACAAGCGCGCCAGGTACCACCACTTTTGGGTACCAGGTGCAAAGGAGATGCCCAGTTACTCTTTGATGGCCGGATAATACCAAGTTCCATCATTTGGGTAAATTCCGCTTTCGCCACACTCAATTTTTCCGGTGCAAGACGACGAGGGCGGCTGTGAACAGGAGGACCGCTAGTAGCAATGTGGTGTGTTATATTGTGGGGTAACCTATCTTTGTGAAAAGCCGGTTTGGTAATGCTCTCAAACTTTTTAAGGAGTTCGCAGAACATAGGATTATCTTCAGTGTTAGCCACCGTAGGACATAATGGAATTACATTATGAATGGCTCCCGGTGATTGAGTATTTGTCTTAGGGTCTGTCAGACAACGTCTGTGAACATCAATGAGAAGACCAAATTTGTGTAAAAAATCTGCACCCAATATGGCCTTCTCTACATCCGCAAGGACAAAGAAATGGGTGAAAACCCGTCTCAGACCCAAATTCAATGTAAGGCACCTCTGACCATAAGTCTGGATGAGCGACTTATTTACGGCCTGCAAGGTAAGTTTGTGAGGGCCTTTTAACTTGTCTGCCCTAGTGGCAGGAATTAAAGATATTTGCGCACCACTGTCCACGAGAAAACGTATACCAGTAGTGCGGTCCGAAACAAATAGTAAGCGACAAACCTCTTTCACGCTAGCGCACCGGGTCGCCTCCGGTCGCCAGCTTAGACTTTTCCCTGTTGCAAATTGAAGGAACAGGGGGGCTTGCAATAATTAGCCCTATCTCCGAATTTCTTGTGTAAGTAGCACATTGGCTCCTTGCTAACAGTTCTTACACGCCCTCTACTTTGGGAGCGGGGAATGCTAACCTTCTGCAACCGTCTCTCTAAGTCTTCCATCCTAGCCTCTAACCTTCGTTGTCCCTCCAAAAGTTTAGCCAGCGGATCTGCCTCTTGAGTCTGTACGGCAGAAACGGGAGCAGTGCATCCCGAAGTTAGGTCAGCTACATTATCTGCTATTTCAGCCAGCTTTTCGACGGGTGCATCTTCACCCACCGCGGCTAAAACCGCGTGATACGCAGGGGGCAAACGCTGGAGAAAAATATGACGTATAATGCCATCCTCATTACTCTCTCCGGCTAGATGCTGCAAACGACGTAAAAATTGCGACGGCTTGCTGTCTCCCAATTGTTCCTCATGCAAGAGCTGCGACAATTTCTTTTGCCGTGACATAGACGTCCTCCGAACAAGTTCCTCTTTTAACTTGTAATATGGCTTATCTTTCGGCGGACAGATAATAATTTCTCTAACCTCCTGGACAGCTTCGAGAGGCAACTTGGAGACCGCTAAATTAAATTTTGTTTTCTGGGAGGTAATTCCTCTCAGTTCGCACTCTGACTCTAACTGTGCGAAAAATAAAGCTGGGTCCGCTTTAAAGTAGGCTAGACTGACAGTGTTCACCGCCGAAACAGCGGCCGTTTTCTCTTCATCCATCTCGTATATTTTTTATGGGGAATTTACCACACAAAAATGCGCCTCAAAATGTGAAGTACCACAGAGAAAAAATACACAACCAAACGAACCTAAATATTTTAAACAAAAAGTCAGAAATGGCTATCACTGCTATTACTACTAATGGGGTGTTGTGAACTCTAGCAGTAAGCTACTGACACGTCTGCCTCCAAGGGTGAGGCAGGTTAATGTTGCAGGCCGGCGCCAAATTCAAATACAGGATGGGAGAAAAAACGCACGTGGGTGAGGAGAGAGAAGCCATGTTGCCATGTTATACGAGTCGTCATTCCTATATCGCAAATAATTTGTGTCGGAAGAAAAAAACACTCACAAACACACGAAATTAACATTAACAGTTATTTTGCAAATTGCAAAAATATACTGCCACGTTGGAGTCACCACTTATTAGTATATGGGGGTATCTTCCACACAGATTTGTTGACTATCTGTGTTAGGAAGAATAGCGCCTTCTAGCAACACACCGATACTAATATTAGCATTAGTGTAGCCATTGCTACACTAACACTGAATGCGAATATAAGAAAACGAAATACTCGAGCGTAACAAATAAAAAACATTCAATAAGGCAAACAACCTTCGTATATGTATTTATAAGATTTATATATGTCCAAAGCAAATAATTGTTCATATTGTCCCAAGGGAACGAGGAGGTTAAGCAGAATTTGAACGAAGAAGTGACCTACCAATTTTCATGGCCTTTGGTTGTCCTCAGCAACACGAATGATTTTCGGTTTCGTTGGGCCGTACCCTGTCGACCAGTTTCCACGTGTGTGTGTATGCCCGGGCGGTCGGAGAGGTAAAAAGGTCGTTCCTTCCAGAACGGAAGTAACGACAAAAAAGGGAGAAGAGTTCTACTCACTAAAACGAGGCCACGGCTCTCATGAGCTAAAGCAAAGGGAAGACAACTGTGGTCTCCCTACAATACAATAACTAATACAAAGCACATGTACTGGATTCAGTTTATTCACTTTCATTGACGTCGTCACACATAGAGAAGGTCTGTATGAACACCGTTTTTTTCGTGGCACAAAATGATGCGGCGCCATGTCTTGTGTGATATTTTACGAAGCTGCACTTTGTTGATACTTTTGCACGCAACCTTTATATCAAACCGTAAGAGCTTGTGTCAGCCACCTGAAATAGAAAATTGTATCATGTAGGGATGACAAGATATTCGAACCACCCTGTAGTTTTTAGTGTAATGCGCTAAATGATGTCTTCGTGAAGATCAAAAATGGTAGCCAACTGTCTGAAAAATAAAACGTGCAAACGTTTTATTTTTCAGACACATAAATCGAATGTATACATTAAAGAATATACTAAAGTTTACCGAATGCAGACTCGGGAACTACATAAGGTAGAGAGTTACTGTTAAAATGGTTATGATGAATGAGATGTGGAATATATAACTGAAAGAGAAAAGGGCGGAAAATGAAAATTGAGCTCATAATAGAAAACGACTGGCCCTTGAATTGAAGAGTTTAAGATTGTAGTGTTCGAGGAAAAATCCACGCGGGAGTCTGTTTCACAAAGTAGCGGTTTTGGGGGAAAAGCTGAATGGAACTCTTTTCTTATATTTGAGATAAGGTGGAAATGAGGGTGATTCTACACCGTGTAAATGGCGCGGCGTGTCCGAGTTTTAAAGGTCTGAACTGGTAGGATTGAAAAATGGAGCTCATCTGAGATAACAGCAATTTTCATCATCTTTAGCAATAGATTGTATATATGAGCCCCACTTGATGTCTGGAGTGAACTTGTGACTGAACAGACGTTCAAAGAATGGAGCCTCATTGAGAGACCAGCCGTTCATCATGGCTTAAGAAAACTCAGGATTTGATCAATGAAGATGGAGAAATACCAGCTTACTTTTTGAGAGCAGCAAAAGACAGAAAGTTATGAAGAGTCAAGATTGCATATCCTGAAATGATAGGACATAGAAGGAGTTAGAGGAAAACTGAGGTGTGTGATATGAATGCAAGAGTAGGATTATGAGTGTATGGGGGATAGGTAACAATTCACCCTTGACTTGAAGAGGTCAAGATTGTAGTGTTTAGAAAAGCGTTCATGCAGAAATCAGTTCCAAAAAGCGACCGTTCAAAGCTGAGTGAAGCTACCTTCTTACAATTAAAAAATAGAGGGAATGAGAGAGGTTTGACTCATAGGATATAGCATAGATTGTCTTAGCAGGAAAGGCCTGAACTGGTGGAACTAAAGAAAGAAGCTCATCCAAACATTTGCTATGAACATAATAATAACAGGTTTATAACATTGCATCTATGGGAAAGAGGCTGAAGAGTGGAAAATGTATTAACCTCAACAAGGTTGTGTAAATGAGTGTGAACTCTATCAAGGCTGGAAAGTGAGGATTGGGTAGATCCAGTTTATATATGGCAGCTATAAACCATTTTTGGAATCATCTGACTTTTGTAAAGATAGAGCATGGCAGAAAGAGTCAAGTATTTTCTGCAGTGGCAGAATTAGCTGACCCTTTTCCCGGCATCTTTAGCAATAGATTGCATATATGAGTCACACTTGAGGTCTGGAGTAAACTTGAGACTCAACAGACGTTCAAAGAATGGAGACTCATTGACAGTATAACCATTCATCGTGACTTAAGAAAACTCAGGGCCTGTTCCGTGATGATGAAACAATATCAGCTTGGTTTTTGAGTTACTCAAAGTTACAAATCAACTGAACTATTAGAATGAGGTTCAGAGGATAGATCAGCTGTGAAACTCCGATCATCTTGATTTTTGGTAGTTCCTCCATAAACTATGGTATTGTTTCCTGATGCTAGTATGTTTGGCTAAATGACAATCACTATTATGTTTCAGGAATCAACACTTTGGAGAGTAAATAGTTACGGACTCCTGGAAAATTTATCCCACAAACAGTATTGGCGGACTCAATGTGAGTCCAAGTAAAAATGCGTAACACAAAACAATAAATATAAAACCAACGACGGTGCATGTATTAACAAAAGGAATTACATGTGACGAAACGAAAAACCATGAAACTAGCTATAATAAGAATGTACTTGTTCATGTGTGTGTGCATGCGTAACAAGCGTGTGTGAGAGAGTACAAAAGTCAAGAGAGAAAACCATGAAAATGAAAATGAACGTGTCCCAGTGGGGGACACTTTACCCATGTTTGACTACATCTTAAAACCAGAGTTGAACAGCTGTAAAATAGAGACTAGAGAGAGAAATACACGCCTTTTTATAGGCTTAAAGAGCGCCTCCTATCGAAGTTTATTTTTAGTAAAGTCAAATGAGATATCCCACAATATCATCCCCATAGATGTTTACTGATCATTTGAATCTAATTTGTACTTTATACTATCTTATGAAAATTGAGATGTAGTAGAGAGGGCGGCCCCGTATCATAGATTTGATGAGGGTATCATAGATTTGGTGGGAGTATCATAGATTTGGTGGGAGTATCATAGATTTGGTAGAGCTCGAGGCACTTACACCGGCCCTTACAGGGCATCCAAATAATAAAACTTTATTATCATAATCATCAGAGCTGTTTTGACTTGAAGGAACACTACAAATCAACACTTTTGTAAATATCTCTTATCAGTCCTCCCCATAACCCCACGTATTTTGCTTACTGGCGAAAGTGCTGCAGGTTTTCCAAGTCCTTCAAAAGCTTTACGGGGAATGATGGAATTTTACTGATAGGATTTTTTGATGGTTCCTTGTGTTATTCACTTAATATTAATTTCCTTCTTAAGATTTATACTTTCAAACTGAATGCATCGATATTCCTTAGCTGCAAAACTGATATTCCGTCTAAGACTTTCCAATATCTATGGATGTTATTCTTCCATTTGGCATTGATGACAAAACCATCATAATTATCTTTTAGAGAAAAGAGATAATTTTTCTGTAATAAAAATGTTATATATAAATCGGACGGATATGCAATGTGGTTGGCCCTGATCTGGCATCTCGTTTACAGTCGCTCTCTCACAGACGTGCTGTCGCCTCCCTCTGTCTTTTCTACAAATACTTTCACGGTAAGTGCTCCGACGCGCTATTTTCGCTAGTTCCCAAACTGCATGAATTTAAACGTGCCACTAGGTCGGCATCTCAGTCTCACCCTTTCACTGTTGAAACGGTTAAATGGAGCCGTCTCTTCTACTCCAATAGCTTCATGTCTCGCACTTCCCGTCTGTGGAACTCCCTTCCTCTTACTTGCTTCCCTGATAGCTATAATCTCCAACTATTCAAATGCAATGTCTATCAACATCTACAGATGCCTTCTCTTCATCCTTTCCTCTATAACGCCTCTTTACTCTTGCTCCCACTTTCTGTAACTCCTTGCGTGCTAGTGGCACTCCCGCCTTGCTTGGGGCGAAAAGTTTAAAAATAAAATAAATACATGTTATATATTGGTATTAAAATAAAAAGGCTGATAGTTTTTCTGCAACGTTTTCAAAACAAGCATTCAAATGTAGAATGGACATTTCAAGGTTGTACCGAGGATAAACTAAGTAAAAGAAATTCTGAAGAGGGTTTACCATGGCTAATCATTCAGAGTACAATTTCCGCTAATTAAATTCCAGTCATTTGGCATTTATCGTTACAGTAAAACAAAGCAGCTTACCAAAATCAATTGAAGCCAATCAAAATCAATTTTATAAATAAGAGGTTTAACTTATAACGGCATTAGTTAGGATACCAGCTTGTAGCGGTGTTGAACATCTTGTTGAAGAAGGAATATTTCCTTGTGCTGTAGGGAGATATATATTTATGAATAAAGACAAAAGGAAAACGTTTCTTTACCAACGCGTTTCGTCCCCTGAGGGACTTTACCAAGGTAAATATATTTATGTGAAGAACGAAATAAGAGAGGGGGGGTTCGTGTCTTTTATATTTTAGGCGTTAGGATAACTCCTCTTGCAGAAGAGGTTGTGTAATCCCACAATCTCACTTTTGTATTCAAAGTTCGTTCAAATAATTACAGTTTTCATTTAAAAGACGTGAAAATTTTGTCAGTTTGTGCTTCAGAAAGGAGAATTCGATCAAAAATTCATTATGAGTATTATAGAATAACCAATGATTTAACAAACGGAATTTGTGGCATACATTTAACAGCTAGAAGTCGATTAAACATAGGCTCTGAAGAACCTAAATCGTGAATAATTTAATTGATGTATCAGCTAATAGTTACCGGAAATAACATACTAAAATTATCTTTGGTTGTAAAAGGCCGAAAAAACATCATCTATTACTATTGCTAAAAAGACGTCATTGATAGTCCTAGACATAAGGCCTATGTCCAAAATGTTACCTGGAAACTAAATTAGATACAATCAGTGTAATGACGCACGGGGGTACTTAATTCATGAAATAACACCGTGATGTTTACTTGTTCAACTTTCTGCACTCCGCAGTCATTTAAAATATGAAAGCACTGAGAAATATTGAATTAGAACAAAAGTTCGTGACTTTTCAATAGATGGCATTTGAAGACGTGATTTTACTTCGCACGTGACTGATATTTATGACATATTCTAAAATTTGACATATAAACACATCTTTCTATTATTTGTTTGTGGATTGTGAATTTTAAATGTTTTTTTACGTTGAATGTGAAAATGGGAGAAAATAAGATGCTTTTTCGTCATTCGATGTTTTTGGTCTCTGGAAAAGAAAAAAAAAACACTGAACAAACAGTAAAAAATGTGTGTCGTTTATGGAGATGGTGCCGTAGCTGAGAGTACTGTTTCTAATTGGTTCGCTACGTTAAGAAGTGGAAATTTTGATCTGGAAGACCGAGAACGTCCGGCTAACTTGCAGTCGTTGAGGATTTAGTTAGTTATGTGCCATGCGTGATACACGCTTAGGCGATCTTGCATCTTTCGATACATGACTGACAAAGCAGATTTTTTCCCCGCAGTAGGTTGCCATTTCTTTCTGCGGTAGATCAATTAACATCCAAGGCTATAGAACCCGGTCTGTCCTGATATTTACTCATAGAAGAAGAGAATTCATACTTTTTCCAAGGGTATTAACATGTAAGTGAATGTAATGGATTGGACTGGAATTCGAACTCAGGTCTCCGATTCCTAAACCCCAGCCGCTATCCATTACCTCCGTTGAGGATTACTAAAATCAAAATGCTGATTAAAAATATCGCCAGCCACACAGCACGGAATATCGCAGGGATATTCCACATATCTCATATGTAAATCATTTGAAAACACTTTTGAGTGCCTCACGATTTAACGGTAAAAAATTCAATGGATCGCATTTTCATCTGCGATTACGTGCTCAAACGCAACAAAAACAAAACCATTTTTGAGAAGAACGATCACGGGCGATGAAAAATGGCTGGTTTACAACAATGCCGATCTAAAAGGCTCTGGAGAAAAAAGAGATGAGCCACCATTAATCATTTCAAAATCTGGTCTGCATTCAAAGAAGCTGATGCTGTCTACCTGGTACGATTGGAAGACATTGCGTATTACGCCCTTCTGTTACATTTCCTTGTGTAAATAAGTTGACTTACACAAACTGGAGAAAATTGACAGGGGAAAGGATGAACAAACACGAGGGCAATTAATTAATACATTTTTAAACAACAGCATAGACACGAAGTAAAAGAGGCAATTGCAAGCTTTTAGTTGAGCTTGCAGAGACAAACTTATCTTAAAGGAAGAGTCCGCTTAACTTGATTCAAGATGTTAACCTTATGTCTATAAGTGACGGCTTCTGTCGAATACACGTATTGGAAGGCTTTAGTAAGCAGAGGAGATTGAATTTAAGATTTTTTGTTTCGATTTTTTTCTTGGGTGGGGGACGCCAACAGAAGTTGGCTTTTGATTTGCTGGTAGAATGTGTGAGTGTCAAGTAGATGATAACTGTTCCCATTATAATTTTTAAATACTTCTTCCGCAAAAACAGACGTTGAATTCAGACAAGTACTGTTCCAAATTGAACCGATTAAAGGCGGCAATCGATGAAAAAGTGTCTGAAACTGCCTGATTGAATGGGTTTTTCTTTTTTATATCAGGACAATGCCAGATCTCACATCTCTTTACAGACCCGACGGAAATTGGTAAAACTTGGCTAGAATATCCTACTTCACGCTCCGGGCTCACCCAAAATTGTACCTTCAAAAAACCATTTATTTTGCTCCTTACTAAATTCTCTTAATAGGAAGAACTTTAATTCTCTGCAAGTCTGTAAAAACTACTTAGACCAGTTCATCACCCTGATAGATGCCAAATTCTATGAGGATGGAATCATGAAGCTGCAGCAGAAATGGTGAAAGGTAGTGGAACAAAATATATGTGGTTTAATAAATCTACGTACTAATATCGAATACTAATATCTACGTACTAATATGAAATTCGCTTAAAAAATTTAACGTACTTTTGTTCCGATCCAATATTTTAAAAGTTCAAATTAGACAATCCATTTTTATAACCCCCGTAATGTTTGCTTGCTGATATATAAAAATTTACCCTTGTTATTTTTCAAATCTAGTGTTACGTTTTTATTTATTCGTTCTTGATATTGTTGGAAAATTTGTCGGGGTTATCTCCTCCTCAGTTCTTTAATCCTTCAACAGGGGTCTCTCTCCCCTAGCTATAAATACTGGCTGACCCTTCTCTCTCTCTCTCTCTCTCTCTTTTCCGACTCAGACCTTGGGCCGCTACCTCGCTCGGAGGCGAGGTAAAATCTCTCCTTTTCCACTTGGAATGCGCTAAGAACAATACACGTACGTACGAACACTACAACACACACACATAATTTCTCCATACAAGCACTATGTAACAGTCCATGTCATTGTTTAACTTGTCTTGTTATTAATATATATTTGTTTACCCATATATATCGGTCTTGTTTGTTTTCTTTGTCTTCTTTGGACTTAATTAAAGTCCGACATTCTCATGTAGCTGGACCGGCCAGCGGGAAATTTTAACCTTCTGATATCTCTTCACATCTTCAACCCCACAGCCCGCTCGAAATTAAAAAAAAAACAACTTTGCTCGAAATTCTGTTTGCAGACTTGACTCAAGATTAATTTAATAGAATATTTGATGCCACTCTTAATATTAATCTTGAGTCTCCGTGTTTTTTTTGTTTTTTTTTATTCCCAAGCAAGGTGATAAATCCACTAAGATGCAATGAGTTACTGAGAGTGACAGAAACTGAAGAAACTTTACTAAGAAGAAAGGACAATAATAAGAACAGGATTCAATGAGACAGAAGAGGGCCATTGATGTTGCATTCAATCATTAGTTGACAAGAAAAACAAGAAGCCGGAAGCCACGGGCGAGAAGTGCAAGAGAACAAACTATTGGCATAATATTTACGCTTACACTTAGCAATTTCAACAGTAAAATGATTAAACCTGTCAATCTAGTACTGCTCTTAAATACGTGAAGTTCAGGTACCAAATAGGGAAGCTCATGAGAACTATTACCATGAAAATATTTATAGAAAAAGCACAGGGAAGCTACATTACGGCAGTAGGAAGGTGAAGAAGCCGATATGCCAGGTCAGGACCGATAACATTGTCGATTTATTTTATTATTGAATTTTGTGTAAAGGTTTTTAAAAAAATGCTTGAACTACGAAAATAGATTCATACCTTTCCCAAGGGTATTTGTGCGAAAGTGAATACAACGAACTCGACCGGAATTCGAACTCGACTCGCCGATTTATCGGTCCAAGCCGCTAATCATTACATTGCCTGCTGGCCAAGCATACAACTTAACGTTCACTCGTGTAAAAACCATACAAAAGCACCAATAAAGTTGTTCAGAGACTCACGCGCAAACGTGTTTTCTTCTTTTTTTTTTTATACGGTCACACAGTTAAAAACATCTATATTTCCCACTTTTTTTTAACTGTCCTCTCTTTCGTAGCCCAGCTGTCTGTATGTGTCCATACCACACTCTTAAATTTATGTACCCATTGTATACTGGTTACCTATTTCTTTTCAATGTCATTCCATTTTAAATTCCTGTTTGCTGAAAATGTCAGGTCACTTCTCCAGAGCTTAGCTAGCAGTGCATATATTTCCGATCCGGAGACGTACGAAAAGCAGAAATTAAAGGCAATCTTTTCTCAGCAAGGAATGACATTTACTTGTCCAAGACTGGTGAAATCATACTTTCGTTTTAGTAATGTATTTTTAATTTCTTTCTTTCTTTCTTTGACATTCTTTATTTTTTTCTTCTTTCGTTTTGCTTGAGTGTCAAGTCACTATCATCTTTGCAAGATGTATTTTTAAGGTCATGACTCCAACAATATGCAACATTTTCAAAATGGCTAGTTTCACTGAGTTTGCAACAGGAATTACATTCATGTATTACTAACAGCTTATTTAAAAGAAATAGCGTTGTTATACCATTTCAAAATTTTACTAAACCTACCAATTGTCTCTATCTACCTTGATGATGACTTAAGAAAGGCGAAATCTTGAGTCATATTTTCTGTACTCTTCTTTCGAAATAAACAGTTGAAAAGAGGGCTTGGAAAATTTGAAGTAATACTCATGCAACAAAAACAACCAACAATAAATAAAAGATAATTGTAAGAGCCACCATACTTAAATGTATATAAGAAAATGCGACCTGTGCAGATACATTTTCGGTCGGTAATTTGATCAGGTCCGCGGTTGAGCCGGGGTTCGTCGCCCGAGACGCAGAGATAAAAAAAAATAGCTAAATATTCTTCTCTTGCTGATAGATTTTTTTTTACTCCTGTGGCAGTGGAGACTTCAGGGGTTATTGGCCCTCGTTCGATGGTGTTCCTTCGGGGGATTGGCGCGATTGCCTCTCGATTAAGGAACGAGCCTCGCGAAACGGAGTGGCTCTTGCAGCGTGTCTCACTGGCGACGGTTCGAGATAATGCTTTCTCCATCATAGCGGCTGGCAGAGGATAGAAAAAAAATTGTTTATAGTTACGTTGTTCTGGAATTGTCATCATTGGTCGACTGAACTTGCTTTGTTTCAATGACTTTTATTTTGTTATTATTAATTACTTTGTTCAATAAATACATTATTTCATAAAAAAAAATATAAGAAAAAAACACAATAACACGCACACGTCATATCTTGCTTACGTCCCAACACTCTTTGCTTACGTCCCAACACTCTTTGCTTACGTCCCAACACTCTTTGCTTACGTCCCAGCACTCTTTGCTTACGTCCCAACACTTTGCTTACGTCCCAGCACTCTTTGCTTACGTCCCAACACTCTTTGCTTACGTCCCAGCACTCTTTGCTTACGTCCCAACACTCTTTGCTTACGTCCCAACACTCTTTTCTTACGTCCCAGCACTCTTTGCCTACGTCTTACACTCTTTGCTTACGTCCCAACACTCTTTGCTTACGTCACAACACTCTTTGCTTACGTCACAACACTCTTTGCTTATGTCCCAACACTCATTATTTCTACGATTTCAATGTCCAAAATGTTCTGCATGCACTTTCATCACATACTGCTAATAGCTTATTTTAAAAAATACTACTGTTATACTATTTCTAAATTCTACTAAACTTACCAATTATCTCTACCTACCCTGATGATGACCTAAGTTGAAATCTTGGATCATATTTCCCGTACTTTTCTGAAATGGACTTTGGATAATTTATGATGGAATTCCATTCTTGTCTGAGACGGATTATTCATAACTCGGAAAAGTCGATCATTAAAATTAATCAACACAAAATATCTGTCGTTTTTAATAGTATTTGTCTTAAAGAACATTTGTTGTTTAAATACACAGAAAAAGTTCATGCATATTTTCTCATCGTCGAATTTGCACAGACATCCTGTAGGGACATTATTATAAATAAATAAAAATAAAATATAAAATAATTATAATAATGAAAATTATAATATAGTGTAGGGTTAATGTGAGGATAAAATCTCTGGACTAAGACTTCCTGCTGGCCAGTCCCGCTACATAGTAATGTTGGACTATGATGGAGTCCAAAGAAAGCAAAATAAAACGAACAAGACAGATATATATGTACAAAACAAATATATATTATTAACAAATAGGTTAAAACACGAGTTACAAATACATCATTTAAAACATGAATAAAACGTTAGTGTCTGTATGGGAAGTTATTGTGTGTGCATTGAATTGAAATGTCCGTACGGGTGAATTTTGTTTTTAGCGTGTTCCCTGAACATGGGAAACGCCGGTTGTGTATTAGAGTTCACATATTGGATATGTTAGAGAAGGTTTTTCAGTACCTCGCACGTGGTGCGAGGTTGCCGGCCTCAAGAGAGGCAGTTTTGGCCGCACGTGTGCGAAGCCGTGGGAAGAGCCGTGGAAAGAGAAAGAGGCGAAAGGTCAGCCCGTATTTATACTCCCGGGAGAGAGAGAGACCCCTGTTGAAAGGGTTACGAAACGAAGAGGAGATAACCCGATAATAGTATAGTTAAAATTGTGATAAACTTAATTATAATTATTGATAGGATTGGATTGTTCTGAAAAGTCTGGCAAAAAATTGTGGGTGAAGAAATTGAAATACCTAATTTTGTACTAAATTAATTTGTAGCATTCTATTATTAATATATAGAAGCTCGGCTTCAGTCACTTTCTCCTCATCGTAAGGTTGCCTCTCTGTGTCTTTTCTATAAATATTTTCATCGTAATTGTTCGGATGAACTCTTCGCTATGGCACCTAGACATTTTAAATTTAAGCGCAGTACTACTATACTACTATCGGTGGCAAGATTTCTTCAATTTAGAGTTGAGCTGGTTAGATGTAACTGTAAATGTTTTTGCTAACAGTTTCTTTTCTCTCACTTCTCATTTCCGGTTCACTTCCAGCTCCGTGCTTTCCAGCCAACTTTAATATGCAAAAGTTTAAATGCAATGTCAATCGCTATCTACTATCCTCCTGAATACTCTTTCCTCTTCCCGCTCATTATTAATGTTTCTGTTCCTAATTCTTCTACATCCTGTAACCCCTTGTGGTTTAGTGGCTTTACTTTCTTGCAGTGATACCGATTGCAAAAAAGAAAAAAAAGAAAAGAAAGTGACCCCTAAACAGACGAATATATATTCAATTCTCCGAAAAAAAAAACCTTCAGGGTAAACACATCGCATCTAAATTATTCATTATCTTTTCGAAATGTAATTTTTCGGAGAGAAAATCTTAAAAATTCATTTATATTCTACAAACCAAACCTTCCTGGTGTCAAGATTAATATTTTCCAACACATCTTGCTATAACAAGTATCGCGTCCTGGGTATGACGATAAACTACATCCGGCAGAAAGGCCTCTGATCGGGAGGTTTTGAAGAGTGTGGAACCACCTCTTAATTGATGTTGTTCCCAGGTCCACTCTAACCCGGGTTGTTAGCATCTGTTAAGGCCCCAGCTAAGAGCAAAGTTAACCCCCTAAACTGGGATAAAAAAAAGTGTAAAAATAGGTTTTCATAGTAAAAATACTAGCAATGCTTTTTTAATAAAAATATTACCAGCAATACATTTGACTCCCCCCAAAAAACCTCTTTACAAAAATATGTCAATGAAACTTGATCTACAAACTGATTTCTTACAAAGAATACATTCTATTCATACGAACCTATCCTAAAAATCGTGTCGACATTAAATAACCCATTGAGGTTGATATGCTGTAAAATAAAATAAACCAAACCAAATTATAACGGGACTCAAGCCAAGTATCTATTTTAACCAGCAGTCAATTTCATACAAGGTCAATTTTTATTACTGCTATTATTGATGTACTCATAGATACATGTATAATTCAACTACCCAAGCACTAATGCAATGTAACAAATTGGAGTTTCATTGCAACGTCCATAAACACTGTAAGATTTTACTTTATGTTTTATCATTCTCTACTATTTTTAACTTTATTTATAAGCTTGTTGCCCTTTACAGAAGAATGCTTTATTCTTTTAATTCCCTTGTAGCGGATGGTATTAAAAATTGTAATAGCAATTGTTGAGGTCGATAACTTCCAAAATAAAAGTATCCAAAACGTACATAAGTTTTTTTTTTCCATATATATTAATATAAAGAACAACATAGCTCACAAAAGAGAAAGAGATAATAATATTTTGAGCTACATGTTCAAAGATAGCTCAAGGGGAGGGATTTGTGGGATTAGCAATAGCGAATGTGCGTGGTGCGCCATGTGGTTGGGTTGAAATTAAGTAGTTGACTGCTCGGAGAGTGTCTCCTCGGAAAAAGACTGGACAACACCTTATACCTACTGCATCCTGTGACTGAGTTAGCAAAAGGGAGAAAGGATTTATTTCTCTTCCTTTTATAATCCTGAATAAAACGCTATCCAGCGGCGTTAAGCGAAGTAGACAAGGTGGGGTAATCTTACACCTTGTTAAGAAATTTATTTACATAATACTGTCGCAGTTAGCTCCTCCTCATTTCCTTAATCCTTCAACAGGGGTCTCTCTCTCCCACGAGTATAAATACTGGCTGACCTTTCGCCTCTTCCTGTTTTTTACGGCTTACGCACACGTGCGGCCAGCTTCTCGACTCGGGCCCTCGGGCCGCAACCTCGCGCATGAGGCGAGGTAAAAAAAACTTTCTCTTTTTCACTTACACCAATATGTGACCTCTCACACAAACAGTGTTTCCCAAATTCTGGGAACACGCTAAAAACAATATACACGTTCGTACGGACACTCAACACACTCATCATAACTTCTCCATACAACACTCTGTAACCCTTCATGTCATTGTAATTTGTTATTAATATATATTTGTTTGCATACATGTATATCTGTCTTGTTTATTTCTTTATCTTCTTTGGACTCCATTATAGTCCAACATTCCTATGTAGCTGGACCGGCCAGCAGGAAATCTTAACCTAGAGATATCTCCCATCATCTTCACATTCACACCCCACGGTCCTCTACAATACATTCTTCTGTTGCGATAAATGTCTTAGTTTTACCATTGTTATTTGCCCTGTCAATTTATATTCGTTTGTGGATGGAGCAGCTCTTTCTGGAGGTATCTAACACTTACATTATTATTATTATTATTATTATTATTATTATTATTATTATTATTATTATTATTTGCACGTGTTTAGTGGCTGTCATTGGTTATTAGGTGACAGTACATCTCTGCAGCTTTATAACATCATCTTAATAACGGCAGGGGCTTGTGAAAAGGCATCACTGTGTGGTATTTATATCGCAGTAAGAATATTTTCTCTGGAAAATGAAGTGATTTATTATTAAACTTAAAAAATAATAGGTTTTAATTTTCACCATAACTTAACATTTATATATATAAAATACGATATTAACTCAACTGAAACAATTCATATATATATATATATATATATATATATATATATATATATATATATATATATATATATATATATATATATATTGATATAATTATTGCGAGGAGTGTGATCTTTTAGTATTTCTGCCTTGAGAAGGAAGATTTCTGAGGTTTGAATGAAGTTTTATTACTTTATAAATATTGCCATTAGGGTCGTAGAAGTGGACTTTAGTTGTGCAGGCATACAATAATTTTTTGAGAATATTAGGTCTGATGGCTGGAGGTGGAATTGAATTAGTTTTACAATGTTAGAATATTGTTATAATTATTACGAGGAATGCAAGTTTTAAGGTATGCTACATCTATGGGTAAAAGTGCTCAATTTCAGAGATAAAGCGTATGTAAATGTAAAATTGATCACTAAAGTGGCAGTCTGATACATGTTTCAATGCAATCAAGATTTGCATTCAAGCATAAAATAGTCTGTCAAGTCAGTCTAAGTGCTGACTTCAGTGTCCAGTTTTTAACACACACACACACACACACACACACACACACACACACACATATATATATATATATATATATATATATATATATATACTAGCTTAAAATCCGCCCTATCGAGAGGCATTTAAGGTAGCTCCTGCAGAAGGCTCTTGACTGGGTCTTCACCACAATAGGTAGGGAGTAGATGCGATAGGCGACAATAAACTACAGAAAACCTCAAAATTGCTCGCTGCATTTTTAAGTATTGCATTAATAATTAAGATTACCTTTTAAAAGTTCAACGATAATTTTTCTGTCGCCAATTAATTTAAAGACAATTTGATGTACGTGGGTCCTTACTTTCCGTACAAACAATTATTTCGCTGGATTTCACAATTAATTTCGATTATTCCCAAATTTGTTTCCACGTTATAAAAATTGTTATCGTACAAAAAAATTCGTCGCAAAAGAAAAAAAAAATCACGTCAAAAAATCAACCAAAACAATCAGGATTACGGGCCCGGATTCGGCCCGGAATGTTTTTAATTTGCTCACGGAGTCGGTCTGATTCCAAAATGGTATGATATGTTGGGCTACGTCCCCTAGGAGTAAAGTTGGAAATACAGACAATCTTATTTTGAACAACTGTAATTTGAGAACAGTAATTTTTTTCATTTGAACATGAACTATTGAAACTTAGAGGGTTGTGTCCCTTTAATTATTTTCATCATTAGAAGCCAAGATGGTGGAATCCGAAAACAATCTCATTAATGAAAACTTGGAAATCCAAAATTTCAGGATTGCAGGTCCGGATCCGACCCGAAATGTTTTTAATTTGCTCACGGCTGACTCCAAAATGGTATGTTGGGTTACGATCTTTAGGAGTAAAGTTGAAAAAGTGTGACAAAGTGACACAGTGACATTCTTTATTATATATATATATATATATATAGATATAGATATAGATATAGATAGATAGATAGATAGATAGATAGATAGATAGATAGATAGATAGATAGATAGATTTAGATATGTTTCACTGAAGATGACCGATTAGATTTTGTCTTGCAGGCGTACAATATTTTTTTGAGATATAATGTGTAGTATAAGAACTGTCCAAATGATCTTTAGATCTGAGCGTTTCCAACAAATCTATTAGCCATTTTCAGATATTTTTCTGTTCATTATACTGACCATGTTTGATAATTAAATCATCTCTAGTGCTAAAAAATAAATAACAATAAAATTTACATATTAACTACATAACTAGGACCAGCACCGCAACACTTTTACTAATTGATATAATTATATGAGTTTTGCGGTCGTGACACACACGTATAGCTTAAGAGTTTGTTTTTCATTGGATGCTTATGAATAAGGCCATAAGCCAACAAAGATTTGTTATTCGACATAATTACGTGTCTAAACATTTTTCTGTGGCCACAACAAAACTGAAGTTGTGGATAGATACAACATTATAATACCATTATGATTGAATGATAGCATTACGTAGTGAAGAGTGTTTTTGTTTGTCGACTGCTTTATTTTCAATAACAAGTTTAAGAGATTAGTTGATATTTAATTATATTTGTTCAAATTCGGGTTCGTTATGTTAAGAGATCTCTGTAGCTGTTTTCACTCTAATTAATTCTGAAATCACGGTTATATACGAGATTTGATCAAAAAATATCGGAACTGGTGCTATGGTAATGGAACTAAAATATACAGAGTGAAGCCGCTTGGCACAGATTGACCGTGAACTCTGTCATGTATACACACTAATAACATTCTTATTTCCGTTGTTTATAGCAGTGTTTGAAAGAAAAGTGTGTAGAGTGTAGTCATCTCACCACGCCACACCACACAGTGACCATGACTTGTGCTGCAGTTTTTGAGCCAAGGACAACATTCCCCACGTACGACAAACACCATATTCCTCAGATATCGCCTTTTGCGATTTTTTTCCTCTTCCAAAATCAAATCCCACTTGAAACGAACAAGATTTCAAGACGTCGAGGGAATCCAGAAGAATGCGACGAGTCAGCTACTCGCTATTCCAAAAAAAGGAGCTCCAGGAATGCTTCCATTAATTGAAACGACGCTGGATAAAGTGTGTGGCTGCAGAAGGGGACTATTTCAAAGGTGATTAAATGCCGAATTGATATATGTGGTAGTTTTCTTTTTATAGCACCAGGTCCGATACTTTTTGATCAGACCTCGTATTTTTAATAACAAAAGAGCTCGAGCTATGAATGATGTGTGTGCACAACTCACCTGCTTTGGTCAAGAGCAATGCCTCCACTCCCAACGGTTTCCTTATACGTGACGCACCCATTTGCATATCAGTGATCACTTCTTTCCAAACGTTGTAAAAAAAACGGCAATTACTTATTGGTTAACTTATACAATGAATTTACATAGCAAACTAAACCCACTTTACCTTTTATTAAAATTTTATATTTCTTTTTAAATATTCGTGATCTAGAGTGATTAATTTACAGTGATATAAAAAAATGAGAAAAATAATTATTTCTTATTGCATTGCCTTTTTTTCTTGCGACTAGAATCTGTTGCATTATTATGATAATCATGAAAGTGAATAAACATTTTGACGTGTTTGTTTCTTAAATCAAATATGTGATATCATGGTTAACATTGGTATGTAAAAAATAAAATAAAATAATAAACAAAGGTTTAGAAAGCAAAATAATCCGGGCAAAAAACTGGTTTAAGTAAATGTTTGAATTTTGTTATTTTTTTTCCAAGTCATAAGAACATAAAATGTATGACTGAATACTCATAGATATAAATTAAAAGAATTTTAGACACTGTAAGCCAAATCCAGTGACTTCTCACTTCGGTTAGAGAAATCCCACCTCAGTTGACTATATTTTCAGGGCTGTGCCCGTACTTACCACATTTGGCAATTACGGGTTGGTGTGGTTATTTAGCCAATAGTTGGTGTAAATGGTCGTTGACTTTGTTATAACCATCGTATAGTTGCAAAGGAAAGGACAAAGACTAAAGTTTCAACAGCGTGTATTGATCAATTTTCAGAATATATACATAGTTGTGTGAAAGGGTGACCAAATTGTTGATATGTGGTTCTTTCGTTGTCGTTGGTAATAGAAGCGATTAGGTGTAAGGTTGTTTGGTAAGTCCATATGCGGGTAGCGGGTCGGTTGACCGAGGTCATGGTGGTGAAGAACACAGAGGCCTGGAGTGGATTAGTGAAGCCGCGTGGTTACACATGTGGCTATCTTCAGGGTTGAAATCGATACCGGTGAAGTGTGTGGATGGACTGGCGGTCGTTTGATGAGGTCGAGGTGTAGAGCCGAACTGCCGTCTTAATATCTCTGGTTTAACAGGTGCTGGCTCCCAGACTGGTCCTTTATTTTCTTTATTTATTTTCGTCTATGTTCGTGATTGGCTATTGTATTTTAGATTTTTGTGAGGATTTGTTTTGTGGACCGGATGTGATGCTCGGAACCACAGAAGACAACATTTTTATTTTCGGGTTTTGCTTTCTTAATGCTCACATCCGGCCGACATGTTTAGTAAAATGTATCTGTGAATCAGAAAGAGATTTTGATCAAAGTAGTATGACAACTGTAAGGATTTCATCCACCCTCTAACAGCTCTGATTTATTGTGTTATTGGAGTTTCATTGTTGGTATCTATTTTAGATGAGTGTGTGATCATATGTAAACAATTAAAGGAGAAGCATAGAAAAACTTAGGTTACCACTACGAATCGTTTATTCTTTTTTAATATAAAACATCGTGAAAAAAGTTATCAGTGTCTCTTGGGTATGTCCGTTTTCTTTTTCTGGCTCAGAAGTAATTAAGGATAATCATTGCTATAAAGATTGAGATCAAGTCAGCCTTGTGCAGAGATGGAATGACCAAAGAAAAAGTTTGTACTTACTTCATTGTTATAGGTTTAATCAGGATTATAATGGTCTAGCACAAGTCAGCCTTGCGCAGAGTTGAAACAACCAAAGAAAAAGTTGATTTACTTCATAAGTGGAGGGTTGTGAAGACACGTAGGAACGTTGGGAAGTAGAGAGATTTCAGTCTTCTGTGGAATGGGGGGAAAAGACGCTTCCTAGCTGGTACGTCTTTTTTGTCCACGTGGTACTACATCTTGGAGCAAGAAGAAGAAAGAGACAGAGGAAAGAAAATATTTGTCTTTTTATAGACTTAAACAGCGCCGCCTAATGGGGATTTAGCGAAGTCAGGTGGTGTAATAATATTTCCGGTTTCTTTATTACGAACGTTATGGGAAATGTATTTCTTGTTTTTATTATTCATTATTATCATTTTATTGATTGACTTGATTTTCCCACATCCTCCTCACTAGGACAGGGTCTGGTGAGAGAATCGGTTTAGTCACCGACCACTCGACTCACGTTTTGAATTCAGAATTGCCACCCAGTCTGTCTTGCTATTTACCCAGCTGGTGTGGGTGGGAGAAGAGATGGATTCATTACCTTTCCTAGGTTATTTTTTGCACGTCAGTGAAGGTTAGGAACTCGACTGGAATTCGAACTCGGCTATCCGATTCCTCAATCCGAGCTATTACTCCGCTGTAATACCCCAGTTAAAATTCTCTTCGAAATCTTCCTAATAAAATATTTGTGTGCAAATTACGACAAAGAAAAATGAAAACTAAGTGTAAAACAATGTTACATCAAATTTATTTGAGCACTTAACGATCTTTAAAAGATTTTTATGTGTGCATCGAATTTTCTTCATAAAGAAATTAACTAAAAATTAAGTTGTAGTTGTACACTGTACAACAATAAATTGAGAGATGGAATTGCAGATACAACTTCTTGGTAGCAATGTTCACACACTCCCAGTTACACACAAGAAGAATTTGAATCAATTCATTAGTATTTTTAAAAAATCAATAAATCAAATCTAAATCGACAATGCACACCCAATGTTGTACATTTAATTAGATTATTATTTCGATAAAGAATTTATTTCATCCAGCAAATTCAAATAATATCTATTCAAATAAGAGATCTGAGATACGCATTTCCAGTAAGTTTGCGAAAAAAATGGGCCAATAAAATCGATATCATAAAACTGAATTAAATGAATCAGACTGATTTTCATAGCATTTTGCAGTTTCCATATCTTTTGGTTTGTTCAATTTCAATAAATGATTGGACTGACTTCTTTCGATTTTTAATTCTTTCAGTTATTTCTACCTCATTATTTCGACTTAATTCGCTTATTGTATTTTTTGACGAGATTCGACAAATTTCCAAGGTTAAAGGGAGATAACCACAATTTTATCGTTTTCGAAATATTGCCAAGCCATTTGATTGCTTTAACAATAAGCACAAGCGGAGCTACTCAAAAAGATTTTAACCATGATTCGAAATCAGGTTTATGTTATTAGTTTACTAAGATTAAATTATGATCGGACTCTTAATACAAAGTAAAACTTTGCAATTTTCAAGCTTCAACCATAAATGGCTTGTTAATTTCTACACAGCTCAAAAAATGAAACCGCTCTTTCAATCACCTTCAGGAACATGTTTTGCCTTTCATCAGCATGCCTGATGCTAACCTCCAGGAGAGTGGCTCATTGTGCCTTCTTGGTCTCACGTTTTTCACTGGCATCAAGTAGAACTATTATATTGAATCAATTGCTAGGTCTGCTGCTAGGAAAGTGGGTTCACTGTGTTGGAATGGACAATTTTTCTCGCTGAAATATATCTTACACCTTTATAAATCTACCATTCATCCATGTATTGAATATTGAATATTGGTACCACATCTAATTTAGTGCTTCTACTATATATCTAGGGGTTCTTGACAAAATACAAAAAATAATTTGCAACGTTTACACACACACACACACACACACACACATATATATATATATATTCAAAAGTAATATTTTGATTCATATTCAATCTATATCTATATTCAAAGGTAATCGTTTTGAATGAATTTAATTAAAAATAATTGCACCTAATGCTATTTAATGACAAAAACAACTGTGCTTCATGAGTTTCCCAATATAAGTCCTTCCTTTTTTCCTGATAATATTCCTCTAGATAATTTTCAGGAAGAGCTGTGAGTTCTTAATCAGAGGAAACTGCATATAAATAATTTAGACCTGTACCTTACCTTTGTGAAGTGATTCAAGCGTTAAAAAATCTCTTTTTAAACTTTCATTGACTGAGCAGTCAGTACCATTCTTGGCAATCTATATTTTTCTCTTAAAACAGTTTTTCAGGAAAATAGGTTTCTTAAGTTCAGCAGCTGTTATTGCTCTTTCTAGTATCGATTGGGGTTTCCTTCCTAACCTTTTGTTTGAAGTAGTGTAGAATGTGAACCTCTTGATTATGTTATTATTTTCTTTTCGAGTTACATATGCTCTTTATTTTTGTTGTTGCTGCTGTTGGTCCTTGAGTGATGTGGCTTCTGTTATTTGGTACAGTTATTTACTTGTGATTCTGTAAAGCCAGCCCACAAAGTTTGAAGAAGGGTTGTCCTCACTGAGACCTACAGGATTCATTCACTTGAAACAATTTTGATCATTGATCTGAGAAAGCAGTTGTATACAGCTGACAGCTTAGATATTTCTGAACAGGTTTGGTGCCATACATGGCATCCAAATGAAAGTCTTGATCTGACGAGACTATTTAAGAACATGACTCTAGTTTTTAGGTTAATGTTTTGGTTTGGTTTGGTTGTGCGAAACTACCCCTAGTGCAGCCTATTCTATGTTCAATTTCCTTATCACCTATATTAACTTTGCTGTAACTGTAAGATCTATGGATATATTAACAATTATCAATTATGTGACTATATATATATATATATATATATATATATATATATATATATATATATATATATATATATCCAAGCATGCAAGATGGACTCTCCCGTCGAGTTCGATGTATGAGGTTCCAATAACCACGAACTAATTATCTGCATGCCTATGATGGGCATGACTTGAGACCAGCTTGAGAATTGCATAAAAGACCACAAACAATACAGGAGAAGGTATTGTATCCAAGTGCAGCAGGAACAGAGTTAGATGTCTTATTTTGCTTTCACATTTCATGTAGTCAACTGATGGTTACTTTTCAGTGCAGCTATATCAATGTTGTACTTCTTTAGCTCCCATGCAACTAGAGCTGCTTTTCTTTCTGGTACTAAGTTGTTGTCCTGGAGAGTTCGTACATTCCAAGTGCCATGTTCATGTTGTTTCATAGAGATTTTTGCAATAGCTGGATATGTGTGGAACTAATTAGATGTAGTTGTCAGAAAACCAACACAATGATTTGTTTCAAGTGGTGAAGGCTTGTGTCAGACCATCCACACTTTTTGGATCTGTCGATAAATAAGTAATGGTGCAAAAGACTTGCCACAGAAACTCCGAACGACAGTCCTCATGTGTTATTATCGTGGAGTTTAACCTCTGTGGATCACAGTCAATATCAGCCAGTACCTGCCTCTTGGCAGACATATGCAATATAATGACCGGGTTAGGCTGTCATGAGTTTTCCTTCCCATCTGAAGTCTTTTTATCATGAAACCTACACTAAAAGGATTGCTAACCAAAGCTCAGAGAGACTCCTTTCATCCACATCAAGGGCAGCTAGCCCACACCATTTCTCAACCTGGTACTTTACATACATACATACATACAGATAGATAGATAGATAGATAGATAAATAGATAGTAATGGTAATGGTAATATAATCCATTTGTGAGCTATTTTCTTGGCTGGTGTTGTTAACTTAGTTACAAGTTGTTTGTGATCAGATTCAAAGTAGGAGTTGTATACTGTCACACCTGTCACAAACTACCTAATCTAAATGTCTGAGATTTTGAATTGGAGCTCATTGGAGCTATGTCTTGTGATGTGGTGTTTCAAAGAATGCTTGAACCATGTGTTAAGGATGGAATATTTCAGATAGATAGATCCATCTCTTCCACAAAGCAGATGTTCTTGGGAAAAAGGCTCTTTGAGTAGTGCTTCTTACTTACAATTTGAATATGGAGGGTGGTTCAACTAAGTGGATGCAGCATGGCGTATCTTAGCTGTAAATGTCTGAATTGGTGACACTAAAGAATGAAGCTTGTCGGAACATTTACCATGGAAATAACGGAACAGCGACAGTCTTGCAATGTTGTATCTATGGGAAAGGGAGTGGCAAGTAGAAAATATGACTCTCCACACAAGGCTATACATAAATGACTTCAGACTCTATCAATGGTGGAAATTGAGGATTGAGCAGTTCCACATGGCAGCAATACTCCATTTTGGTCTAATCTGACTCTTGTATTGATAAAGCATGACAAAAGCAAATCAATTGCTTTCTGGCAGGATAGAATGAGGTGATCATTTCTTCAGCATCTTTTGCAATGGATCATATGTATGAGTTCCATTCAAGGTCTGAAGTGAACTTGAGTCCCAGTAGACATTTAAAGCAAAGAGCCTCATTGAAAGAGCAGTCATTCATTGTGACCAGAGAAAACTCTCAGTCGTATAGCGGGAGAGAGCTATGGAAGAAATGTTTATTCTCCTATTTGTATTTCCTACATTATAGATCTTTGATGTAATTCATGGATGGAATGGAATGGCTGAATGGAAAAGGAATGAAAAACATGTTTTGTTCTCAGGAGACTTTTATCCCACTAAGACATATACAGAACTATATATACATATATACATGTGTCCCACGTGGATAAAAATATATCATAGTAGAGTGTAAGGAGAAACAAAAAGGAAGTGTCTTACATATAATATGAAGATTCTTTTGTGTTTCTGGAGAAGCCATGTTCAGGGATCCAGATTCAAATTGGCTGGATTCATCTACTATGTTCCAGACAAAGACATATTCCATGAAGAGGAAATGGCAAATCTTGGGTTTTCCCAAAATGATGACTGTGAGTCAGAGTTTCTTCCTATATCCGAAGAAGATATATTCCCGAAAGGAAATGGTATCATGGACTTGTCAGCTGTAGCATTTAGCAATTGGCTGCCCCAGGCAGAAGCCTAAACAAGATGAACAAACATGTGGGTTTTGACATCAATAGGCTTACTGACTGAATGACTGGCGACTTTACTTTCAACACTATAGAAAGTGATGTCACTAAGTGGCCATCCTATGACGCATGTGGTGTAACTTAGCTCCACCAAAGGGAGATAATCGCCTTCAGTTTCCCTACAGTCTGATCAGTGATGATGAAATGATACAAGCTTGGTTCTCGAGGTACTAAAAGTTACAAGCCAGTTTTCGATAAACCAGAGGAGAGATCAGCTGCTAGATTTGGATCATCTTGATTTTTCGAATTGATTCTATAAACTGTGGTATTATCTTCATAGGTGTTTATTCATGGTCTGAGAATTCTCCTAGGAAGATAGTTAATAAAAAGCAGAAAGAAGGTAAGTAACATGCAGAGGTTTGGTGATGCCTGGAGCCAACTCCTTGATTGTATGCCCCTAAGACTCAAATAGGCGTGGGGGTAGGTGTCTCGCTTATCAAAACATGGATTCACATTCACACCAGCATGTGGGACTGTAAGGTGCTTGTACAACAAAGTTAAGAGAGACAATTTCAAATTTCAAAAACAAAATTTTTATTTCATTCTTTGATTGGATGCCCTTCTGATATAGATAGCTGTGGTCGTCAAACCCTCTCTACCTCCTTCTGTATGCTCTACTGGAAGGTAGGACTAAAGAGAGATTTGCAGGCTTTCAGAGAAATCACTGCTAATTTCTGTTGTATAAAAAAGAAAAAATAGTAATAGTGCCATTTTTAGATAATTCTATCAAAATTGTATGTGAAGTTCAAGAGGAAAAAATTAAAAATGAAGTGGGAAAATTTACCGTAAAGTGTCCACTTGACTCTGAAGGACTAATCTTGAAACTGATGAAAATATATAAATTTTTCTTCTAATAAAAACACAGCTAAACTGTATCAGATCACACCATTTCTGCTTTAATAAAAAGTCTTGTTTTTCAACATTAGTTAAAAATTTAGCCAAACAAATAAATTGTATAGACTAAAGAATTAGCTGCTTTTATCTAATTTATCTTCCTTGGAATTCATTTATAATTATTAACAATAGGATTTGATTGGCCCATTGGACAAAAATCACTTTAGAATTCTTGTCTGACTGTTTTTTTTTAAATGATTGTGTAAATTAATTAGTTTAAATATTGATATCAGCAATTTCAAAATGTGAAAATAAACTTTGAAGTTTGATACAATTTGATATTAATGGTGATTTAAGTAGTTGTGAGAAAAAGCAACAAAAATTAAGATAAAAGAAATACTAATAAAAAATGAATAATAGTTGACAACGACAATGATGGCAATAACAACAACAAAATAATAATAATAATGTTGATGATAATGGTGATGATGATGATGATGATGATAACCCAGAACCTACTTACATATAATTACCAAGCTAATATCTTGTATGGACCCATAATATAGGTTCTGTGACCAATGCATTGAAACTAGTGATCACTAATCTCAGAATGTTTAATACTCACACCCAATGAGTACAAAAACCATAATGACAGAATAGGTCAGTATCTGCATTGGAAGATAAGTTGTGACTACAGGATAAAAACAGGTGCAAACTGGTATGAATATCATCCCAAATCGACAGCTGAGAGAAAAGATGTTACCATCTTCTGAGATTTTTCTGTAAACACAGAATGAACAATACAACCAATTCGCCCAGACATTATTATCAAAGACTAAAAGAAAATGTTTTCGGACATCAAATAAAATGCCACAATGTCCTCTCAGGTTTTGAAATCAGAGTTATCCTTCTTCTAGATTGGTTAATAATCAAGATTAAAGAGCCAAGTCTGCTCTACTATTTAACCTATAGCCAAGGAAAGATGAAAAGATGGATTCATACCTTCCCCAAGGGTATTTGTGCATAAGTGAATGCAATGAATTTGATTAGAATGTGACCTCGTGGATATATGGATAGGGGTTTGGAATGACAAATGGAGGAGCCAAGTTCAAATTCTAGTTGAGTGCCTCTTATATATATATATATATATATATATATATATATATATATATATATATATGTATTTATATATGTATTTACATAAATGTATCTATATCTATCCATCTATCTATCTATATATATATATATATTTATTGATGAGAAGTCTATCTGCAAAACTCATGTTAACTTTTCCTTGATTATTGTTGCTTTGTGTTTGATACTGTGCATTTTCTTTACAAAAATCTGCATACCTTTAAATGCATTAAAATTTAGTAATAGATTTGTGTTATTATATATATATCTTCTCTGCCGTGCGCCAACGGCTTCAGGGTAAAGTTTCCGACTGACGCAAATTCAGCCGGTTTTCGATTCTAGCCAGAGGCAACCGGACATCTAGCCACACTGATGAGCTGTGATACAGCGAAACAGTCTGTTTGCTGATGACAATATATATGCTCCTGAAAATTTATTTCGGTTGAGCTCTCTGGGGATGATGTGTGGGTTTGTAAACAGTAACTATTACGGCTAATAATGCAAGACTCTTCGGTAAATCAAATCGAGTTCTCTCAGTCACTGTGTGTTTATCTAAATATAAATACGCTTAAATTCACCTTCTTCTCTGCCGTGCGCCAACGGCTTCAGGGTAAAATTTCCGACTGACGCGAATTCAGCCGGTTTTCGATTCTAGCCAGAGGCAACCGGACGTCTAGCCACACTGATGAGCTGTGATACAGCGAAACAGTCTGTCTGTGGATGACAATATATATATATATATATATATATATATATATATGAAGTATATTTAGGCAGCAAAAATTAATTTAAACAAGTTTTGTTAAATTCAATTGACAAGGTTTGTAAAAGTTAAACAAACCTTGTCATTTGAATTTAACAAAACTTGTTTAAATTAATTTTTGCTGCCTAAATATACTTCATATATATATATATATATATATATATATATATATATATATATATATATATGTTGCATTTTTCTAATTTTCAAATAAATAGGTTGTCATACATCAAAATCAAAATTTTAGATAAACTATCAAAGGTTGATGTTCTTTAACTGTTTTTGTTCAAGTACAATCAACATCAAGAACTGAATGTTATGAGTATGAATGAAAGACAATATATATATATATATATATATATATATATATATATATAATTATTTATTCGAAAATTATAACATAAATATGTTATAAAATCACTACAAAAATAGCCATTTTGTTTCAACACTTCTGGTGTCTTATCTAGTGATGATGTTATACATATATATATATATATATATATATTGAAAGTTCTATGCTAAGTTTCTTCTCTCACATTTCTTGCTTGTGGGACTCTCTTTCGCCTCTTGCTTTTGTCAAATTTGATGTTCAAAAATTTAAAAGCAAAGTCAATTGTTATCTATTGTCTTCTTAATTCCTGTTTTATTGTTCCCTCACCTTAATTTTTTTCTCATATTCTCTCACAGTCAGTAACCATTTGCATCTTAGTGGCTTTATTGCTTTGATTAGGGTGAAATTATTCAAGAAAACATTAATTTAATTGGAAAATGCATTTATTTTACACAAATATTTTTCAATATATTCTGCTTCTTTGTCAATATAATTAATTCAGTGGAGTATCTTAATCACATGAACATTATACAGGGAAAAGATTAATGGTAAAAAAAGAATAATAATTAAAACATCTCCTAACTAGACTTACTAATCCATATATTAATTATTAATATATTATGTGTGTGTTGTAATGATTAATTGAATTCTATATTTTCAATTACAACACTGAGGAACAAAAAGATTTTAACATTTTATCAAATTGAAATAAACTAGGATGTATGTGTGCAATGGATTTTCGAAAGTAAAATTTGAAATTTTAATTAAAACTTTTGTGAAGAACATTTTTTCAAAATAATTTATGCTTAAACAATTACAATAATTACAAACATTTATTAGCATTTTTGTTGGAAGGAAATAAAACTGAACAGAAAAACAAAAGTTAAAACTTAAGAAGAGTAAAAAGTAAAGAAGAGTTAAAGAATTACTACAGTGTTAGTTCAATTTCACAGTGAGAAACTTGTGAATGAAAAATAAAATGCAATAATGTGAAAGTTAATTTATTTCTTATTTTATTTATTTATAAATGAGAAACTGGACGATGAAAAAAAAAAGATGAGAAAGGAAAAAAAAGCCTACAAGTAATTAGCCGACCAGATTCAACACAGATTCTCAAAAAGTGAGAGAAAGAAATAGACAATTCCCGGGTTATTTAGGCAACAACGACCTCCCGCTCTTCCTCCTCCTCCTCCTCCAATTTGCTTTCTTTCTTTTTTCTTTGTTTATCTCTCTTCTTCTTTTTGTTTCCTTCGTTGTTGTTGTTGTTTTTCTTCACCTTTTTTGTTGTCTACTGAATTGACTATCAACACGAACAATGTCGATTTCACAGGCGGCAGTTCTCGACTGTCGAAATAAGAGAAAAAGAAGCAACACCAAATAAATAGTATAGCTGCTACTACTACTTCGACTCAACAACCAGTAGCAGGAGTAAAGATGAATGATCCAGTACCCTAAACGTCAGGGTTTTATGACTTGGATTTTACTGTAGGTTTTCCTCATTTTTATTTTGAAAAAATCCTTTAAAAGACACTTAATCTTCGACATTCCAGTATTGAGGAGGTAAGATCTTTCATTTTTTTGCTTTGGTTCAATGTTCAACAGGAATCTATTTCCTATTTTGCTTTATAAATTCGTTTCTATTTTTTTTCTCGCATGATATGTTGTTAATTACTTTTTTTTTATTAAACAGAAAAAAAGTATTTCTTTCTCATTTTTCAATTTTATTTTTAAAAATGATCCTGCATCTGACTCCCCAGAGATGATCTAATTATCTCTAAAAATGTACACGAAGTAGAGATGCTTCTTCAAAATGATTTTGTTAGTGACCAAATCGGAAATTCAATATTTTTTATTTATTTATGTGTGTCTGTTTTTGTATAAATACTTGACAGGACTTTTTGGTTGCTATTGCAATTGCTTATAAAAAAACGGTATTTAAATTGCATTTTGACCTCTGAGAGTTTTAATACCGATCTAGATTTCAAATTATTGCTTCTCCTGTTTGCTGTTTTGCAGTAGTAATAGTATTCATAACAATAATTAGGATAAGAAGAGAGGATCTGTGCAGCATTCTGTTGAATTTGTGTAGAAGAGGAAGAGATATGGATTGTTCAAGGTTTGACAGGATTTTAATTTTTAACGCATACATTACTTCACTGACCGATTGCACCTTTAACTTTATTATTCTTAGCATTTAAACTAATCTTTTTACTAAAATCTTTAATAAATGTAAATAATTATTACACAAAAGTTATGCATTATTTTTATATTACATGTCATATGCTCTCGTACACGGACTGATAGTGCGACCGATTGGGATACATTTCACTTAGTAACACGTTTTATACCGGGACACTCCTATTTTATTTTTCGGTTGCGATAACTATTAAAAATAAAATAATTCTTCTTTTTATTATTGCTTTTTTCTTCTTCTTTAACTATGAATTAGTGATTTATTCCTTCTTGAAGAGATGCAAGAAAAGAAGAAAAAAATAACAAATTGCCTTTTTTTTTTTTTTTTTTTTTTAAGAAATCCTTGACTGGATGGGATCAGAACCTTCTCTTGAGTGTCAAGAGTAGAATCACATTAATAATAAAAAACAGTGATTATTATTATTATTTAATTTTTTTATTTATTCTTTGACTTGTAGAATTAACAGCAGAAAGAAATCGACCTTAAAAAACAAAACAAGCTCATCTTCGAAGAAGATGAGCATTAGTGTCCCGTGCAAGCTTCCTCAAATTGACAAACATTGCCCGTTCTCAGTCATAGCTCGAATATTGAAATCACATGATGAGTGTTGCTATTTTGTTAATCTGATGGGCACAACGAGTTCTTTCTACTGACCGGCAATAATAAATATAATAAAAACAACGGTGAGATTTACCTCTGATTGGATTCTAGAGTTTGAAAAATATTGTTTGGGTTTCTTTTACTTTTGTTTGAAGCAAAGAAAAGTTATTATCTGGTAGCAACATTTCCATAGGACAGTGTGTGGAATTAGAATGGAATCATGTGTTTTGAAAACTATGGGTACTTTTTTCGCTTGTAAAAATTAAATTACCCAAGAAAGATTAAAAAATGCAGATTGTTTTTAAAATCTGTTCCCAGTTTAGGACAAAAATTAGTCAGTGCCATTTGTAACTGTATTTGACCAATACAGCTTTGAACTTTATTATTCTCTAAATTTCTTAGCTACCTTGAAAAAAGATTTGATTAACAATATTTATTTTATTCTTATTTAATTTTTTTAGACGAAGCATTAATTTTTTAAACGTTTTTTAAATCTTAATTTTGAATTTTGCGATAAAGAAAGACAGATTGATTAAAATTTAAAAAAACGTAAGAAAATACCACAAACAAAATGAATAATAATTTTTAATGGTAATTTATGAATTATTCAAAAATATATTCAAATGATTATGAAATAAATCAGTTTTAGCAACAAAAAAATTAAGTTCATAAATTGGTTTTGAATTTTTGCCTAAAAATGTTTTAGTTTTTTTCACTTTGGAATACTAAAAGTATTTGCTTTTTTAATTGAATTTTTTTAACTTAAAGAAATCAAATAAATTTGATATTTTAAATTTATGTAAAATAATTAATAAAAAAATTAAGGACAAAATGTGCGTAACAATTAATTGTTTAAGGTTACCCAAAATACCATATTACAACCCCTTTGAGTTATTTATTAATTATTAATTTATTCATTTTTTAAACTTTTGATATGAAATTGAAAATGTTGATTGACTCCAATTTTGAAACACTTTCAAGTTGCCCTTTTTTTTTTTTTTACACAGCTTCTTAATCTTAAGTTTATTTGTCTCTTTGAATTTAAAAAAAAATCTCAACGAAAATATTTTTATAATTACATGGTTTGGTTAGCCTTGTATTAAGTATGTAAAAAAATTCTTCAATCATCACACTTGTTGTCCCGAATTGATTTTTTCATTAATTCGATTTTGAAATATGCAAAAGAAAAAAATCTTATATTATTCAACTTCAATATGTAGTTGATTTTTTTTTTTTTTTAAATCTTGTTCTTCAGTTATTTTTCATTAGAATAATTGCATTTAAAATGAAAACATTATTCGATTTTTAACGGCTTCATCTTATTCTTTTTTAAGTTTTTATATTCGTCAAAAATTAATTTAAAATAATAAACTCCAAATAGTACGTATGGTGAAATTTAAAACTGCAATTTTACATTTTTGCAACATTTTTTTTCTGTAAAAAAACGTGTGTAAGAAGCTGATATTTGTGGCGTTATTTTTTCGACAGAAAAGTCTTCTTTGAAATGTTCGTAGAAATGTCCGATAGAGAGAACGTTCATGCATGTCTTTGAGTGAGAAACTAGCATGTAGTTTTAGTTGTCAATGACTCTTTTGATGCCTAGCTACTTCGTGCTTGCCCTCTTTTTGGTGTAGATTTGTGGAGATGAGCTGGCATTTGAGTTGACTGACGACGACCTGTTGCAAAATAGTCTTTTTTGTGTTTTACTCTTCATGAGATTCAAAAACACGAAGATTTTTGTTTTGAATTTTTATTCAAACCAACAGTGATTGGTTTGTGATGCATCTGCAATTTTAAAATTCTCATTTTGATTTCGTCTTTTTAGAGAGATATATTTTTGAGCTTAATGTCATAGTGCTAGTCCTCTTTTTGTGTGATTTTTTGACAAACTTCCGAAATCTCTATTTACATGATGATAGCTATTAATTTCCAACATTTTGAATAATTAATTACAATCTCGGGATACGGTCGGCACGACAAAATATTTTTTACGTCACTATTTATTACTGGCCATAAAAATATTATCGTTTTCTCTTGAGAGTTTTTTTTTTAGTGGATTTACTTTTTTATGATGAATTTTAGTAGCGCATTCACTGAAAAAAATGCTTCAGTTTGATTGAATTTTTAAATGATTCAGATTGAAGCATTTTTAGACTAAAATTTTAAAAATCGTTCATTTAGTTTTAGTTTTAACTTATTAATTTGGCAATTAATTAATCGTTGAGTAACAATTCCAACAATTGCTTGTTGTTATTTTTATTTTGTATCATTCGTGTTGCAAATATTGAACCAGACATGTCAATATTTTTTAAATTTCTGATTTAAATTCCATGCTTTTAATTTAAAATTTAAAGCATGGAATTTATTTTGCTTGGGGTGGAAAAGAATTAGTCCTTGTAATTAAAGTTTTTCATGATTTTTCTTTAAAACTCTGTCTTGCATGACGTGTTTGTTTGTGTAAAGAAAGATTTAAAAAAAAATTTAAATCAATGCTATTTTTTGTATTTCTTTAGTTTAAATGTTAAAAATAACACCTGTTTTGTTTTACATTTTTTGTTTATTCAGGTTCTGGTTAAACAAGTGAAGAAGTCTTTTTCATCCACACTGGTGTAAAATTGTAAAAATAAAATAACTTAAGTTTACTTTTTAGTACTGTTACGACTGTGCAGGTGAAAGTCTTTCTTCATCTTAGCTTAGGCATTTCTGAAGAAATGTCTTTAAAAACAAACCAAAAACCTTTTTTACTTTACACTACAGTCTCTTTTTTTTTTTTTTTACTCTCTGTCTTTGTTGGTTTTTTTTTGTTTTTTTTTCCTGTCATTTCATCACCTTCATAATCACCAATTATCACCTGTTAACCCATTAATGTCCACCGTCCCATTTTTGCGCGGTAGTGGGGTGTTGCGATTATGGGTCACTAAAAAAAGGGAATTAATTGACGGGAAAAAGCTCAAGTAAAAGAAAAGAAAACCATCAAGAGACAGAAAAAAAATCGCAAAACAAATGCTTTTTTTCTGTTTGTTTCTAAAGACATTTAAAAATGAAATAAAATTTGCGTAATTGTTGACAATGTTATTCGGTTTATTTTTTGAGGGAGAACCAAGATATTATTGCCGGACAAAAGAAAGTTACAGATATTGATTGATTGTTCAGTCAAAACAAAAATCAAAATAGACAGGTACTGTATTATTGCATAATAAATGCTCACTAAAAACTGTTTTGCTTTGCAATTTGCATTTATAACGTTAATTAATAATCCATTAATAATATCCACTAGAAAGTCAGGTATTAATTATAAAAATGAAAATCCGGTATTAATTATTAATTTTTTTTAAATAAGCCTTAAGTAACTTAAGGCTTATTGACTTAAAAAAAAATTAAAAAAAGTTCTTACCTTCTTAAACCGTTCTTAATGAGTTACTTACTTTTTTAACACTTTTTTGTTTTGTTTATCAATCTATTTTTTCTTTGTTCTCCAGAAAACAAACCGAATAAAAAATCGATCGGCAACAATATAATTTAAAATTTATTTTACGCAAATTTTATTTCATTTTTTTTTTTTTATAACCTTTCAGGCTTTCATTAAGAAAAGTTTAGGAATATATTTTCTTTTAAAATAAATATTTGTTTACTTCCTAAAACTAACTTCATGATTTTATTCTTTTTAAATTTAACTACCATCTCCTTTAGTTGCATAATCAATTTTTAGAGGGCCTAAATTTAAATTGATCATTCGACTCATCGTTGGATTTTCTTTTTATTTCTGTATTGTTCAGTTTTTTTACACGATGTTATTTTTCTAGGATAGAAAGAAATTAAATACTGTAATTTAATTTTAATTTTTACCCAATCTTCGCCAGGGGTAAAAATTACACTTTTAAAAAAAATTTAAGCCTACATTTCTTTATTTATTTGCTTGGCGCAGTTGATGGTAATTGAATGTTAACGACACCATCGTTAAAAAAAAAATGTTGATCTAAAAATCAAAATTTAATTATTGCAAATAAGTAGCGAACTGATTTTATATTCTTGTTTGTAACATTCAATGAAATTATCCAACGTATTTCTGATGCGATGCCATATAGAAAGGAATGATAAAACTAAAAGTAAAACCGAAAATGACATTTTTGCTTTGTTAAGCATTTTGTTTTGTTGTTTACCGTTACACGTAAAAATATTAACAATCAAGTTCCCGCGAAATAATTGTTAACGTTTGTTGCTACCCACCACTACCGTTCATTATCGACTGTGGTTTGTTTTTAAAATCTAGATACCCGCTGATAGGCTTGAACTCAAACCAAACCGTATTTTTTTTACCACATTTGTCACTCATCTAGGATATTGAGCACTTTTTCAAACGCCTTTTTTATATAAAAAATATTTTGCAAACTAAACAGGATTTAGAAATCGTTATCTTGTGTTTTTTTTTTTACTTGAATTTCAAGTTTTTAAAAAATTTATTTCCTCTAAGTTAAAAAGAATTTATTTGTCAAGTTCATAAATTCAAAGTTTTTTTGTTAGCCACTCCATCATTGTCACTGTTAGTGTCATTTTTTTAATTTTATTATGAGTGGGTCGTTTATTTATTTTCGGAATATATCGAACAGATGATTATTAATTCACCCGTTGTTAATAGTTTCACAAAGGTCTCCAACGAAGTTTTTGCTTCGTTGACAGTTTCTCTTTTTAATTATTTTTTCAAAATCCTAAACTTCTGTTTTCCCCGGTTCTTAACAGATACCTGACTAATATTTGTTTAGATTGGCTAACTTTTAGCTTGGTTTTCCTGTTTGATGTCCTGTTGTAAACCAACAAATAAAATATTTCTGTTCCAGTCGTTTCTGAATTGTGTGACAGCTATAGTCATTTGAAGGAGATATTATTATTTTTTTCGTTGTTATTTTTTATTATACTGAACTTAAGACATTGAAAATTGCTTTGGAAGCGCCTTTTCCCTTTATCTTGTAAATATTTTGATGGGAGGCCTGGTAGACGTTTTTTATTATTTTATTTTTCTCTAATTGTAAGTTCTTTATTACCAAGTGTAAGAAATTCATTCGTCCAGTTTTTTCTTTTATATTAAAAATCCGAACGTCTGTTGAGCTTTTTGGTAACGAATTAGTCACTCTATTTCAGGTGCAAAGTTATAAATAGAACTTGCTGAAATGAAATGTTGAAATCTGAGTACTTTTGATCAATTGGCCATTGGTCATTTTCAAAGGAAAGAAGGCTGGAAGTCTTGGATGCCCTTTACAATAAAAATGGGTGCACCGCCAAAACTCGAGATGACTAAAGTTTGGCAGCTGATCGCTCTTCTGAACTAGCTCTAACAGGTCAGTGGGGTCAAAACTAACTGGTCACATTCAGTGCCTTGAAAATCAGACTAGTGACATTCAATCATCACCAATCAGACCCAGAATTCTCACCAATCATGATGAATGGATGTTTCCACAAGTAGCCCCTGTGCTTGAGTTCCTATTGGGACAAAATCAACCCAGACATCAATGGAACTGTACATATGCTCTATTGCTAAAGATGCTGGGAAAATGGTCATCAGGTGAAAATGAACTACTGCTGCCATATATGGGCAGGAGCTGCCCTGTCTTCACTTTCTAGTCTCGTTTGTCCAAAAGTGTCTCCTCATCCTTGTTGGGTGACAAATTATTTTACATTCTACAACCTCTTTCTCACAGATGAAACGTTCCAAGTCTCTCACTGCTCTATCGCTATTTCCATGGAAAGTGTTCAGACAAACTACATTCTTTAGTTCTACCAGTTCTAACTTTCACTACTAAGAGCCGCCATGCCATGAACATTGTAGCAAACTATTTGTATTTCATTAGTGCAATGTAAGTTCCACAAACCACTGCTCTGTGGAACCAACTCCCAAGAGGATGTTTCCTCAATCACTACAATCTTAACCTGTTCAAGTTTAAGGTTAACTGTTATCTTCCCCCATATATCCTCATAAACTGTGCCTTTTATTCTGTAACCCTCTACTTTGATTGGCTCCAAGGCCTTGTACAGAAAGCAACCCACTATTAATAAAGTTTATTTCAATCTAGGTGCTTACATGGTAAACAGTCAAATGTACTTGGATCTTAACATTTAATTTTGGCAAGTTTATTTGCAAGTTTCCACATTAAATAAGTTGTAAATAATTTCACACCAGGAGAAATTCACCAAAAGGCTCAATAGACAATCTCGGTGTCTTCTATTTAACATTAGATAACATGTTTGGGGGGGGATATATATATATATTTTTATTTTTTTAAATCGGCATCACTCCATGCAAGGCAATAAAGCCACTAAGACATAAGGGGTTAAGGATGTGGAAGAATCAGGAACAAAAACATTAATAATGAGTGAGAAGAGGAAAAAGTAATCAGGAGGACAGTAGATAGCGATTGACATTGCATTTAAATTTTTGAATATTAAAGTTAGCTGGAAAGCATGAAGCCAGAAGGGAGTTCCACAAACGAGAAGTGTGAGAAAAGAAACTGTTAACATAGAATTTATGGTTACATCTAGCCAGCTCAGCTATAAATTGATGATGCCAGTCTAATACTGCACTTAAATTCAAAAAGTCTAGATACCATAGTGAAGAGCTCATCTGAATATATTTGAATATATCTGAATATATTTATAGAAAAGACACAGAGCCAGTCTTACAGCAGTGGGAAAGTGACTGAAGCCGAGCTGCCAGATTAGGACCAATAATATTGTTGATTCTTTTGTGGATTTTATCAAGAAGCTCAAGGTAAATAGCAGTGGCAGCAAAATTCTAAGCATGGCTGAATGGTAGACTTATAGATCTGCATTTATATATAAACAAGTTTGATTAAATACAACTGACAACGTCTGTGATTAATTTCCTATTATAGTTTTCCAATTTTCAAATAAGGTTTTGTATATTAAAAATTATGAATAAATTGGCCAAAGATCATATGTTTTATTGCTTTCATGTATTTTTGACCATCTCAGTCATTTTCAAGAAACACATGATCGCATCTGAAATACAGAAACTAAATTAACACAAGGAGAAACTAACCAAGAAGTTTAACAGATATTCTCTGTTTGTAAAAAAAAAAAAAAAAAAAAATATAAGTATTTTGGTGCTTCATGCTTATTTAGACTCCATTCTGTTCAGTGTTGTATTCAGAAGTCTTGCTTTTTGCTTGTCTCTGTGTGTGAGCAGACAAGGGTAGTAGAGAGTTCAAAAATACTGACTCTACCTTTAAAAGGTCGTGGGGAGTGGGAGGTTCAAAATGTCCTGACATTTTCTCCAAAACTTTCTCTCTTCTGTGAATCAGCTTGTGTCAGTTGAAATTTTTAGCTGCCAGGCCCAGTCTGGACAATTTAAACACTAGTGCTGCAGTCGCTACTGCTTCTTTTAGTACGATTAATGCATTATTAACTGACATTATTACTACCTATTTATCTTGTCATACATGGTTGGATCTCTTTTTCATATATATTTTTTTCTCCATAATTCCATTTTAGCTGTTGGGGCTTTTTTTCCTCTCGTATTTTGATTAAGTTTATCTTCAAAATAAAAAGCAAGAAAAAACTTACTTATATTGATTTGATCTTATGAGTTTCAGGATATAAAATTAAAATTTTTTTTTTTTTTTTAAAATTTAGAAATGTTTTAGAAATGTTTATTACACTCTCTATGCTCTTTAAATATTATAAGTTAATACCCTCTTATGACAGTTATTGCTGAAAGTGATGTCAAGCTTTAGATAAGAATGGTGAAATTCTGTCTGTTGCTTTAGATATTTGAAAGTGGTTGAAAGGGTTTATCATGCTGGTCTTCACAAGTTGAAGGGTTGTTGCATTTCTGTCTGTATTTCTTTTTTTTTTTATTCATTTGATTTTGTTTTAGAGACATTAACAAACCAATTCTTATCACAGTGGCTTTTTCATTAAATTCAAAAAGAAGCCATCCACCCATCAGTGCCACAATATTACCATCGTGGCAGCATAAATAGCTATGGATCCCTCCTACCCACCTCACCTCATTGTGCTAGATGACTGTTTATCCTATAAGAAGATTTGTTCGCTTTTTGACCAGTCTTGTTTTTAATCCTGCTAAATAGCTAGCTATCCTCCTCGCCAGAAGAGCATGGTGGGGGAACTGGTTTTATTGATGATGATCTGACTGTGTAGCAGGTAGTACTGGGTTACATGGTACCAGTAGTACTTTTAGAGTGACCTGACATAAATATGCTTCTGAAATATTCATCTGTTATTGTATTTTCTGTAATTATCATTTCAAGAATTCTTTGATCGCATTCTTTTTGCTGATTGCTATACTCTGTTTCAAATTAGATCTTTTCATGGTACACTCTACATGTTGGCCTGATGTGAACTCTATGAAAGCAAAAATAAAAAGAATAAAAATGTAACTCCCTGAGCATCAATTTCGGTTCACAAAACAAATTCCACAAAAAAAGAAACATATATAAAATACAATATAAAAGGAGCCAATCGCAAATGTTGCTGCCAAAACAAAAACCTGAAAAAAAAAAACCCTAATGAGACATGATCCACCACATCTACTTTTAAAATGCCATTCACAACACTGTTGTCACTCACAGCAACTGGTCAAGCTGTAAAACATCACAACCAGTGACCTTGGTCAACTGACCCAACACATGCATCAACTTCAGGCCTTACTGACTCTCTGCCAAACCACTTCCCTTGCCCATAAAGAGATATTCTGCCTTAATCCTCTGTATCAGCAATAGAAAGCATTTTATCTAAACAATTCTTGTCTTCTCTTCTTTTGCTTTACTGGCAGTAATTGTTGTTTTGTTTGTTCTCTCATGCCATCATACGTGTGTCTATAACAACTGGTAACATTTCAGCCAACTCACCCTCCAGCCTTTTTCTCTCTCTCTCTCATTTTTATTTTTATCACCAGTACTGTAAGACAGTGGGGAATAGCTATTACTCATTTCAATTCATCCTTTGGGGATAATGCAGCTAATATTTGGAGCATTTTCTTTTTTTTTTTTTTTTAAAGTACATCTAATAGCTGAAAATATACCCTGATTATCTAAGGGATAATATTTAAAAGGGTGTGGCTAAACAGTAGCTCAGTAACCACATGTGACCCTTTGACATTTAATGTATGGCTTGCAAAAATGTTGATAGCACTGTTTTTGCCTGTACTTGTGGCAATGTCTGTCTTGTGCCATAATAATAGTATAAGACTATAGCTAGATGTCTCATTCTATTGGTCTGCTTATATGTATATAGACATACATATATATATATATATATATATATATATATATATATATATATATATATATATATATATATGTGCATGTATGGGATTTGTAAAGTTCTTTGACAAACCAACTCTCCAAAATCTGCTGAAATGACCAAACATTCAGGACCTTTATTTTTTTTTATTTATTTATTTTTTATTTAATTGCCCACCATGTTTTTTGGACAGGGTATTTTGTAAAGCAAATATTAAGATATCTCACAGATTTCAGCCTTTTATTTTAGGCAGTCTTATTTAATGTTACTGAAATGAAAATTTGAATATTTTTTTTTTAATTGCAATTTTAAAGATATCTATATAAATTTTATATTCGTATTTTTTTAATGAAATTTTAGCATCTTGACATCACAAATATAAGCGCTGTACTTGATTGGTAGTTAGGTCTTTCATTTTACAGTCGGAATGGTTAGATGTAACTGTAAGTTCTGTGTGAATGGTTTCTTCTCTCACACTCTTGCTTTCCTGACAACATTGAACTTCAAAAATTTAAATTAGGTACTTCCACAAAAACACTAAAAAATCAGCATACTGTGATGAAAACATGCTCCAAACGTAATGGAAACATGGTTTTATCATCAAAATAATTATTTTATTATTAAGAGGAAAGACTAAAGTATTTTTTTTAATATTAATTTTTTTTAGAACATTTGAAATTTTGATTTAAAAACAAAACAAAAAAAACTCCTTTTGCTAGCATCAGCATGTGTTCTATCATAGCAAATTTTGGCCTTTTTTTCTTTTTTTTTGCTGTGACAGGCATTAATTTGGAAATTCTTGCAAAAATCAAATAATTGTTGGATTTTAATGAAATTTTCAGGACTTATTCACAAATGAATGAAATTATTTTTCTAATTTTTTCATTAGAAAATCTTAGCAAAAATATTTTTTCTTTTTACATGTATTTCATCTCCTGACTTAATTTTGTGAAAATTTTGAGAAATTCAATGTGATAATTTTTAGTGACTATATTAGTTAAAAGCAAAATTCTTTGAAGAATTTAAATCACCGAATTGTTTTTGCAAAATCTGACCTGGTCTTACTGAAATTCTGTTCTGAATCAAAAAATAAATGCAATAAAACTAAGACATTATTTGATTAGAGAAGCTTTTAATTGTTTTTATGAATAATATATATGAAAGATGATGTCTGAAGAAAAATAAAATTTTCAATGAAAAATTAATTTTTACAAGATTTGTTTTCATTTTTTTTACAATTTTAAATTGATAATTTATAAAGTTTTTAAATCTTTTAAAATTCATTTTCAATGTGATAATTCTTAAGAAATATTGTTATTAAGTAAAACTATATTTATTAATCATATATTGTAAAGCTTATTACAATCTCATGGCTCCAAATATTTTTATAAGAATTTCGATTTGTAAGTGTGATTGACATATGGATGTACAAACTGATAATTCTATCCTTAAAAGTTCATATATTTTAAGGGTTGTCTTCCCTTAGTCCCCCCCCCCACTTTATTGTCTGCTCCACCATACTTAACTATGAATACATTTGGGTGTCAATAAATCGATTAACATGTCAGAAAAACAATTAAGAAATATTTGTATACAATATTTTATGCTATAAGTAATATTTGTTTCACATCAGATTAATTTAAATTTAACTTTATATTTGCTAATTTTCCTCAAATAACATTTCAGAAATATGTATTTTATTTTCAGAAGATTTTTAAAACTGAGCATTAACTTTTGTTTACAAATGTGTCAAAAATGGCCATTTTGATCGATTTTACTGAAAGCAAAATTGATTCTGATCAATGTAATTTCTGTTTGAAATACAGCACAGTATTTTGCTTACTGGAAATAGTAAATTTTAAATCCTTTAGTTTTCAATTAAAACTAAAATGAAAGCTTCAAGAAAGTTTTTTTTCATTTTTAATAATTCATTTCAAACCTTACGTATACTAAATTAATGGTGGTACCTAATTTAAATGCTATGTTGATTATCATCTTTTGTCTTAATTCATGTTCATTTAAGATGCTCTTTCCTTAATAATGTTTTGCTTTTTCTCCTATTTTTTTTCAGACCCACTAACTCCTTGTGTGTTAGTGGCACTTTGGATAAAATGATTGAAAAAAACAAAAAAAAAACACAATGTATAGTGAAGAAAATAGGTAGAAGAAATATAAAATTAATTACTCTATGTATTTTTGTGGAGTTGTATAATAGGCTCTCAAACTGGAAATAATAATCATTTTTTTCCCCATATTACTCTAGATTAAACACTTCAGATCATGAATATCAAAAGAAAGAAAAAATAATAATTAAATTTTATGAGTTTTTTTTTTGTTTTTTTTATAATGCCACTAGGAATGAGAGGGAGTGAAAGCAAATGAGAAGAATTTAGTGAAGAAAAGTGAGAAAAAAGACAAAAAGGATTCAGGAAGATAGAAAATGGTGATTGACATTGCATTTAAATGTTTGAAGATTGTAAGTAACAGGGAAGCAAGAAATTGGAAGGAGTTCTACAGGCAAGAAGTGCAAGAAAAGAAACTATTAGAATAGAATTGATGGTTGCATCTAGCTAGTTCAACAGTAAAATGGTGAGACCTAGTTGCCAATCTAGTAGCATGCATAAATTCATGCAGTTGAGATGCTAAGGAGAACAGCTCATCAGAACAATTGCCATAAAAGTATTTGTAGAAAAGACAGAGGGAAGCTATGTCATGACAGTGAGAAAGTGACTGAAATAAAATTACCAGGTTAGGATTGATTATATTACGAACCCTTATTAAAGGAGGTTTTATAATAAAGCTGACATATTTTACAGCTTTATTTTTCACTCCTCAGGAACATGCATATTATTCCTGAGGGAACTAGCAGTATTTACAGTTGTGGAGTTTGAGCAAATGAAGCCTGTAGGACTTAGCATAGACTATCCTTCTTTGAACCTCGTGGACTGGCTCTACAGAATCACAAAGAACTGTATCAGATAATAGAATCTACCTCACTTAAGGACTTTCAACAGCAGCAACAACTAAAATGGGTAGCACATGTTTCTCAAAGATAAAATAATGACATAATAATGATATTGACATTCCATACTACTTCTAATAAAATGTTAGGAATGAAACTCCTATTAATACAAGCAAGAGTGATAGCAGTGGACTTGATAAAGCTAATTTCCTGAAAAATTGTTTTGATAGAAAGAGTTCATAAATTTCAACCAACTATAGCGCTAGTTGCTTGGTCAATGATTGCCGAATGTTTCTTTCTAAGGAATATGCTAAATGTTACGATTGCCATTGATCGAAGACTCATTGGTAAGTTGAAACAGATCAAATGTCGGTTGTTCAGAGCTATAGGCAGAAAAGTTGGAATTCTAAAAGATTTTATTTATTTATTATATCAAATGATAGATTTGTGAGATGGCCAGGTTATGCAACTTACCCAACTTCCACCAGGAATCTTTGCAGCCATCATGAAGGAGCATGTTGAAAATATCCTCTTTCCCAAACCAGAGTAGCATTCTTGACCTTGACGGCAGGTAATTGAAGTTTTCAAAGCATTAAAAAGCAAACACCAAATATTCAGAAACATTTTTCTTTTTTTGATTGTTTAAATCTCATTTGAATTTCATGAACACATCCGGTGAGAAATCAAGATATTGATAGTGTATTTGTTTAGTGGTCCTGATAAAAATAATTTCTTTTATGAGATGTCCAGAATATTAAACAAAACCATATTATTCAAGGATTCACTGCGTTAATGTTAAAAGTAATATTACAAGTGGTGAACGTGGCTGTTGCATAAAAATTACAGTACTGATTAGAGTCTGAATAACAGGCAGACAAGCTTTTTTCTTGTTTTTTTTTTCTTTTTTTTTCTATATATAATCAGTCAAGCAAATGGCCGTAATGTTTGTTTGTCTGTGTTTAATTTCCTACATTTTTCTATAATTGGGTAACCTTGGCTTAGCAGCTGTGTATTTTTTTTCCTTTTTGGCAAGAATCCTTGTTAAGTGGTGTTTGCCTCTTTGGAATTCTTTTAAATGGATCAAAATCTCTATTCTGCTCCATTCTCTGAGGTTCATTCCGTTTTCTTGAACTGTAGGAATAAAATCCACCTTGACATTTTTCTTCTACTTTAAATCTTTCCTCAGATTTGTTTATTCTGATTATTTATGTGTGTATCATTGTTAGCAAAAGGGACACAGCCTAATATGCAAATTACAAATTGGGGATACTAAAATCAAACAAGTATAACAATTTAAATACCCAGGAAGTGTTTAAACAGAAGACTGAAAGTGCAACATGGAAATCTGAAGATGCATTGGCATAGCAATAACTGCCTTCTAAAAGCTAAGCAATTAAGAAACAGAAAAAACTTTGTTGGAAACAAAGAAAAGAGTACTAAGCTGTTACGTAATATCAGTCTTTCTATATGGCAGTGAATGCTGGTTCTTCACAGATGAAGAAGTGACTTGAAGGAACAGAAATGTGGTTCTACAGAAGGATGCTGAGAAAACCATGGACAAAACATGAGTAACAACAAAGTTTTAGAGAAAATGGAAACAAAAAGACACTTATACTTATTATCAGGAAGAGATAATTAAAATTTCTAGGTCATGTAATGAGGAAAGAGGGCTTGAAAAATTTGATACCCACAGGATAGTGTGAAAGCAAGAGTGTTATAGGAAAACAATGCATAACTTACTTAGCAAGCTTGAGTAAATGGATGGTGAAACAAGGTTTAGGAGAGATAAAATGATAAAATGTATTAAGAGCTACAAATGACAGGAAATTGTGGAGAGCCATGATCACTAACACTCTGAAGGAACATGACACAGAAGATCATGAATAATTATGACAATCTTTAAAAATTAAAATTTAATAAAAATATCATGTAGGTGGTGTAATACAGGGTGACACCCACCAAAAAATGTACTCGCTCTTTAAATGGCAATAAATGTAGTGTTTATTGACTTGCAAACAAGGTTAATGATTTAAACTAAATATTAAATGAAATTAAATGCATGGGAGTTATAGGTCAAAAAGTGAGTACATTTTTGGGACATCTTATAGTTAGTAGCTCTGAATGAGAAATCAAAGAGCTGAGTTCAAATTACAGTCAAGTTTGTTTTATTCACTTACATGCAAATACTCTTGAAAAAGGTATAAATCTACCCTTTCTCTCTGAGCTATGGGTTAAATAGTACGATTGGTATCTGAAAAAAATCATTGTTACAGGTACAAATTCTTTCCAACTCTTAAAATTCCCTGGCCAGCATGGAAGAAGGCTCACCAAAACCACATGACAATGCCAAAATGAACTTGAGGAAGAGTTGAGTAATGTGAGTTGAATAACAAGAGGTGAACATTTTTGTGTGTGTGTGTGTGTGTGTGTGTGTGTGTGTGTGTGTGTGTGTGTGTGTGTGTTTTCTTTAACAAATTTTATAGTTTTTTGTAATAAGTTGACTAACTTCAAACAAAATGAACCTCATTTTTATTAAATACTGGCTTAAAAGCTGCCCCTATCAGGCAGCATTTAAGCTACCTCCTGCGGAGAGTCCTTGATTGGGCCTTCAGCTTGTTCAGGAGTTTGAGAGTCCCTCAGTATTTGCACATTCTCAGCATTAGAAGCTGTCCTAGTTGCTGTTTGATTTGGGTTTTCATTTGCATGGGACTTTTTTTTTCTTCGCTGCAGCCTTGGCTCTTTTGATTGCAATCTGGTTCTCTGTTCAGAGTTTTCTTTTTGCGAGTCATACTGCTGCCATATGGAATAAGCAACAATAAACTACAGTAGAACTCGAAATTGATCATGCATTTAAATATTGCATTGATATTTAAACTTACCTTTTAAAAGTTCAATGATAATTCTTCTGTCGCTGCTTAATTTAAAGACATTTTCATGTGCATAGGTCCTTATTTTCCTTACAAACAATTATTTTTATTTCATGGGTGACTTTTGATCGATTTCACAATTAATTTTGTTTATTGCCAAATTTATTTCCAAGTTATAAAAATTGTTATTGTACAAAAAAATTGTTACAAAAAATCACATAAAAAAATCACTGAAAACAATTGCAGTAATGAAAATTGGAAATCCAAATTTCTGTAACATGAGCTATTAAAAGTTAGTTTCTCTAATTGAAAAAGTGTGGCACACTGACATTCGCATTTACTATATAGATTATTAATGAAACACAGTATTCCAACTCTGGAGAAATCAACTTAAAATTGGATTTAGTCAGCTAAGAATTTATATAAAAAGATAAAATTTACACATCATTTAAAATTTATTTCAAATTATCATGTTGCAAAGTTTCATCTTTAAAACATGGATAATAATTGAAATTTTCATAATTTCAACTAACATCTTGAAAACTAAAATCTTTACATAAGTCATGTGTTTACAACTATGTTACTACACAATATTTAATTACATCTATCTTAAGAGATAACTATAAAAAGAAATTAACAATAAACTCTTTGAAAATGGCTAAAGTGTCCAAATGCGATAGGGACAATAAACACTATGGGCAAGTTTTACACTTCCTTACCCCCACGAAACAAAAAAATTTTAAAATACTAGAAAAACTCAAAAAAAAAAAAATTAATCAAATTTTTCTTCTGTCATATTCAACAAAAACCATTTGAAAGAAAGGCTGCTGCCTATATATATATATATATATATATATATATATATATATATATATATAAAATCAGATAAATGTCAAAAGAAAAGAGATTAATTTCCTGCATTTAAAAATCAACTCATTGGATTTTTAGTTATGGGAAAGATAACTTTTCCTGTTTAGTCAACTTTTACCGTTGTCACAAAAATTTTCTTTTTCCCTTAAAGTTGTGTGTGTGTGTGCATAGATATATATATATATATCTCACACACCATATATTTCTGCATATAAATTGACCTTTAGATAAGACGAGGTAAGAAAATATAGCAAATTTTCATGAATTTATCGTATACCTGTAGTATAAGATGACTGCTTAGTGATTATATAATGATGTTGTTATTTACTGTATCCTTAGAAATTCAAAATAAACGAAATAACAAAACCAATTTTATATCATATTTTTCATACACACATCTCCTAAAAGGGAAACCATTGATTTGTTTACTTTTTATCACGCGATCTCTTGCAAATACTGATTCTTCTTCATCTTCCTCTTCCTCCTCTTCTTTTCCTATATCTAAACAGTTACAAACAGCCTGGTGTATTAATGGCCATTTACTTCTACTTCATTGACAATCACAAAATGCCGCTAGTAACAGTATGATAATAGTACATTACATTGCTGTGAACGCAATCAGAACTCGATGTTTACATTTTCACAGCTGAGCTTGCATGGATATAAGTTGATTTCATTCATATGGAATTATTCTTTGAATAGGCAATTTATTATGAAGTTATTCCAGTATTATAAGTTTATTATAAGTTTATTTGATAATGTGAATCTTTCCATCTACATTATTGTTTATTGCACTGAGGCTGAGGTTAGCCTACCAACAGACATCACTCAGAATTTAAGATTTCTTTTTTAGAATTGTAGTATAAGATGACGCCCCCCCCCCAATTTTTAAGGATGTTTTTTTTGGATATAAAGGTCATCTCATATGCAGAAATATACAGTGAGTGTGAGTGGTTAGAATGTTCGATTCCTGACCATGAGAACCAGGTTTGAACCTCACCATGGTCGATTTGTCAGGGAGGTAACTTTTTGATGTTATCAGTCTGGGAAGATAATCCCGGCATGCAACACCATTGGAGTGTCTGAAAACTATACCATTTGTTGACCCAAACCTTGTGAATGAAATTGGGTAGACAGAACTATTTGGAAGCCATTGATAATTGTCCTAGCACAAAGTCACAAGTCATTGTTACAGAGTTTGAGCTTACTGGCCTTGTTCAGGCTGTTGATCACACCAGATAAGGCACTATCTCATAGAAACTGTAACTAAGGTCTGCTCAGGATAGTTGTAGTATAAACCACAGGTGGGCTATATATATCACAACATTGCACCATTCCGGACAGATCTTCTATTATCACAGTGTGGGATATCTAATAATAAAAGTGATGGAAACAAAAGAAAAAGAATTTAAATGAAATCAGATGGATTTTATATAAAAAAAAAAAAATTGTAAATTTAAAATTCCCAGCATTCCTTGTTCATGCACATGTGTAGTTGCACCAACGTAACAAACTTAGTCCAGTGAAGTTCTAAAAGATGAAATGTATCACTTGGAACTTTTCCACTTTGTCATACAATCTCCCTCGTATTGTTCTTGATATTTATATATCGTTATCACACACACACACACACACACACACACACACACACACACACGCGCACACACACAATTTATTCGAAAATTATAACATAAACATGTTATAAAATCACTACAAAAATAGCCATTTTGTTTCAACACTTCTGGTGTCTTATCAAGTGATAGTGTTGAATGTAGAATGTGAATTATATTTTCTCTACTCTGTATTGAACACTCTTTTAGGAATAGTATTTTTAGTTATTGGAATTCACTCCGTATACACCAATCCTATACTTGTGTGTGTGTATATATATATATATATATATATATATATATATCCTGTTTGCCTTGTAAATTTTAACATGAAAAAGAACAAAATTCACTGCCTTAATTACAATGAAAGATTATTAAAACTGAAAAAAATTGAAAGGCCTTTTTTTAATTTTCCCCTTGCTCATTAATTCAATTAATCATTTTATCTAATTCATTATAATTAAAATGATAGGAATTTGATATCACCTGACCTGATCAGGTAAATTCATATGTAACAAGTTAATGAAATCATTTAAATTACAAGAGCCATTTTACAAATTTCCATGTAATTCTTCATATTTTCTTATATAAATAACTCCTTTAAATACTTCTTAACCACAATGGATTACATATCCTGTTTACTTTGTACATTACTGCACTTTAGTAGATATTTACTAAATTTGACATAGTCATGCACTAAGTTACAAGAGTGAGGCACCCCAAAGACAAGGAACAAAACTTACTACCTTGCTCTTTGATATTATTTTGTTAATTGTAATAACTGATATCATACTCCAATAACCAATATCATACTTTTGGCCTTGTGTTATATCTAAGCTATGCTTAGAAAATCACTGTGTGTGTGTGTGTGTGTGTGTGTGTGTGTGTTTTTTCATTTTTATGAAATGCTATAAACATTTTTTAGAGGATTTGAACATCATGTAAGTAGGTAGGTATTTGAACAACTGGCCCACCATCTGCTTTTAAAAGAATTGTGTAAAATTAAGTTTTTGTCTGTCAGTAGCAGCAGTAGTCATATTGTTTACACTGTAAACAAGATTTGTTGCAGACATTGCACAAACTTGAAACTGAAGTATTTTTTATTCAAATCTATTTTTCCTATGTATTTTAATCTGCTTTGACTAAATCTGGCCTTTGGTTTCTTAAATTGTTTATTTTTTTTATTTTTTATTATTATTTTAAGAAATATTAATTTTTAAATATGGTGAATTGGCTATAGAAAGTAGAGGTTCGATATAATTTTTTTTTATTTTAGTGTACACATCTCATTGAACCAGACTTTTGTTTATAGATTTACAAAATGGGGAAAATCCTGGTTTCTCTATGGCCTATAATATTTGCAAAATCACATTACCCCTGTTTGCCAAGTTTTGTATAAATCAATTCTGTGGTTCAGGCATGCATAGCATTTTAATAGACATTAAAAGTTTTGAAAGTCTACCCTTGAATTTATACCCTAGCTTTGCACACTTCTAGCTCTGCTTGGGTAAATACTTTGTTTTTACCCCATCTTTAGGCTAAAAGCAAATTTATGCATATTAATATGAAATATCTTATAATTGGGAATTGTTTCAACTTGTTTTTTTAAACATCACTGCAGCATGATTCTTATTGAAAAGATGATGCTAATCTGTCAAAAGAAAATACCTTTTAGTTAAAATTTATTGTATGTTTTTAAAGTCTAGAATCAAAAAAAAAAAAATAAAAAAAAAATAAGATGCTCAGTTGGCTGATCTCTCCTCTGACTTAGCTCTTACAGCTCAATGAGGAAAATTAGCTTGTAACTTACAAGACCTCAAAACCCAGACCAGCATCATTTCATCTTCGCGATTCAAACTTAAGATTTCTTCAGTCACCATGAACAGTTCCACTCTTAATAAGGCTCCATGCTTTGAATGTCAATTGGGTTTCAAGTTCACTCTTGACCTCAAGTGGAATTCATATTACAGGGTGGGTGGAAAGAAACTCCTTATTTAAAATTGTTAATAATTTTATTAATTATTGGTCAATTTTCGTAAAACATGCTTTATTTTGAATAGTACAGTACAATGTTAAAATTCTACATTTTCTTCATCTGGATGTTGAAGGACAACACCTTCTGTGGGTATCTACCACAGATCACGTACTCATCAGCTTGGAATAACAATTTCTGATGGTTTTGGTGTCTAATAAAGCACAAGGTCTGTGAACACTGCACCACCATCTCTGCACTTATATCATGGACTGCCACACTTCATAATGGGATGCTAGCTGACCACCTGTTGTGTCATGCTGGGCTACATTTATCACGGGAATAAAAACAGAAATTTGCAATGAAATTCTACCATATTAGGGATTACAGTATATTTTGTTACATGCAAATCTGGTGATATTAAGAAAAGTTATAAGTAATTTTCGATAGGGGGTTTATTTCCACCCACCCTATATACAATCCATTACTAAAGATGCTATAAAAATGGCTACCTCATCCTATTGCTCCAGGAATTACTTGACTCCGGCTATTCAGGGCCACTGAAAGGGTTCTGTGTCCCTCACTCCAAATTTATGGTACTCCCCTCCCCCAACTCTACTACAGCTTAATTGTCATAAGGTAGTATTCGTATGAAATACAAATTTTATTGTAACCTAATTATGTACAATGATGGATCATATGCAATATGACAATTCAACTAGAAAAACTGAAAATAAATACAATGTTTCTAAATACAAATTAGAGACATGTCATAAGAAATCATTCCATCTTAAATAAATCAATGTTTTGCAGCAATTTTTAGCATCAACTCTAGATTTATTTGAATAATTTTAATACATTTAACATTATGGATAAAATGTAGTGAATTTTATATAGCATTTTTTCAAAACTTCGCATGAGCAAAACAAATTTATGGATTTGTACCTAAGAAAAAAACAAAACACAGAATGGCGTCAAAATCAAAAACTTTTCATCCTTTAATAGTCATTTGTACTTAGTTTAATTTGTAACGTATATAAATGTAAGTTGAAAAAAGCAAATGTTAATAATGAGGGTCACAAACCACTGCCTGAAGATCCCAATCAAGCTTGGGCTCCCTCTGTTCTGGGAAATAGGGGAGAGGGGGCTAATACGCATTGGCCCTGCTGCTATGTTTATCTTTGTGAGTTTGATGAGACCAGAAATAAAGTCTTACTGTCATATCTGGGCTGGAGTTACTCAATTCTAATTCTCTAACCATGATAGTTCAAATTTAACTACGCGGTCTTGTAGGCATATTTTCCACTCTGCAATCTCTTTCCCACAGATGTAACATTGCAAGGCTATCACTACTATATTTTGCTATTTTCATGGCAAATGTTCAGTTGAGCTTCATTTCTATCACCTCTAGCTTTTACAACTAGGGCACACCATGCCACTTTCACAGAATTGAATCACCCTCATTTTCTCTGTGTTCCAAATATAAAGAGAATGTTCCACTCAGCTTTTTACCCAAGACCTACCATTTTCTGGAATGGACTCTTGCATAAGTCCTTCTTTGAACACTTCCATTTTGACTGCTTCGAGCCAATGTCAGTAGTTATTTGTTAACATTTTCACAGTAGCTCTCTATCTTGTGTGGCTCTTGAATTTTGTATTGAGTGAAATTTAGTAAAAATAAAAGTTCTTAGCAATTCCATTATGTACAGAAGAAATAATTACTTGTCGCCTTTATACCAGATTAAGTCTGAGCCAAGTGAATAATGCTGGATGTGCAGATGGTGTAATGGATTGTGGCTTGGAATGAGAAATTGGAGAGTTGAGTTTGAATTCTTGTCAGGTTCGTTACATTCACTTATGCACAAATACCCTTGGGAAAGGTACAAACCCATCTCTTCTCCAGCTATGGGTTAATAACAAGAGAGACTGAATTCTATGGTCTTAGTTTATGACCATTCTAGAAATGGTGACATAATAAAATCACCCATCTCCCATCAAGACTGTGCCATCTGTGGGAAGCCATTGGACTATGAAAACGCACAGTGACTGAAATTCTTCACTTACTGTGTATTCTGATGCAAATAGAGAAAGTGTTTTCATTGATTCATTTTTTTTACAGCTTATCAACCCTTTGCAGGTTATTTAAAGCCATAAAATATTTTTAGATTGTAAGATTTTTTTAGATAATTATTAAGTGACACTAGTTTTACTACTTAACCTATAGGTGAAGGGAGAAGAGGAGTAAGGGTGATTGTGTGTAAGTGAATATAACAAACCAATGAGAATTGGAATTCAGTTCTCCAATTAACAATTTTGAGCCATTAACCATTACATCACCCACACATCCATGCTTACAGCTCCTGGTATTTCCAAGTGGTCACAAGTCGTACTGACGAGGCTTGACATTGCTTAAATTTGGTGATTGTATAGGATCTGGTGTTTCAATGTGATGTGGCCATAAGCTGAAGCATTTTCAAGATTGAACATTTCTCTTTTTTTTTACACCCTTTTTATTCTCTTTCCTTTTCCACCACTCTCTCTCTTTCTGTTTCCACCTCTTTCTCTCTCTCTCTTTCTGTTTCCACCTCTCTCTCTCTCTCTCTTTCTGTTTCCACCTCTCTCTCTCTCTCTCTCTCTCTTTCTGTTTCCACCTCTTTCTCTCTCTCTCTTTCTGTTTCCACCTCTCTCTCTCTCTCTCTTTCTGTTTCCACCTCTCTCTCTCTCTCTTTCTGTTTCCACCTCTCTCTCTCTCTCTTTCTGTTTCCACCTCTCTCTCTCTCTCTTTCTGTTTCCACCTCTCTCTCTCTCTCTTTCTGTTTCCACCTCTCTCTCTCTCTCTTTCTGTTTCCACCTCTCTCTCTCTCTCTTTCTGTTTCCACCTCTCTCTCTCTTTCTGTTTCCACCTCTCTCTCTCTTTCTGTTTCCACCTCTCTCTCTCTTTCTGTTTCCACCTCTCTCTCTCTCTCTCTTTCTGTTTCCACCTCTCTCTCTCTCTCTTCCTGTTTCCACCTCTCTCTCTCTCTCTTTCTGTTTCCACCTCTCTCTCTCTCTCTTTCTACCTCTTTCTTACCTCCTTTCTTTTTCTCCCCCCCCCCCCGAAAACTGTAAGCCTGAAAAAGAATGATAGCAAATATAGTGATTAAACAAACCCATTATGTCAATCTTTATAGTATATTGTGTAACACTGGCAATTTAATATTTTATACATTCCACTGCTTTCCAAAAAGTCCAGGAAGGAAAAAAAAAGAAAGGTTTTTATAAATGCAATGAAAGTTTCAACTTGAACAGGGTGTCATTGCTCATTTGCGACTTGCACCTAAAGTAATTGCTGCGTATGTTTTTCTTATTCTTATTTTTTATTTTTTTAAGTTTCTTATTGAAATTACTCTGACTGATACAGTTATGGGTTTACAGCCACCCCAACCAGATTTAAAGTTGAAGGGTGGGAAAACCTGAGAAATTAGTTTTCCATCTTTTGGGAATTGGAGACTTTAAGGCTGGTGTAAATTTTCAGCAAATTTATTTATTCAGTTTTTAACCTACATACTCACATGCATCAACCAACTTGAATGTACATTTACACACACCTTTGTATAACTTAATTTCTATTCAGATGTATGAGTGCACACACACACACACACACACACACTTATATATGGGCAACCACCAATAAATATGTTTGTCTGTGATATGTATATGGATTACATAATCTCTAAGACAACTATATATTTAAAAATGATGCCTATCGGTCAGATTGTTTAATACTGATTATCAAAGCAGGTGGGCTCTTTCACTTGGAAGATTGGGGGCAAATTTTAGCATATTGAATATATATATTAACCCTCTAGACTTCCTTATGGAGTATAGAGCCACAGGCTTGCCACATAAGGTGTTATTGCAGAGGTTTATATAGCAAGTAGTTTTTTGGCAGTGGTGTTAATAACCCTACACCTATATGGTTTTGGATTCTAAGCTATTCTTCTAGACTGGTTGCCAATCAAGGCTAGAGAGCCTAGTCTGGGCTGCTATTAATTCCTAGCTTGGTGGAAATGGATTGATATCTTATGAAAAGTAATAGTGCAAAAAGGAATGCAACAGCTTTGGTTGTAATTTGAACTTGACATGACATCCCCACTTTCTGTGTTGGGTGATATAACTACTATACTACACACACATTGTGTGTGTGTGTGTATATATATATATATATATATATATAATTTATTTGAAAATTATAACATACACTTCTGGTGTCTTATCAAGTGATCGTGTTGAATGTAGGATAAAGGGTTTTAAAAGGTTCAAATTAACCAAACACCCCTCGCTAGGGGAAATGCTGTTACATAAGCTGCAATGATCAATCAAAATACAAGTATATGAGAATTCAAAAAAATTGACAACGAAGCTTGGTTATAATAATTAATGCCTTAATGTTAGGGTTAGAATTTTCAAATAAATTATATTTGCTCTACTCTGTATTGAGCATTCTTTTAAGAATAGTATTTTTTGGTTATTGGAATTTATTCCGTATACACCAATCCTATACTTGGGTATATATATATATATATATATATATCCGGGCTTGTCTACAAACAGGATCGTTCATAACCATTTCCGACCCTCACCCGTAGATGTGCAGTTAAAATGCACTGAAACCAAGCTGCATCTTTGTTGTGAGTAAAATGTTTTTGTCTATATGATAAAATTATAATAAATAAATAATTATCGCTCTACTACCTGTATCGAGCTCTTTTTTGAATTAACGCTGCAAACGTTAGAATTTATATATTACTTTCGTTCTCATCGCATCGTATATATATATATATATATATATATATATATATATATATATATATATAAATTTATTTGTTTAAACATTATTTTTAATGGATACAAATATTTGAGTAGATGCTTTGTTTTTGTTTATTTATTAAATAGTATATTTATTTTTATCTACCAGCCTGAATATTCAAGAAATCTTGTTAGAAAAATATGCATGCTCCAGGAGGATCCAAAGTCGCATCGTTTAGTGGAAACCATCATTAGATCTCGCCCACATATTAGTTCTAAAGCACTATTAGGGCTTTGTTTGATCAGGAGGTCCTACCAAACTTTTGTCATAATTCTCCCCAAAATATAATTTCTTTATTGAATTATGATTAAGTGTAAATACTTACATTATTTACATTGTTTGGACTGTTGTCCTCATCTTTATTACCATATTCACGATGTTTCGGCTGTTGTATGCTCTGGCCTTCTTCAGGTGATTGGAATTTTGAACTGATTCCTTTATTTTGCCCACTGGGGTAGATTGTTCTAGTTCCACATTCCATGTCTCTTATCTCACTTTAACTCGAATCTCTCCAAGTTTTTGTTCATTATTGTAGTAGTCAGGTACTGAACTCATAACTCTTTTGTCTCAAGTCCGAACAATGTAAATAATTACAATACCTCCTCTCAGAAATATAGACAGATAAATGTAAATACTGTTTTTGTTTTGAATTTATTAATTTAATAATAAAAAAACTTAATCTGTCAATTTAAGTGACAGAGCATGATTAAAATTGTTTTTTGGGATAATGGTAAAAAAAAAAAACTGTCTGTAGCCCTGCAGTTTAACACAAATATTTATTAAGAAACTTTAATTGGGACCCATTGAATTCTTTAGGGAGATATGCAAATCACCACCTGTAGGTTCCGGGGATTCACTATATTAAAAAAAAAAAACTATCAGCATCACTAATATATGTATATATATATATATGTGTGTGTTTTCACATACATACACAATAAATCGATAATGTCTAACAAAAGGTGTAAAAAATCACTAGGATTTAATCCATTTGAAGGTAAGCAGGTTTTTGGAAAGAAAGTGCATAAAAAGTAAATTCGAGCAACAGTATTCAATGGATGAAGACAAGTTTAAAGGACTTGTCATGTAACTAACTTTAAGTTTTGCTGTAACCTAGAGAAGGTTACTGAATGAGGAATAGCCAAAATGGAGGTTGGAAATGAAATGGTAAACTTTATAACATCAACAAAATACAATACTCGTCAGTGGTGTGAAGTAGGTAAACCACTGCTAGTGGTGGACTACTTAGACAACATATTACCCCCATTTACAATCGTGTCCAACATATTTATGATGATTGGGACATACCCATTAGTGTTCATAGGTATGGTATATAACAAGTTTTGTGTTCACAATTTATCTGACCCTATGTGAGCAGTGTAAACCCGAAACATAGTTGTTCGAAAGATAAGTCCTTTGAACTTTTCTCCATCTGTTAATCCTATATATGAGTTGTGTGTATGTGTATTCACATTTACTTACATGCACATATGGGCACTTCGAGGTGGTGTAATGGTTAAGCAAGCTTGTCTCACTAGAACAGTTATGACTGAGTAGTGAGTTCAATCCTCACTGGGTGCCCCATACTTTCAGCCTTGTGCCACATCTGAGCTATGCTTGGAAAAATCACTATTACGAAACACTTGGGCACTTCGAGGCGGTGTAATGGTTAGCAAGCTTGTCTTGCTAGAACGGTTTCAATTGAGTAGTGAGTTCAATACTTACTGGGTGCTCCATACTTTCGGCCTTGTGCCACATTTAAGCTACGCTTAGAAAATCTCTACACTTCTGCTCATGCGTGCTTATTCAAAAAAAAGGATACCTTGGCATGGTGTAATAGTTAAAAAGCTTCTCTCGCTAGAACAATTATGACTGAGTAGTGAGTTTGATCCTCACTGGGCACCCCAGACTTCCGGCCTTGCACCACATCTAAGCTGTGCTTAGAAAATCATCATTATGGCACCTTGAGGTGGTGTAATAGTTAGCAAGCTTGTCTTGCTAGAACAATTACGACTAAATAGTGAGTTCGATTCTCACTGGGTGCTCCCTACTTTCGGCCTTGTGCCGCATCTAAGCTACACTTGGAAAATCACTACTTACACACACATATATAACTGCTCATAAATTGCTTTATCTTTCCATTGAAAATTAACAATGTCTATATGGTTAAGATATTAAAATAGTGATGTCAAAAATAAATTTCACCTTAAGATAAAAAATGAAAATCTTTTAATGTGTCTTGTAATATCAATGCACTTTGATTATTGAACTCTTGCTTGTAAAATATCAAGTACATGCTTTTCTGTCTATCTTACTATGTATGTGATATTAAAAGTTCCCAAAATACAGGTTTATTTGTCGTGTAATTTGTTATTTCCGGTGACATTTTATCAGAAATGACCTGAATTCTTTCAACGTTTTTTTTATGGTCGAAAAATCATGATAGCAGTTGCTTTACGTTGAATATGTTAGAATTTAATTGAAACAAGTATTTATTTAGTCTTGTTTGATACTATATTCTGTAGTCAATCACAGGTAAAAAAAATTTCTTGAGCAAATTCTGATTTGGTTAAAGGAACTCATCTCCTCAGTACAAAGTATAGAGCATATTCTCTTACATGTCGCTAAAATATATGACCTTCTAACTATTTATTATATTTGACAAAGTTATACTGGTTTCCAAAAAAATCTATGCTTACAGTGTATATGAAGCTAAGGTATTTTTTTAAACTTATATCTTCCTGGCATTACTTTTAACTGATGCCTTCTTTTTTCCATAGATTGTGATCATTATGCTTATACAGTGTAACCCGGATATAAGAGAAACCCGGATATAAGAGAGATTTTATCTGGTCCCAAATTAGAGCCTGTGTTAATGTATATATAATAGACCAAACCCGGATATAAGAGAAACCGGATATACGAGACTTCTTTTCCGGTCCCGACAACTCTCTTATATCCGGGTTACACTGTAGTTCATATTTTTTCATTTCAGATAAAAATTTGGAAATATATCAATATATTTTGGTGAAATTTTCACTTTCTGAAATGAGTTTATAATTACATGGAAAAAAGAGATGGCAGTTTAAACTAAGTTCTTATGAATGTAGATGGCCAGTTTTTCAGAATATTACAAATATGAATGTACTTTTACCCTAGCCCAGTGTGCCTTAGTGATTTTTATGTTATGTACAAATCAGTTAAAATTTTTCCGTAAATTTAAAAATTGAAAGAAATTGTATTGAAAGAAAATGCACTTCATTTTCAGTAGATGTAGCATGTAGACAAAGTTAAAAATTACTGACATTTCAAATTCATTTTCTGTTAAAAAGTAAATTACACATTTATAAAACTATCTATTTTTAACTTTCTTAAATTCTTGATATTCTGAATCCATATCCTCTTGGTGTCACTTTAAACTGACAAATTCTTTTCCCATATATTTTGACAATTTTTGTTTTTCTGATTTCAGATTGGAAATTTTCCTACATCTTTCAGCAAAACTTTCTCTTTTTCAAAAATTATAGATTTATAATTATAGTTTAGATAATTGAAAAATGATGCCAGGATTATATATACATACATATATATATATATATATATATATATACATGCGCATTTCATTAAAGATGACAGACAAGGTACTGTGTTAAAGATTTTATTTATATTTTCTTGTGTTCAGACAAGTTTTTTCTTTTCTGGACACAATGTGTAGAAACTGTTCAAATGTTCTGTAATCCTGGGTGTTTTCAGCTATACTTTTAGCTATTATCAAGGATGATTCTATTTTTACTTTTTAACTGGATCTATGGGTTGTATGTATATATCTAGAGTTGTAGGGATGTTTTATTTTCCAAACACAGTCAGCACTTTGTGGACGTGTTTGTAGTTGATATTATTATTATTTTTTTTTTTTTTATTATTAAGGCTTCCATTATTTTTAATATCTTTCTTTTTTTTTTAAACATGTGTATGAGTTTATTATTTTCTACTAGTATGTTTCGGATAGTCTGGTAAGTTTGTATGTGTGTTTCAATGGGTTCTGATGGATAGGTGTAACGTAAGTCATCTGGATAGGCATGTAGTAGTGTGACCTATGTAATTGTTTATGAGTTCAGTTTGATCAGTAACACAATTTCTTAAGAGGCATAACCTCATCCAATAACTTATATATATATATATATATATATATATATATATATATATATATATATATATACATACATACACATATATATAGTGAATGCTTGTATTTGATTAGGCACTCTGTTTATTTATTAAATGGTATATTTATTTATTTATGTTCACCTACCAGTCTGAATATTTGAGAAATCTTATTAAAGAAAATTTGCACCTTTCGGCAGGAATTAAACCTGCATCCCTCAGGGAAGAGGGAGCCACAGTTTAGCTTCGCCTGAAGGAAAAGATAGTCAAGCAAAGTCAATTTCATGGTTTTCTCCTCATAGGTTCTTCAAAGTTTTTTCATTTTTGCACAGTTTTGTATCCAAATGTGTGTGTGTGTGTGTATATATATATATATATATATAATTTTTTTAATTTTTTATTTACAGTGATCTACAAGGGCAAAAAGACACTTGAGGTAGATGCTTACAGGGTAAGAGGCACAGTTTGTGGGGAAGATAATGACTTGAACAGGTTAAGATTATAGTGATCAGGGAAGCATCCTCTTGGGAGTCAGTTTCACAAAGCAGTGCTTTGTGGAAAGAAGCTGCACAAGTTGAACTTATATTTCACCAATGGAATATGAAGAGAATGAGGGTGGTTCTCTACAATGTGTGTGTAGCATGACAGATCTTAACTGTGAAGGTTAGAACTGGTGGAACTAAAGAATGCAGTTCATTTGAACATTTTCTGTGCAAATAGTAGTAAAGCAGAGTAAGGCTTGCAACATTTCATCCGTGGAAAATAATTCATCACCCACAAGAAAATGGCCACTTTTCCAGAATATTACTTACTGAAAGGAATGTTTTTTGTTGTTTCCACACCACCCTGTGTATCTTGATATAAATTTTTATTTTATATAGAAATCTGTTAAACTTTTTCAATGAAAATATTTCTTCATTTGTATTGAATGATAATGCATTTCATTTCCAAAGCATTTAGCATGTAGACAAAGTTAAAAAAAAAAAATGGTATTTCAAGTTTTCTTTTTGTTATAAAAATAAATTGTTCTTAAAAAACTATTTATTTTTAATTTTGTTAAAATCTTATGGGACTATCTATTGAAGATACCTTAGAAATAAGCAGTAAAAACTACAGGATGGATAGTTGCTGTTACACAAAATGCTGTAAACATTGCTGAAATGGGTTGGTCTAATTGACATATTTGCTATCATTATTCTAGCTGAATGTTTTCAAGTGTAAAAAGAATGTCTTTTGTTGGACAAGTTGTAGATAACTATACTTGTTTGAGTACATTTATCACATCAACAAACATCTTCTATGAGTCATATCCCTTCAAGATGTTGGCAATCATGGCTCTCCACAATTTCCTGTCCTTTGTAGCTCTTAATAACTTTTGTCTTCCAAACCCTGCTCTGCTCTCCATTCACTCAAGCTTGCCAGGTAGGTGGTGTATCACTTTCCTGTTGCCCTCTTCTTTCTTTCAAATTGTCCTTTGAGTATCAAATTTTCCAAGCTCTCCTTCCTCATTATATGCCCCAGTAATTTCAGCTATCTCTTCCTGATGTCAAGTATAAGTGTCCTTTTTGCTGACATTGTCTCTATAACTTTGTTATTTCTGATATATTCAGTCCATAGTATTCTCAGCATTTTTCTGTAGAACTGCACCTCAGTTACTTCAATTTTCTTCTCCGTCTGAGTGGAGATTGTCCGGCATTCACTGCTGTAGAGGACAACTGATACTACATAGTAATTTGGTACTTTTTTTTTTTGTTTCTAACAATATAATTAGCCCAGATTTCATCTTTCGCTATCCCAATGCGCCTTCAGACTTCTGTGTTGCACTTTCCGTTCTTTGTTAATATGTTCCCAGGCATCTAAATTGTTAAACCTGTTTGATTTCGGTATCTCCAATCTGTGAATTGCGTGTTGGGATGTCCCTTTTTCTAAAAGCCATACATTCTGTCTTCTTGCAATTGATATGTAGTCCTTTTTTCTCATTTTCTTTCACTACCTTCTGTAGGAGTTCTTGTAGTTTCCTTTCTGTGTCTGCTATCAACACTGTGTCATCTACATATCTTATGTTGTTAAGATTGTGGCCAATAATGAGTCAACAAACTGCAGAACCAATTTTTATCGGTTTCTAAAAAAAAATCAGCAGTTGTAGAGAAGTTATTTTAGCTTTGGGAATGCCCTTTGAATGAATGAACTTTCCATACGTCCTGGTTTTGTCTTAGCTTACATCTTTAATGGGACATGATCAGTATTCATTTATTTATTTATTTATTTATTTTTTGTGTGTCAGCCCTGAAGCTTAAGGAGTGTTGTGTCAAGAAAACACTTTATTATACAAGACCCTAAGCTTATGACAAAAATTAAAAACTGTCCTAGTTTAAGGTTTGGAAATTACGATAAGCCTACTTTTTGAACATGGAAATTAGAATTAGAATGTCAAGTTCAGATTCTAGCCGAGTCTGTTGCACTTACTTTCGCACAAATATCCTTGGAGCAGTATGAATCCTGTCTTGTTCCTCCAGCTGGAAATTAATAGCAACGTAGACTTGGCTTTGGTCGGCAACAATCCAGGAGAGGGATAACTCTGAATTCAAAACCATTTGAGTGTAGGGCTAAACTCCACTTTACTTGCTATTGAAATCACAACAGCAACATCAGGTGTGCTAAGGCTGTGGCTAGATACAGCACAGTGGGGTCGATAAGGTTGTTATACAATATACCTTTTGAAAATTATTGATTTTTTTTTTTTTTAAAACTACATTTGAAATGGTTATATTCCTTCAACTTTAACCCTCATCACCACATTATATACACCGAGGCAAACCACCCCCATTCCCTTCATATTCAATTAGTAAGAACTAAGTTCCACTTGAACAGCTTCTTCCCATGAACTGCTACTTTGTAGAATCGAGTCCCAAGAAGATGCTTTCCTGACCAATACAACTGTTCAAGTCTAGTTTACTCACATATCCTCAAATACTGCACCTTTTCTTACCTCTTACTCTTGCCATTCACACAACCTCCTTAAGTAACTTTCTACCTTCAGTGGCTCTTGTATCGAGTGAACATTATTAAAAAGAAAATATAAAATCTCCTAGACTCCTACCACTTGACTAAAAGCCTTGTTGGTGACCATTTCTAACTTTGAGACGAAGCCAATGCTTTTAACAAAATGGCTACTATGAGAACTGAAAGTTTTGCCAGAAAAACCTTGCCACTTAACCAGCAGATTTGCCTAATATCTATAAGCACACTCCTAGGCTAGAAGCCAAATCAGCGATTTTTACCAATATATTTTATTGGAGAAACTGCAGGTTCATGAGTGCCATATTCTTAGACCGGATGATTGGAGATTTGACAATCAAGAAAGAACGAATAAAGAAACAAATGATTTAGCATTTCAATTGATTAAGGTCACCTTGATAACAAGACTTGCCAATTTTTTTCTTTGTAAATGGCATCATGAAAGCCTTTCTTTATCAGTTCTTTTATATACAAAGTAAACTATTTAATTAAATACACTTTGATTTATTTTTCTTAATTTTGCTTCATGGCTGTGCTAAAAAGGTTAAGATGAGAGCAATCTCTTGTTTCGTGGTGACTTATGTCACATGACTCTACTAATGTGCCAAGAATTCTACAAAGAAAATGTTGCCAATTTTTTTTTTTTTTTTTTTTTTTGTGAAATCAGGTTATTGCTATAATTTTGTCTTAATTTTTTATTTTTTTTATTTTTATTTATTTATTTATTTTTTTGCATGAATCCAAGACCATAAATTGCTGGCAGGTAGGAATAATAGTGGTAAAAGCAGCAATAATAGCAGTAATGATAAAAATCTTTTAGAAGAATTAATGAAATGGAACGTGTTAAATAATTTTACATTTGGCTCCCTTCAGGGCTATATTGTATTTTATCTGATGGTTGCTTCTTAATCTTAAATAAATCTTCTGGAAAATATATTTTTTTCTTTTTGTTCTTTCTTTTCATGTATATATCTCTCTTTCTCTCATTGTCTCTCTTTCCTTTCTGTTTGATTCTCTTTTTTTTTTTTTTTTTTCATTTTTTTTTTTCCGTTTTGCCAGCCTGTCATTTCCTTCTGCCAATCCCTGCCTTTTTCACACAATTTTTCTTGGAATACTTTTTCTTAGAATCTTGCATAATTAATTTTACATAATTAATAGATCTAATTAATAAAGATAAAAATTAGCCAGAATATATTGAAATGTTGATTAGTATCATTTCATTGGTCATTAATATATATATATATATATATATATATATATGTGTGTGTGTGTGTTTGTAAAAATTCAGATATAAATGAAATAAAACTGTAAAGACAATATAAATAAAACCAGAAAGGTTTAACTTTTCTATGCCAACATGTTTCATTTTTTGAGGAACTTTAACTCAAATCAATGTATAGTCCTGGGTATGATGATAAACTACATTTAGCAGCAAGGTCTCTGATCAGGGAATTGGCAGTTTTGAGGAGCATGGAACTAACTCTTAATTGCTCTTGTTTCCATGTCCTCCCTAACTCAGGGTGTTAGCACCTGTTAGGGTCCCAGCTATGGGCAAATAGAAACTCTCAAACAAAAACAAACACAATAAAAGTAGTAAAATACATTTTTACAGTAAAAATACAAGCAATACATTTTTTAAATAAAAAATATGACCAACAGTACATATATATAGCAAACTGACCAACAATATATTTTATCAAGTTGAAGCCATAAAATTATGATCAAAATATTTAGATTTCGGCATTAAATAACCTATAGAGATTGATAATGCCATTAAACAAAATCAACCAACCAATTTATCAAAGTAAAAGTGGAGATTTTATTTTGTGAGAAAAATCTTAATTAAATATTTCAAATTTGAAAACACTAAAATTTATATATATAAGGTATTGGCTGGGAGCATCTAATGAGGATTAAGCTCACTACTAAGGAGTAATTGTCAATCAGACATCAATGGTCAACCAAGAGGAAATACACAGAAGTTTTTCCTTCAGTTGGATGATTCATATTTTTAGAAAAAATACTGCATAAAAATCTGAAACAACAAAACAAAAAGAAAAAAATTATGAAAAAATCTTTATTTGAAAAGTTGCAGGCAGTTAGAATATTGTGATGTCTTCTAGTCTGTAACATAGAAATTCTCCTCTTGTGTTGAGTGATGACTGACTTATTGTTGCTTGACTCTATGCAAAATAAGGCAAGTCCATTTTGCCTATGTCACTACACAGAAATTGCCAATTTGCTGAATATTTCTCTTAAATAAACAGCATATGAATTTGGTTCAACAAGAATGACATAGAAACTAACTTTTTCAAAGAAATATGTGCCTGAGAAAATGTATGATAAATAGTTTTAATTTTTAATGTTTGAATTTCTGATGAGTTATCATTATTTACATTTGGACTATTGTCCTCCTCTTTTGTTGTCATTATCACAATGTTTCAGCCATTGTGTGCTCTGGCCTTCATCAAGAGTATGTCAATCTGTGTAATCTACAGAGAATTCCAAAATGAAACCTGAACAACAAAGATGACAATTGTTCGTATGTAAATAATAACTCTTCATCCCAGAAATTTAGACAGAAAATAAGCTTCCTCCTTCGATATGGATTATACACCTGAGAAACATTTTTCTCTTTAATCCACTGTATATACTGCTATGATGTTAGTGTACTCCAAATTAAATCATAACTGCCACATATGATTGATAGTTAGGATGATATATACATCATTAAAATTATTTTCCCAAAATGAAAATTACTTTTGACTTAACCTAATGAAAATAAAGGAAAAGCGATAACAAATTGTGTATTTTTTTTATTTTTTAAGCAAATTCACCCTAAGCAAAGCAGTAAAGCCACTAAGTCACAAGGGAGGTTACTGGGTGTGGAAGAATTAGAAAACAGAAACATTACTAAGGAGCAAGAACAATGGAAGAGTAATCAGGAAGACAGTAGCTAATGATCGACATTGTATTTAAATTTTTGAAGATTAATGTTAGCTGTAAAGCATGGAACCAGAAGAGACTTCCACGGGCAGGAAGTGTGAGAAAAGAAACTGTTGGTTTAGAAATTATGGTTACATCTGACCAACTCGACGGTAAATTGATGTACTGTACTGCGCTTAAATTCATAAAGTCTAAGTACTCATCCGAACAATTACCATGAAAGTATTTATAGAACAGGCACAGGGAAGCTACGTTACGGTGGTGGGAAAGTGACTGAAGCCAAGAGGCTAGGTCAGGACAAATAATATTGCTAATTCTTTGGATTTTATCAAGAACCTCTAAATATATAGCAGGAGCACTGGACCATATGTGGCAGCAATATTCTAAGCATGGATGAATGGCCGACTTATAGATATGTAAGATAGATTCTGGAGAGAAAAAATTAAATCCAAACAAAAAATATTTACAGCAGGAGGACAGATCTAAGAAAAAAAGAATAAGATAAAAAAAAAATGGTAGAATTAGAAATTAAAATTTAAATAAAAATTAAGATTAATATCTGATTTACCCCCCCACCCCACATACCACCAACTTTTATTTTTTTTAACCTCTCTGCTTTTGGATTGGCTCTATTATTTATTTGCTGCTATTCTTTTTTTTTCTCTATTTACGCTATTACATACAGACTATTATTGCCTTTATCTTTGTTGGTGTGATCACAATGTTTCCGCCGTTGTGCTCTCCAGCCTTCATCAGGTGTATGTCAATTTGGGTAATCGACAGAGAATTCCGAACTGAACCCTTAGTTTAATCTATTGGGGTAGACTGTTCTCATTCATCTGTCCATGTCAAGGGATATCTAATCTAGTGGATTAAAGTGTTGGTTTGTGAATTTGGTAACATAGTAACTGTGAGTTCAATCCCTGGGCCGGTCAGTATGTACTTAGGCTTAGTGGAAACAGGGTGAGCAATAACTGAGCAGTACTAAAAATAAGAATTAAAAAAGATTTCCCTAGACATTGGCAGTGGAACGAGAACAGTCTGCCCCGTAGGTTAAATAAAGGGTTCAGTTCTGAATTCCCTGCATGTTACCCAAATCAATATACACCTGATGAAAGCCAGAGAGTACAGTGGTCAAAATGTTTTGATAGCAACAAGAAAGATGAGGAGAATAGTCTACATGTAAATAGTGTGATCTACTTTTTTCATGTTTTATCTTATCATTCTTACAAAGGAAAAATATCCCAAAATAACAACTTAAATTCAGGTTATAATTCAGTTTCTACAATTATATCAATGCCACTTTTTACCTGTCAAAAATCAAACATTTTCTCATCTTTTAAATTCCAATGCCTTGCAGATTGTAATGCCAAATGAGTAATTTTTCTGAAAGGTAGACCTTTAAGAATTTCATTTCAGTTTCATTAAAATCAGGCTACTTCTATCGTAGCATTTTGAATAATCTTTTTACATTTTTTTTCTACTGACTACCACTAAAATGTAATATGATGATGTGATGGCAACTAAAAGGAATTCTGTTATTGATTTTTATCTTACTCATCATCTATGACAAACCATGCATTTCAAACAAAAATATCTATTTCCTCATGCCTGCAATTTGAACTCACTGTGCCAAGCTAGCTTGTTAACCAATACCTTACACTGTGCTGCTGCTAAATCTCATGCCATGAAGACATTGAGCTTACAAGAGCCACCTTGTCCCTCTAGTTCTCATGGTCTTGTCAAATAGTTTTTTCTCCCCCAAAAGAACTTCTTCCACTTTGAAGTGTTCAGGAAAGCACCCACAATATTGACATTTTCAAGTCAAGAGTCAGTTATCTATCCGTCGAATTTTCATTTTCTGCTGCTTCCTCTTTATATCACGTGCTTCATTTATCATAACCATTTTAACAGTAGACCTCTACCTTGAGTAACTCTTGAGCCTTGCATTGGTTGAAATTGAGTAAATGACAAACTTTCCCTTACATAGAAATCTAATGGGTACTTGTAAAATCTGTGATGCCTACAATGTGTAATTACCTTTCCTGTGAATGCAATTTTTAAAATACCTGGAATGCTCATTGTGTGTCTGTGCAAGTTTTAATAATAGTTGTAGTAATAAGCGAACAATCTAAAGACATACAGCATTAAATTATATATTTAAAGAGAGACTATTTCATTTCTGGTGACTTTGTTATTAACATTCCATAGCAGCAAGTAATTATATTATATTATATTTTATATATATATATATATATATATATATATATATAAAGAAACAAAATGAATAAAGACAAGAGCAAAACTATTCTTAGCCAATGCGTTTCATCCTTTCAGGGACTTTATCAAAGCAAATGTTATATATAAGAATAGTTTTTCCTCTTGTCTTTTTATTCATTTTGTTCCTTTACCAATAACACTATCTGAAAATAATTTACATCTAACTTCCAACTTCAAAAAATGTAAATGCAATGTCAATTGTTATCTTTCTTCTTATTCTTTTATTGTCTTCTCTCCTTAATAGTAGTTTTTTCTCATATTCTCTAACACTCAGTGATCTCTTGCATCCTTGTGGCTTTATTGCCTTGCTTAGGGTGAAATGATAAAAAAAGTTTTTTTTATATCAGAATTATCTTTCCAAAGTTTGTTTATTGTATCCATTCTTATTGTATACATACTTGTGTCCATCCAAGTACTTTCAACTTTTTATAGATTTGGTACAATTCTTTGTGTGTTATTCTGTAGCACTAGTCCACAAGGTTCAAAGAAGGATGGTGTTTGCAAATACCTATAGGCTTTATTCACTTGTCAAAGCCATTTTTAATTATTAATCTGAGAAAGCAGTTGTATACAGCTGACAGTTTAGATATCTCTGAATGAGTTTACTGTCATATGGAGTGATCCATCTAGTGGAAATCTCATGACTGGGGGAATGTTTTGTAATGAAGCTTGTGACTCTGTTTATATGTGTGTACATTGGCATACCAAAAGTTACAAAGTGCTGAGTAAGACATTTGACCACTGTTTCATATGACCCGTGGGGGTGGTGGTGCAAAAACAGCTTGATCTGACCTCTTTGATATGTATTTGACACAATACTTGATTGAATGAATTAATAAGCAGATTTCATCATATGATAGTTGAATTGTTGCAACAAATATGTATTGTAATGCACTACCCACTGATTGGTGATTTCTTGCTCAACTTGACCTCCATATTGTCTCATTTTGATCTTGCCAATGTGACCTCCATCTTCTGACTTTTTCCTTCTATATTTTGGATAGGACTCATTCCTTGTTCAAATTTAAACTTAATTTAAATCAAAGGGAAAAAAAAATTCAGCGGGTTAGTGTTCCCCAGAAACCCCCTTTGATCAAAATGAAACATATTTGTCAAAGGTAATGTAGTTTTCGAATATATATATATATATATATATATATATATATATATATAAATATATAGTTATGGGGGGTCTATGAGGAATTTGATAACAAACACAGACAGAGGCTACAACTTATAGGTTATTGGAATTTGAAACTGAACCCTTTATTTTGTCCACCAGGGTAGTTCCACATGCCATGCCTCTTCCAGGTGTCTCAGTTATTTCCATTTAACTCAACTCTCCAAGTTTTATAGCCTGGTATTGAACTCACAACTCTTTTGTTCTTGTCACTGGATCTAACCAATGCATTTATCCACTGGGTCATGTATCCTTGAGGACATCTGTGTATGAATCTTTGGGACTTATAAACCTAATGTCTCGGCAAATTTTTTTTTTTACCAGTGCTCATATTGCAATTTTGCTGTTATTAATATTGCAATTTTTTTACCAGAGCTTATATTGCAATTTTTTTGTTGCTATTCATTGCTTTTCTCTAGCATTCCTTATTACTGGCTCCCATATTATATTCATTTCTATGCTTGGTTGGTTCAGGAGATTTTTGTAACCTAGCATATGTGATGATTCCTTAAGTTTTTGTATTTTCCAGTGATGTTCTGTCTATTATTTCAACTTCATCCCACAGGAAGCGGGGATCTCACTTTTCCCTCCATATGTGGTCAGCTACACCTAATTTTTCTATTTCCTCTTATGTTACTGCTTTATGATGTTCTTGTAGTCTTACCTTAAGTGGGTGGGGCCTGTTTCTCCTTTATATTTCTTACCACAGCTGCACGGGATGGTGTACACACAGTCCTTAGTCATGTTCTGCTCTATGGGGAGGAGTCTTACTCAGAAGAGGTGTCAGAAGTGTTGAACCACTTTTGAAGGTTGTCTTGATGTCATACGGGCCACAGATCTTTTGTATTTTCCCTGATAATCCCTTCTCATAGGGTAGGCAAACTGAAGCTGTTTTCTGAGTGTTGTTATCCTCTTGTACCCTTCTATTCCAGTTTGTCGGAGCTGATGACATGTACCCAGGGTAGTTGTTACGTTGTAGAGTATTGCTTATACTGACCATTTCTTGTTCAGATGTCTCTGGATCACCACTTATGACTTTTGATCAATGTTGTAAGCACTGGATGTTCCCTTTCTTTACACTGTATGGGTGGTAGGAGTTGAAGTTAAGGTATTGTTTGGTGATTGTAGGTTTGCGGTATATGGATGTCTTGAACCCATGTTCTGTTTGAGATATTAGTACATTTAGGAATGCAAGTTTGTGCTGTTTTTTTCTCTCTACTGTGAACTGTATCAATGATCTTATTGAGTTTACATGGTCCAGTAGTAGCTGGACCTCTTGCTGGTGGGACCAGAGTATGAAGGTGTCAACTACTTATCTCCGACATAGGGTTGGCTTTAGTGATTTAGATTCTAATGCCATTTTCTTGAAGTATTCCATATCACATATGTCATTAAGCACTTTTCTTTGCCATGCTGGCAAGCCTTTTCTGGAAGAATTTATTTATTTTTTAGTTTTCGGCTATTTTTGATCTTGGCCAGATGTTTTGGCCTCCTCCAAAAATTTATATATCCTGGCTAAAAACATTAACAAATAAGGAAAAATTGGATAATTCTTTTAAAAAATTTTGAAATTATCTATGTCTCTTGTTGTGTGTGCAAGTGTATATGTGGCATCATCAACAAAGCCCAGTCCAATGAAATCCCAATGGATAAAACACATCACTAACAAAAGTGAACACACACACACACACACACACACACACGCACATACAAAAAAACAGAAGTCATTAAAAAATAAGAACAATGACCTGCTTCCTTCCACACTTCCACCTTTCTCGGACCAATCCTAATTGTTTTATTGCCCTTTAAGCAGAGGAAGATTTTCTCCACCAACTGAAGAAGAATTTGGATTACTACCGCACACAAAAGACAATGCTTAAATATAGAAAAACATAATGGAAAAAATTCATTCTTTTAAATAATATGTGGAAATAACCATTCTTTGCCTGATGATGGTCACAAGACCTGTAACACATGTAGCAAAACATATGGAAAATAAATTATAATATATATTTAAAAAAAAAATAAAAGAAATAAAAAAAAATCCACATCATAATCAAAAACATTTGCATCTTCTCTTTTCTCTTTAAAACATACACCTTTCTCTCATTGGAACAACTTTAATCTCTCCTACACACACACACACACACACACACATGATTAATACAGATATAAAATTTGTCACTTGGATGATGAATGTTATTTTCAGCCTCTCTATAGAGTTTTGTAGATGGAGGTTCCACAATCACTCTGTCCTCTCATCAGGAGATATTAACAATTGACTGTTTGTTTTCTTGTTTTTCTTTTATATTGAGTTAAATAATTTTTGCACTTTTCACTGGTGCAAGGTTGATTTTATTTTTTTTCATTGCATGTGTGTGTTTATGTGCATGTATGCACCTAAGATATGCTATATTTATAGGTACAAGTGCTCCATATCAATGATAGAGCATATATAAATATAAAAGTGAACATGATGTCAATACCAAGCGTCAACAGTCAGTTTCATGCTTGAATGTAATATCCAGGTCTGAAGATTTGTGTTCAAGCATGAAACAAGTTTTCATCATTTTACTGTTGAATCAACCAAATGTAACTGTAAGTTCTTTTCTTATGGTTTCTTTTCCTGATTGTGGAACTCTCTTCTGGTTTCTTGATTCTCTGCCATTTACAATCTTCAAAAATTTAAATGCAATGTCAATCACAATCTTCTGTCTTCTGGAAACCTGTTCTTTTCTTATCCTTTTTTTTTAACTAGTCTTCCTGTTCTTTCACTCATAGTAACCCTATGTGTCTTAATGGCATTATTACCTTGCTTGAAATGAAATGATTAAAAAAAAGAAAAATGTAAAAAGTTGTGGAGGTTTTATGAAGAGACAACCTAACAGGATCTCAGTAACTTACTTACTGATCAGAGATGTTCTGTTCTAAAGTTAGGTAAGATTAAAAATGATAAAATTCAGATGTAGAGGGTCAAACTTGCCTTTTGTAGGTTTGATATAAAGCACTGTCTAAAGTGGGTATGTTACTGCTGAGGCTTTTACTAGAACATATGGTTCACCAAGAAGTTTGAACACGTTGATAAAATTGCATAATTACCTTTTGCCCTGTAATTAAGGTTGCCAGACTAGAAAATTAGAAATACAGGACACTCTTAAAATATCTCTCTCTCTAATATATATATATATATATATATATAATATGCCTACACACGCAGACCATATATATATAAAGTTGTAGTCTGTCTGTATGTCATCAAACTCCTCCAAGGGTTTTGGAGATAGACCCCCATAAACATATATGTTCTGGAACTAAATTACCCAGAGAATTTGGATAAGTATATTTCATTTTGATCAAAGGGGGTTCCTAGGGAGCACCCCCACTGAAAATTTTTTCCCCTTTGATATAAACTAAATTTAAATTTGAGCAAGGGAATGACTCCTATCCAAAATATAGTGGGAGAAAGCCAGAAGATGGTAGTCATATTGGCAAGATCAAAATGAGACAATATGGACGTCAAGTTGAGCAAGAAATCACCAATCAGTGGGTAGAGCCTTACAATACATATTTGTTGCGACATTTCTACTATCATATCAATGATGAAATCTGCTCATCAAGTCATTCAATCAAGTACTGCATCAAAAACATATAACCCTCCACTGAAATTTTTTCTTTTGTTTTAAATTTAAACAAGAGAATGAGTCCTATCCAAAATATAGGAGGAGAAAGCCAGAAGATGGAGGTCACATTGGTAAGAATATTGAGTAATATTGAAATGTATCATTTTTCTCCACAAATTATAACAATAATTTAAAATCAATCATCATTTTCTTACAAAAAAATATGTGGCAAGGTGAGGTTAATTCGGCTAGTATTATATAAAAGGAGAGACACAAGTTAAAAACATAAAGCAGTGATTTTAATGGGTTATGAGGAAAATTAAAGTAAAATTAATTGAAAATAATTTAAGCTAAGAAACTATGATTCACTGCTGATACAGAACTGCACATCAGTATGGTTGGCAAGCAAAGTGATGTGTTGCTGTCCTCAGCCAGCCATAGCAACTGAACAAGTTGCAAACATGTCAGCTTTTTTGTAAGCTTCTAGCAACACTAATTTCCTTGTTACATTATGGTTATTTTCATCAAGAGAATCTGAGAAAAGAAAGTATAATTACTTATAAAGTTACAACCAAGAACCATAAGAAGGTAGTAAACATATTTTTATTACAAAATTTGAAAATGAACTAAAAACAGGACATTTGTGTTGTCTCTGAAAGGTCAGTACAGGACATGTCTGGTAGATAAGGGACGTCTGGGCACCTCGAGGTGGTGTAATGGTTAGCAAGCTTGTCCCGCTAGAACAATTACAACTGAGTAGTGAGTTCGATTCTCACTGGGCCTTGTGCCACATCTAAGCTATGCTTGGAAGATCACTATAAGGGATGTCTGGCAACTCTACTGTCATCGCATGATTGTTAGACTTTGTTAGAACTAGGAACCTGCTTTTCTCTGTAAAGGATCTAAAAGGGTATTGTCATCATGTTGCATTTATGCTGAGCACTAGCCACTTTCGGCTTAATGCACAGCTACAATGAAACAATGTATTGCATCTTGCATGTTTGGTTCTAAAGATTATTGGCGGCTCTGCAAGAGTGTGCTGAACAACAGCAAATCCACAATCCTTCCTCTGTTCAATCAATTCGGAGTCCTGACTTCCACAGCTGATAAGGCTGAATGCCTTAATCGGAAATTCTCATCAAACTCAACACTCAACTCATCCGGAGTACCTACACCTGATTTTCCCCCTAGAACTGATGCTTTATTTTAGTGAGATGAGCATAAACTCATCAATGATATTGGATATTATCTCTAAATTAGACTCTCATAAAGCAAATGGTGGTGATGGGATACCAGCTATAGTCCTAAAGAAATGTGCTCCTGAGCTGGCTCCTGTTCTCTCAAAACTATATAACTATTGTCTGGCTGATTTTTGCCTTCCAGTCTGTTGCAGGTCCACATCTGTTGTCCTTGTTTTTAAGAACTCTGGAGACCCTTCTGACCCATCTAACTACCGTCTTCTACTACTCTTTGGCAAAGTCTTTGAGGCTTTAATCAATGCTGAAGTGGTTAAGCACCTTACCTCCCATAATCTACTCTCTCACAAACAATATGGCTTCTGGTTTGCTTGGTCTACTGCTGACGTACTTACGGCCATAACTGAATTTTTATACCAAGCTCTTGATAGTAATGGTGAGATTCAATCTGTGGTTCTAGATATTTCTTATGCAATTGATAGGACTTGGCATGCTGGCATTCTACGTAAGCGTCAGGGATACAGTGTTACAGGATGATTATTTGATTTAATCCAATCATTCCTGTCAAACCGTGAAATGAAGGTTGTCCTAAATGGGTCCTCCTCCAGTTCCTTTCATACGAACGCTGGTGTCCCCCAAAGCTCTATCCTGGGTCCTACACTGTTTCTGATCTTCATCAACAATCTTCCTGATGTCATTAGTTCTTGAATAGGCATCTACGCAGATGACACTACCATTTACTCCTGTCTCAATAGTAAATCCGGCATTGCTGACAAAGTTAACCTGGCCGTCAGTCTTGAAAAGGATCTCCAATCTGTGGTTGACTGGGGCAGGAAATGGCTTGTAAAATTTAATGCCTCCAAAACAAAACTACTCTCATTTACTCACCATAGAGAAACCCTCCCTGCATTCTATCAGCATGGCTGATGCTCAACTTCACGAAAGCCTCTCTCTGCACCTTCTTGGTCTCATGTTTTCTACTGACCTGAGGTGGAACAACTACATTGAATCAATAGCTTCATCTACCACAAGGAAAGTTGGTTCTCTGTGTCACACTAGAAGGTTTTTCTCGTCTGAGTCCATCCTTCAAATCTACAAATCTGCCATTCATCCTTGCATTGAATACTGTTGATATATAGTCTGGTTCCCCAACTGTTCATTTCAAGGTTCTTGACAAAATCCAAAGACGGATATGCAATGTGATAGGTCCTGACCTGACATCTTGATTCCAGTCACTTTCTCACAGAGGTGATGTGGCTTCCCTCTCTCTTTTCTACAAATATTTTCATGGCAACTGCTCTGACAAGCTATTTTCACTGGTGCCCCAACAGCATGAATTTAAGCGTGCTACTAGGTTGGCATCTTGTTTCCACCTTTTCACTGTTGAAACAGTTAAATGTAACCGTTCCTTTTACTCCAACAGCTTCTTCTCTTGCACTTCTCGACAGTGGAAATCTCTTCCTTTTACTTGCACCCTGATAACTATAATCTTCAAATATTCAAATGTAATGTCAACTGACATCTTCTGATGCCTAGATCTTGATCCCTATCCTTCTCTTTATCCGTTCCTCAAACACTCCTCTTTACTCTTACTTTCACTCTCTGTAACCTCTTGTGTGCTAGTGGCATTCCCGCCTGGCTTGGGGTGAAATGCTTAAAAAATAAAAAATGAAAATGGACAACTGTACTATTTATAAGACTGCCTTAACTCCAAAGAACCACTGCCATCTTCTCTGAACCAGTTTTTACTTTCCCTAATAGATGAATTCTTTCGCTTTCCTTTTGCTTTTACCTGTACAGATATGATCATTTGAAATGGTGATCAAATATCTTACTCAGTGCTTTGTAACTTTTGTTATGCCAATGTTTTGATTGTTACTAAGTGGGCCAAGACAAGAAATTTTTCAGCAACCCCTTCTAGTCTCTTAGGTATTGGTTTTGCAAAGATAATAATTCTGTTAGTAACAGTTTTAGTGAAACGGTTGGTATTTCCATTCACACTTTGTGCACTAAGTTCTCCTGTTCGTGTGATCCATTTGTTTCTATTTGAGTAGAATCAGAAATACATAATTCTGAGGCGAATAGAAGAGAGAAAATAATAGCCAGCCACAAATAAACACTAATTATTAGATTTGTTTTCATTACTTTTTAAAACAATTATAAGGAAAACTGTAAAGTATTTTCTGCTTGCAGGCAGGAAGGGCAAGCTCTTCTGTTTAATGGACTAATATTTGGCTATTTGCTTGGTCCCAAACCCTCTTTTAGATTCCAGGCTTTGTAATATGAAGCCCTTATGAATGATGCATTTAAAAATGGATGATGGCTGTTAAAAAATGCATAGAAAATATGGAGAAAAAAACTTTAAATTAAAGCATAATAATAATTCTATTATCATTTTTAAATATTCCTGATGTTAATGCAATATTTCATTCTATTTTAGAGCGTTTTTCAGCAATCAAAACAAAGAATTGGTTTATTATTAATAGAAGTATTGATTTATATAACCATATTTAAAAGAATATTATACAAAAATATTTTCCCTACAAGTGAAATAACAAAGGAAGAAATTCAAATTTCCATATGTACAGCATAAAAATATTTAATGTAACAATTTAAAAAAATTTTTTTTATCAATTCACCCCAAGTATGGCAATAATGCTGCTAAGATGCAAAGGGCCAGAGAGAGAGAGAGATTTTGAGATTTTGAAGGGGCCAGAAACCCAATCCTAAACAGGAATCAAATGATAAACCTCTACTGTTCAAAAGACTGGAGAGGAATGTCAACTGGACAATAAGTGAACTGATCTATTCCTATTGAGGAAAAATAAATAGTAAATAAAATTTCTGAGTTTAGGTGGAGATTTTACAAGTATACAGTTGAAAATGTTAGAAGGAACCGGAAATCAATCCTAAACAGGAAAACAAAGGATAAACCTTTATTTTTGTTCCAAAGATCAGTGACGATTGTGGACGATAGTGAAAATTATTTTTTTATAAAGTTCTTCTGTATGCCCTGAAGTAAAAATTGTTATAAATTAGTCATTTTTTCCAACTGAACTTTTAAACTGAACCAGGCCCATGTAAACCAGGGCCATATTTTCATGCAAAGCCTTATATCAAGAGAAAGTTAGAAAATGTAAACCCAATTTCAAACTAATCATTGAGTATTTTTGTAGTTGCTTTTGAATATTACTGCCACATGTGGTCTGGTTCTTCTACTATATATTTAGAGATCTTAGCTTAAGTCAGTTTCCCACTGCCAATAACATCTTCTCTGTGCCTTTTCTATAAATGCCTTCATGGTAATTGTTCTGATGAACTTTCCTCTAGGGTAACTAGACTTTAGGAATTTAAGCGCAGTACTAGGTTAGCGGCAAGGACTCATTATTCTACAGTTGAAATGGCTTGATGTAACCATAAGTTCTATGTTAACAGTTTCTTCTATCACATTTCACGTTTGTGGAACTCTTCCGACTTCTTGCTTCCCTGTCAACTTTTATCTTCCAAAATTTAAATGCAGTGTCAACCATTATCTTAATTCTAGTTCTTTCATTGTTCTCTCTCTCTTTAATAGTATTTTCTCATACTCTCTATTTCTCAGTAACCCCTTGCATGTTAGTGGATTTATTGTCTTTCTAGGGCTTAAATAATAATAAGTTTTTAAAATCTTTTATAAATCTTCCCCAAAATAAAAAATGATTCCTATTGACTTTCTTTACAATATCAATATTCTTCATCAAGGAGTTTACCTTTGCTTCTACCAGAATGAGTGAGCTCTTTAAAATTGTAAGTCCATATCAGTTGGCCTGCCTAACATTCCTCTATCTTCTTCTTTATATGCTGCATCCCTTCAGGATGTAGGTGATCATGGCTTTCCACAGTTTCCTGTCCTTTGCAGCTCTTAATAAATTTTGTCTTTTTGCTATTTCTCCTTAACTTTGTTCTACTATCCATTCATGCAAGCTCACGAAGTAGGTTATACATTGTTTTCCTCTGTTCCTCTTGCCTTCAATCTGTCCTGTAAGTATCAGATTTTCCAAGCCCTCTTTCCTCATTACGTTCCCTAGAAATTTCAACTTTCTCTTCTTGATGTTAAGTATAAGTTTCCTTTTTGTTTCCATTTTCTCAAAAACTTTGCTTACATGTTTGATCAATGATATCCTCAGCATCCTTCTGTAGAACCACATTTCTGTTGCTTCAAGTCTCTTCATCTTTGAGGAGACTATCTGACATAGAGGAAGGCTGATATCATAACAGTTCAGTACTCTTTTCTTTGTTTGTAGCTAAAGTTTTCTGTTTCTTAATACTCTGCTTAGCTTTGGGAATGCATCTTTGGTTAGCCCTATGCACCTTTGGATTTCAGTGTCACACTTTCTGTCCTCTATTAAAACACTTCCCAGATATTTAAATTTCTGTACTTGCTTGATTTTGGTATCTTCAAATGACACCCCTCTATAGTGGCCTGAAGTGAACTTTAATTTTACTTCATATAAGCCTCAACGAGTTCAAGCTATTTATGTTTATAGTTAAATTGTACAAATTAAAATAATACTGTTCTCAATTTTTTTATTTTTCAAATGATTTTTTATACTCAAAACACCTGAGTAGTATGACTGAAACTTGAAATGACTTCATCTCACTTAATAGAAGGTTATAAGTATGACAGAATTTTACTCTTGTGTAAATTATGTATCTGATGAACAATCAATTCATCCATTCAATCAACTTCATCATTCATATTCATAGGACATTAAAAGATGCTTTGTTAAAATGTCATGTTTGTCAGTTGCATCAAGACATTTTCTTACACTGGAAAGATTGGCTACATTTATTACTATAAAAAAAAAAAAGAAGAAATTTGGGTATTTTGTAAACCTGTATAAATTCAACTAGTTATATTAATAAGCTGCATCTTTGTTAAATTTGAGGAAAGTTTCTTTGACTTTTTGAGATGAAACAATGTAAAAACAATAATTAAATCTTAAGCTATAATGATAACTATAAGTGTTGAAAGATTTGTGTGTATGTATGTATGACATGAATTAGAGAAACCTTAGATCTGTACTCAAAGTGTTCTCCCTCAGCTGGTGATGGCAGTGCAGCATCTGTTATGGCTGTACAAGCCCACACAGGAGTGACAGTCTCAATTGCAATGAATGCATGTGAAAACGCTCTCTCCTGATATCACCTTGTTTTCTTTCCAGTGAGCATGCTTCGTCTCGGCAGTAAGCCTTCGTTTCTTCTCTCCTCACCTTGTGTATGTATGTGTGTAATTGTTTATTTTTTCCAGTGTTTGGTTTAACATTTAGTTCAAATGAAGCTTACAGTATATTGGTTTTATTTTTAAATAGATTTAGATAAATTAAAATTTTGGCTGAAATCTATTTAAAAATAAAAAGTTTAGTGAAAGATAAAGGTTGCTGTAAACACAATCATAACTCGGTGTTTACATTCTCTCAGCTGAACTTACATTAATTTCATTGATATGGAATTATTCTTCAAATAGGCAATTTATTATGAAGTTATACCAGTAATATATAAGGTAGAAATGGTTTTATTAGTTTTATTGTCATTTTTTTTTTTGATAATGTGAATCTTTTCTTGTACATTAAGGTTATTGCACTGAGGCCGAAGTTAGCCTACTGACAAACATCACTCAGAATTTAAGTTTTTTTTAAAAATTGTAATCTAAGATGATCCTCAATTTTTATGGGTGATGTTTGAGATTTAAAGGTCATCTTATATGGAGAGGTATACATTTATATATTTATATAATACAGAGAGATACAGATTTTTATGTGGTATATACTTAACAAGTAATCTGAAAGTTCTAATATATTTGTATTATATAGATGAGAGGATGCTGAAAAGTTCTGTGTGACCTTCTTCCCAAAACCTGACTCCAAAACAAACCTCTTCTCTCTCTCTCTCTTTTTTTTTTTTTTTTTTTTTTTTTTTATAGGTTTGGGATAAAATGCTGACTTTATTTTACAATTAAAGTATTTCAATTTTTTGTTGCTTTTAATTCATTTCATATTCATCTGATTTTTTATTCTTACATTATTTATATGTAGGCTGTTGTCTTTATTTCTGCTATTATCACAATGTTTCTACTGTTGTGCCCACTGGCCTTCAACAGGTGCTTGTCACACTGGGTAATCTTCAGGGAATTTTGAAGTCAACCTTTTAATTAATCTATAGGAGCAGATTGTTCTCATTCCTCTGTCTCTATCTAGGGATATCTTGTCTAGTTCTTATTTAGTACAGCTCAGTCTGTGTTCACTCATTTCCACTGAGTCCAAATCTGCACTAATTGGCTCAGTTAGTGCAGTGGAAATCAGCAGGTGCTATGCCTTGCCAATGGGCAAATAGCTTAAAAACAACAACAACAAAAAAACAACAACAACAACAAAAAAAAAAGCCGTAGTAAAGGGCTTAAAAGCAACAAATATATTATAAATAAAACATAGTAAGAAAAAGTCCAAAACACTATTACAATATGGAGTACATTAAAAAAAAAAGAAAAAAAGATTAACTAAATACAACAATGAAATATAAAAATCCAAAATGAATTCTCTGGAAATAAAAAAAAAAATTATCAATAAAATAATTATCATTTTCATAAAGATCTGCAAGCATAATAAGATTTCAATAAATAAAAGTAAATTTTGAAGTTAATATTTCCCTGAAAATTTTCTTTTTATTCAATAATTTTATCATGAAATTAAATTTAAGATATTTAATGAACCCAGTTTAGTAATTGTCTCTACAGACAAAGAGAAATGGAAAATTTGATATGAAATCTTAAAATCTGCAATGTGTGTGTGGATGTATTTTCATCACAATATGAGGAAAATAAAAAGTTTTATTCTTGATTAATGGAAAACCCTATAAATTTATCAGAAATATTGCCTTCCAGACAATTTTGATGCTAACTATATAATATACCATACCATACCATACCATAGTAAATTTACCAAAGCAGCCACTTGAAAAAAAGGTTTTATTAAGTAATTCTTTTTACATTTCATATATTTTAAGTATCCTATTATAATTGTTCTTGTCCCTCCCTTCATTAGTTTGCACAACTGTTATGCCCTGCCAATACCTCTTAAATAATGGAATATTCCATTTTGATTGTGTGGAAAGAGTGGAAAGACATTATTTGGAATCAGTGAGAAACTGAAATAAAGAAAGAAGGGAAGATAGAATTGGAGCAAGAGAATCAGATTAAGCTGATTAGCACAGATACTACACTTTGATCTTATCCAGAAAGCTGAGAATCCATGGTGACTGTAATAATGGCGCCATTTTTCAGATGCACATTATTGAACAATAGAAACTGAGTAAGGTAATCACCAAAAATTCAGTTACCATAAATAAAATGACATCGTCTGCTGAATTATTTTAAAATTGTTATTAAGGGAAATGTTTGTAAGATGGAAATTTGGTTTTAAAATTCATTTTTAATGTCATTTTTTATAAGTAACTGAAAATGGCTTATTTGTAAATTCTTACAAATCTTTAGGTGAATTTTAAGATAAGAAGCATTATTCAACTTCAAAATAATTTTTATATCAAGTTTTTTGCTCTATGGTTGAATATGGTTTTTATGAGTTTCCCAACCTAAATTGAAGTATTGTGCGACTATTGATTTGTTTTCTTTGGCTTTTAAAGCCAGAAAATAGTTTTAGATTGTAAGAATGTTTTTGGGAGATAATAATGGTCTAGTGATATGAGTTTTACTAATTCATCCATAGCTGGGGGGGAGACGAGGTTGATTCATATCTAATCAGTTTGATAAACAAGAAACTATAATATGGATATAAAGTGGTGGATCAATTCTATATTGCAATCTATATAAACTGATCACTCACCTTGGCCATATTAGTTCCTATACATTTATGCCAGAGAATGTTATTAAGACCAACTCCAGTTTTTTTATTTGTTTTTTACAGTTTATCAACCTTTTGCAGGTTATTTAAAGCCAGAAAATATTTTTGAGATAATAATGGTAATTATACTAGTCTTTTTTAATTAACCCATAGCTTGAGGGTGAAAAAGTGGATGCATACCTTTCTCCAAGGTATTTATACATAAGTGAAAATAATGAACCCAACAGGAATTGGAACTCTGATTAACAATTCCAAACCATTATCCATTACACCACGTACACACCCAAGCTTACAGCACCTGGTATTCCACAAGTAGACACCCATCTGACTAGGCTTGACATTGGTTAACTGGTGATTGTATGGGAACCAGTGTTACAATATGATATGGCTGTAAGCCTAAAATTTGGTTTGTTGTATTTTGCAGTTTGCATTCTCAAATAAGAGAGGAAAAAATTGAAAACTGATTTTTTTTGTTCAATACTGCCATAAACTATTCATTCTTTTGAACTAACTTATAGAAATATTAAAATGTACATTTGAAAGCACAAGAATATTAAGTGATCATTGTTAATAGAATTGCAGAGACGCCAGATGATGCTAATATTAATTGTCAGTTAATTTATATATAATATCTCCCCCGCAAAAAAAAAGAAAAGTTACTTATCCTTGATTTTGAGCATAAAAAATACATAGAAAAGAAATTAATGAGCTAATCTTGTCTCGTTGAGATTTTAAGTAATGGGCAATTGTTATTAGGTCCTCATTTCATTTACTATTAGAAGCATAATTCTAATATACAGAAACCTAAAAATGCAGGAGTGTTCTACATGGTTGGTTTATTTGGCTTGGGTAATCAGATCCAGAAAATGTACACTGTGTGGTATGATGATAACCATATTGTGAAGGCACGGAAGATTACTTCCCTTTAGGCCTACCATAATTTGCGAGTGAATAAACTGCACAGATTAACTGATGGTGGGCCATTATTTTGAAGCAGTCTACTGTGAGATGTAAAAATGTTCCCCTCTCTTATTTTCTCTCTCTCTCTCACACACACACAGATATATATGCTCTGGCTAACCAAGTATTCCACATATGCACTGAAGCAATTTTGTAACAAAACTTATTTTAGGTTTTCCTGATTGGTTTATTTTTTTGTATTTCTTTTAAGTTACACCAGTTTTGATGTCTTAGCTTCACCCCAATTGCTTTCTCTCTCTCTCTCTCTCACTTGCTCACTCATGCACACCTTCAATAACATTGTCCTGACCTGGCATCTCAGCTTCAGTCACTTTTTTACTGGTGTCTTCTCTATAAATATTTTCATGGTAATTGTTCTGATGAACTTTCCTCTATGGTAACTAGCCTCTATGAATTTAAGTGCAGTATGAGATTGGCGGCAAGATCTCATCATTCTACAGTTAAAATGGCTAGATGTAACCATAATTTCTATGTTAACAGTTTCTTCTATCACATCTCATGCTTGTGGAATTCTAATGGCATCTTGCTTCCCTGCCAACTTCAATCTTCAAAAATTTAAATGCAATGTCAATTGTTGTCTTCTGTTTTCTCAATTCTTGTCCCTTTATTGTCTTAATAGTATATTTTTTCATGTTCTCTAACACAAATTAAAATGCATGGGTTTATTTAATTTTATTGCCTTGTTTGTGGTGAACAGATTAAGAAAAAAGGTGGTGCTATATATATATATATATAAACAAGAGAGATAGTTAGGATAAAGAACAAATAGGAAATGTTTATAAAGCCAACATGCTTCTCCTTTTTATGGTTCCATTCAGAGAATGTGATATGGAGAAGGAAAAATACTACTATTTTTTATTTATTTTATATATATTCGCCTGCATATATATACACACACACACTACTTGTATTATATAGATACAGACATGCATCATCTATTTTATATATATATATGCACACACATACACTTTATACATTCATACATACTTTTACTATATATATATATCTACTTGTATATCTTTTACTCTCTCTCTATCTATATATATATATATATATATATATATATATATATATATATATATATATATATATATATATACACTCTATACATTCATACATACTTGTACTATATATATTCGTACATTCACTTATAGCTACTTACATACTGTGAATTTTACATACTATTGAGTAAAGTAAAGTGACACCTGACTTGACTCTGCAAATATCAAACATTAAACATATCAAGTAGAAAATGATTTGCTGAAATTTGAACTCTTGTACTTATCTGGAACTTTGCCATAACTGCTTCTTTATTTATTTTTTCTCTTGGTCAGAAGGATGCACTAAAGCAATTGAATTTTAGAAATATCAACCATGTTTATTCACCTACTCCTGTTGAACTAGAACATGTATTCTATTCAAGTCTCTGGCCATGCAGGTGGGTGGTTAATGCTTCTGGCTCTAGGGGAATCTATAGACACTTAATTTCACCTCATAAATAATGAGGAAGTATAGAGATTCTGTAATAATAAAAAATTGATCTCTCAATTAAAAATAGATGATATACATTTTATAAAAATGCAGTCTGGTTTTCACTTTGGATTTATAAGATATTTAGTGTAACATTTTCAGGGCTCATTGTATTGATATAAACATAATTATAAAAAAAAATGACAGTTTCTTGAATAAGAAATATTTTCTTTTTTTTTTTTTTTTTTTTTTTTTACATACTAATGTTCACCCAATACAAGCTCTAAGATTCACTCATGGTAGAAGGTTCCTGTGTATGAGCATAAGAAAAGATAAGAAGAGAAGTTCATTGTTTATGCAGGAAAGTTAACTGTTAACCCTAATCTTGAAGAGGTCAAAATTGTAGTGACTGTGAAAACATCTTGTCAGGAGTCTGTTCCATAAAGCAGCCATTCTTGGGAAGAAGCTGTCAAGTGGAACTTCCACCTTAATAATTGATGTAATGGAATAACCTGGCACCCCCATGAGTACCTACATTATAGGTAGTAACTACCTATAAGTAAGTCAATGGGCTATAGAGACTAGCTGGAATCTGTTCCAGCTGTGCTGGTCAAACTCTCTGCCTCCAGGCAGAAAGGTTCTCCAGACGAGGTTATGTCGAAGGGCAGAGTCTCGTCTCAGGAAGCAGCTACCTGACCCTGTTTTATACGGGGTCTACAGGGAATTTTTGGCTGAGCCTAACATTAAATTTTTGGCCTACCCCACATTAAACTCGGCCTTGTGCCACATCCTACCTAGTGGGGAGACTGGTAAATATCGACTAGATGGGATCTATTGTGTACGACTCAGACTTATGTGAGAACTACCGACCTTCCAATAGTAGCTTCACTACTGGATTGACTTGCGATGACCTTGTGCATAACTGTTACCTTTATTCTTATTGTATTGTTTTTACAATAAACCTTTACTTACTTTATCCACCGTGCTTTTCAAGTATATTTTCCTAATAGCACAATATAACACTAATGGAATATGAAGGGAATGGGGATGATTCACTCTTGTGTACATGTTATAGCTGGTCCATGTCATAAAGGTCAGGGCTGGTGGGACTAAGGAATGTAGCTCATCAAAATACATGCCATGAAAATAGCAATAGAGCAGCAGGTGGCTTACATTTTGTTTGTGGGAAAGGGGTTGTAGAGTGGAAATTAATTCATCATCCACAAGTACATTTAGACACTTTTGAACTCTCAGGTGAGGGCTCGGTAGGTATGGCAACAATACTCCATGTTTAGTCTGGTCTTGCTCTTGTAAACATAGAGTATAGCAAGGGGATTCAGGTACTTACTGGCATGGTACAATGAACCAACTATTTCTCTAGCATTTCTTTTGCAATAGATTGAATATATGCCATGGAAATAATGATAGAGCATTGAGAAGCTTGTGGCATTTCGTCTGTGGGGAAAAGTGTTGTAGGTGGAAAATAATTCATCACCCACAAGTCTGTGGAGACACTTTTGAACTCTATCAAAGCAGACAAGTGAGGACTGGGATCTTTCTCAGATATTTCCAAAAGTCATTTTTGTTTGAAATCTCATTGGATGCTAGTTCTTATAGGGGTCCATGACTCAAAAAAAAAAAAAAAAAACTAAGTTAAAAACCACTAGTTTAGCGTATAACTAGGCATAATTTTTTTCTTTAATCAATCCTTGATAAACTTACTTTAGAATTTTTTTTTTTCATTTCACCCCATGCAAGGCAGTAAAGCCACCAAGACACAAGGGGTTACCGAGTGTGAAAGAAAAAGAAAAAAGAGAAACATTATTAAGGAGCAAGAAGAATAATCAAGAAGACAGTAGATAACATTGCATTTAAATTTTTGAAGATCAAAGTTGGCTAGAAATCAGGGAGCCAGAAGGGAGTTCCACAAGTAAGAAATGTGGCAAAAGAAACTGTTAGCATAGAGCTTACAGTTATATCTAGCCAATTCAACTATGAATTGAGACTTTGCCACCAATCTATTAGTGCACTTAAATTCATAAAGTCTAGGTACAACAGCGAAGCTCTCTTCCAAACAATTACCATGAAAGTATTTATAGAAAAAGCACAGGTAAGCTACATTACGGCAGTGGGAAAGTCACTGAAGCCAAGATGACAGGTTAGGGCCAGTAATATTGCTGATTCTTCTTTGGATTTTATCAAGAATCTCTAAATATATAGCACCAAACCATATGTGGTAGCAATATTCAAAGCATGAGCAAATGGTAGACTTATAAATATGTAAGATAGATAATTTTTCTCTCCAGAATATATCATGACACAGTGAACCAAACTTAGATCACTTTTTTGGTGGTGGTGGGGGGGGAACAAAAAAGAAAAAAAACTGGTATTTACTCTCTTACCCAGCACAAACCACCAATTTTTGTTTGTTTATAAATAAATAAAAATATATATTTTGCTTTTAATTGATTCATTTCTTTTTCTTCTTATGAATCTTGTATTTCTAGTAAATGTTAATCTGGTTTTTATTTCTGTCTTTATTTTTGTTTACCTCTTGAGTACAGCAGCTTTAGAAGTTCTGTTTCATAAGAAAAAAAAATCTCTCCGTCTTTTTTTATTTATTTTTTATCTGCTTCTACCTGTCTGAATGACATAATGTATATATTTTGGATGGTTATAAGATTTAGGCAGGAAACTATAATATATATTTTGCTGTTAAAACTCATTATAATATTTGAATTAGCTTCAATGATTTGAATTAAATTTGAATTGGACATATTTATTCATTTACTTTTTCATATTTTGATAGATGAAAATTGTCCCAATCTTTAATTGGATCATATTAAAAAGTTCAAATTTGTCTCCACCCTTCCTTTTCATTGATCGTTCAGTTGTATGCATTTATTTATCTCCAAGTTCATAAAATTTCATATTTTTTTCTCTAAAGGAAAAACAGATGCTGTATTTCAATTCAAGGATTGGATTTCTGGTTCCTACTAAAGTCTTTTCATTCTCTTTCACTTCCAGTAACCTCTTGAGTCTTAGAGGCATTATCACCTTGCTAGGAATGAATTAATTTTAAAAAAAATAATTAAAAAAAGATAGAATGGCTTCCATTATTTTGATGGTTTTGAATCCATTGGAATGTGGGACAAAAGACTTCACTCTGGACATTCCAGATTCAAAGCTAAATGATCTTTTTACTTTGAGTTAAATAAAAATGAAATTACATGTAAAACACACATGCACTCACAAATGTAATGCAATAAAGACATACCAAACCATGAATTACAGGGCGTCATTAACCCTAGAACATTAACCATCAATTAAAGTTACACCACTACTAACCATGGGTATATCATACCTGATTTTGAAAATATCAAAAAAAATATTAAATATAAATCTTTATTTGAAATATTTTACATGCAGGCACTTCAAACTTTGTACTCTGAGTTAACATTAATAGGAACTGAAAAACATATTTTTTTTAACTTTGGCCTCTTGGCTCTCAAAACAAAAAAGTTGAAATGAATTTATTGAAACAAAGCAAGTTCAGTTGACTATTGATGACAATTCTAGAACAAAGAAACTATAAACAATTTTTTTTTCTATCTTCTGCCAGCTGCAATGATGGAGAAAGCATTACCTCGAACCATCACCAGTGAGACATATTATTTAGGTAAGAAAATCAAGTACTGAAAATTGTAATTAAAAATAGGAAAATTTGCGCTGGGTATTATATACCCATGGTTAGTGTTCTAGGGTTAATGTCTGGACACCTAGGCAAAAATGCATATTCTTAAATAAAATTTTCAACAACATTTTATTGAATTGGAATATTAACAAATAACATCTTTGATATGATTTCCATCATTTGTGAGATTCACATGAACTTGTTGCAATAACTCTACATTGCTGTCAATTTTAATGCATTCACTCTTCATGCGTTCACTCAAGTGTGTTGCATCTGTGATTTTCATTGAGTACACCTTCTTTATCATACCCCAGAAAATGAAGTCAATTCTACGTTTAATCTGTGAAGGTAAAACAAAAAGACAAAAAAGTTAATATTTCCTATGTGTCCAGACTCTACGGACATCCTGTATATAGCTCTTGCAATAATACATAAAATAAAATACTAAAATCAAAAAATGTTTTGAAATCATTAAGAATTAAAACAGTTGAAATAATAAGCAATAACTGAAAAAACTTGAATAACTTGAAAAAAAAAACAAGAAATTAAAAAAAAAATTGAAAGATATCAATAGTTACTCAAAATACCTATATACAAACAGATATGTAAAATTACATATATGTAGATATACAAAATGGTGCACACACAAAAAGACATGCACACTATATATATATATATATATATATATATATAATGAAAATACTATTAAAATACTTCAAAATCTTATATCTGGACTGACCATGAGTTTGTCAGACATTAAGAATAAAACACTATAAAAAAAAATTACAAATAAAATAATTATTGCTTTTCTTGAAATAACAAAACCATAAAAATATACATTAAAAAATCCTCCAAAGAAGGACAAAAAAAATATTTATATAACCATAATTTTATATTGTAATGTGTTCTTGGAATTAGATAATGTAAACATGTCTCCTAATTTAAAAATGGTGGTAGCCTGTTCTGGAATGTTCTATCATTAGAGAATGCTGCTGCTGTGGCTGACATTTCTGCATCTGTGTGGTTTCAGCAAATGCATCTTACCATTAGTGAAACGTGTTTTTTGCTTTGTGTAATCTAGCACCAAACCATTATTAGAAAATGCATTCTGCCATGTTAAATTTTACCATTCTTGCAACAGTCAAATGAAGTGGGTGGCAAAAATCAAAAATAGTTTGGAAAGATTAGCAATGATTGGCTCATGTATGGAAGCGGTACTGCACTTTGATGATTCTGATTGGGTCCCTTTTTGTTCGTTTCCTTTGATTGCAAGTGGGAAGGAAGAAAATGGCTGCATTTTTGGATATAATAGAAAAAAAATGAGGAGAGAAAAAAAAAAACAAGCAATTTGGTACCAGGATTGGTAAATCTGAAAAAAATCTAACTGCACATTTTATTTGAAAAAGAAATTAGTATTGAAGCCAAACCTTTAATAAAGCTGACTGCATATTGTATTTAAAAAAAATAAGAGAAAAAAACAAGTTGAGTAAAACTTATTAACTTTTCTAAAACTAAAGCTGTAGACAGTTTTAATTTTAATTTTTTTTTTTAAATTAACACTTTTTTAATATTTAAAAAAAAAGAACTATGTTAAGTCATTAGATGCATGAATGGGTCACTGATTCCTTTTTAATATGATTGATTTGTTTTTATTTTTTTTAATTTTTTATGGCTTATCAACCCTTTGTGGTTTATATAAAGCTGAAACATATTTTGGATTGTAGGAGGTTGCTTACCGTACCCATTGTTCCTACATATTGACTGGGCTTGACACTGCTTAACTTCGGTGATCAAACAGTAATCAATGCTTTCAGTATGATTTGATCATAGGCTTTAATTTGGTAGAAAGCAACTAATTGATCATTTTATTCTCTGTTCTAGCCATTTCATTAATTTTATTTTTTTCTCTGATGTGTTGCCTATTAAGCTGTCTAATGTCTGTTTGCCATGCCTCCCATCCTCAAACCACTTTATTCATTAGACTTCTAAATTTGGTTCCTGACTATAAATTTCCTAAGTAAATTTTATTTTTAATAAGACATAATTGTTTTCTTTGTAAGCTTTTAACTTCTCTGTGTCATGTCCATTCACGATGTGGGCGATCATATCTTCCACAGCTTACTAGCCTTTGTAGCTCTTAGTAATGTTTGTATTTTACCATCCTTCTTACCCACCCCCGTTTCACTATCCATTCACACAATCTTGTCAGACAGGTGGCCTGCCACTTGTCCCTGTTCCTTGTGTCTGCAATGTGTCATCTGAGTGTCAAATTTTTCAAACCCTCTTTCCTCATTACATGTCCAAGAAATTTCAGCTATCTCTTCCTGATTCTGAGTATAAGTGTCTTTTTTTTGCTTTTCATTTTCCTCAATTGCTTACATGCTCCATCCATTCTCAGCATCCATCTGCAGAAACTCATTTCTGTTTCCTCCAGGTTTTCTTCATCTGTGAGAAAATTGTCCGTAATTTGCTGCCATATAGCAGTTCAACACTTCATTGTTTCTAACAAAATTTACCTGTTTTTTTTAGTGTTTGGCTTAGTTTTTTGGAAGGTATCTTTTGTTAATTCAATGTTCATTGGAATTTTAGTGTTGCATTTTTCTTACATTTTAAAAAAATACTTTCCTCTTGTACTTGTTTGATTTTAACTTGGATTATGCAAGAAAGATAATGGTTAACCCTAGTCGTGAAGAAGTCAAGATTATAGTGATTGCGAAAACATTTTGTCAGGAGTCTGTTCCATAAAGCAGCCGTTCTTGGGAAGAAGCTGTCCAAGTGGAACTTCCACCTTACTAACTGATGTAATGTAATAACTCATCATCCCCATGAGTAACTGCACTATAGGTAGTAACTACCTATAAGTATCTGTAAGTCAACAGACTACAGAGTCTAGCTGGGATCTGTTGACTAGCTGAAATCTTTTTAGCTGTACTGTCGAACTCTCTGCCTTTGGGCAGAGAGGAACCTGGATGAGGCTATGCCGAAGGACAAAGTCTTGTTCGGGGAGATAGACAGACCCGATCCCATTTATGTGGGGTCTACGGGGATTTTTTGGCCGAGCCTATGGGCTCGGGAACTCCACATTAAATTCAGCCTTGTACCACATGTGATAGCATGAGGCAGTTGCTAGATACTCTAGCTGAGATCTGTTACTCAGCTGTTGTCGAACTCTCCGCCTTCGGGCAGAGAGGAACCCGGATGAGGCTATGCTGAAGGGCAGAGTCTTGTCTGGGGAGGTAGACAGACCCAAACCCATTTATGTGGGGTTATCGGGAATTTTTGGTTGGGAAAACATCTTGACGGGTGTCTGTTCCGCAAAGCAGTAGCTCTGGGGAAGAAGCTGTCTGAATGAAACTTATTTCTTACTATTGGAATATGAAGGTAATTGGGATGATTCCCACTTGTATACATGGCTTGGTGGGTCTCAGTTGTAAAGGTAGAGATTGGGACAAAGGAATGTAGCTCGTCAGAACACATGCTATGAAAATAGCAATAGAGCAGTGGCTGGCTCACAGCGTTTTGTTTCTGGGGAAAGGTTTTGTAGAGTGGAAAATAATTCATCATCTATAAGCTCATGTAAACGTTTTTGAAGTTGCAAGTAAGGCCGGAGTAGCTCCAGTCCAGATATGGCAGCAATACTCCATTTTTCATTTGATTTGGCTCTTCTAAAGCTTGAAAATATTTTCAATGTATTTCTCCGCTTCATGTAAATATTGAAGACTACAAATTGGAAGTATGTCAATTGTTTAGGTAAAATATTTTGGAAAGGACCAGATTCACAAGATTTGAAAAAAATACATGCCATTACTCCACTAAGAGGCAATCTCATTGGTAATACAAATTTTTATTTATAAAACTATTACTAAATGTGAAATAACATTCATTGGTGATGTGACTGCAGAATTTATTTTTTTTATTGGTAGGGAGAGGTTTGTCTCTGTGTTAGATGATTTTTTTTTAAAGATTTAAGCATTTTTCAACTGGGACTTTGGTATAAAGGGACTAATATCTAGACTGACTATGAGTTTGTCAGTCATATTTGTTTTCCTTAGTTTTTCAACTAGGTTTTATATTTTATATGTGATGGGCTGATTGTTCAAAGGAGCGGGGTTAAAATTTTTGTTATGGCTTTCACTAGTTTCCTAAAATAATGGGGCGCATTGGGATGCCTGTTTTGTAGGTTTTAGAGAGACAGTAAAGTTTGGGTATTCTAGGGTGATATCCTATTAGCCTATACCATGATTTGTTTTAATTTTTAATTAGTTTTCTAATCACCATTTAAAATTTTTGTTTTTCAGTAATTATTTTCTGTTCATTTATTTTTTTATGTGTGTTGGTATCATTGAGTAGTGAATTAATTTTTTCATCATATGAGTTCTTATTCATAACAATCCCACCTCTCTTGTCTGGGGAGGTATTAGATTTCCTTATTTCTTTGCTAGGTACCTTAGTCATATCATTTACAGCTATATGATGTTGAAACATCAGTTCTTGTCCAGTCACAAAAGTTAAGCAACATGGAGGCTTGTCAGTATTTAGATGGCTGACTGTTTGGGACTACCAGGTGCAGTAAGCTTGGATTGCGAGTGGTGTAATGGATAACATCTCAGGTTTGTTATATTCCCTTATGCACAAATACTCTTGGGAAAGGTATGAATCCTCCTTTCTCCTCCCCAGCTATGGGTTAATTAGTAGGACATGTATCAGTAAATCATTATTATATCCAAAAAATTCTTACAATATAAAACTATTTTCTGGCTTTAAATAACCTGCAAAAGGTTGATAAGCCATAAAAAGTAAATTAATTGATTAATCTAGCATTCTCTTTATCTTGGTGATTCAGTAGAAAATGGATATCAGTTAATAGCAGGATTTTGCTTTTATTTCTTTTTTAGCTTTCAAATTTTTGAAAGTTTTGCAGTTTTGTGAACTATCCTATACTCCAGTGCAATAATGACAACTCATAGACTGTAGTCTAAAATATTTCCCTTGTAAAACATGCGTGTGGCATATATGATATCATGAATAGATTCTGTAAATGTGCCATATTTGTTTTAAAAAAAAACAAACAAAAAAAACAGCATTGGCTTATCAGTCAAGCAAAATTTATATCTTTCTGGATTGGCCATTTTGCCACCAAGATTCTCTTGGTAGTTGATTTTGATTTGATATGATCTCCTGTGGGATGCCTTCTATTCTGTATGTCATATTTTTTTCCTATAGAAATGACTTTACCGTGTGTTGATATAACTTTTTATGCCACGTCTGCTGAATCTGTGTGGTAATGTTGGAGGTAGATATGAAAGGCCGAGATAACAGATGATAGAAAGGATTTGTCTCAAGAGTGTATATGAACAAAGAAGTCTGTTTTTTTTATTATCTCTTGCATATACTTGGAGAAACAATAATTGCTCCTATTACAGACAGATATTGAATGCAAAAAGAAAAAAAAAAAGGAAAAAACAAAGGGATTTTCTATTTGTTTCCCAAATTCTGAATTCTGTAAACCAGACTTAAGTAGTAGAGATTATTTTTTTTCTTTCTAATCATTTCACCCCAAGCAAGGCGATAAAACCCCCAAAATGCAATATCTCACCAAGAAGATGAGAACACATTGAGGGAAAAGAGGACATTAAAGGACCCGAATTCAAGCAGGGGATAACAACTGATGTTGCATTTAAATTTGTAGTTGACAGGAAAGCAAGAAGCCAGAAGAGTTCCACATGCAAGATAAGAAACCATAAGCATAGCACTTATGCTTACGCCTAGCAATTTCAACAGTAAAATGATGAGACCTAGCTGCCAATCTAGTATAGAGCTTAAAGTCAAGATATTAAAGAGGAAAACTCATCAGAACAATTACCATGAAAGTCTTTATAGAAAAGGCACAAGGAAGCTACCTTATGATGGTGGGAAAGTGACTGAAGCTGAAACTCCAAGCTGATAATACTGTAGATTCCTTTTTTGATTCAAGAATCTCTAGATAGATATCAGAAGCACCAGACCAGATTTAGCAGTAATATTCAATGCACAATCAAATGGTAGACTTATAAAGATGCTTGATAGATTCTGGTGAGAAAAGTGATCTCGCATGGAATAGTGAACCAACTTTCCTAGTTGCAAACCTAGCAATTGACTCAATATAATCTTTCCACTTCATGTCAGTGGAAAATGTTAGACACGGAGGAGGCACATTGAGCTGCTCTCTTGGTGGTTAGCATCAGCCATGCATAAAAGGTTCTCATACAATTGAAGAGCAGTTGTGTTTAAATATAAGACCAAGTAAAACCAGAATTGCTTACTGCTGTGTTAAAAAGGCTGTATGCTACATTCTTAATCTTGTTGTTCTTCGATGTGCCATGTCCCTTCAGGGCATGTTAGATCATGGCTCTCCACAATTTCTTGTCCTTTGTAGTTCTGAGTAAATTTTGTTTTTTTGTTCTCTCTCTTAAATCCTGTTCTGCCATCCATTTGCACAAACTCGTTTTTTAGGTTATGTGCTGTTTTCCTCTCTCCCCCTTGCATTCAATCTGTACTGTGAGTATCAAATTTTCTAAGCCCTCTTTCCTCATTATGTGCCTTAGAAATTTCAACTACCTCTTTCTGATATTAAGTATAAGTGTCCATTTTTAAAATTTTCTCTGAATCTTATTGTTGCTCTCATGTGCAGTCCATGGTATTCTTAGCATCCTTCTGGAGAACCACATTTATATCACCATGTTCCTTCATTATCTGTGATGAAATTGTCCACTGCTATATAAGAGGGCTAATATTGCATAATAGTTCAGTACTCTTTTATTTCCTCTTGACAGTAAAGAGCAATAGTTGAAGCAGTATAAGAAAGAGTACAAATTTTGGTTTTGGGTAGCATGTGAGTTTGCTAAATCTCTTTACAGGATAGAATTATTATTGTTATTATTATTTTGTACTTCTAGAAATTCCCCTGTTGCATTGTTAAATATTTGAGTATAACAATTTTGACAAAATATTGCAATAACAATCATAAATATGAATGCTGGTCATTAATTTAAGAAGTAAGGGGGTACAAATAAAAAGATTTGAAACTGACAACTTTTTCCATTTCACTGAAACAGACTTTAAGCACTTTCTTTCTTTCACTGAAGCCAACTAAAGTCTCTGATTTCTATTAAATGAATGACAGAACATGGTATGAGGCAGGTAGCAGAGGCATGAAACTTATTGAGAGCTACAAGGGATAGGGGGAAGTGGAGAGCCATGATCACCTACATCCTGAAAGGACATGGTACATAAAAAGAAAGAAAAATGAATCTTAATTCTTTAGTTAATGATTGAATAATTTTCTTTGGGAAAGGTATGAATCTGTTTATTTCCCCCGCTATGAGTTAAATAGTAAGATTTGTATATGGAAAAATAATTGTTATTCCCCAAAGATTGTAAATGCTATATTCATTTGCATAAAAAAAAAAAATTCTTACAATACGAAATATGTTTCGGCTTTAAATAATCCACAAAAGGTCGATAAACCACAAAAAAAGCAATCAATCAAACTAATCGAACTCTAGTAAAGATAAAGAATGAGATAAATCAAATATGGATTGGTACACACTTTTATCTTCACTTTCTTTCATTTTCTCACTGAAACCAAGTAGCATCTCTGATATATTTTTTTTCCATCTTTCCACAGCTTCTAAATTGAATAATCCATTATTTGAGATATCAGCAGGAGAATTAAACACTTCTAACTTCCCTTCTTTCTTTCTTTCTTTCTTTCATTTTCTCACTGAAACCAAGTAGTGTCTTCTTTTTTTTTTCTCTTTCCACACTATCCAAACGGAATAGTTCATTATTTATGAGATATTGGTAGGACGCAACAGATGAGCTAACTAAGGGAGAGACAAGAAGTCTTATATGATAATGATAATTTTGGAAAGTGAACATTTCCCACACACACACACACACACACACATATATATATAATTTTATTATTATACATCTATTTATATAGACACAAATATTTAAGTAAATGATCTGTTTATAATAAACAGTATTAACAACATTTACCGGCTTGAATGTCCGAGAAATTTTCAGAGAAATTATGCATCCTCCGACAGGAATCGAACCTGTATCCTACACTGAACCATCACATAGCCTGACATGCTATACCAGTTTAGCTACAGAGGAGTATCTGGTTAGCAAGGTCGATTTTACCGCTTTTAAATTACAATCTTCCATGATTTCCATTAAACGTTCATATCTGCTCAAAGCATATCTAAATGTAAACAAATGATGCCACACACTATGAAATTGATAAACGATGGAGGACGCATATTTTCTATGAAAATTTCTCAAACGTTCAGGCCAGTAAATGTTGTTAATTCTGTTCATTATAAACAGCATTTATTAAATATTTGTGTCTATATAAGTAACGTATAAAGATAAAATATATTAAAATAATTGTTGGACTTTACCATTTCATATATATATATATATATATATATATATATATATATATATATATGTGTGTGTGTGTTCAAAGGTAACAAGAATGAAAAGAATATAAATTCAAACATGCATAGCATTAATTTAAGAGAGGGCTCAATACCAAGAGTAGAGCAAAAGTTATTTATTATAAAGATGTTACATTTTGTCATGAGTACTTGTTTGTCTGCATGTAACATCTTTATATATGGCCGAAAGAGCTTGGGTCAATGGACAGTTTTTGTACTCTCTTGCTCCCACCAAACAAAAATGAAAGAATGCTGGAAAAATAAAAAAATGAATAAAATTTTCCTTGTCTGTCATATTTAATGAAAGATGTTTAAAAGAAAAGTTTCTGCCCAAACATTCATTAAAACATATATGCATATGTATGTACGTTTATTCCTGTAATGTATATAAGAGTGCTCTATTTTAAATACTTTTAAAGGAGCTTTTTAATTTACATAAAAGTATCATTTTTTTTATTATTTACCTGTTAACAGCCTGTTTCATGCTGTGTGATTTTCAAAATGGGCATTTCTTTTCCTTGGATGCTCCCAAGGTCTATAGTTCTTTTTTTACATTTTTCAGTTTTTTGAATTCTATAATGTCCAGTTTCTCCTCCATACATTCCAATTTCCATCTGTTTTTCTTTCTTCCTGTTTATCATGCACCATTCTACTACAAGTGTTTTTTCCCTTTCATTTTGACGTCACATATATCTCTGATTATATTTTGTCATTTTTCTATAAAATACTCAATTATGAATAAATATTGTAAGGCTATACTTATGCATGCCTCATGTTAACAACAGCGTTTCAAATGTGGCATTCTGTTTGTGATTGTTTGAAATTATATTTTCTATTCAGTGAATGGTCTTATGGGTTTTCTTTCTTTCTTTTTTTTTTTAACCCTACTTTAGTTACATAGGGTGTTTTGTTACACTAAAATTTTTTAAGTACTTGTAATTTCTAGATGGCAACTTGTTTCTTTTATTCCGTCCACTACTCTCCTGACTCCATGAGGCTGTGTAACACGCAATGTAGCACAGTTGTAGCTCAGTTGTCATGGGAGGCAGAGGACTATTCATTTTCGGAAACTCCAAGGTGACTAACGCAGTATTAAAAACTGAAAGGTTTTTAAAATAAGTCCTTCTGATATTTATGTCTCTTTTGTAGGAATATCAAAGTTACTGGCTCTCGAGCCAGTTTCCTTTTCCTTAAACTAAATTGTTATGGGTGTCATTAACTTTGTATCTAACACTTCACAGTTTGTCGTTTTGGATTATTCCATTTAATTCTACTCTCAACTGTTTAAATCAAGTTATGCTAATACCTGGACCATGCATAGTAAAAACAGATTGATACATTGTTTATATACTTGGCTATTTCTAAAATAAAGATGACAAAGTGGTTGTGAATAAATATGCCCACCTATTTGTCATTTGAAATGTAGACAGGTGAGTATTTGGGTTGATAGGTAGGACAGAAGTTTTGATTTCATTTTTGAAAAATGTTTTTATAAGACAAAAAGTAAATGTTGTCATATCTCTAATGCTTACGGCTAGTTTAAACTTTAGTGATTTTAAAAATGAGACATTTGTGTTTCCCCCCAGGCTTTGGTTTTTTTTTTTTATATTTTAATACAATAAAAAAATTTACTTTGTCCCTAACTTCTGAGTAATACATATACAGGAGAATCCTTTATCTGAAATTCTTAGGACTGGAAGTATTTCAGTTTTCAGACTTTTTCAGATTTTGGAATACAAGCTATTTAATTTGCATATAGCATCTATAAAATGGGGCAGATTGGGAATGGAATCCAAGCATAAACATGATATCCCTTTACATTTCATAACACAGTTTAACGTTTGCAGTTTCTCTTTTTAATATACACATTTTTCTCTCGTTGGAACTACTATAACCTCTTCCCTATATATATATATATATATATATATATATATCTATCTATCTATATATATATATATATATATATACCCTGAAGGTAGTTTTATATAAAATTTAACAAATTTTGTGTGCATACTTACAAAAAATATATAAATACAACACCAAACACTACTTTTACATTGGGTGTGATAAACTGGAGGGAGAGGGTACATCATCAATGACATCACTGTGAGTGTGAGAAGGAAAATTTGGTCTATACCAACAAGGCTGTGTTTTGATTAAAATGTTACAATACATACAGGTACAGTATTTGTATAAAAACCAAACATGGATTCTGATTACAGTTAATAATGAAACTGGAAAAAAATCATCAGCATTTTATTTGTAACACTGCAACAGAATAATCATACTATAGGTAGCCATGTTGCTTTCTGAAAACTTCTATAATGAACTGGAGATATTCAATCAATTGAGTACTTTAGTTTAAATATCTGGGAAGTGTTTTAACAGAGGATGGAAAATGCAATGCTAGAATTCAACCGAAGATTGGAATAGCACAAGGTGCACACCAAATGCTAAACAAAATAATAAGGAACAGGAAAGTTTCATTAGAACCAAAGAAAAGTGTGCCAAACTGTTTTGTAATATAAATCCTCTTGTATCGCAGTGAATGCTGGACAATCTCCTCACAGATGAAGGGAACAAAAATTTTTCTACAGAAGGATGCTGAGAATTCTATAAATGAAGATTGTAATTAACAAAAAAGTCTTAAGGAAAATGGAAACAAATACTTAGAATCAGAAAGAGATAGCTGAAATTTCTTGGGCATGTAATGAGGAAGGAGGGCTTGGAGAATTTGATACACACAGGACATATTGAAGGCAAAAGGGATAAAGGAGGGTTATCTACTTGAGCAGCTTGTGTGAATGGAGGGTAGAATTTGGGAGTGGAGTTGATAGCATAGCCATGATTGCCCATGTCACAGTATATAGAAGATTATGATAATTGTGAGTAGAGCTTTATTTTATGTAATTCTAAATTACAGCAGTTGGCGCCAAAAATTATTTTTTCTATTATTATTATTATTATTATTATACATTGATTTATTTGAACTTGTGTTCTCATCTTCATTGTTATAGACACAATATTTTGGCTTTCATATTGTCCTCTGAAGGTGTTTGTCATATATAGTGAAATATGACAAACACCAAACCAAGCCAAACCATTTGTAGAGATGTAGAAGAAATCATCTCCATTTGACATAAGCAAATCCACTAAAGTCTTAAGGGACTTTTGGGAGGCAGCCTGTTGGTAACAAGTCAGTTGCTGCTTGACTTACCACAGATGACTGTACAGTTGTTGCTTTGCTCCCCATACGCAAGTCCAATGTGATCTAAAGATGAACCTCGTCCTGGGTATGGCGATAAACTACATCTGCGTCCTGGGTAAGATGATAAACTACGTCCAACAGCAAGGCCTCTGATCAGGAGATTTTGAGGAGTGTGGAACCACCTCTTAATTGCTGGTGTTCCCAGGTCCACCCTGACCCGGGGTGGTAACACCTGTTAGGGTCCCAGCTATGGGAAAATAGTTAAACTCTCCCCCAAACTGAAGTAAAAAGATTTATGAAAGTGTAAAAATAGGTTTTAATACCAGAAATACTTTGTAAAAAAAATTATTTCCAGAAATCAATTTTTCAAGGAAAAAGTATTACCAGCAATATATTTTTGAAAAAAAAAAATATATCCAGCAATATATTTTTGAAAAAAAAAAAAATATTTCCAGCAATATATTTTTGAAAAAAAAAAAATATTTCCAGCGATATATTTTTGAAAAAAAAAAAAATATTTCCAGCAATATATTTTTGAAAAAAAAAAAATTTCCAGCAATATATTTTTGAAAAAAAAAAAAATATTTCCAGCAATATATTTTTGAAAAAAAAAAATATTTCCAGCAATATATTTTTGAAAAAAAAAAAATATTTCCAGCAATATATTTTTGAAAAAAAAAAAATATTTCCAGCAATATATTTTTGAAAAAAAAAAAAATATTTCCAGCAATATATTTTTGAAAAAAAAAAAAATATTTCCAGCAATATATTTTTGAAAAAAAAAAAAATATTTCCAGCAATATATTTTTGAAAAAAAAAAATATTTCCAGCAATACGTTTTTGAAAAAAAAATATTACCAGCAATATATTTTTTTAAACATTACTAGCTATATATTTTTGAGGAAAAAAATATTACCAGAAATAGATTTTTGACAAAACAAAATATTTCCATGAAAAAAAGTTGTCGGCATTAAATAACCCACTGAGGTTGATATGCCGTAAAACAAACCAAACTAAAGAGGAACTAAAGAGATTCCATAGGGCTGTACTATGTCCATCTTAGGGACAGTGAAATGATTAAAAAAAGAAAATGTTTTTATGTTTAACTTATTTCTGGAGTTTATTTGTATTATTCTAGTCTTCCACCTTGTTAAGGTGTTATATTGTAACAGATATACTAATGGCTATAGTGGAACTTGGAAAGTAAGTGGGACAAGGAATGGCTTGTAAATTTTAACACCTCCAAACAAAACTTTCATTTAATCACCACAGAGAACCTCTTCTGCCTGCCATTATGGCTGATGCTAACCTCCAGGAGAGCAACTCTTTGTGTCTTCTTGGGCTCATGGTTTCTACTGATATGAAGTGGAGTGATTATAGTGAATCAATTGCTAAGTCTACTGCAAGGAAAGTTGGTACGGTGTAACCCGGATATAAGAGAAACCCGGATATAAGAGAAACCCGGATATAAGATACTTCTCCTCCGGTCCCGACAACTCTCTTATATCCGGGTTACACTGTATCATGAAAGACAATTTTTCTTGCCAGTATCCATCTTGCACATTTATAAATCTACCATTTGTCTGTGCATATCTCGTCTTGTACACCTGCTATATATCTCAAGATTCTTGACAAAAACCAAGAGGACAATGTAATGTAATTAATCCTGTCCTGGCAGTTTAACGTCAGTCATTTTCTCTCCACTCTGACATGACTTCTTTCTCTCTTTTTTATAAATATTTTCATGGTAATTGTTCTAATGAGCTCTCCTTTTTGGCACCTCAATCACATGAATTTAAGTGTACTACTAGATTGGCAACTAGGTCCTACCATTTTACTGTTGAACTAGCAAGTTGTAATTGTATGTTCTATTCTAATAGTTTCTTTTCTTGCACTTCTTACTCGTGATACTCTCTTGCAGTTTCTTGCTTCTGTGCCACTTAACCTTAAAAATTTAAATGCAACACCAGCTGTCACCTTCTGTCTTCCTGAATCATATTTTTTTTATTGTTCTTTCTTTCTCACTAAAGTCTTTTCATTCTCTTTCACTCACAGTAACCTCTTGCATTTTAGTGGCTGATGTTGCCAATTCATTATAGCAGTTTTCACTTCTTCATAACCACCAAGAGAAGTTAGAATGTTAACCTGTGATGTATAGCTATATCTTGATGTGGAATATGTTGTTTTTTTTATTTATTTTTTTTTATCGAATTCACCCATATAAGGCAATAAAGCCACTAAGAGACAAGAGTTACTGTGTATTAGAGAATTAGAAAACAGAAACCTTACTGAGGAGTGAGAATAATAGAAGAGTAATCAGGAAGCCAGTAGATAATGATTGTCATTGCATTTAAATTTTTGAAGATCAAACTTGTCTGGAAAGCAAGAAGCCAGAAGAGAGATCAACAAGTGAGAAAAGAAAATGTTAGCATAGAATTTATGGTTACATCTAGCCATTTCAACTGTAAAGTGATGGGACCTTGTTGCTAATCTAGTACTGCACTTAAATTCATAATGTCTAGGTACCAAAGCAAAGAACTCCTCTAAACAATTACCATGGAAGTATTTATAGAAAAGGCACAAAGAAGTAACTTTACAGCGATAGGAAATTGACTGAGGCTGAGATGCCAGGTCAAGACAAATAATATTGCTGATTCTTCTTTGGATTTTATCAAGAATCTCTAAATATAAAGCAGGAGCACTGGACCATATGTGGCAGCAATATTCAAAGCATGGATGAATAGTAGACACACACACATATATATATATATATATATATATATATATATATGTGTAAAATAAATTCTGGAGAGAAAAATTCTCTAGCACAGCACAATGAACTTTTATTTAGTAGCAGACCTTGTAATGGATTCAATATAGTCTTTCCATTTCATGTTAACTGAAAATGTTAGCCCGAGAAGGTGTAATGAGTCACTCTCCTGGAGGTTAGTATCAGCCATACTGATGGAAAGCAGAAAGCAGTCAGCAGATGATTAATAGAGAGCAGTTTTGTTTTGGAGGTGTTAAAATTAACAAGCTGTCCTTTGCTCCAGTTAATAACAGACTAGTTTTTTTTGTTGTTTTTTTTTGTTTTTTTTAGTTTTTAGATCAGCTGTCAATTTGACTTTTTCAGTCTGATCAAATTTGCTATCAAGACAAAAGTAAATGCCTGTGCCATCCTCATATATACCAAATTGTGTTCCTTATTTCTTATATAATAAAACAAATTGCATTATTTTGATGTGCCCTTGTATCTAGCATATTTTACCTTTCTTTTGTAACAATATATGCTAACATATTCCCACCTAACAATATTTCAATCTCTGAAAGTTGAGTTGTTTCACTATGTTTTCTTATGCTTGGTTATATTGACCCATTTTCTCTTTCTTTTTTATGAAAAGATTACTATTTCTCTTTATGACATCCTCCAGCTTTCTAACCTAAAATCTGTCCAAACTGTTTGAAAGTCACAAATTTCTTTCCTTCGGGTGAATTGGTTATAGCATTTTAGTTTAATGGATTGTAAACATTTTCATTTCAAACATTTTCATTATCTTTATTTTTGAGTTTGGGATTGGTTAAAGTTTATGCGTTGACTTTCAAGAATGTGGTATTTCCAGTGATGGAAACGTTTTTAGAGATGTTCTTATGGATTACAACTTTTAACCTTTTTACCAGCATCTTTACCTACAAGGTCTTGAATTATTATAGTTTCTTATCATTGAGTTTTTATCTATGGATTACTACTAACCATTTTCATATTGATACTAAACAGGTTCTGCTGGAATTTAAAGGTATATCAGAGAAGGAATTACTCTGGCTTGATACAAAGATCTTGCTTTTGGTAAAATCCAAAGATTTTCATTTACAATAAATCAGTAACTTTACAAAGTATTTTTGAATTCAGTTGATAATACAGTATTCACATAAGCTAATATTGCTGAAACGATTCAGATGATATCAGTATATTGTAGATCTCTCTTACAGTAACACACTATATATATATATATATATATATATATATATATATATATATATATAGTCATCCACAGACAGACTGATCTGTATCACAGCTATTCAGTGTGGCTAGACAAGTGGTTGCTTCAAGTTGGGATCAAAATTCTACCAATTTGACACACTACGGAGAAAGGGCATTTTTAATGCACTATATATGTGATATAAGCATTATCAGCTGCCAGAGTGCTCTATTCATTACGAAGAGCTTAGTATTATAGCAGCAGTTGTTAATGTCTGTGTGTGTCCAGTTAAAACTAAAAAACCACAATTATTAATGACAAAATAAATATATATACAGACTCCTTATCACCCAAGCCAGCTTTTTGTAAAAAATTATCATCATATGATTTATATTTATGAAGATATTTTAAAATTAAAATGCATTAGAATGCATTTGAAATTCTCAGAATTAAAAAGTAAAAATGAGAAGCATTACTTCTTATTCCCGATTATTATTAGTGTTTGTTTTTACTTTTTAATTCTGCTGATACTTTTGAAATGCTATACATGTATGTATTTTAAAAATTTCTATTCTCTTGAATTTATTTTCACATTTAAAGTAAAAGTGTTACTTTAAAAAAATAAATATTAAAACAACAAAGTAAATTTAAAAGAGGAATATTTAATACAATTATTTGACAAAAACTTTAATATTTATTTATTCAAATATTCGTGTGTGTGTGTCTGGCTGGCTGGCTGGCTGGCTAAAACTAAAAAACAATTACAATAATTTGCAACAAAATATATATATATATATAATTTTTTTTTTTTTTTTTTAAAGCAAAAATTATAGCAACACTTACTTTTTTAAAAAATAATTATTTACTGGACAGGAATTTATATTTTTTTAAGTAAATAAAGTTCTACTTTTAAATTTTGCATTAAAGAAGCAAACATTTCTCCATAAATGAATTTAATTACTATTTTGAATGAGAGTAGAAACAAGATACACTGAGAATTTGGTTTTGAAAATCGATTATGTTTACATTTCAAGTTATATTTATATTTGAAAAGAAAAAATAATTTAGTTAAATAAAAGTTAGGAGAGACAGACATGAGTTACAGTCAACATAAGTTGTGTTGAATATTTGTTTTATGAATCTAACTAGATTTTATTTAAATTAAAGTGTCTTTTTGAATAAAAATATGAGGATGCTCAGCCCCCTAAGCCCCCCACCCCCAAGTATGGTATTTTCCTAAATTTAGTTATTTTGTAACAAATCAAAAAAAACAATGAAGTTTATTTATTAAAGATTGAATAAAAAATTATTTTCCATAAGATTGCTGAAAAATATAAATTGTCAATAATAATAATAATAATAATAATAATAAAGTATTATTCAGATCTTCTGAGCAATGCCAGGTATCCCCACTAGTGTGTGTATATATATATATATATATATATATATATATATATATAAAAACAAACGAAAGTATTGGTAAAACCAACACCAAGCCTGCCAAGTGACCAAAGAAAATAAGAACCAGTAAAACAAAAAGGGAAAAGGAATCATATACTGAGAAAAAAAATCAGACCCCTATTTAAATGAGCAAGACAGAGCAAATATCCTACCCAGTGACACTAAACAAAAAAAGATAAAAATCAAATGATTCTTTGAGTTCTACATTATTATGATTGTCAGTATATATATATATATATATATATATATATATATATATATATATATATAATCAAAATAAAAAAAATTTATAATCCAGAGTTCTTTAGCATTTATTTTTAAAAACAGTGCTTGATACACAGTAGAGCATAATATAATTATTATTTAAAAATACATATTCGTTGCTGCACAGAAAATGCCATGTTTCAAAACCAAAACAGAAATTTTAAATTAAACTTAAAATCTGAAGTTCAGTTTCATTTTCAAGTGATGCTGAACCTTATATATATATATAATTAGTCTTATTAATGTGATCTCAACATATCCTAGTTCAGTAGTATGTTAATGTATTTTTCAATTTCTAATAGTATTATTCTGCATTAGTAGTTGTGTAGTGGGTGTGCATGTGGTGTAATGGATAATGACTCTGCAAGAGAAATCACTGAGCCGAGTTCTAATTCTGGCTGAGTTTGTTCCTGTCATTATTGTACAAATGCCCTTGGGAAGAGTACAAATCCATTTCTGATCCTCACCAGATATGGGTTAAGTAGCCAAGCTAACTCATCTTCTGCTTTGAAGTGGTAACTAATCTAGGAGAATGAAAAGCCAATGAAGAGGGATATGCTCCATCAGGTTATCCTGTTCTAGATACACCACTGCTGCTTTCACTGCTGTACATGTGGTGCCTGTATAGCCATAATGAGTTAGAAGGCTTGTGTTGTAATGATTAATAGTTAAAAAATGGATTGGTGTCCTCTATAAGTCTTGTCATGCTCCTGTCTTTTGCTGTCCTTGTCCTTGATATATTTTGTCAACCATTAATGAAAATTGTGCATTTTGAGTTAGTCTATTGCATTCACTTTCACACAAATGCTCTTTGGAAATGCATGAATTTATCTTTTCTCACTGCATCCAGCTATGGGTTAAATAGAGTAGAATGGGCTCTCTAGCCATGGTTCACAGCCACTCAAAAGAAAAGATAACTCTAAATTCAAAACTTTGGAGATGGCAACAGAAAACCATTCTTGTATCTTAAGAATGCAATAAAGTAACCTGTGGAGTTATGATCACCCTACATCCTGAAGAGACATGACATTTAACAAAAATGAAAAATTGGTCTACATGTTTCTCTCTCATAATAGGCAACTTCTTGTACAAAATATAATTTTTTTTAAAAATGCAGTATTTTATGTTTTTAGTAGACCCCAAAAGCAAGTTTATCTTGTCTAATGTCTACCTTTCTATATGATGATAAAATCTGGACAATTTTATCTGAATTAAAGAAAGACTTGAAGTGATGTAGTTTTATTGATGAATGTTAAAAATATTGACAGATCATGTGAAAAATTAGAAAGTTCTAAGGAGTATAAGTAAGATTTACAAAGAAACTGCTCATATCAATCAGAAAAAGAAACGTTTTTAATTTTTTTAATGAGGAATCAAGGCTTGGAGAATTTAATATTTCATGGGTCATATCAAAGTCAAGAAAAGCAGATGAAAACGAAGAGTAACCAATGTGACAAACTTGTGCAAATAGGGGATAAAGTAACAAGACTCATAAAGGAGACAGTATTATTGAAAGCAACAAAAGCAGGAAGCTGTGGAGAGCCATGATTACCTATTTTCTGAAGAGATATGATGTGTAGATAGAATCAGTTCCCAAATAGGATTTTACTTATTTTTTAATTATCCTTTACTGCTTATGCATCAAGAATCTGAAACTGAGATGTTATATTTTTAAACTGGCTTCAAATATCAAAATAAGAAAACACATGACATATACATGTGGGTATCGGTGCATATGTCTTACTTGCTTCTTTCCCACTTTACCTGTCATATATACTTTCTCTATTTATAGGGCGGAATTGAAGGTTTGAATATACTACGACAAATAGGAATAATGGTTTATAATTTTAAACCAACTTAGTATGCATGTGTACGCAGACACACACACATACACTTTCTGAAAAATAATGTGTGTATCTGTGAAGGAACAAAACGAATAAAAAGACAAGGAAAAACTATTCTTAGACGATGCATTTCATTCTCTAATTGACTTGCAGAGGATGAAATATGTCAGCTAAGAATAGTTTTTCCTCTTGTCTTTTTATTCATATATATGTATGTATGTATGTATGTATGTATGTATGTATGTATGTATATATATATGTGTGTATGTGTGTGTAATACACACACACACACACACACACACACACACACACACACACACAAATTTCGTTAAAGATGACTGACAAGGTACTGCAATTAAGCTTTTTATTCAGTTCTTGTGTTCATATAAGTCTTTTCTTTTCTGGACATAAAGTGTATAAAAACTGTCCAAACAGGGTCATTTGTTATTTTTTTTGGGGAAAAAAAAAACAAAAAACATTCCAATCACTATCAAGTCACATATATAGGAATCTACATTCAATTAAAAATAAAATAAGAAAATCCTTGATAATGACTAATAGAATAGCTGAAAGCATTCAGATATATAGAACATTTTGACAGTTTTTACGCAATTTGTGTACAGAAAAGAAAACACTTGGCAATATCTTATCAGTTTTCTTTAATGGAACTTGCCTAAATACACAATTTTACATACATATATATATATATATATATATATATATATATATATATATATAAAATGATATATACCAGAACAATGTTAAGAAAGTTAATGATAAAGTGTAAAAAAAAATTTTCATTTGTGTTTTGTCCTTTAGGACATCATCGAACTGAAGTCATGTTTATGTCAATGTAACTACATGTGCACATGAAGGAAAAAAGATGCTGAAATTTAAAACTTTTAAATTTAATTTAACAAGTGTTTGGGTATATCATCTAGCCAATTTCATTTATTTTTTATATCTTTCTTTTCTATCTATTAGACCTAAGCATAAAAACTTTAAGCACTCATTTAATCAACTTGAGTGCTAATTGTTGCACAAAAGTTAAGCAATGCAAGTACTTATCAAAATCTTAAGTTGCTTTCAGCTTAGGATATCTAGTTTGATTAGCAATATTGATAATAACTTATTTGGTGGTGTGCGATTTTATTATGCTACTCAAGTGTTGTTCATTATCTTGGAAACAGTAGTAGGCATCCGTTTATTTTGCAAACTAAAGGTAGTTGCTTATTTGGTTACAATTCAGTCCTTTGGTAGTGAAACTAGAGTAGCTGCTCCAGGGCACAGGGCTGAGCAATGGTATCCCAACCCCCACCTCTCTCTTGGCTGTATTGACAAGATCCCAAGGAATACAGAGCATTATATTTGTGGATGTCTTGGCTTCAGGATTTGCCAAAAAGTTGTCAGTGTTGACAGCCAACCGCCATCGGGGCTCCACTCCAGGTTTTCTGTCTGGATTTGCTTCCATAAGCTTTTCTGTGTTTTGATATAACCACAAGGCAGCAGAAGTTTAAAATCGGGGTTTTCCTTCTCATAGATGGACTGACTACCTGGGCTGTTGAGTTCCATCCACCTAAAGCAGCTGGTTATGAGGTGCCAGTTTTCCACCTTTGCCCTGGAGCTCGACTGAGTTGTCAGAGGCTATTTGAGATGCATACCACTGAAGCATTTTATAGACAGTGGAATTATTGTTTCCACTATCACCCCTGCTTATACAATCTTTTGAACATGTATATAAACATTATATACATTACATGTTAAAAAAAAATCTTGTAAATGAAATATATATATATATATATATATATATATATATATATATATATATATATATATATATATAATATATATATATATATATATATATATAATATATATATATATATATATATATATATATATATATATATATATATATATATATATATATATATATATATATATATGCGTGTGTGTATAATAGTATAGTCAGTCAATTAAGTGCCATATATGATACATGCTTGGGCAATCATGTCTCTTTCAATTCATGATTGACTAGGCAGATTTTCCCGCCATAGGTTTCTATTTCTTTCTGCAGTAGACTAATTGTTATAGGACCCAATCTGTCCTGCTATTTAACCCATAATTGCAGCGGGGTGGAGATGATACGTATTCGTATCTTTCTCAAGAGTATTTGCGTGTAAGTGAATGTAATGAACTTGACTGGGATATGAACTCAGCTCTTCGATTTCTCATTCTGAGCTGATATCCCTTACTCCACCCTGCACATATAGTATTTGATTTAATTCAAGGCACACAGATATTGTCATGGGTCATAAAAAAGACATAACTTCAAAAGAGAAACAAGATGTTTTAAAGTTATTGAGTGTTGTGAAGGTAATAATAGGAAAAAAAAGTTCAAAAGAGACCAAGGATATATTTGTACTCAGATTTAACTAAATCTTAAGTAACTCCATAATTGTGGCTTAAGCAATTCAAAAATCAAAAATAAGAGTAAAAAAGAAGAAAATCATGTATGTAAGTTACACTTGCACTCCCATCTAATTGTATCTGTTTTATCCTGGGGCAATGATAATTTCTGCCTGTTTACTTGGCCAAAAGTACATTGCATGAATGAAACAAACTGAAAAGCTTTAATCAGCACCAACAGAATGTTTCATTTGTTAGCTTCATGCTGATATATATATTTTAGCAAGTTCATCCCAAGCAAGGCAGTAAAGCCACTAAGACACAAATGATTATTGGGTGTGGAAGAATTAGAAAACCGAAACATTACTAAGGACTGTGAACAAAAAAAAGAGTAATCAGGAAGACAGCAGATTGCGACTGACATTGCATTTAAATTTTTGAACATTAAATTTGACTAGAAAGCATGGAGCCAGAAAAGACTTCTACAAGCGAGAAATGCAAGAGAAGAAACTGTTAGCATAGAACTTATGGTTACATCTAGCCGACTCAACTGTAAATTAATGAAACCTCATCGTCAGTCTAGTGCTGCGCTTAAATTCATAAAGTCTAGGTGCTATAATGAAGAGAGGCAACCTACAGTGGTGGGAAAGCGACTGGAGCTGAGATGCCAGATCAGGATCAGTAATATTGCTGATTCTTCTTTGGATTTTATCAAGGATCTCTAGATATATAGCAGGAGCTCTGGACCCTATGTGGCAGCAATATTTTAAGCATGGGCGAATAGTAGACTTATATGTAGGCTAGATTCTGGAGAGAAAAATTGTCTAGCACAACACAGTGAACCAAATTTCTTAGCTGCTAATCTGGGAGTCTCTTAGATGATTAATAGAGAGCAGTTTTGTTTTGGAGGCATTAAAATTGACAGGCCATCCTTTGCCTCAGTTAACAAAAGACTGAATTTATTTTGAACATCAGCTGCCAATTTGACCTTATTGACCTGATCAGCGTTACTATCAAGATAAGAGTAAATGGTTGTGTCATCAGCATAGATACCAAGTTGGGGGCTGATGCCATTGGGAAGGTCATTAATGAAAATTAAAAACAAAGTAGGACCAACGATAGAGCCCTGGGGGACACCTACATTACCATAAAATGATCTAGAAGAATGGCTTTTCAGTACAACTTACATTTCACGATTTGATAAGAAATACTCTCGGTTTAAAAATTTGTCTGGAGATACTGTAACTTTTCAACTTGTGGAGAAAATATGTATTCCAGATCCTGTTGAACTTTTGAGATGTCTAAAGCAGCAGCCTCAGCTTCACCATTCCTATCTTGAGCTTTATAGACTCTTTCTGCAGTCTTTATCAGTACATCAACAACTGACCTAGAGAAACAAGAGCTATATTGCTTGTCTGAAAGAAGTCCCTGCGATGTGAAATGCTTAACTAACACAGCATTGATTAGGACCTCTAGTAGTTTTCCAAAAAGAGGTAAAAGCCTAATAGGCAGATATTTAGATGGGTTAGATGGTTCACCGCAGTTCTTAAAAACCAGATAAGGATTTCTAATAGGCAGGAAAGCAAGAAGCATTTACTATACAGTTTAGAGAGAACAGGAGCCTGTTCAGGAGCACATTTTTTAAGGACTATTGCAAAGATAGTATCGGGTCTGCATGCTTTGTGGGGATCCATATTAGAGATGATAGCAGAAACCATAGAAGCGCTTATATGTATATCACTCAACCTTTTCTTTACTGATGTATTTCATCTTCTGCTGGACTTTATCAAGGCAAATATAAGGATTTTATTTTGGAGCAAATATTTATAAACAGAAGTAAAAATATAGTTAAATTTTCAAAATTTTTAAATCTGTGCCCCAGATTTAAAAAAATATTTCCTTTCCTGAAAGATATAGTCCTTTCCCAAGACAGTATACATAACCATAATTATTTTTAAATGAAAAGATAATGTTTCAATCAAAACCTATTATTTAAAATAAATAATTTACCTAATTAAAATAAAATAATAAATAATACTTACATTCATTCAATTATTTGCCATGCGTGATACACGCTTAGGCGATTATGTATCTTTCAATACATGACTGACAAGGCAGATTTTTTTCCCGTAGTGGTTGCCATTTCTTTCTACGGTAGACAAGTTGCCATCTAAGGCTATAGAACCCATTCTGTCTTGCTATTTACCCATAGCTGGGGAGGAGAAGAGGATTCATACCTTTCCCAAAGGTATTAGCATGTAAGTGAATGTAATGGATTTGACTGGAATTTGAACTCGACTCTTCAATTCCTCAATCCGAACCTCTAACCAATATTCCACCGTGTCTCCTACTTACATAAAAAAAAAAAACGAATTCAGCAATAACAATATTTACTCACGTTCATTTATTTAGGTTATTTAGTATTCACTCTAGTTCATTTTGGCTTTCACAGTTAAACTGAAGAATATTTATTTGCATTCTTGAAATTTAAAAATTTTGAAAACCTAATGATATTTTTACTTTTATTTTATAAATATTTGTTGCAAAATAAAATCCTTACATTTGCCTTGATAAAGTCCATCAGAGGACAAAATGTGTAGGTAAAGAAGTTTTCCTTTTGTCTTTATTCATATTTTTTTTATTATATTTTACAGATATATTTTTATTCATATCTGAATATATATATATATATATATATATATATATATATATATATATATATATATATATATAGTTTACGAAAAACTAGGTAATCCGTATGGGTAGACCCAAGGAGGATAAAATCCAGAGAGCTCAATGTAAATCAGAGCTAATAATTTAAATAAAAACAGATTGCTTTAAGGTTCCATATAATAAATTATTTCACCACAGCTCTTTTAAAGGACAGTGGATCATCAGATTTATTTCCAAATGTTGAAATGAAAAAATGAAAATAAATTTACACATTTATGACGGGCAATAATAAGGAAACTCATGAAGTGGGGGCAGTGTAGGGGGGTAGAGAGACAGCATTGAGTTAGATGTAACATTTATATATATATATATATATATATTATATGTGTGTGTGTGTGTGTACTCAACTCTCCCGTTGAATTCAACATATGAGGGTCAAGCAGATCAGTTCCTAGGAACCGAAAGCCTGACACCGGCACATGAGATTTGATTATAGTGGTGAAGCCTTTGTGCAGAATCATCCACACGTTTTGTAGGGCTGAATACAGAGACCTGGTGCACTATGTGCCACAAGGTCCCCAAATGACTCTCTACAGGTTTTGAATTCAGAGTTATCTTTCACCTAGACCAGTTGCCATCCAAGGCTATTGAACCCAGTTTGTCCTGCTATTTACCCATAGCTGGAGGGAGAAGAGGATTCATACCTTTCCCAAGGATATTAGCACGTAAGTGAATGTAATGGATCAACTGGAATTTGAACTTGGCTCTCCGATTCCTCAATCCAAGCTGCTATCCATTATTCCACCATGCCTCCATTATATATAGACTGAAGTGCCAAAAGACATTATAGTGTGGAGTTTACGAGATAATGGAGTCATTGCAATCGAAGCTCGTTTCAGATCTGTCCATAATTAAGGGGTTTCATCAGCACAGGGAATTTAGTTAAGGCTGCAATGTATTCCATACAGGCTCAATAGAGTTTAAATCTGGTGAGTGCAATGGCCATTGAATATCTGGAATTTAGCCAAATATTCCTGGAACAAGTTTCTTGGCATTGGTGTATTATCTTCCTGGAAACAAGGCAAGCATGAAGAAATGCAAATGGTTTTCAACAAGATTTGTCTATACCTGTCAAAATAGATTCCAGTTTTGTTTGTAGTCTTTAAGGTCTCCTATAGAACACACCTGAGCTCATTACAGAGTTGCCACCAACACCCTGCTTATAGGCTGAATCTATAGTTTCTATGGCTTTGAGTGAACAAAGCTTGTAAGCCTTAACAAGGGCCATCCCTCCTTGAACCTCGTGGACTGGTGCTACGGAATCATAAAGAACTGTACTAAATAACAGAAACCACATCACTTAAGAACTTTCAACATTAGTGACAACTAAAATAGCGCATGTAACTGGAAGAGAAAATGATGATATAATCAAGATGTTGATATGCCACATTATTTCAAACAAAAGGTTAGGGAAGAAGCCTCCCTCAATATGGCAAAGACCCACCATGCTATGCACATTGTAGTTGTCCACTCTCATTTCCTTTGTATTCCATTGGTGAGATGTAAGTTCCACTCAAGCAGCTTCTTTCCACAATCTTAACCTGTTTAAGTCTAGGGTTAACCATTATTTTCCCTACATATTCTCATAAATGGTGCCTCTTACTCTGTAACCCTCTACCTTGAGCGGCTCTTAGGTCATGTATAGGGTGAACATTGTAATATATATATATATATATATATATATATATATATATATATATATATATATCTGTATAAGGGAACAGCTAATATTACCATTGCTACTACCAATCTCCTCTGCTTATGAATTTATCTGCTTAAGAACTGGAAATGTGACTTGCTTGATCAGATGAGACAGGGCTAGACTTCTATATTCCAATGGTGATGTTTTCTGACTATAATATTTTATGGAATGCAGCATGAGCTATACAGTGTGTTGATTGTTCCTTTGTTCAGCAGCACCAGTGTTGGATTTGGATGTGATTTTAAGCAATATTTCCCTTTGTTGGATAGTTACCATTCTTGTCAGTTGCTGGAATTCCAGCTCTTCTTTCACCTGTGAGTGGCAATAGTTTTCATGTACTGCTTCTGATTTTTTGTAGTTAACATGTTCCTGGTAGACCTTCACTACTGTTGATTAAGCAAAACTAGAGTGATTGATTGTTTTTGTCCCTCCTCAACTATCATGTTACTGCCAATGATAAATCTTGTCCATGCTCTGTGGTTGGCATAATTATACTGTCCTAACTTCATTACCTCTTTACCTATTATGTCATACATCTGACTTAGTCCATTTATGCGAGAGGGAGCAAATTTAGTGTATTACACTGTTTGGATGTGTGGATATGTGTCTTACATATCCTAGCAAGACTAAGAAGTTACATATGCACTATTTATATTTGAGAATAAATCAAGCAATGGTATTACTCAAAATCAAGTTACAGCTATCATATATATAATTATTAATGCCTGTGTGTGATATACACAAGAGATATATATATATACACATACATACATATATATATATATATATATAGCATAATGAGAGGTATAAATAAACTAGGGGTAAACAAACACGTGGATATTTTAAATCTACATAAATATTTCAACAGTTAAAAATATTTTAAGAAATATTTCTTGAGTTATGGTCAAAAAACCTTTTAAACAACATTTAAGACGCTATCATCAGTCTTCCGCCAAAAATTCAAACAAAGTCGCATTGCACATCACGTGACATGCACGCTTCACGACAAAACGCTGTAAACAAACACACAAACACAGTATCTCATTTGATTTCTGAGGAAAGACCTAGGTGGTCTGAAATATTAAATAAATAAATATATACAAAAACACAGAAATAAATACTTTCATAAAAAAACACCCAATTTTATTTCATTTATTTTATCCAGATATTATATATATATATATATATATATATATATACACATATATATATGAATGGTTTGGTTCACTTTAAGAGCTACAAAAGACAAAAAATTGTGGTAAGCCATGATTGCCAATGTCCTAAAGAAACACAGCACATTGAAGAAATATATAATGCACATCACCAATCAGTGTTAATGCAGTTAACATTGGCAACTGCCTAATTGATATTTCAATTTTCATTGGATAGTCTGCAAAGCTGTCTTCAAAATAAGGACACGTCTTATACACTAGTGCATCTTATATTCCAAAAATACAATATATATATATATATATATATATCGAATTGAGTTCTCTTGGTCACTGTGTATTTATTTAAAAATAAATACGCTTAAATTCACTTTCTTCTCTGCCGTGCGCCAACGGCTTCAGGGTAAAATTTCCGACTGATGCGAATTCAGCTGGTTTTCGATTCTATCCAAAGGCCACCGGACGTCTAGCCACACTGATGAGCTGTGATACAGCGAAACAGTGTGTTTGTGGATGACATTATATATGCTCCTGAAAAATTTATTTCGGTTGAGCTCTCTGGGAAGGAAGTGTGGGTTTGTAAACAGTGACTATTACGGCTAATAATGCAAGACTCTTCGGTAAATCGAATCGAGTTCTCTCAGTCACTGTGTGTTTATCTAAAAATAAATACGCTTAAATTCACCTTCTTCTCTGCCATTCACCAACGGCTTCAGGGTAAAATTTCCGACTGACGCGAATTCAGCCGGTATTCGATTCTAGCCAGAGGCAACCGGACGTCTAGCCACACTGATGAGCTGTGATACAGCAAAACAGTCTGTTTGTAGATGACATTATATATATATATATATATATGTGAGAAAGAGAGCCTATTTACAAAAATACATTAATAAGTCTGCAGTATTTTATTGTGTAAGACAAATGCATGGAAAAATATTTGACATAATCTCATTCTATGTCGATACACATTCAGTGGCGAATATTAATCATATAGGTTAAACTTTATACAGTGAAAATTTCAGATCCAAATTCAGCTAATGACTTCATATCTGGGTGCAGACATATAATTTCTTTTACTATCCATGTACTCATAACTTTTATATAAGCATAATCTTACAGTTCTGTATCTGTTCAGATACTCACAAGTATGTGTCTATAGGCTTCCGGAGTATGTGTTTATAGGCTTACAAAGCTTCATTGATATGGTTCATCTTAATTTTAAATTCAATCAACTGCCTTACAATGAAACTAAAAGAAAATTTTATACTATTGCACAGAGTTTTTTTTCTTATATCTTTTCAAGATATAATTTTCATAAAGTGTTTTGCTTCTACACATGTGAGGGTAACTCTGAACATTGAACCTAAAACCTTTGATCTGAATTATCATGCTCTACTTACTGAACCATTTTTGGGAATTTGGCTGGTAATTTTGCTAAACTTAAAATTCCATATTCACTTGTGTATTCAATTTCAGATAAATAACAGAATACTATACTGCAATTTTGTTTTTATTTTTTTTCATTTTCTCCCTCCATCAACATGGCTGGTGCTAAGCTGGAGAACAACTTCTTTCACCTTGTTGCTCACATGTTTTCTACTGACATGAAGTGGAATGATTACATTGAATCAATTGCTAGGTCTGCTGCTAAGAAGGTTGATTCACTGTGTCATGCTAGGCAATTTTTCTCATCAGAATCCATCTTGCACATTTATAAATCAACCATTCGTCCATGCATTGAATATTGCTGCCATGCTGGTCAGGTGCTCTGGCCATATATTTCTCAATTCTCAAGAAAATTCAATGTTATCAGCACTGACCAGGCATCTTGTCTTCAGTCACTTTCCCACCACTGTAATGGAGTTTCCCTCTGTCTCTTCTATAAATATTTACATAGTAGCTGTTCTAATGAGCTCTCCTCCTTTGTACCTTGACTGTATTGATTTAAGTGTACTATCAGATTGGCTACTAGGTTGTATTGTTTTACTGTTAAAATAGCTAGATGTATCCATAAGTTCTATTCCAATAGTTTCTTTTATCGCACTTCTCACTTGTGGAACTCCCTTCCGATTTCTTGCTTTTCTGCCAACAATTGCATGTCTTTCTGATTCCTATTCTTTTATTGTCATTTTCCTCACTAAAGTCTTCTCGTTCTCTTCCACTTCCAGTAACCTCTTGCATCTTAGTGGCATTATCATCTTGCTTTGGGTGAAATGATTAAAAAAAAAGGTATACATTTCTATTTCTCTAACTTTATGCATATTACTATTTTATGAAGTAAATGTTTATGTATATACGTACGACTGAGTTTGTAATTACATGTATAAGTGTGTGTATACATACATATGAGTTTTGTGCATGTTAGGGTGTGTAGTCATCAGGTAACTGGTGTTTGGTGCATACACCAGCTACACTTATTGTAACATCTTGGGTCAGCTGA
>OZ038494.1:46434590-46439590 GCA_964036315.1 Acanthosepion esculentum
TTCTCCTAGCCAAAGGACTGTTTCTGATAATTGTTAATTGTATTGATAAATAAAATTTTCAGAATGACATCTTTATACTTAATTTTATATTATTCCAGAGTAATTTTTATTAATACTCATTAGCGAATATCCACTCCAAAATTGAATTCCTGTTGTTGGTTACTATGATACAGCATATTGGACTATTTTATGCTTTATTTTCCAAGAAAAATATGCTGTTCATATAATAGCAGCTTGGGATGAGAAATTGTCAAGCTGAGTTCAAATTCTGATGCACAAATACCTTTAGGAAAATTAAGAATCCACCTCTTCTCACCAGCTATGGGTTAAATAGCAAACTAAATTGGGTTCTCTAGGCATGATTGAGAATAACAACTCTAAATTAAAAATTCAGCCACTTGAAGCTGTACAAAGATGGTTATACATAGGTGCTAATATTATGTCCGTAAAAACAAAAAAAAAACAATAGATTTCAACAACTATGGATAATCCCACTGGAGAACAATTATCCAGAATGTTGTTGATACCAACAGGCACTGGGCCCAAGGACAGTGACTCTCTCTCTCACTCACTCACTCACACACAAACAAGTGGACATTGAAGTCAAAACCCAGAGGCAACAGTCTGTTTCATGCTAAATGCAATCGTCAGGCCATGACAATTGCATTTGGCATGAAACAGACCGTTGACTTTAATGTCCACTTTTATATTTATATCTGTTCTATTCCAGATATTGAGCACTTTAACCCATAAATATAGCATGCCTTAAAACTATATTTTATCATATACATATATATATATATATATATATATATATATATATATATATATATATTGGCAACCAGTCTAGGAGAGAGACAACTCTGAATTCAAAACTCAGTCACCTGAAAATATATAAAGATGGCTTAACAAGTAGTGCAGCTACTATGTCTGTAAAAACAAAAGCACAATAGATTATAACAAGTATGGATAATCCCTTGATCCAAAATGTTGACATCAACAGGCATTGGGCTCAGTGTGTCATTGTGTCATTTTCAGGAAATATTTATACTCTTAAATGCTTAAGACAATCTTTAAATTAATGTGCTACTTTAAAAAAGTCATATAAGAAAAATCTTAGCTTCCAAAATGCATTCACTAAAAACAATCCTTTCATATTGTTTAAAAGCAAACATCTGAATATTTATTGTGTAAGCTTCAAAAAGGCATTTTCGAGGTTACCTGCTATAAGTTCCTTAGTATATATATTTTGATTGTTTTTGTTTAGTGGCATATCAACATCAATGCCTAAATCTAAATATTTTTTTATGTAATTTTGTTTTAGATAATAATAGTTTTAGTGAAACAAATCTTACTAATTAACACATAGCTGGGGTGGGAAAGATGTGGATTAATACCTCTCTCAAGGGAATTTGCACATAAGTAAATATAATGAACCTAACTGGAATTGGAACTCTGCTTTCCACTTAACAATTCTGAGCCATTATTCATTACACCATCTGCATACCCAAGCTTACAGCATCTGGTATTCCCAAGTGGTCACCCATCTAAGTACTGACCGGGCATGATTGTACAGGAATTGGTGTTTCAACATGATGGGTCTGTAAGCCTTCTGAATTTGAGATAAAATCCAAAGGTAAATTAAAATTTTTAAATAGTCTTAAATAATTTTTGCTACAATCATTCATATAAAAATGTATTATTTTTTTCTATTTACTTCAGTGTTTAAAATATTTCTTCAGCTGAAATAATGAACTGGCCAGGGTGACCCAAGACCCACAAGAATAAAAAATACAGCTCTACACTCTATTTTTTTCTTCCACTTCCAACTTAAAAAAAAAATTTTTTTTTCACTTTTAAAAAATGAATTCCAGCTTCAGAGAGTATTGTTATAACCATGATTGGAGATCAGGACATGAATAGAGTTTGCTGTTATTAAATGGAGAAAAAATAGATTTTTTTGTTTTTCTTTTTGTATTTGTCAGCACAAAAAAAGAAAGAAATAACATTTGATGCTTTCTGACCCATCCCCACACCTTTTTTTATAAGTTTTTCCCCACTTTCTTTGTTCCTTTATTTATTTTTTCTTACTTTAAACCAGCTATCATGTCTTCCCTTTCTCTTTCTTTTTGTCCTATACCTTAAACAAAGCAAACAAAAAACTCCTTACCAAGCTTTCTCTTCCCTTACCAGTAATTTTTCTCAGTCTGTCTTCCACTCACTTTCTATGATTTCTTTGCCACTTTCCTCTCTCTCCCCCAAGAATTCTTTGCCTCTTGAAGATTTATTTTTCCTCTTTCACTGATTCAGTGAAAGTGGAAAAATAAATCTGACACATTCTCCATTTTTTTTCACTTTCTCTGTCATTCTGATTACTTTCTCTGTTTCTCTCTCTCTCTCACTGACTTTATCTCTCTCTCTCTCACTGACTTTATCTCTCTCTCTCCCACCGACTTCCTCCATCTCTCTTTCTCCCAACGACTTCCCCCCGTCTCTCTCTCCCCCCACCAACTTTCTCCCCGTCTCCCCACACCAACTTTCTCCCCATCTGTCCCCACCAACTTTCTCCCCATCTGTCCCCACCAACTTTCTCCCTGTCTCCCCCCACCAACTTTCTCCCTGTCTCCCCCCACCAACTTTCTCCCTGTCTCCCCCCACCAACTTTCTCCCTGTCTCCCGCCACCAACTTTCTCCCTGTCTCCCCCCACCAACTTTCTCCCCGTCTCTCTCTCTCTCTCTCCCACCGATTTTCTCCCCCGTCTCTCTCTCTCTCCCACGGACTTTTTCCCCGATCTCTCTCTCACTGATTTTTAACCCAGTCTCTCCCTCTCTCTCTCTCATCGACCTTTTTCCCAGTCTCTTTCTCTCTCTCTCTCATCGACCTTTTCCACAGTTTCTCTCTCTCACCGACCTTTTTCCCCAGTCTCTCTCTCTCACCGACCTTTTTCCCCAGTCTCTCTCTCTCACCGACCTTTTTCCCCAGTCTCTCTCTCTCTCACCGACCTTTTTCAACAGTCTCTCTCTCCGACCTTTTTCAACAGTCTCTCTCTCCGACCTTTTTACCCAGTCTCTCTCTCTCTCCGACCTTTTTACCCAGTCTCTCTCTCTCTCCGACCATTTTCCCCAGTCTCTCTCTCTCCCTCTCTCTCAGCGACCGTTTTCCCTAGTCTCTCTCAGCGACCGTTTTCCCTAGTCTCTCTCAGCGACCGTTTTCCCTAGTCTCTCTCAGCGACCGTTTTCCCTAGTCTCTCTCAGCGACCGTTTTCCCTAGTCTCTCTCAGCGACCGTTTTCCCTAGTCTCTCTCAGCGACCGTTTTCCCTAGTCTCTCTCAGCGACCATTTTCCCTAGTGTCTCTCTCTCTCTCTCTCTCTCACTGACCGTTTTCCCATCTCTCTTGAACCAACTTTTTTCCCCTCTCTCTCTCTCTCATTGACTTTTATCTCTTCCTCTCTCTCTCTCTTTCATTGACTTTTATCTCTTCCTCTCTCTCTCTCTTTCATTGACTTTTATCTCTTTCTCTCTCTCTCTTTCATTGACTTTTATCTCTTTCTCTCTCTCTCTTTCATTGACTTTTTATCTCTTTCTCTCTCTCTCTCTCTCTTTCATTGACTTTTTATCTCTCTCTCTCTCTTTCATTGACTTTTTATCTCTCTCTCTCTTTCATTGACTTTTTATCTCTTTCTCTCTCTCTCTTTCATTGACTTTTTATCTCTTTCTCTCTCTCTCTCTCATTGACTTTTTATCTCTTTCTCTCTCTCTCTCTCTCATTGACTTTTTATCTCTTTCTCTCTCTCTCTCTCATTGACTTTTTATCTCTTTCTCTCTCTCTCTCTCTCATTGACTTTTTATCTCTTTCTCTCTCTCTCTCTCTCATTGACTTTTTATCTCTTTCTCTCTCTCTCTCTCATTGACTTTTTATCTCTTTCTCTCTCTCTCTCTCTCATTGACTTTTTATCTCTTTCTCTCTCTCTCTCTCTCATTGACTTTTTATCTCTTTCTCTCTCTCTCTCTCATTGACTTTTTATCTCTTTCTCTCTCTCTCTCTCATTGACTTTTTATCTCTTTCTCTCTCTCTCTCTCTCATTGACTTTTTATCTCTTTCTCTCTCTCTCTCTCATTGACTTTTTATCTCTTTCTCTCTCTCTCTCTCATTGACTTTTTATCTCTTTCTCTGAGTGTTTACACTATCCCTATTTTGTAGTTTTTCTGTTATCTTCTTTCACTGACTTTTTCTCTCTGTTTCTGACTCTCCTTTTCTCTCTGTTTCTGACTCTCCTTTTCTCTCTCTCTCTGACTCTCTCTCTCTTTCTGATTCTCCTTCTCTTTCCCTATCTCTGACTATCCTTCTCTTTCCCTATCTCTGACTCTCCTTCTCTTTCCCTATCTCTGACTCTCCTTCTCTTTCCCTATCTCTGACTCTCCTTCTCTTTCCCTATCTCTGACTCTCCTTCTCTTTCCCTATCTCTGACTCTCCTTCTCTTTCCCTATCTCTGACTCTCCTTCTCTTTCCCTATCTCTGACTCTCCTTCTCTTTCCCTATCTCTGACTCTCCTTCTCTTTCCCTATCTCTGACTCTCCTTCTCTTTCCCTATCTCTGACTCTCCTTCTCTTTCCCTATCTCTGACTCTCCTTCTCTTTCCCTATCTCTGACTCTCCTTCTCTTTCCCTATCTCTGACTCTCCTTCTCTTTCCCTATCTCTGACTCTCCTTCTCTTTCCCTATCTCTGACTCTCCTTCTCTTTCCCTATCTCTGACTCTCCTTCTCTTTCCCTATCTCTGACTCTCCTTCTCTTTCCCTATCTCTGACTCTCCTTCTCTTTCCCTATCTCTGACTCTCTCTCTCTGATTCTACTTCTGTCTTACTCTTTTCCTCTGATTTCCCCTCTTTCTCTGATTTTCTGTAACATTTTGTTCTTTCTCTGTCTAAGATTTCTCTTTTTTTCTCTCTCTTTCACTCTTTTCTCTCTCTTTCACTCTTTTCTCTCTCTTTCACTCTTTT
>OZ038494.1:46449590-46484590 GCA_964036315.1 Acanthosepion esculentum
GTACAATAAATTTAAGTGGGATCTCTCTATATTTTCTCTTGCATGGTCACTGATTGAATTTCAATCACATATAATTTGATTTTTGACTTACATAATAAAAGTTTATAATTGATGTTATTACAAAATGCCATCTTGTAGCCTATAGTTATCTGGAATCATCAGAACAAAACATAAGATTCTACTGTGATGGATAAATTGTCATCTAAATTATGCAAAATTGAAATAGCACTGACATCTCATTTTAACAGATATATTTACCAAATTACTCAAAAATATCTTTAAATAATAGAGTAAATTTATTCAATAAAATCATTATTGGCTTCAACCTGGATCTCCTGCAACTCTTCTGGACAGTCTCCTCTAAGTTGGTGAATGCTGCCATAATCCTTGCCTTCAGTTCATCTTTGGTTTTTGGCCAGATGTAAAAGGTGATGTGGTCGCAGAAATTGTCTGATAGCCATGACTGGGTTCTCCTGCTTGTGTAGCATAGTGTAGAATCCTATTGCGAGACATAGGGTCTTCTTGCAGCCACCCTCTTGACCCAGGGCAGCACTAGTTCCTCAAAGCACTTGATGTAGGCCTCTGTATTGAGTTTGAGACCCTCACCAGCAAATTCAGGAGTTCTTTTCTTATCAGAACAATCAGTGAGTTTTCCGAGCTGCTGTACCTTTGTAATCACCATTAGACTCATCCAACTCTTTCTGAATCCTCTGCACTGTCCTTATATTAACACCCAAACACTTTGAAATGTTTGTATTCAAGCTTCTGGCACGAATGCCAAACAATACAGCATGATGTTTCCAAATTTCTGGTAGAGTGAATTGTGTCATGGTGGTCTTTTTCTCACAGATGGTGTCCAACTGACCTTACTATACTGTGCAGTTGACAAAACTGAAAACAAACAACACATATGCATAAAATTAAAAATATAAAATGGCGACAATTTACCCATCGCACCCTGTATATTGCATTTTAAAGATTAGTATCTATGAAAGGAACCAGTATTACATTTTTATTTTTTTTCTATTTACTACTACTGTCTTTTTAACCCATATTATCCTAATATCAGTTTAAACTGACACTATTTTTGCCATATCTTGTGACCATTTTGCTTAAAGTTTGTATTTTCTTCATTTGAGATGAAAACTTGGAAATTTTCCAATATATTTCAATGGAATTTTTCACTTTCCAAAATTGCAGTTTATAATTGTAGTTTAGACATTTGGGGAAAAAAGTTTAAATTGATACTAGGAAGATATTGGTAAACTACAAATAATGGTGCAACTTCTTATATATCTACTATATAAGAAAAAATATGTATGATTGTGATTTTTGATATGTACTGCTAGAAATATAGATTTTATCATAAAAAGATGTTGCATTGCTCAAGTGAATATTTTAATAGTCACTTTTAAAAAAAAAAATATTGTATTGCTTAAATAAAAAATAGATATTAGAATATTATCATGAAGCATTGAAAAAAAATATTGAGTATTTTAAAATTTTGTCTTGTATGAGTTTATGGTTGAAATATTGCTGGTTTAATTTTTTAATTTAAAAAATTATTTTAAAATTTGCTTGGGAAGAAAAGGAATACTTTTAAAATATTGCAACAACTCTAAGAAGCTTTATTTGATTAATTCAGCTGTAGTGTTGAAAACGTTTTATTTTATAGTAATGGATGGTTACAAGCAAGGGGGGAGATGGGATGTGCTTATTTTATTACCACACTTGTCATAAGGAATCTTTCTTTTTTTTTTTTTTTTTTTAAATAAAGAAAATACTGGTTTTATTTATTTTGTGAAATGTATACAAATTTTTTACTGGTTAAATCAGTATTTAAAATTTTTATCAGAATATATGAAATATTCAGTTTTTTATTAAAAAATTATAAAATTGCAATATCAAATTTTCTCAGGTTTCAGTTGTTGCTATTATTTATTGCATGATTACTCCTATTACTGGCATTTCAACATACACCTGTTAAATTTTTATTACTTGTGTTATTTTCCCCTGTTAGGTGGAAGTTTTGAGCTTGTGTTTCATTAGATTAGAGAATCAATTTCATCTTCAGCAGCATTTGTGAATTTTTGCTAAAGCTTTCAGTAAAAAGCTATTCATTCTATTTTATGACCACTTTTTTGTTTTAACTGTAATGAATCTGTATTGATTCAGATTTTAGTTATGATTTTCAACCTTTCAATCTCCAGTCTGTTCCTATAACTATTCAGATAAACTTGCAAGTATTATTCCTTTCAAAAGTGTATTGAGTGTGTAGGTAGTTGATTTTCTTTGACTTAAAGAAATGAGCCATTACTTCTCCCAAAACACATTCTGTACAGACAAAAGCAATCTACATCAATGATAGGTATTTATTTATTTTGTTAGTCATTCCTAAAAGGAACAAAATTACAAGTATCAAATGTGTGTAACAGAAGATGGTGTGTAAGAAATGGAGACAGCAAAGAGGAAGGGAAAAAATTGGATGGTGCATGTGTGTGTGAGAGAGAGTGGGAGTAGTTCTTGAGGTGTTTTCATAATTACCAAATTTTCCAGGAATGCAAACCTTGTAAATAAATCATAAGGGTATTGTTTGTTATTTGTAAAAGTAAATAAATGGTTGAGATTCTCACCTTGGCATTGGGGAATGTCTGGAGCCACAAATGCTGCCTGAAATCATTTGGTATTTTTGAAAATCATTTCAATACTTTCTGCTTCTGTGAGAATAGTGGCAAGAATTCAATAAGATTCATGCCTTTACCCAGTGTATAAGCCTAAAATAAGTATTGTTCTACATTTTTTTTTATGTGCCATGTTCCCTCAGGAAGTAGGCGATCATGGCTCTCCACAATTTCCTGTCCTTATTAGGTCTTAATAAATTTTGTCTTTTCGTTATTTCTTCTAAACCCTCCTCTGCCATCCATTTACACAAGCTCACTAAGCATGTTGTGCATTGTTTTGCTCTGTCCCTCAATCTGTCCTGTGAGTATCAGATTTTTCAAGCCTTCTTTCCTCATTATGTACCCTATAAATTTCAACTGTTTCTTCCTTCTGTATAAGTTTCCTTTTTATTCCCATTTTCTTTAAAACCTGCTCACATGTTCAATCCATGGTATCCTCAGCATCTTTCTGTTGGAAAAAAAAACCCCACTTGACCCCACAGTGCTTTAACAATGCGAATAAATATTGAAATATGAATAAAACAACTAATTTGGTGACTTGTGTGTGTATGTGACAAAAGTAACGAGTACAGATATCATTACTACAAGGGCTCTCACCTGTTACTTTTGCCCTTATTTCCAAATGACTTTAGGACATGTATGGCCCCAGTAGAAGCTGAGGTTTATACCCATTTTTACATTGAAAAACTGGTTCTTGTCTGATGATTGAAGTTAAACATCAAGCCTTGTTGTTATCTAGATGGGTGACTGCTTGGAAATATCAGGTGCTGTAAGCTTGGATGTGTGGGTAGTGTAATGGATAACGGTATGGAATTGGAAATCAGAGAGTTGAGTTCCAATTCCAGTTGGGTTTGTTATATTCATTTACATGCAAATACCCTTGCGAAAGGTATGAATAGTCTTCCGTTCTTGTGATATGTTATTATAATGTCTACCAAGCCAAAATTTTTTAAAAAGAGCTAGAAAAATAATCACTATTTCTGCTCAAGATCAATGTCTGTGTACTCAAACTAGTATCAAAATCTTTTCTTATTTTTTTTTAACTAATTGCTCATCAAATGAAAGGCCTTTCAAAGTAGAGGGTTACTGGGTGATATTGTCATATGAATAAGTGAAAGAGGCAAGTAGTGCAGATTATGAAGATATTTGACACTAAATTTGGAAAGTTTAGGATTGTAATGATAAGGGAAGCATCCTCTTGGGAGTTAGTAGTGAATTGTTAAACACTGAAAAGTTCTTGGTGTGACCAAGAATGGATTTAAAAAAACAAAAACAAACAAAATCCATTGTTTAGTCATTTGGTCAGATTTTGCAAAGTTGATTGCATTAATAACTTTTCAGTACCTCACACACCCACACACATGATATAATACATACACATGGATGTGCAGGTGGTGCAAAGGATGGCATATTAGAACAAGAAATTAACAAGCCATGTTTGCTATATTCCCCTTTTGTGCAAATACTCTTGGGAAATGTATGAACCCATCTCTCTCCCAATTTGGAATTAAATCGGAGGACAGACTCGGCTCTTTAGCCAAATCAAATCAGAATCAAGCAACAATTAAATTAAATTGAGTAGAAAGCCATCACACATTTGCAAATTCAAAAGTTTTTTTTTATAATTATGGCTTCTATTGTTTTTTACCATTTTCTAAAGTTAGAAGCGTGTATTGTGTTTGTATCATCGACGAGTATTTTATTTGCCGAAGTTGGTATGTTTTTTGTGTTGATTTAACCTTTATCACTTAATATGTGACTTCATTTGTTGTACAAAATGTTTATCCTGCCACTGAAGGTAACTCTGATCCGAGAACAATAGTGTGTTTGAATTTCATAGTTGTGTTGTCATATCCTTCTATGGCAACAGAAAACAACTTTGAGTGAAATTAACAATAAGGCTACTGCAATTGAGAGGCCTTGAAAAAGAATGCAGCGGAAAGGAAAGTAATATTAATAATGCGGAGTGCTAAAGGTTAAATAATAAATGGATTCTTAGAGATTGGAGGGGGAGTAAGAAAGCTAGAAAAAAACGAAAAAAGTAAGTGAAAGGAAAGGGAGAAGGGATGATGACAAAAGAAAAGCAAACACAGACAAGCTTACTGTAACTAGTTTTATTATTCTTTCATATTATAATGCGACACCAAAACTTGAATGCACATTATTAGTGAAGGATGCATTTGAAAAGTAAACTGGGAAAATTTGGTTAGAAACTAAGAAAAGAATGCTGAACTGTTATGCAATAATATCAATCTTCTTGTATGGAAGTGACTGCTGGACAATCTCCTCACAGATGAAGAGAAAATTGGAGGCCACACGGAGTGTATAAGCAATGAAGAATTTTTTTTTTTTTTTTTTTTTTTTTTTGAAAGGAAACAAAATGGATACTTAGAATCAGGAGGCAGCTGAAATTTTTGTGGTAAGGATTTGGCGAATTTGATACTCACAAGGCATATCGAGGGCAAGAGGAAGGTAACTGGTCACCTACCAACGAGCTTGTGTGAATGAATGATGGCGTTAGGTTTGGTAAGGGAGCAAACGTTTCTAAGGGCTACATGAAATAGGAGGTTGTGGAGAGCCTTGTTCTGAAAAGAGACGCTAAGTAGAAGTGTAAATGATGAATCGTTCGTAAACTCGTAAGCCCAATAGCTTATATTACACAAAGCCATGAATCTCATGCGAAGAAAGAAACAGAAAATCTGACTTTCTCGAATAACAGAATTTTGAGATAAATAAAATTGAAAAAAAAGAAAAAAGTGATTCTTAAAAAATCGGTCACTGCTTCGAAGAAAACGAAACTGCGGATTTTACTGGCAATCTGATAGCACAGCATATCACCGATACTGCAATAATGCATCACATAAATAAATATGATGACAGGACAGCATTTATTTTTTTTAATTATTTGTGCTTGTAACTAATTTTAATAAAATATGTAAAAAAAAAAAAAAAAAAACAAAACAAACGTAATTGTTAGAATTCACCACTCTTAGAGTATTTAATGTCAGCGTCTGTCTTTAAGACAAGCAGAAAAATAATGTTACCGGGCAATTTTCAAAGTTCTCACTTAGAAAAAAAAACCCAAAAAACATATTTTCATGGCTTCGGGATGATGTGTAGAAAAAATATTTTGTCAAATGTTTTTAAATGTGTACACTTTTCAACAAGTCACTTCTCTTTTTCTTTCTTAGCACTTTTTCGTACTTTTCATTTTCTTTCTTCATAGGTTTTTGTCTTTTCTTTGTTCCATTCCAATCATCGTTCATCTTCTTACTCTTCTTGTTAGAAAGATGATAGAAAATTTATTTTATAAAAAACGTATTAAATTATTTAAATAATAATAAAAAACGGTCGCTAACGGAATTCAACTCTACCGCCATATATTTGAGAGACGAACATAATGGTCATTCTTAACTTAACTTGAATTTTTTTATTTTATTTCTAAGTTTATTCACTTATTTTTATAAAAATAAATTGGCCTACACAGTGACTGGGATTGAGAACGGAGTATATATTTTAATTATAATTAGAAATGCGTGCATGTCTCTTTGTTTCAAAGAGTTTTTATTTTTTTAATTAAAAAATGCCTCTGTGTGTATGAGAGAGAGAGAGAGAGAGAGAGAGAAATGTACTGCGTGTTTTGTGAAATGCCCCCCACCCTCAAAAAATCCGCACATAGGATTATTTTTTCTTTTATATTTTTAGTCGTAAAAAACACATTTGATGTGCACAGTTATGCAACCTTGTCCTCTTGTAGATCAAAATAATAATTTGATCACGCATTCAAACAGAGAGTTAAATTGATCCGACTAACTTTGCCCCCACCAGCAACTCCTTTTGATAATTTTTCCAATACGTTTTGGTTTTTTATTCTCCCGACATGTCCCCTCTCTTCTCTACAAAGTCTTCTTGAAATATGCTGTGCTACATACTGTGTAATCAAGTACAGCGTTATTCAAAAAGAAAGAGCAGATTTCGAAAATTTAATAAAATGTGTTTGTCTTAGCATACTAAGACAAACACATCCAACACATTACTGGATAGGAAAAGGGTCAAAGTTTAAGGTTGTTTTTTTAATTTGTATGCACTCAAACATGAGCACCATGTGTTGCGCGATAAACATCGAAACGGAATTCCACTTTTTGCCACACTCGACTCAGTTGATCTGTGGCTATTGACTTCACAGCTACAACAATTCGATGTCTCAAATCTTCAAGAGTAGCAGGCATAGGTGGAACAAACACTCTTCCTTTTATACAGATAAAAATCGCAGGATCTGGGAAGCCACAGACGATGAACAAAAGCTGTTTATGTTTGACACTAATTATAATTGAAATTTATACAAAATTCGGGGGAAAAAACAACAAAAAGAAGCATTTAAACAAGATTGGAAAAATCATTTATTTTAAAATATTTAATAATTTTTAAGCCTTAGTAATAATGTGGTTCTGTCTCTTAGCATTTTTGTTTTTATAAAATTTTCGAAATCTTCTCTTTCTTTTTGAATAACCCTGTATACTTGCCAATATAACTAGTTTGAAACTCGAAGTTCAATCTTGAACTTGATTCTCCAAAATGATATCTCTTTAAATAGGAGTAGGATTGAATTTGTTCACCAATCAATACCACTAGTCTTTAAACCAGTGGTTCCCAACCGTTTTGAGGCCATGTCCCATGTAAGCATCTCTAAAATTCTGTTGTCCCACTGTGAGATATAATTCTTATTATTCAAAAACTGAACTCCTTTTCACATGGAAAAAGCTTAAACGCCCATTAACTTGGTCTAAACAAGCTTCCAAAGAACATGGCATCCATGAAATAGAAAAAGAAAAGAACGAAAAGACAGTTGAAATACTGAGAAAGAAATTTAAAAAATAATACAGCATGTACGTAATTAATAGCTTGCCACTCGTATTCGAGAATACCCGTCTATTAGGGCGGCTAGCCAATCCCTATTGCAGTCGCTCGCTCAAGCACACTTGTGTTTGTTTAACACCCACAGAGCCAATCTGTGGTTTATACTGCAACTATGTTGAGCAGACCTTAGTTACAATTTTGGGGTGAGAGCCTGTTATCTAGTGTGATCAACAATCTGAACAAGGCCAGCACACTCAAACCCTCGGTCACGATAACTTGTGACTTCGTGCTAGTACAGCTATCGACGACCCCCCCCCCCCAGGTTCCGCACGCTGGGATCACCCCATTCCAGACCGATAACATCAGGAAATCTACTTCCTGACAAATCAACCATGGTCAGAAAGCGAACGTTCTAACCGCTCGGCCACGCGCCCATATATACGTAATTACACATGTACGTACATACACACAAATATTTTTATGCATGCATTCTGTATCTGCACTGTATGTATTTTAACTCACACTCTCTCACTCAAACTCACACAGATTCTCAAGAAAAAATTCACTGTTAATAACTCATTCTCGAATTATCCCCATAAAACTTAAATTGCCTCTCTGTGGGACATGCACTCCACGTAGGAACCACGGGCTTAGACTAAATGTACTCAAATATAGAGTATATAGTCATCTTTATACAGCTCTTCTTTTAATGATAACGCGTTTTATCATTCACGCACATTTTTATGCTCTTTTGTCTGCTGCTGCTGCTTCTTCTATGTGCAGTTGGCGATCATGACTTTCCACAACTTCCTGTCCTTTGTATTTTTCAATAAATTTAGTCTTTTCGTCATCTCTCCCAAACCCTGCTCCACCATCCATTCACTCAAGCTTGCCAAATAGGTGACGCGCTGTTTTCCTCTGTCCCGCTTGCCTTCGATCTGTCCTGTGAATGTCAAATTTTCCAAGCCCTTTTTTTCTCATTATGTGCCCTATAAATTTCAACTGTCTCTTCCTGATGTTAAGTATTATTAGTGTCATTTTCGTTTCCATTGTCTCTAAGACTTTGTCTTTGTTCACATGTTCTGTCCATAATATTCTCAGCATCCTATTTTTTTTTTTAGAAAGTCTCTAGAAGTTCTCTTCATCTGTAGAGAGATTGTTCAGCAATCATTGTCATATAGGAGGACTGATATGACAGTACTCTTTTCTAACGATATTTTTTTCTGTTTCTTAATACTTTGCTTAGCTTTTAGAATGCATCTTTTCTTTGACTATCTATACCAATGTGCCTTCGGGTTTCAGTGTCACACTCGCTGTCCTCTAAAAGACTAAGATAATTCCCAGATAGTTAAATTGTTGTACTTAAGTGTGTGTGTGTGTGTGTGTGTGTGTGTGTGTGTGTGTGTGTGTGTGTGTGTGTGTGTGTGTGTGTGTGTGTGTGAGAGAGAGAGAGAGAATGAGAATGAACGTTGTACGAATGGCAAAAACAAAGTTCCCTTGTTTAACGAAGCTGTTCCAAAGACATTTCTAATATTTTCGCCATATTTTGAGGAATTGGCTAGGCCGGGAACATTTCAGTAAACCCTCGTGTACGCAAATGTGTGCGTGTGTGGTGTACTAGTTCTTCATAAAGTGGACTGATTTTGTTCGTTAATTGTTGTTGTTTTTTTCTTGTTAAAGCTCTTATTTACTAACAATTAAAATATTTTAAAATTTAAATAAATCATTTTTCTTTCTTTTTTTTTTTTATACATGAAATATTTATTTCAAATTCCATGCCTATCACATACGTTCAATTTCATCCGCTCTTACAATCTCCTGCTTGGTTCAGTTTACCGTTTTGAGTGTGCGTTTTTATGTATACATACTTTGTATGCATAACGCGTACATTGTATGTTATATATAAAAGATAAGTGTCTTACTTTTGATTGCACACAATTTTTTTAGCATATAGCTAGACAGTCATGGAGTGCACAGGACTAAGTAAGGACTGGATTCACTGACAGGGGCTTTCGTCTTTTAAACCTGTGTCTAGATATCTGTGTGCATGTTTATATGGACAGATGCGTACATATGTGTACGTTTGTAGTTTTCTGACTGCCTATATTCATTGTTTTTGTTTAGTTTTTTTTTATGTTTCAGAGATAAGGTATGTATTTTGTGTGGGTGTGGGGTGAAAGCTTATATACGCACACGCATTTTTTTGTGTGTGTGCGTATATTGAATGAATTAGTTTTCACTTTTCATTCTTTCTGTTTTAAATATTCGGGTTAGAAAATGAACTGACATTATCATCTTCATCACCATCTCCCATCCCATCCAGTTTCTGTGGCATTCTTTCACAAGGCTTTCTAACTTCATAAATATGCAGTGCAGCGGCATGCTCACATTCTTTCTTGCTTTATGATAATGGCATGACGTGTAGTCTTCTTCTTCCACACACTCTCACAATTTATTGATTCTTTTTCAGCCTTACAAGCAAGCAACAACGTTGCAGTATAAAACCACGTGGGGTATGTTCCCTGGTTAACACTTGTTTGTTATCCCCGTGTTTATAACAATAATGCTGTCATTTTAAATGCATCTATTGTTCTATAATATTGTATTTTCTCGTTTATTTCATTTTTTTTAAAACAATTTCTTTCTTTTTAATTTATACAATGCGATCATCAGATTAAGTTTGAATTAATAATCCATTTTTTTTTCATATGGAATTTGTTAAAATGCAGAGGTCAGGGAGCTAGTGTCATAATTCATTAAATTTATATTGCGTGTGCTTCGCAAATAGAATCTTGTGTCAAACTTGAAATTTAATGTTTTCGTTTTAAAATTATTTATAAAATATGCATTTATTTTATGTAAATATAATTAAAATTAATAAAAACATAAACTTTTGTATATTTTCAATAAGGCTTCCGTTATTTTCATGTCTATTTCAACACGTTCTGCTTCCAATTGGAATAGCAAATGTTAGCTATTCGTCTCTGGTAAAATCCTCACTAGTCGCAGGAATTTAAATATTTTCTTGTATTTAAAATGTATTTTTAAAAAAATCCCTTAACGTATTTTTGTATAAAGTTGTTTTCGCTTGGAAATGAGTTCCATGTGCATGTTTATTGTTTATTGTTTACGTAAAGTATTTAATCTGGTCAATGATCTTGGCGTTGGACCAATTATTCTCTATTGTGTGTGTGTGTTAATTAACGAGTAACACAATTCCGTGCATTCATTAACAATTTATATACTTTTTTTTGTTTGTTTTGTGTACATCTTATTCTTAAATTTATCTATGATGAGCTTTCATAAAAAAATATATAATGTAAGACAGAAGATGCCACATTATTAAATTCTGTGCAGTGTATACAGTATACCAGTTAAAAAAAAGTTACGATCAAAAAAATCAAATCATTTATCAATATCCATTTTATACAGAAAACAATGTTAATATTTTAATGGGAAAATATTTGGTGAATATTCTTCGCTTTAAACACTCTTAAAAACAGATGTTACAGTTAGTTAGAATAATCGACACTCTTTCTTCCTATATAATCAAATATAGCCGGGAATTTCTTTTCTTTTTTACATTTTGACTCGAGACACGCACTCGCGATAAAAATGCAAGGATTTTTGTTCAAATGGCTTCATGTTGCGAAGAGACAATTTAAAATATATTTGAACTTTATTCACTTAAATCCCTTATCACGGGGACGTTGAAAAACACTTTCTTCGGTCTTTTTTTTCTTAAAAAAACAAACAAAAACAAAACAAATAAACAAGAGAAAGAAAAAAGAAAAAACTAAATAGAATTTCATTTCAGTATTTCCCTCTTTCTGCTTTCCTTTCGTCTTTCCCAGTCTTTCACGCTCCTCTTCCTCGCCTCCCTTAGATTTTCCCCTCCCACGAGTTGTTAACGAGATCAAGTGAGTGTACACAACACATGGTCCCTTGTTGATAATGTCTTGTTGCAAGCTTCTTATTTTCTGTTGGTTGTGACGACTGGCCCGAGAGAAGAAAACAGAGGGGAAAAAATCAAGAGGGACTAAGAAAAGACAAGAACAGATATTAGGACTGATTGTTTGAGGTGAGTGGGATATAAGGAGGAAAGAAAAGAAAAAAAAAAAAAAAAGAAAAGAAGAAAAACAGAGTGTCCTCGACATACACTGAAATGTAACTGTCTTCTTTTTGCTTTGTTGTATTATTTCTATTACTGTCACTGTCGGTCTCTCTATCTTCGTTTTGTCTGAGTAGGTACGTTCTTAGGGAACGGAGCTGTATGGACGTCGTAGTGCGTAAAATTGATCCGTGTGTTTTCATTTTTCAAAATATGTTAGTGTCACATTGCTGTAGTGTATTGAGTTGCTTATTTTTGTCACTCTTGTTGAAGGTTTTTTCTTTTGCCATATTTGTTAAAAATAAAATGAAAGGAAAAAAAGAAAAAGCTAAAATTACTACTATACGGGAAAGTTGCCGGTTGCCGGACACTTTAAACAGCAACCTCTCTTTTGTGGCTTCATTCGGCGACAGAACACTCACAAATGTCCATGCTGCTATTTATTTCTGGCTTCGCTAGTTTTTCATGATGTATTTGAATCGTCAGGCTATGAAATTAATTAAATGAAAGATAATCACCGAGATATATTTTATCTTCCTCAAAACCGTATTTAAATACTAAGAAGATGATAAACGTGAGTTTCACTCTTTGGTTTGGTTGTGTTTTTGTTTTTTTTTTAGTTTTTTTATTTAACATGTTGAGGTTAAATATTATTCTATTTAACTGGAAAGGAAAAGAAATTGTACTTAAATTTGCGTTAAGTTGGTAATAAAAGTAAATAACTTAAAAAAATACAATAATAAATTTAAATTAATAATAATAATGATGTTTTTACTTAGCGATCTTTATGAAAACAACTACAAAAGAAAAGATCAAACGAATCGATAGAAATAGGTAATAATAACAATCCATGCAAAGTCAAAAAATATAATCTACTCCAGGGTCAAGGGATCAAACAACCACGACTTGATTTATTTTTACATTAAAGAAGAAATTAACAAGTTACAAATAGACAGGTCAATAATAAAAAAAAAGGAATGATGATGATTTATGTGATGTTTAAATTATTTTTTAAAATTTAAAAAAAAAATTCATAAGATCATCGGAATCAATATTTTTGCTTAAAGAAAGTACGTTTTAAATTTTTAATCTTTAATTTTTAGCCGATTTAAATGTGATATTGAAAAATGAAATTAATGAAGATTTTTTAAATCGATCGGCTGTGATGGATTACCATAATGAATGATATTTTCTCATAATAAACATTATGAATCTGACAAAAAATATACAACGAGTCGGGTATATTTAAAAAAATATAAAATATAAGGTATGAACATGTTTTACACGTGTTTTACCTGTGTTATGTGTTACTCGGAGAAGCATGGGATTTTGTTTGAAAATCATGACATTTTTTTGCGTATGTCATTGTGTGAAAAATGTCTTTACCTTGTAAAAGTTTATTTTTATTGGTTACACTACACAACTTATATTTGATCTGGGTGTAAAAAATGTGTGTGTGTCTGATGTAGAAGAGATTTATTTTAAAATGCAATGTAACATGTATCAAGGGGTGGGGGTGTTAATGCGATTGAAAAATGTTAAAAATAAATTTCGACTTAAAACTTCTTCCTCCAGTTTTTTTTTCTCTCTTTTAATCTTCAGATTACGCTAACTAGGTTATCTGTTCCTTTGGAATTATTTATTATTATTATTAGTAACCTGATGATTTAAAAATGGAATTAACAAAGATATTGTAAAAAAAAAAAAAAAAATTAAAGAGGGAGTTGATTGAAATGTAAAAATGAAGCGTAGATTTTTCGTTATTCCTAGCAGCAAAATTTACCTGTAAATTTTCTTTGTAAAAATGGATCAGACCAAAACCTTCAGCTACAGCAGAGCACAATAACATGTTGGTAGAAGAATAAACTTTATGCTATATGCACAGCTCAGATTAACTTACCATTTTTTAAGAAGAACTTGGAATCATTGAAAATTAAAGCTTAAACTGCGGAATTTAGAGAATTGTCTGTAATATGAAAAATTTAAACTTATATATGCAAATTGCAAATGCTTTTTTTGAAATATGTTTTAAAAACTTGCAATTGTATGAAAAACAGTTTTAAAAAAAATGCTTATGAATACTACACAGAATTCAGATACATTTTCTTTTCGAAAGGTTAAATTAAAAATTTATTTATCAGTATTCATTTTCGACTATTTTTTTTCGTTTTTTTTTTTTTTACAACTATTAGATTCTTTGTTGCTGAATCGTTACATAAAAACTGTTTTTATGAGGTATAAACTCAACTCTCACCAGTAGAGGCTTATTCTTTAATTTCTCATTCATACCGTTTATTTAATGGTCATGGAATAACTATTTGAGAGTTGAGATAACAAAAAAAAAAAAAAAAAAAAAGCTGAAATAAAGGCTAGTAGATGAAAACGAAAATTAATAGTGCCAAGCTTCATCTAAGGAATTCATTGACTTATTTTTCTTCATTTTTTCTCAATAAACAAAAAACAAAATGAATGAAGCTCTTAATTTTGAAATAACTTCATTTAAGCACAGAAATTAGATTTCTGATGTCCACACAGTGCCACACATGTCCATATGATGCATAAAGAAGCGGACAAGTGTCTGCCAACGTATCGGTGATAAGTAATTTTCTGAAGCTTCCGTGTGTCAGTCATCGTAAATGTGATGCTGCCTCTCAGGGAACAGGCAGGAGAGGAGTCGTGCTCTTCTTTCATGCCCCCTTACACTATCCACCATGCAGGCACATAAATGCATTTCAGATGATGCGTACTCAATAGATCTACAGATGTTTCCGACATCATTCCTCTATGGAGAGCCCTGTCTTGTTTCTTCTCTTTTTGAAAAATCGAGTACATTGATTGTTTTCGTTTTGTTTCTTTGTTGTATAGTACAGACTCCAGATTATGTTGGTATTTCTAAGTACATCCATGGACTATTTCATCACCCCCACCCCCATTTTTTTTTGGGGGGGGGGGTTCTAACATTTAATATAGTTTTTATGTGAAACACATACCATTTTTGTTTACGTACGTGCGTGTGCTTACCTAGACTGTCTTCGAAATCGATTGCACTTTTCATCTACGTCTTTGTTGCTTTTTTGTTTTTGTTTGCGGCTTTATTTGCTGAAAGAATAATTGTTTGTCCCCTTTTTGGAAGTGAGACATGCATTGTTCGTTATTTTTCACCGAAAATATTTTTGATTCCATATGAATTCTTATTCTATGTGGGGCAATGAAAAACATGCTTTTTTTTTTTTTAATTGTGCATTTTTCAATATTCTTTTTTCTTTTTAAAGACTGCGTGGGTAGTTTAATGCGAACTCTGCGAGTTCATTATATTCATTTTTATATTTTATACCTTTATTGGAAAAGGAATGAATCCATTCTATTTCCTCCTCCCCATCTATGGATTAAATAGTAGGATTTGTATCTGGAAAAATGATTGTTGTTCTCAAAACATTGTTAATGTATTCACTCACAAAAATGATATTTGGCTTTAAATAACCCACAAGCCGTAAAAAACCCTCAAAAAATCAATCAAACCATTTAAAAAGAAACATTAAAAAAATATCGCTATTTTCAATATCTAGATTTACTTTACTTTCAACTTGATTCTAACTCAAATAAGAAGAGCATATTTATGCAGAGATCAAATTGTGAATTGCTTTCAGTTTGAGGTTGCTAACCACATTTTGCAAAGTTTTATGTACTTTTTCAAATTAGCTTCTAAATTTGTAACTATTTGCTAGCAAACAATGTAAATATAAAAATTGTTGAATGTGATTTTTACTTTATAAATTTAATTCATTATATGAAAATCAAATAATGTCAAATAGATATATAGAATTTTTTGCATCATGATAATTTAAAAGCTACAAGCATTATTTATATTTGATATATTTATATATTTATTTCATGACAATATGTATATTACGGTTTATTTGAAATTAATAAATTATATCCTAAAACTTTTAGGATATAATTTTTTATTAATTTCCTTGTAGAGGTGAGGTTGTCATTTAAATCTGTCATTGTAAGAGTTAAAATTAAATATGTGCCTTGAAAATTAATATATTGTTTTTAATTGTATTATCTTACTATTTTTGTCATACTTGCAATTTTTTTCTTTTTAATAATTCTGATATTTATGATATAGCCGGTGCTAATTGCACTATGAAAGCATGTTTTTTTTAATTGGTTTTTAGACTTATATATTTATCTGACAAAAACAGTTTCAGAGATATTGATAAAGTTTTTAGTCAATAGGTTCAAAAAGGCATTTGATGTGATTAAATTTTGGAATCTAGTCTTCATTTATTTTTTTATGACTAGAGATCAATGTTTACATTGAACAAATCAATTTTAGTTTCTACGACTGTCATGCTCAATACTAAAATAATGTTTATTATTTCAGAAACTTAAATTTTTTTTTTGAAATAGAAAGAATTTATCATATTTTAAGAGTCAATCCTATTTAAAAATATAATATAGTATTATGGCATTATACTTGGTATAAGTTTTCTATGATGACTGAATAAACATTAGCCAAACAGAAATTTCAATTTTTCATATATGACCTGGAAGATTTTTATTTATTTTTATTTTTTTTGGTGGGTGGTGGTAAAAAGAGTCATATACCATGAGTATTGTAAATAAAAATATGAGATGAACAAAAATTACACTTACTGTTCAAGCTTTATGCGTTTTTATATTTTCCCTATACAACTGTTAAAGATTTAATATTCTAGTTTTTGGAAACAAATATCAAACCTGAAAATGAAAGTAAAAATAGAAAAACTCATTAAAAATTCCTTTACTTCTTGTTTTTCTACTGGAATGAATAATTTCAATTTGGTTATGTTTTTTGTTTATATATACTTCAATTCTTGTTAAAGATGACAATTCTATCACCGAGTATAACAGAGATAGCTGAAACTTATTTTCAAAGATCAACAAAATAGATATGAACCAGAAATATTTTAAAAGTAAATTCTAATTAGTTTTATTTCCACAGAAATAAGTGTTTTAAAATTAGTCATCTCTGAGATTAGGATTCATAGAAATAAGAACTGAAATTAATTTTATGTAAATCTTAATTCTTTAATCCTGATAACTAACAGATAAAAGAATTGTAAATTGGCTTAATTATTGTAAAAAAAAAATCAGTATAAATTAACAAAGATTTTCAACAGAGTACAATGATATACAGTAGAAATTAATTTAGCCACTCACTCATCATGGTACCATTTAAACAAACACTTCTGTTAAACTGTTAGTTAAAGAAGTCTAAATAAAATTCAACATAAATATTTGGCCATTTATTTAAACACATGTTTTTGTTTGTAAAATTGTGGTCTTAATCTGGCAAGTTGGTTAGAATTTACATCATAATGGTTGCAAAAAAAAGTATTTATAAAGGTACAGAGATTTGTTAATCAAAATGTTTTGCGTACATTATCTTGTTTAGTGGGAGTTTATTGGCTTGACTCACAATGTAACTTAGGTCACTGGGGAGTGACTAAAATTGTGTCAGTAGTAAATTTTTTTTGCCAGGTAAATGAGGTAAGCCAACAGAATATAGACTATTAATCTGAAGCAATATAACTTATAGAAACAATAAAGGCTAGTAAAAAAAAAAAGTACTAATGTGACCTGGAACAAATTTTGGTGAATCTAAAGTTGGCTTAGATATTTTTATTAAAACCAAAGTTTTGCTAAAATCAGCCTTGAGGAAAATCTTTTGGAATGTCATGGAGTTTCAAACCAAATTTGATCACATTTGTTTCAAAATAATGTGAAAATAAGGTATTATTTTCAATGGTATGTAACCATTCATTTTATTCTATGCATGACAAGTATTGTTGAAGCTTAATATTTGTATGGAATGATGGAAACACAAAAAAATTGACTTGATGTCACAAAAACACTTGTTTTTCTTTATTAAAAGGTTATTAATAATATTCCGACAAAACAAATTTAGCTAATTACATTAAGTAAAATTTGAAAATATATGCTACAAAAGATTATGCAAGTGCAGAACATCTATTCTGTCATTGGTGTTATTACTGAGTCATAATAGTTTCTGCTTTTGTTTATTCTTAAAAAAGAAAGTACAATTACATTTTATAATTACATATTCACCATTATTTGCAGTGACTTGTTGCCACTTATCAAGCAGCTTTTCAGTACCTTTTGAGTAAAATTCTACAGGTTTTGAGATGAAAAAGTCTTCAACAAAATCTCAAATCTGGTTTTCAATGCAGAAAGTTTTTTGGGTTTTTTTTTAAGTTGTTTTTTTTATTATTTTTTATTATTTCACTCCAAGTAAAGCTATAAAGCCACTAAGTTGCAAGGGGTTTCTGAGTGTGAGATAATATGAGAAAATATACTATTGAGGAGAGAGGACAATAAAAGAACAAGAATGAAGAAGGCAGAAGATAACTATTGACATTACAACTAAATTTTTGAAGATCAAAGTTGACTGGGAAAGAGGAGTTCCAGAAGTGAGAAATGCAATAGAAGAAACTATTAGCATAGAACTTACTAACCATTTTAACTGTAAAATGATGAGACCTTGTCGCCAATCTAGTACGGTGCTTATATTCATATAGTCTAGGTAGCATAGAGGAAAGTTTATCAGAACGATTGCCATGAAAGTATTTATAGAAAGTAGGAAAGTGACTGAAACCAAGATTTTCTCCAATGAGTTTTCTGTAATTGAAAAAGGAAATAATCAGATTGACTAAATTCCAAAATTATTTTCTGTCTTATTTTTGTTGTATTTTTGCATAGTCATGGAGGAGAATAGCATTTTCCCCTTAATTTGCTGTGTATGCTGCTACTGCCATACAAAAACTAAGGTATGTTAGTGTTGTTCAAATTCTTAACGGCCATGTATGATTAGTAGTAAAGATGATACACTTGTCATTATGACTGGTTCCCAGAAATGGAAATTACTTAGGACATAACCTAATGTTAATTAATTAAATGTTTCTAATATGAGTAAAAATGTTTCTATCACCATCAGTGTTGCCACTAATACTATTATCATCTGACAGATTTGAATTTTCATGCTCAGATCTTTTGATGTTGATATAAACAGTTTCTAATTTTTGACGACTTAATCAATTTTTGCAGATTTTTTTTTAATGTTAATTAGATGTTTTCATTATTGGTGGCCACAATATTAATGACATATGATGACAGTGTTGATACTGGACACAGAAAAAAAAAGAAGAAAACTACAAAAGCTCCTACAGAAGGTTGTGAGAAGAAAGGACTAAACATAATCTGCAAGAAGACGGAATGCACAGTTATTAGAAAAAGGATGAGCCCAAAAATGCAAATTACAAATCAGAGATACCAAAATCAAGCAAGTGCAAAAATTTAAATATCTGTGAAGTGTACTAACAGAGAATGGAAAGTGTGACACTGAGATCTAAAGACACATTGGAATAGCTAAAGATGCATTCCAAAAAGCTAATCAAAGTATTAAGAGACAGAAAAAACTTCATTAGAAACAAAGAAAAGAGCACTGAACTATTATATATCTGTCCTCCTATATGGCAGTGAATGCTGGACAATCTCCTCAAAGATGAGGAAAAGATTTGAGGCACCAGAAAGGTGATTCTACAGAAGGATGCTGATGATACCATGGACTGAACATGTGACCAATGATGAGATTTTAGAGAAAATGGAAACAAAAAGGAAACTTATACTTAACATCAGGAAGATGCAGTTGAAATTTCTGAAGCACATAATGAAGGAAAGAGGGCTTGGAAAATCTGATACTCACAGGACAGATTGAGGGCAAGAGGGACAGAGGAAAACAATGCATAACATACTTGATGAGCTCAAGTAAATGGATGACAGAAGAGGGTTTAGGAGAAATAATGAAAAGACAAAATTTATTTATAGCTAGAAAGGACAGGAAATAGTGGAGAGTCATGATTGTCTATGTCCTGAAGGGACATGGCACATAAAGAAGTTGTTGAGGCTTAAACAAAATTGACTTGCTGAGTTGACAGTTCCTTACACTTTAGCCATTATGCTGAATGTAAGACAAACAGGATTTTCCTTAATGTCAATTAAATTTTAAAATTGCAGATTCAAATATCAGCAGCAGCCTAATGAAGCCATATGCCACTGATATTGTTAATGAACAAAAATTAACATCTCTCACTGCCTCTACCTTCCTGATTTTCTATACTCTTTCCATTTTAGCATGTGCATTATGCTCTGCCAATACCTCATAAATAATAAATTATTTTGTTTTGGTTGTCGGGGAAGATGGAAAAAAAATATCGTAGACACTGTTCAGTTTCAGTGATAAAAAGAAAGAAGATACAGGTGGCAATAACACTTGTGTGTAATGTTTGATTCAGTGAAATTAAAAAAATTTGTCCGTTTTACATCTTTTCATTTGTACCCCCTTACTACTTTAAATAATGACCTACATTCATACTTATAATTGTTATTGCAATATTTTGTTAAAGTTTAGCTTAAATATTTAACAATGCAAGAGGGAAAATTCATGGGTATTTTGTAGTTGTGGAACTTCTAATGAGCTTGCTTATTCATAGAATATTACGATACATCAGAAAATAGGAAAACCATGAAATTTTCACAGGTACTATTAGTCTGTTATTTATGGTACATTGTTCTTTTTGGGCTTTTAAAATAAATAAATGGGATAATTTTTATTTTATATACTTTGAAAACAGTTGGTAAATTTCTAAATGACATATTACTGTTGTGAAGTTTGATGTCATTTGTCTTCTGCTCCCCACTTCCTTAAATTAGATTAAAGACAGTAACTTTGGATTTTACTAGTAATCAGTTGTCATAATTTGACAACTTGGAAAAATATGAAAGACAATCACCTGGGAGCAGAATGTTATAATTTGGAGGTGAAGAAAAGCACAATGTGTGTGTCATAGTTTTGAGTGCAGTCAGACCTGTCTCTGTGCAAAAAACTTTAAACTTGATTAACCCAAAGCTATGTTTACAAAGTTAATTAGTACACGTTCAACTAACATCATGCTTGCAGATTGTGTGGCAACAATGCCTTAAGTTTTCTTTGACTAAAGATTTTCAAAAAGCTTTGAAATCCTATCAGAATCAGTAGCCTTGAAAATCTATTGAAGCGATAAGCTTTCTTCAAAATTTTTGATAGCTGTTGAAATGTAATTGAGTAAAAAAATTTAAAAAATTGACTAAAATAAGTAAATATAAAAATTACAAGAACCAAAATGATAAAACAAGCCAACAAAACATCTGCTCCCCCCACAAAAAAAAAGAATTATTGAGGAATTATCTTGGTTAAATGAATGACATTAAATAAGAATATTTTAATGTCATTTGAGTTTTTGAAGTTAAAAGAAAAAAAAAGTGCACACACACACACACACACACACACACACACACACACACACACACACACACATACATATATATATATATAAATTAATACAAGTAAAAGGTTTGTCACTTTGCTGATTGATGTTACCTTCAGTAACCTGACTTCAGAGTTTTGTAGGCAGACCTGTCCGTCCACTCATCAGGTGGTATCAGCAATTGACTGCTTATATTTCTCGATTTTTCTTTTTTATTTGCACTTATTATTGATGCAAGTTTGTTTGGGTTTTTTTTCTCCTTCAATAGCATGAGTGTGTGTGTTCGTGTTCACACACACATTCTATGTGTAGAATGTCTGGAAAAGAAAATTGTAACACCAAATTTAATCAGACATCAAAAGATTAATACAAAGTTACCATTGAACTCTACGATCACAAGAGATGCTCAAAAAGGTGGCCTTTATCTTCCAGACATTTATTAGTATGATGAACTAATTCATGGGCAATGTTGGCCAAAGTATCCAGTGGGATTGTTGCACATGCATTTTCAATTTCTTGTCTAAGGGCTGCCAATGTAATTTGTTTTCTGCGGTACACATCCTTTAGGTCCCCCATATGTCTGCAGGTATTAAATCAGGAGAGTGTGACGGTAACTTGACTGCATCTCTTTGACATGCAAATTCTCATTCAGATCAGCTTGCACATCTTGCTGGTAATGTGGTGGTGTGCCGTTTTGTCAAAAGAAAAATTCATCATTTCCATAAAGTTCATGTATGGCAGGCAATATGGATGTGTGTAACATGTTTAGGTATGCTTGACCAGTAACAGTGAATTCAAAGAAAAATGGTCCTATTAAATCTCTAGATGACACTCCACACCAGATATCGACACCCAGTAAATTGACTGGTTTGTCCACATGCACATGAGGAATTTCTGTTGCCCAGTAAACACAATCATGTTGGTTCACTTTTAAATTGTGCTTCATCAGACGACATAATTTTTCTCACCCGCTCTTCATCCTCACTTACCATGTGTTGAAACCACTCACAAAACTGGATTCTTTGATCTAGATCGCTTTCATTAATTGCATATAATAAGCTTTGGATGTAAACATTACACTTAGCTCTTTTAAGAATACACTGTATGCTTGTACTGCTTACTCCTGTTTCATGTGCACATTGTTCAGTAAACTTCTGTGGCAAATGTGTGAACTGTTCAACCATCATAACAGAGAAAGCAGCACTTGTTACTGTACAAGATCTACTGGATTTTCCTTTATGCACATCACATACGGTACCATGTGTCTTGAACTTGTCACGAATCTGTGATATTGTCAAACATATTGGAGCTTGTGTTCCAAACTTAAGGCTCCATTGGTCTTTTGATTTCAACAACATTCTCAAATTTGAAATACTACTTTAAAATAATCTTATGTCCCTCAAATGACGAGGGTATGCCTGCTATCTTGTAGACATCAATTGTTGATGCTACAGCCATGAGGGTAACGCTATCTGTCGAGAAAATATTGTACTACAGTAAACAGTGTTATCGTAATTTGATAAAACTATGAAAGACAAGTTTTTCCTTTCCTGAAGTCTGTATACATTTTTTTGTCAAACTCTCTCTCTCTCTCTTTCTCTCTCTCTCTCTCTCTCTCTCTCTATATATATATATATATATATATATATATATATATATATATAAAATATTAGTGGTAAATATACACATACATATGCAATCATATATCTAAAATATCTAAATATATATACATGCATATATACACATACATATATATATATATATATATAAAAAATAATTCCAAGAGGATAAAATCCAGGTATAACTCAATGTCCAGGACAGAGTAAGGATATAATAAAAAGGCTTAAATATTAATATTCCATCATTTTTATTATAATCTCCAAGTATAGGATTAATGTAGCTGGAATAAAATTCCAATAACCAAAAACACTATTCTTAAAAGAATGCTCAATACAGAGTAGAGCAAATATTATTTATTCAAAAATTATAACATAAACATGTTATAACATCACAATGAAAACAACCATTTTATTTCAACACTCCTGGTGTCTTCTCAAACCATTACTTGAGAAAACAACAGAAGTGTTGAAACAAAATGGCTACTTTTGTTATAACAAGTTTGTTTTAATTTTTGAACATATATATATATATATATATATATATATATATATATATATATATATATATATATATATGTGTGTGTGTGTGTGTGTGTGTATGTGTGTGTGATAAATTATCAGAAAAAAATAAAAATAAAATGCCCAAAAAGTGATTCTCATTTCAATATTTTCTGTTAAATTTTGCTGAAAGACTTTGTCAAAAAATTCAACCAAGATAATTTTTCCTATTCTAATCTGTTTATATCTAAAAAGATAAACAAATCGGGGAAAAATTATTATATATTATACATTTTCTTTCTCTTTTTTTATTAACATGTTTGTGTTTTTGTCTAATTTTTTCTTACATTGTAACTTTTCCTGAAGCGTTTTCTTCTAGTAGAAACCAACCACAAACTTGACTGATCTTTACAAGCAACTTTTTTCCTTCTGTTATTTGTTAGGAAACACAGTGGAAAAACTGAAATAAAATGAACACAATTTTTAAACAAAATTTGATTCTCTTAGATTTCCTAAGGAATGGTCTTATATAAGCGACATTAATACTTAGATTTGGCTTATGACCCAATCACATTGAAACACTGAAGTTAAGCAACATCAAGTTTGGTCAATATCTAGATGGGTGATGAGTTGGAAACATCAGATGCTGTAAGATTGGTTATGTGATGTGCGGGTACTGTAATGGTTAATTGCTTGGAATCAGAAATTGGAGAGCCAAGTTCAAATTCTGGTTGGGTTTATTGCATTCACTTAGACAAATGCCCATGGATGATAGTGAATCAAGAGACATGATCATCCAAGCATGTCACATCAGCTCCTACCAACACACAGCATGGTAGGATATTGGCCGATTCCTCCCCATGAATCTGGGCAAGGCTTATGTCCAACAAAGGACCTTCACATGCTGACAAGAAGCAGCTACTGCTTATTCATACTAAACTGCAGGCTTATGGCCACATCACATTGAAACACCGGGTCCTGCACAATCACCTGTTAAGCAATGTCAACCTTAGTCAGCACCTAGATGGGTAACTGCTTGGGAATACTGGGTGCTGTAAGCTTGGATGTGCGGGTGGTGTAATGAATAATGGCTCGGAATTATAATTCAGAGAGCTGATTTCTAATTCCAATTAGGTGTGTTATATTCACTTAAACGCACATACCCTTGGGAAAGGTATGAAACCTCCTCTTCCCCTCCCAGCTATAGGTTAATTAGTAAGTCTTATATCACTAAACCATTATTATTTCCAAAACACATAAAAAATCCTTACGGTTTAAAAATATTTCTGGCTTTAAATAACCTGTAAAGTGTTGATAAACCATAGAAAATGAATCAACCAATGAATATTAAACAGCAGAGGAGTAATAATATGAAGATAGTAATATGCTAAAATTAGAGAGCCCAGTCTGGCCTGCTATTTAACCAATAGTTGTGGAGAGAAGAGATAGATTCATACCTTTTCCAAAGCTATTTGTGTGAAAGTAACAATCTCAACCGGAATTTAAACTCAGCTCAGTGATCTCTCATTCCAAGCTATTGCATCACCAGGTGATCACTCAACAAAAGACAACCTTACATACTTTTTACTCTCACTCTCCTATTTGTTTTTCCTTATTCTGCATTTTTGTTCTTGAATGTTCCAAACTGTTACATTCAGTTTTGTTCTTATTGATCTTATCTGACTTTACATCCTGAGGTTTGTTTTGCACTATCTGTTTCTGTTTTTCCAGTGTTTATAAGAAAAAGTCTGTTGGACTCCAATTACCAAACAAACTTTGATTATTACTGTGTAAATTCTGTATATTGAACCATGATAATCTCTTTATTTTCATTTTATGTTTCTTGAAGTACATTTTTTTTACTTTTAATTCTATATTGAATCTATTGCTAGGTCAACTGCCAAGAAAGTTTGTTCACTGTGTTGTGATAGACCATTTTTCTCTTCAGAATCTATCATACATACCTACAAGTCTACCATTCATCCATGCTTAGAATATTACTGTCACACATGGTTCAGTGCTCCTACTATTTACCTTGAGCTCCTTGATAAAATCCAAAGAATCAGCAATATTATTGGTCCAGATCTGGCAGCTCAGCTTCAGTCACTCCCCCACCACCATAAGGTTGCCTCCTCATGCCTTTTCTATAAATACTTTCATGGTAATTGTTCAGACAAGCTCTTTGCTAGGGTATCTAGACTTTTTGAATGTAACCTCTTATATGGCAGTGAATCTCCTCAAAGGTGAAGAGACTTGAAGCAAAAGAAATGTGGTTCTGCTGAAAGATGCATAGAATACCATGGACCAAACATGTGGGCAATGGCGAAGGTTTAGAGAAAATGGAAACAAAATGGAAATTTATACTTATCAGGAAGAAGCAGTTGAAATTTCTGGGGTATGTACTGAGAAAGGAGGGCTTGGAGAATCAGATATTCACAAGACAGATTGAGGGAAAAGCAGTACATAACATACTTGATAAGCTTGAGTAAATGGATAGTAGAACAGGGTTTGGGAGAAATAACAAAAAGACTTGTTAAGAGCTGCAAGGGAGAAGATGTAAAGGGCCATGATTGCCTATGTCCTGAAGGGACATGGCATATAAAAGAAGACTAGACTGGCATCAAGATCTCATCAATTTACAGTTGAGCTGGCTATGCATAAACTGTCATCTAACAAATTTTAACTATATATATTTGTCGGATCTAGATTTTATTTAAAATAATTAGGAATAATTGACTTGGAAAAATATTGTTAAATAAAAATTGAAATAATAACTGAAGTAATTGGATTTTTATTTATTTTTTGAACTGACTTGCCCATTTCTCACACAGTAGTAAACTGATTTATTTGTCTGGTTTGTGTGATTATTTACTGTTCACGTAGAGAAAAGAAATTCACGTAGAGAAATAAATTTCCATCTTTAAAATGAAACTCCTAATGTATGCACATAAAGATTTCAAATTAGCTATCTATCTTTTACAAGAAGGAAATGCCCAATTTCTTAAAATCTTACTGTTTATCTTTGAAAAGAAGGAAAAGATAGTAACTTCTCAAGTCGATCACTTGTATTAGTGTTCATCTGTGCTGATTGCAGGTTTTATAATTTGACTAGTCATGAGAAAGCACTTTGGATTTAAAAAAAAAAAAATGTTTGCATTTATGAATTTGATTCCATTAATTTTTAAATTTTGATCCTCTAAGACAGTGGTTCCCAAACTTTTTTCTCTGGGCCTCATTTTTGGAATGAAGACTTGCTTGTGCCTTACCAAATTTTGTGTGATAAAAAGTACATTTAAAAATAAAAAAAACAGAGGTTTAAAGGGAGATAACTGCAGATTCAAAATCAGAACATTATCATTGATAACTCTCTTCTTCAATTTGTAGACCCTAGTTATTATATTCTTAATATTTGATATAATGCAAAAATATCACAATGATAAAATTTGTCAATAATTATTTATAACTATTTATACTGGAACTCATGCATGCAATAACAAGTAATCCATAATGATATTTTAAATTTTGAAATCATATTTATTTTTGACATGAATTTTTTGAAATCGTTTATAAATCTTTGATTGTCTTTCAATTATTCTGCCTCACCTGCTAACCTCTTACCCCACACCTTTGATGTGTTACACACCATTTGGGAACCACTGCTCTAAGACAACAATATATTTACATTTAGACTATTGTTTGCATCTATGTGATTATCATAATGTTTCAACTATTGTACCCTTCAGCCTTCTTCAGGTGCTTGTCAATCTGGGTAACCTTCAAGGTAAACATTGTGATAATAGCAATAAAAGTAAGGACAGTAGTCCAAATGTAATGTAAATGATTGCAACTCTTCATCCCAGAAATTCAGACAGCACATGGACATATCTATTCAAAAGGAAATGCTTCTTTTTAAATGATTTAATTTTTTAACATTTTTTTTTTTTTAAAGATTTGGACTTGTTATTGTTTATAAACAGTTAAATTAATTACAAACTTCTTTCTAGTAACCAAATGTATGTTTTAATTTTTGCTTAGATTCATATTGGATATTTTGTATTAATTTTATTATCTGTCTATATTTCTGAGATGCGGTATTATGTACACTATTTACATTATTTGGACTATTGTCCTCATCTTTGTCACCATGTTTATCACAACGTTTTGGCTGTTGTATGCTCCGGCATTCTTCAGGTGGTTGGAACTAACGCCTTTATCCACTGTGCCATGTGTCCTCAAGGACACATGGCACAGTGGATAAAGGCGTTAGTTAGATCCAGTGACAGGACCCAAATAGTGTGAGTTCAATACCAGGTTAAGGCAGTGGAGAACTTTGAGAGGGGAATTAACAGGAGATAACTGACATCCATTAGACATGGCACGTGGAACTAGAACAGTCTACCCCAGTGAGTGAAATAAAGGATTCAGTTCGACATTTCAACCACCTGAAGAAGGCCAAAGTGTACAACAGCCGAAACATTGTGATAAACATGGCAACAAAGATGAGGACAATAGTCTGAATAATGTAAATAGTGTACATTAATTTTATTACTTCTAAATATTTTACATTTGGAGTAAGAGAGTGACTTTAGTCTGGATTTTAGAGTCATTTTGACTTTAGTCTGGATTTTAGAGTCATTTTGACTTTAGTCTGGATTTTAGAGTCATTTTGATCCTTTCCTTAATGGTATAGTATGTGCTTAGCCATGGCTATATACAGTTTTGAATTCAGAGTTGTCCTTCTCCTAGACTGGTTGCTACCCAAGGCTATAGGGCTCAGTCTGCTGCTATCTTCCTATAGCTGGGGTGGGGGAGAGAAGAGGTGGATTCATACCTTTCTCAGGAGTTAATACCCTTGAGAAATGTATGAGGATGTAATGGACTCAACTGGAATATGAACTTGGCTTTCTGATTCCTCAATATGAGCTGATATCCATTACTCCAAAATACCTTCTCATTACATTTAGAAAAAGGTAGTAAAGTGAATATAAAATCTATTTTAATAATATGTATGTGTTATAAAATTCATTTATGTTCATATCACACACATATACAAAAATATAAAATCTTGAACTTGTTATGCACATTATTTAGTTTATCATTTTTTTTATGCCTTCTCTTCTTATTGCTCTTAACAGTTAGGTAGGGATGTTCTCATCTTGTTCCTTCTTTGTAATCAAATGTTTGAAGAAGATCAAATGAAATTGTGAAGAAGAGTTTATCAGAAAGGCATGGCTGACAAATGAACTGTGATTACGTATGCCCACCCTCTTTCACCCTTGTAGTGAATGAAAGAAAAGATCTGCTTTTTTCCTTGCCTTGGAATCTTTTTCTTTTCTTCATTCTTTAGTTTTTTTTCTCTTCGTTTTCTTTTGGGAAGGGCTCAAAGACCAGTATACATCTCTGCAGCTAGAATCTTCATTTGGCATTCTATTTTTTTTTGGGGGGGGGGGTTGCTTTTCTTATTTTTCTTTTTTTTTTTTAAACTTGTGACTTTCTGAATATTTCTGTAAATAAATAGAAGAAAAAGTAATAAGTTGGGTGGCAATTGAGGAAATTGTAGTCATGAAGATAATTTCTTAAAATAATTATAAGATCAGCATATTTGATATCCTTTTATATATGCTTATCTACATCCAGTTTTTGAGAGATCTGTCCAGATGTCCCATGAGAGCTATCTAAAAGTATAATAAAAATTGAAAATTGTCCTAGTTTGAGGGTTCACAATTTATGGTAAGACTACATTTATAAAATAATGTCTTCAGAGGCTTTTCTTTTTAAGTTGTTTATTTCTTCTCATTTCCTACTTTGCATTTCTCCACCTCCCAGTCTTTTTTTTTTTTTTCCATATTCTTTTCTTTTTTTTTGTTACCCTTACTTCCCATACGTGGGTGTATCTTTATTGTTTCTCTTTTTCACTCTCTTTCTCTTATTCTTACTTTCTCACACTCTCTTTTTCTTTCACACTCTCTTTCTCTTTCACACTCTTTCTTTTACTTTCTTTCTCACCCTCTCTTTCTTTTACTTTCTTTCTCACCCTCTCTTTCTTTTACTTTCTTTCTCACCCTCTCTTTCTTTTACTTTCTTTCTCACCCTCTCTTTCTTTTACTTTCTTTCTCGCCCTCTCTTTCTTTTTTCTTTCTCGCCCTCTCTTTCTTTTTTCTTTCTCGCCCTCTCTTCTTTCTTTTTTCTCGCCCTCTCTTCTTTCTTTTTTCTCACCCTTTCTTCTTTCTTTCTTCTTTCTCACCCTTTCTTCTTTCTCACCCTTTCTTCTTTCTTTCTTCTTTCTCACCCTTTCTTCTTTCTTTCTTCTTTCTCACCCTTTCTTCTTTCTTTCTTCTTTCTCACCCTTTCTTTCTTCTTTCTCACCCTTTCTTTCTTCTTTCTCACCCTTTCTTTCTTCTTTCTCTCTCTATTTCTTTCTTCTTTCTCTCTCTATTTCTTTCTTTCTTCTTTCTCTCTCTATTTCTTTCTTTCTTCTTTCTCTCTCTATTTCTTTCTTTCTTCTTTCTCTCTCTCTCCATATGCTATTTCTCACACACACTACCACACCTATTTATGTTTATTGCTTTACATTTAAACTTATAGCCTCTAATTTTGTTTCTAAAGCTTTGTTCTTTTCCACAAATATGTAGATTGTCTTTCTGGGACTCAAGAATCCTCTAGGACCTTTTCATTTGTAAAAAATCTGTGTCTTCAACAGCTCAGATACCACTGTCTTATTTTCAGCCAATAGCAATGACTGCTTGCACTAGGATCATCCCCCAAGGATTAGATTTCTTCAGAAAGTTTCCCTGGGAAGAGCAGGAACCTCTGGGATAATAATTTGATACTTGGATGAGTGTATATGGAAACTGGGTTACTCATACACAGCATGTCAGCTGAAAATGATCACTTATCATAAGTGCTTGCAGGTATAGCTTCATATTGCAGCAAAGGACTGAAAGTTTTAAAGGCCTGATGTTCACCTTAATAACCAGATTATTTCACACTCTCTTGAAATAAGAAAAATAAGTCAATTATTCAAAATTAAGGAATTGAGTTTTGAGATTTAGCTTGCTTTTTATGCACAGTCACTCACGCACACACACACACACACACAAACACACACACACACACACACACACACACCTCCACCCAATACTCCAGCAAAGGAGACATTCTTTCTTCTTTTTTTCTATGTGCTGTGTCCCTTCAGGACGTTCACAATCATGTCTCTCCACAACTTTTTGTTCTTTGTGGCCCTTACTATAGTTTGACATTTTGCTATATCTCCTAATAGCTAACCATTTAAACAAACTCATTAGGTAGGTAATGCACTGCTTTCTTCTGTGACTCTTGCCTTACATATATCCTCTGAGTGTCACATTTTCCAAACCCTCTTTCCTCATGTGCCCTAGAATTATGTCATTCTGATACTACATATAATTCTCTTTTGTTTCTATTTTCTTTAAAACTTTGTCGTTGCTCATGGATTCAGTCTATGGTATTCTCATCATCCTTCTGTAGAACCACATTTCTGTTTATCTTTTTGCTATATCTTCTAATCCCTAACCATTTACACAAGCTCATTAAGTAGGTAATGCACAGCTTTTCTTCTGTTGCTTTTGCCTACAATATGTCTTGAATTGTCCAAGATCTCTTTCCTCATTATGTGCCTTAGAAATTTCAACTGTCTTTTTCTGATGCTATGTATAAGTGTCCTTTTTATTTCTTTTTTTTTTTTAAAGACTTTATTGTTGCCCAGGAGTTCAGTTCATGGTATTTGCGGCATCCTTCTGTAGAAACGCATTTCTGCTGCCTCAAGTCTCTTCATCTGTGATGAGATGGTTCAGCATTCACTGACATTGCAGTGCCAGTATTACATAACAGTTCAGTAATCTCTTTGTTTCCAGTTAAATTTTTCTGTTTTTCTTAATACTTAGCTTAGCTTTTTGAAGTCATCTTTTACTATCCCAATGCACCTTTGGATTTCAGTGTTGCATTTTTCATCTGCTGTTAAAACACTTCCTGGATATTTAAATTTTTGCATTTCTTTTAATTTTAATATTTCCAATTTCTTTTGCTGACATTTTATCTGGTACAATTCTTTGTTTGTGATACTGTAACGCCAGTTCATGGATGTTCCTTGCTTCACTCACTTGAAGCCATTTTTAACCATCATTTTGAAAAAGCTGTTTTATACAGCCAGCAGTTTAGATATTGCAGAATGAGTTTGGTGCCATGCATGGCATTCATAAAAATCTCAATCTGACAAATATTGTAGTGATATATAAATGAATATCTAATTAGTGTACCTAAAGCATAAGTGCCCAAACAGTAAAGAGAGGGACAGAATATGATACATGAGATTAACACCTACAACTGAACTGATAAAATCTATCTACAGAGTTATACAAAAGGAATGAACTGATTTCATGACACATTGCTTCAGTTCTCAAGCATCGTCATGGAATGAGTCAGTGACCAATTGAAAGAGGAGTTTTGAAATTTGAATGGCTACAACAGGGGCACATTAGTCATGTTGTATCTCCGGCAATGTTCAGTTGTTTGTTTACTCCTGGAATGGCAAGTCCTCAGCAAAAGGCATTCTATGTTCTCAAGTTTGGAAAAAAAAATATGTTTGTCAGGGTGCAGCGTACTTTTCGAAGGCAATTTGACATTAATCCGCCCTCTCTTAAGAACACTGTCGGTTGGTATAAACTGTTTCAAGATAGTCGGTGTCTGTTAAAAAAAAAATGTCCAGGACAGCTACAAGTTTCGGAGGAACAAGTGTCGAGAATCCGTGCTGTGTTTGAGGGGACTTCACGAAAGTCATCTAGCTGTGATCTTGTGATCTCTCAAACCACTATCTGGTGTATGCTAAGAAGATATCTATGTTTGAAACCTTACAGACTACGCCTCGTTCAGGCACTTACCAAGACCTTGCTCTTTGAGTTTGGCCTGTGAGTTCCCAGATTTTTTTTTTTTTTCTTCTTGTGGGGATACATAAAAGATTGCATTTATGTTCCACTGTTACCCACTAATCTTGATGACCCCTTAAGCATTGAATAACAACAACAGCAATCAACTCGGTGGATTGTGATATGCTGATACACGTCTGGGAGGAATTCTCTTATCGCATTGATATTGCCCGTGCTGCAGGTTTAGCATTTAATTTAATAAGGAATTAATTTTTTTTAAATTTCACCATGTACATCATTAAATTTGCCTGGTTCGATTTTATTTGATAAAAAGAAATTGGCTTGATCCTTTTAGCACCTGTTAGGGTCCCATCTATGGGAAAATAGTGAACCCCCCAATCAACAATCAGCAGCTCATTTTTATAATAAAATGACCAAGAATACATGTTAGGAAACACAAATTTACATACAAAATATTTAGATTTTGGCATTAAATAACCCCTATAGGTTGATATGCCACTAAACAACATCAACCAACCAACAACATATTAAAGTGCCCCTTTTACTAAGCATAGCATGGATGTGACACAAGGCCAAAAGTATGGGACACCCTGTGAGGATTGAACTCACTAATTAGTCATAATTGATCTAGTGAGACAAGCTTGCTAACCATTACACCACACTGAAATGCCCCTTTTAGTAAGCATAGCATAGATGTGGCACAAGGCCGAAAGCATGGGGCACCCAGTGAGAACCAAATTCACTAATCAGTTGTAATTGATCTAGTGAAACAAACTTGTTAACCATTACACCATGTCAAAGTGCTGAACTCTGGTAGTTATGCAATGATAACTATTTACTTATTGTGCATTATATACCCCATCACCCCTTTCCTGTTATGCAAAATGTATTTTTATTTTACACACACACAAACACACACACACACACACACACACAGTGTCGATATGGTTCATGAGTTTTTTATCTTGTTTCACCCTACTTCCCTCTCCTTTGATTATCTTCATTGCCTGCTTAAACTATATTGAGAAAATTGTTTGAAAATAATTATTAAAAAAACATTTATTCGAATTTTAAATTGTTTAAATGAAAATTAATCAAGAAGACAATTATACTAAATGATAATTATTTGAAATACCTGTTTGAAATACATATGTGGTCTTGCTTTGAGAGAGTCAATACTGATTTATCTAGAATTAATAACACCCTTGAAGGATGGTATAGGACTTTTTTGCAGCAAGTGTCATCCCATCATACCACAATATGGAAATTCTTAGATGCTCTTAAAAAAGAACGGGACTTGCAAGAAATTCATATTGCAAAAGTAAGAGCAGTTTGCCAGAATATCAAGAGCACCAAGAATTACTGCAACGTAAATGGAAAAACTTTAAAAAATAGTGGCATCTTTAACGAGTACTCTTCAGTAGTTGACTATTTGCATGCAGTGTCTTATAAATTAAGGTTATGAGGATTTTTTCTTACTAAATTGTTTTATTAACAATATTTGTATTTTGAATAATTATCATTTTAATTTTTACATCTTTATTGCAATAAGGAATTTTGCATTTCAATTAATTATCATTTAGTATAATTGTCCTTTTGATTAATTTTCATTCAAACAATTTACAATTCAAATAAATGTTTTTCAAATAATTGTTTTCAAACAGTTCCCATAATTGCTTAAACTCTCAACCTAAATGAACTGTGAAGAGGATATTTTTGAAGTTGACCTTTTTATAAAATGGTTTACATGTCTGATTTGAATGATCTCTAATCATGGTTTGCTTGTCAGTACTTGACTCTTGAGGCTGGGGCTTCATGCTAAATTCACTGTAGCAAAGATCAACTGTGTTTGAAATTTTTTGTTCTGTTTTTTCGCTTGACATATTTTCATTCCGTTCCCTAATTTACTTGGCTTGGCCCACAATCAATGACTTGTGAATAGATAGGATGGTTTGATATAAATCTGTTTACTTTTTTCCTTCGCACAAAGTGTTCCTTTTATTTAAATTGTTTCCCTCAGTCAGAGCCCTCTTCTGAGATATCACCAGCAGACAACTAATCAGAATCTATGATAAACCATGACCAACCGATGAAATCAAAATTACTTGTACTGTTTACATGAATAACTTCATCTTTGTTGTTGTTCTTGTTGTTATTATCACAGTCTTTTAGCCATTGTGCCCTCTGACCTTCTTTATAAGACATTAGTCTAGTGCATTGGTGTGCCGATGAAGGAGAAAAACAGTCTTAACCCAGAGAAAGAATTTGTTTTCTCTCTGCTATCTCTTGGAAAAGAAAATCAGAATAAAGATTGGATTGCCTCGAAATATGGTAATTGTTTGCACTTCTCTACCAATCTTGACTAATCACAATCTTTTTTATCCTAATAAGAGAACTCTACTTTGGATCACAAGATTTCTTGGGTCTTCATGGGTGAAGAATGTAGTTGTGCATGGTGAGTTGTAATCTGCATTTTTGATCTTTTTGATTTACAGCACCGGCATTTTATGACATTGGAATTGCGAATTATGGCTCCGAGAATTACGACCTTGGACTTATGAGTTTTAGGATCTGAACCTCTCTATTGCTATTTACTTCAATCGGTTCATGAATTTGATGATATAATGATTGAGTTTAATCCATGGGCTAGATAGTACAGACTTAGACTCAATGGAAACATGGCAAGCAGTAACTGATTAGTACTAAATAAGAACAAGACAAGATATCTCCAGGACAGTAGAATAAGAACAACTTGCTTCTGTTGATTAAATAAAAGGTTCAGTTTGAAATAGTTTGAAATTCACTGAAAGTTACCTGGATTGACAGACACCTGACGAAGACAACTGAGTGAAATGGCTGAAACATTGTGATAGCAACAGCAAAGACGTGGGCATTCATCTGAATATGTAATGACTCATCATCCCAGAAATTCAGACAGATAT
>OZ038494.1:46492618-46577618 GCA_964036315.1 Acanthosepion esculentum
GTCACTTTTTATGAAATTGTCCTTCTATAGGACATTGAATGCTGGACAATTTCCTCACAGATGAAATAGAGAGTATGTTTCCACAGAAGGATGCTGAGAATACCATGGGCATAACATGTGAGCCACAAGGAAATTTTAAGAAAAAAAACCAAAAAAACAAACACCTATACTTGAAAGAGTTGAAATTTCTGGGACACATAATGAGGAAAAAGAGCTTGGAGAGTGTGACACTCACAGGACATATTGAAAGCAAGAGGGACAGAAGGAAATAGAGTAAATTACCTAACAAGCTTGTGTAAATTGATGGCGAAACAGGCACTGGGATGGATAAACATTTCTTAGCACTACGATGATTAAGAAGCTGTGGAGAGCCATAACTGCTCCCCCCCCCCCAAGGGACACAGTACCTAAAAGAGCAAAACAAATTTGGAAATGATTTTTCATTTGTGAGTCAAAAAAGTAGGTACATAGGGCACAATGCAATTTTGCTGATTGAATTTTATTAGTATTGCTGATCTGACACTAACTAAACTAGGTACCTCCACTAATTTTCTGAAAAAACAGCACCAAACTTAATGAAAAGGTTTACCATCAAAATGTTTATTATAAAGAGGAAAGACCAAAGTATTTTCTTATTTAATTAAATTTTCTAATCCTTTCTAGCATGTTTGAAATTTTGGTTAAAAATCTCGGGTTTTTTTTCTTTGCATCAGCATTTGGCATAATATTTACAATTAGTGTTTTAGCAACTTTTTCTGTTGTAAACACACATTAATTTGGAAATTCTTGCAAAAAACAAATAATTGTTGGATTTTAATGACACTTTCAGGACTTATTCACAAATGAATGAAATTATTTTTTAAATAAGTTTTTAAAAAATCTAAAAGAATTTTTTTTATAATATAGGTTAACACATAATTTCATAAAAATTCAAGAAATTAAATTTTAATGGCAAAATTTGTTTTATTAGTTAAAAGCAGGACTCCTTGAAGGATGTAAATCATCAATTTTTTTCACCAAAAAATCTGCTCCAAATTGTAAAATAAGATATGCAATAAAACTATGACATTATTTAATTGGACAATCATACACAACATTATCAGGAAATAAGAATGATGACTATAGTAAATTTAGAGTCAACATTCTTAAAATTAGATTATGGGGAATATTAAGATTATTGAGAACTTAAAAATTATATAGAATGGTGCTCACCTTTCATTTTCTTAAATTATGTTTTAACAGATAAAGTCTCTGTAGAACAACAATAAAAGTGTCAACACCTTTATCAGCACTTGTCAATCATGTAAATATGGCTATTATCGGTTAAAAACATAACTACTATTTATTTTCAAAATGCATTTCTATGTTATTTTAAACTTAAATAATATTTTCTTAAATCAGATTAATTATATTTTAAATCAGCTAATATTTCTCAAATAAAGTTTCAGAAAAGTATATTTTATTTTTGGAAGATTTTTTAATAAAGAGTTACATTACTATGAAAGACAACTAAAAAAGGGCACTAATCAGCTATTATAAAAAAGAAAAAAATACCTCCTTCTAGTCAATTTAAATTAGATTTTGAAATACAGCAAAGTATTTTGCTTATTGTAAATAGTAAATTTAATCTATTAGCTTCAAATTAAACTGAAGTAAAAGATCCAAGAAAGATTTTTCATTTTCTAAAATTCATTTTAAACCTTAGGTATCATGTTTTTCTGGAGGTCCCTAAACTAAACATTTAAAAGAAATTATTATTCAGTTATATTTATTCATACATTACCTTACTGTATGATGAGTCTGGATAATGAAAAAAATTGAAATATAAAAAATATATAATTCAAATATAGAATAATTATTTATACAAAAAAGTTCACACACACAGATTTTCAATTGAGCACTGTTGAATGACAAGCTAATTCTAAAAACAATGGTCACCTGCATAAATACGAAGCTCTTCAGTAAAATGAATGGAGCACTATGGTTGCTTGGCGTTTGTTTACGTTTGTAAAAACAATACGCTAGATTTGGCTGACTTGTTCTGTTGAGTGAAGATGGCTCAGTGGTAGAAGCTCTGACACCAAATCGGTTGGGTTTCAATCCAGGCTTGAGGCATTCGGTTGTCTAGTCACACTGAGGAGCTGTGATACAGCAAAACAGTACTGTCTGCAAATGACACACACACACACACACACACATATATATATATATATATATATATATATATATATATAGTTAAATTTCCAAGAATAATTCTGAAGATAAGACAAATTGGTTTAAAAATGACAATTGGAAAAAAATTCTTAGTTCTTGCCGGTGCGTCCACCGTGTTTTCCAAGTATATATTCCTATTAGCATGGAATATAACACTATCTTTTATGATACTACATATAAGTGGACTTTTGTTTCTACTTTCTCTAAAACTTTGTCATTGCACATGTGTTCAGTCCATGGTATTCTCAGCATCCTTCTGTAGAACCACATTTCTGTCACCTCAAGTTTCTTCATCTGTGGGGAGGTTGTCCAGCATTCACTGCTGTATAGCACTACTGATATGACATAACAGTTCAGTAATCTTTTCTTTGTTTCCAATGAAATTTTCTCATTTCTTAATACTTTGCTTAGCTTTTGTAAGGCAGCTTTTGCTAACTTAATGTACCTTTAGATTTTGGTGTTGCATTTTCCATCCTCTGTTGAAACACTTCCTAGATATTTAAATTTTTGGACTTGTTTGATTTTGGTATTTCTAATTTGTAAATTGTATGTTGGGCTGTTTCTTTTGCTGGCAGCCATACAATCAATCTTCAATATTCAGCTGAACTATACTAATCAAATGTTCTCTCTATATTAATAATTCTTGCATCAAATTCAGCATAGTTTCTTAAACAGCAATTGTGAATCATACCATTTCACCTCCTGAGGTATGCTAAATAGTCACTCGCTTTAGCAAGTTTCAGTGTCTTAAACTGTAGAGTGAGTGGCCATGGTTAAAAGTAAATAAATGGCAAAACTGACCAATAAATGAAATTGACAAAGTTTGTAATAAGCAATAGCAAGAAAAAGAAGAGCAAAGATCAATGCCAAAAAATAATATAAAACAAGCAAACGATATATGCAAGGCAAATTAACAAAAATATGGCAAAAAGTTCACAAACTAAGAATTGGGATTGACATACAAAAGCAAATTCAGATTTTGATTAAAAGACAAGACAGACTGGGACTGAATCATATAACACCAAGAACCAATCTATTTTATTGGCTAGAAAGAAATCACAGCATGCATTTGTGTGCTTCTGCCTATAAATTGGGGAAGGGAAAGTATTTTGCAGTCATTCCCAGTATGGATGCAGTGGCCGCTCTTATGTTTGTGGGGTGGACAGGTCCTACTAACATATTTTAGTTTGAATGTTTTGTTATATTTTAGTTTCATTTTTGGGTTCTTACTGGTCACAACATTTCATATCATTAAATTTTTATATATTTTTATTAAAAAATTGGAAAAATAAAAAGGTCATTTGTACATTATGGAATTTTTGTCATGGATATTTTTGTAGGCTCCCTGTGAATATGTGGTATTGTGGTAGTTTGAATGGTGATGAGTTCTTGTGGTGAATGAGCAAGTTGTAATGTATGAATGGGTCATGGTTCTGATTAGCTAGGTTTGGGAGAGTTAATGTTGACCAGCCTCTTCCTAATTCTCCTTTAGCAATAAATCAACATTCTCTGTATGTCTTGGAATCAGTATATACTGGATGAGTATTATACCAAATTGAAGAAGTGGTTTTCCTTCTAAATTACTGTTGAAAACTTGTTATTCATTTTTTTTTTTTTTTTTTTCAAGTACAAAGGGGTGTTGAAAAGTTCTAAACAAAATCAAGTAGGAATTTTAAATTTTGATGCTTGGTTGTATTTTAGTGAGTGGATCAGTCTGAGCACATTACAGCACCACCTCAGTGACTGATATATATATATATTTTTTTTTTTTTAGAATGAGTGTTCTTTCTTTCTTTCTTTTTTTCTTTTATTAATGTGCAGTATCAAAGTTTGCCAGCCCAAGTCTGGGGTGAAATAAGGATTCAAAAAAGAAAAATCTCAGATATCAAACTTCAACCATGTTATCTGACCTTTGACCTACACTTATAACATGCACATTTCCTTTTACATTATCAATAAAAACAGCCTTACTAGCTGTGGTGATAAAACTTTCTTATCCTTTCTCCTACTCTAACCACTGAACTAATCAATAGAATGAAGTAAAAAGCTAAAAGGACAAAAATTTTGAACCTCTTCTCTGGAATCATGAGACCAGCTGCTGGTAAGGCAGGCCTCCCAATATTTTTAACATCAGGCATAACTGCTGCTCTTTTTCATGGAAACTTGGTTACAATTTGCCCAGACATTTTTAGTCAGGTGAATGGAGTAAATTATCATCTTCATGATTCTCAAAAGGAAATCTGTATTATTTCTCTTCCCTTTCATTTCAGTCCTATTTCATTAAGTAGTGTGGTACTTGAATAAGTAACTTAGAATGAATTCGATAATCAAAATTTCACAGAAGCTGTTACTAAAAGATGTTATAAATTAGCTAGCTTGTATAGATCTTACTTATTTGAATGTTTATATTTTTCTGTGGATTTTTATTTCTTTATTTCATTAATTTTATTTTTTAATCATTTAATTTTATTTTCGTGTATATATAAAGAAGCACATCCATTTATTTGTTTAATATCTAAGCAACAAGTTTTCTTTCAAGCATGTTTCAGGATGCTAAATCAAGATTTCTTTATGACAGCAATTTTTTTCATATTTTGGACTGCTGTCTAGAGGAATATAAAATTGTAAATGAATTCATGTTAGGTTTGAGCACTTTAACAGTTTTTCACTGTTATTATTAAGTGTAAGTAAAGGTTTGCTTACATTAGAGAAGTCCTAGCCTGTTATTTTCATTATATTTAATAAGAGACATTGTGTCTTATGTACATTAAAGATTAGTCTTTTTAGTTATTTTTGTCTCTGCTTGCTTTAACATGTTATTTTGTTGTGAAAAAGAAAGTTTTGCTCAGATTGATTATCAATCAAGACTTGAGCCATAAACTTTGTGGTCTTGAAGTATTCTACTAAATCCTCAGCTATTATCGAGAGCATGTGTGTAAGGGAAATCAGTTGATAGAACATGGCTTTAAAACAGTTTAAATATGGATCAGAGCCAATGTGGAAAGCTGTTGAATCTGTAATCTAACCCTGAATGTTAAAAAGTTATCAGTTAGTGAAAAAGTTATCATCAAAGTAAATAAGTCTTAAAATTGTTCCACAGGGCCAGAAGTGATAAAAAAAAAAATTATAAATAAAAACATGGAAGTAGAAAAAGTAATTGGAAATGGTACTTAAATACCAGGAACATGTTACTAGAATTTTTCTATCTTCACTTTAATGCTTCTTAGATTTTATTCTATCTTTTTTTGTTACTCTTTTGTTATAAAAGAGATATACATATTCTAGGGGACCACCAGAAGAATCTTGATTTAACTGATTATTACATTCACTATAAGGACCTTTGTCTGTTCTCTGATAGTAACTCTACCAGTCCTAACCATCACAATTAGGATCTGCCATGTTATGCACATTGTAGCAAACCAGCTTCATTCCCTCTGCATTTCATTAAAGAATTAAGTTCCACTCAAGCAGCTTCTTCCTGTGAACCATTACTCTGTGGAAAGGATACACTCAAGAAGATGTTTTGCCAATCGCTACAATCTTAACCTGTTTAAGATTAACCGTTATCTTTCCCACATATCCATATAAATTATGCCTCTTACTCTGTAACCCTTTACCTCAAGTGGCTCCCGAGCCTTGTACTGGCATAAACCTCACTTGAATTCTTATTTTGGAATTTTATTTTGAATATGTATTGAAAAAATGAGTCATGATTTAAAAATATAAAAAGGGAGCAACCTTTTCTTTTTTTTTTTAATTAGTATGGTATTTAAAATTTTGGAATGTGTGCTCTTGTCTTAGAGGTCATTTTGGTGTACAAACAGGAGTGGTTAGAAAGTGCTAGAGTTAAAGACTGATTTTTTTTTTTAAATCATACTTTTTAGATTAGTTTGTGAACACACAGGAAACGGAGGACTAAAGATGTTTATTCACACATATCAGTTGTAAGTGATTTTCTCATACTAACATGAATGTTTTAAAAAATTGTTTTCCACTCTTTGGTGAATATTCACTGGATTGATAAGTCAGCAATATTATTTCATTTGCCATCAATAGTAGTGAGAAAAACCTGTCGAAGCAAAATTGAAAACAAATGGAGATAAATTGTTTTGAACTTTATGAGCAAATTTATTTTAGAATTTTTATAATTCATTTAAAAAAACGTGGTAGGGTGTCAATAGAAAATAATCCTAGCAAACCATTTTCAAACTTTTAAACTGGGTAGGCGATGTTTTGTTTCCAAACTTTTGTGTAAAAAGTATTGTCTTGTGAGAAATCTTTCTAAGTCTTTAGATTGTTTTTAAATGCCATGTCTCATCAGGCTAAAAGCAATCCTGGCCCTCATCAGATTCTTTTTCCTTATCTGAGATTTACCATTACTTGGGAAAGACAGTGGGCTGGTTTTTCATTGCCTTCTACACAGTTTTGAATTCAGAACTGTCCTCCTCTTAGCATGGCTGCCACTCACTGCTGAAGAGCTTAGTTTACTTTGCTATTTAACTCATGGCTGGAGGCAGAAAAAAAAGGATTCTTGCTTTTCCCAAAGGTATTAGTGCAAAAGTTAGCATAACAGACTTGGTCAGAATTTGAACTTGCCTCACCAATTCCACTTTCCATGATAACCCTTTTCCATTGGTCATTTACTAATGTCTGCAATTATTATGGTTGTTACAGCAGTATTTTTAGGAATTTGGTACTTTCAGAGGGCATACAACCATATCATGTTGAATTTGATCACCAAATTTAAGCAACATTGAACCTGTTCAGTACTCAGTTGGGTGACTGCTGAGGAATACCATGTTCTGTTAATTATGCAACAGGCCTAGCAAGCTACTTATACTGACAGAAAACCTTGATATGTGGAAGTGCTTTTGGACCAACAGATTACAAGCCTTTACCTGGTTATTGTTTTTGAGGTTTATCAATTATTTCTTTTAGTGCTTTTGTATTATCTCTCTTGGATCTTTCTTGATAACCTTTTGTAGAATTGAAGAAGAACTAATGGAAAATATAAAGGAACAGTTTCTCTATTTCCTTTTTCTTTTTTTCAGAGAAATTACAAGATGAAATTCTAATGTACATTTTCTCAAAACCAGCACAAATATTTCAAAATTATGGCATGTACAATTTGAACAGAATTATATATATATATATATATATATATATATATATATATATATATATATATATAATAACAACAACATTGCTAGACATTCTCAGAATGGAAATCTACAGAACTGTTTCCAGCAAAAGTTCATAAAGAGTAAAGGTTTTTTATATTAATCTTTTGTTACAACAAATTCAGGTTATTCTACCAGCCTTTAGAGTTTTCTTGTTCGATGTCCCAAGACACAAATACAAAATCCAAGTAATATATATATATATATATATATATATATATATATATATATATATATATATATATATATAACGGAAGTATACGTTTGTTAGCAGGCACCCGACCCCACCTAAACTTAACCTGACTTTGTAAGTAACATATATTGGATACATAAGCTGTCTAGGGAAATTAAAAGCCAACCACTCCTAAATTAAAATAGATTTAATTTTCCTTAACCTTAACAACTCATAATAGCAATATTGTTTGCACTTATAAATTAAGTAAATTTCTTAGAAAGTTATCCCTGTCATCGCTTGACAACAGAATGTGAATATGGATTTTAAATTTAATTTTTATAATTAAATTTATAAATTTAGTTTCAGTTTTGAAATATGGAAATTTTCTGTGTTGTGATGGAATCATATTTTTATAAAGTAAATTATAATATTTTGCTCTACTGTTTTGTATCGAACACTTTCTTTTTTTTTTTAAAATTTAAAATAAAAATAATTGCTAAGAACACTGGATTATAAATCTTATTGTTCTTTGTTATTATTTTAATATATATATATATATATATATATATATATATATATATATATATATATATATATATATGAATGCCTTACCATAATATGCCAAGTAAATAAGATCCCTGCAATATATAAATAAAAAAAATCTGAACCTTAATTTTTAACATGTCAAAATTCCAATTATGATATCGTTTATGCTAATGTAAGTTAAAGAACAAGCTTGGTTAGTAATCAGATGAGTGGCCACTGGTGAATACCAGCTGCTTTAAGTGATGCAATGAGCCTAACAAGTTGGTGATTTTTATTTATTTATATTTTTTTTTAATTGGAATCATCCCAAGCAAGGCAGTAAAGCCACTAAAACACAAGGGGTTACAGGGTGTGGAAGAATTAGCAACAGAAACATTAATGAGGAGCAGAAAAAAAAGAGAGTAAACAGGTGGGCAGATAATGATTGACATTGCATTTAAATCTTTGTAGATTAAAGTTGTCTGGAAAGTAAGGAGACAGAAGGGAGTTCCACAAGCAAGAAATACGAGAGTAGAAACAGTTAGCATCGAATTTAGTACTACATCTCGCCAGCTCAATTGTAAATTGATGAGATCTCAGTGCCAGTCTAGTGCAGCAATTAAATTCAAAAACTCTAGTAATCTCACTACTTATAGCAACAGAAGACTTCAATATGTGGAAGTGCTTCTGGACTGACAGGTCACAACTACCCGGATCTGGGTGAGTGAGTAAGGTGGGGATATACAGTAATATTAGTTATGACCATATCACATTGAAGCACTGGTTCTCATCCGATCACCAAAGTTAAGCAATGTTGAGCCTAGTCAAAACTGAAATGGATAACCATTGAGGTATACCATGTGCTGTAACCTATGTGACAGGCCTAGCAAGCTGGCGATAAGTACAATCTCACTACTTATAGTATACATATCAAGGTCTTCTGTTAGCATAACTTATAATATCTGAAGATCTTGATATATGGAAGTGATTCTGGACACACAGGTTGCAAAACCTACTTGGATTTGTGTGAGTACTTTCTGAGCATGATACTCTTTTTTTTTTTTCTTTTTTTTTTTTTTAAGCTTTTCACCTCAAGCAAGACAGGAGTGCCACTAGCACACAAGGGGTTACAGAGAGTGGGAGCAAGAATAAAGTGGCGAGATAGAGGAAAGGATGAAGAGAGAAGGACAGGGAATAGATCAAGGCATCTGGAGATGTTGATTGACATTACATTTGAATAGTTGGAGATCATAGCTATCAGAGAAACAAGTAAGAGGAAGGGGGTTCCACATGAAGTAGACGAGACACCTACATTTAACTGTTTCGACAGTGAAAGGGTGGGACTGAGATGCCAAACTAGTGGCACATTTAAATTTATGCAGTTTGGGAACTTGTGAAAATAGCTTGTTGGAGCAGTTACTGTGAAAGTATTTGTAGAAAAGACAGGGAGGTGACAGTACATCTGTGAGAGAGCAACTTTAAACGAGATGCCAGATCAGGGCCAACCACATTGCATATCCGTCTCTGGATTTTGTCGAGGACCTTAAGATGCATGGTAGGGGCCCCTGACAGCAGTATTCCATGCAAGAGCAAATGGTTGATTTATAGATTTGAAGGATGGACTCAGGTGATAAAAACTTTCTGGTGTGACACAGCGAACCACCTTTCCTTGCGGTAGATGAAGCTATTGACTCAATGTATTTGTTCCATCTCAGGTCAGCAGACAGTGTGAGTCCAAGCCGTCACAAAGAGGTGCTCTTGTGGAGTTGATCATCAGACATTTTGATCAGAGATAGGGTGGGTTCACTGTGGTGGGTAATAGAGAGCAATTTTGTTTTCGAGGCATTAAAGTTAACCATCCATTTCCTACCTGAGTCAACAACTGATTAGAGGCCCTTTTTGAGACCAACAGCCAGTTTAGTTTTGTCAGCGATACCAGATTTGCTATTGAGGCAGGAGTAAATAGTAGTTCATCTGCATAGATGCCTACTTGGGAACTGATGACATCAGGAAGATAAGGAACAGTGTAGGGCCCAGGGTAAAGCCTAGGGGAACACCTGCATTTGTGAGAAAGGAACTGGAGGAGAATCCATTAAGGATGACTTTCATTACATGGTTTGACAGGAATAAGTGTATTAAATCAATAATCATCCTGAAATTCCGTATTCTTGAAGCTTATGAAGGAGGCCAGCATGCCAAACCCTATCAAACGCTTTAGAGATATTTAGAGCCACGACACAAGCTTCTCTGTTATTGTGAAGTGCTTGGTAAACAAATTCAGTTATGGCTGTGAGTACATCAGCTGTAGATTGGGCAAAGTGGAAACCATATTGTTTGTCAGAGAGCAGTCATGGGATGTAAAGTGCTTATTGATTAAAGCTTCAGACTTTGCCAAAGAGTGGTAGGAGACTGATAGGACAGTAGTTAGATGGGTCAGAAGGGTCACCAGAGTTCTTAAAAACAGGTACAACAGATGAAGACTTCCAACAGGATGGAAAGCAGGAGTCGTTGAGGTAGTAGTTATATACTTTGGAGAGGACAGGAGCCAGTTCAGGAGCACATTTCTTCAGGCCAATGGCTGGTATCCCATCCCCACCACTAGCCTTATGGGAGTCTAATTTAGAGATGATGCCCAATACCAACAATGAGGTTATGTGTAACTCACTCAATAGAGGCTCAGTTCTCGAGGGGAAAATGGGTGTGGGTACACCGGATGAGTCGTGCGTTGGATGAGAATTTCCAAGCAAAGCACTCAGCCTTATCAGCTGAGGAAATCAAGACCTCAAATTGGTTGAATAAAGGAGGTATTGTGGGTTTGCTGTTGTTTAGTATGCTCTTGCAGAGACGCCAATAATCTTTGGAACCAAATTTGCGAGATGCAATACGTTGTTTCATTCTATCAGCAAATAGTGGCTTTGCTTAATTGAAAACACACAATCATAACAGGCTAAGACAAAGAGACGTCACTTGCAATCTGACATGTCATTATGGTACTAGTAGATTGTTTGTTTGTTTGTTTGGGGTTTTATGGCATATCAACCACTATGGGTTATTTAATGCCAGATCCAGTATTTACTAGATATATAAAAACGTATAGCTGGCAACATCATTGTTTCAAAAAAGTATAGTTGGCAACATCATTCTTTCAAAAAAGTATAGTTGGCAACATCATTCTTTCAAAAAAGTATAGTTGGCAACATCATTGTTTCAAAAAAGTGTAGTTGACAACATCATTGTTTCAAAAAAGTGTAGTTGGCAACATCATTGTTTCAAAAAAGTGTAGTTGGCAACATCATTGTTTCAAAAAAGTGTAGTTGGCAACATCATTGTTTCAAAAAAGTGTAGTTGGCAACATCATTGTTTCAAAAAAGTATAGTTGACAACATCATTGTTTCAATGTGCTGGAAAAGACCTGGAAGTTCACTATTTTCCCATAGCTGGAACTCCAACAGGTGCTACCACCCCGGGTCAAGGTGGACCTGGGGACACCAGCAATTAAGAGGTGGTTCCACGCTTCCTCAAAACCTCCTGATCATCGGCCTTCCTGTTGGATGCAGTTTAACGTCGTACCCAGGACGTGGTACTAGTAGAAGTGATTCCTATGGGTAATGGCAGTTGAGCAAGCAGCAGAGAACCAAGGGGATGAGCACAATTTAACCTTTTATCCAGGAGGAGATCTTGGAAACTTCTCTCTGAATGGGGAGAGTAAAGACCACATTCCAAGGGACATCATGAAGGAAATCATGGAATGAGTCTGGGTCAATTCATTGATAACAGAAAGATGTTCTTTGCTGGGGGGGGAGCAGAAGGAGATGTTGACAGACACTACAGCATGATCAGAGTTACCATGAGGACAGAGCTGCATGGCATGACAAGACTTGGGGATGGAGGTGAAGCAGAGAATGACAAGGGAAGCCTTACCGTCCTGGTTATTACGGAAATGTGTGGGAAAGTCAACCATTTGTGTAAGCAATTGATTAATTGAAAAGCTAGGGGTTCATCTACCAGCAAGCTCACTTAGTTTTTAAGCCACTTGGTATGGTGGGCATTAAAGTCACCAAACACGAATATATGTTGAATTGTTATTGTTTTTGAGATTTATCAATTATTTTGTTTAGTAGTTTTGTATTTTTTATCTCCCTGGGATCTTTTTTGATAGCCTTTCATATAGTAGGGCTTGATTGTGTTCTATGAATGAACTTTGCAATTATCAAATTTTAATTATTTTTGCGTTTTGTTTCATACATGATGAGCAATGACTTTGAGGGCAAACTTGGTGGATGAGATAGTTCTGCATTTTTCACTGGTACCAGAGGGTTGGTGTTCAAACCCAGGTAAAGTTGGGATATTTTAATGCTGATTTCAAGAGTGGACAAGTCCTCTCTGTTTATGCTGTAATTTAGGGAAGGTTACTGAATAGAATAATCACACAAAGGTTGGTAATGAATGATAATACTTAGGACACAAACAACACATAAGATTCGCCAGCAGCACGTAGAAGTAGTAGTCAACTGCTAGAAGTGAGTCAAGTGAATTCCACAATGAATCTCCAACTTCAGGATATCTACCAACCACCCCACGTGGTCAGATGTGGCACAGGGCTGAACTTAATGTGGGGTATCCAAGCCCGTATGCTTGGCCAAAATTCTCCATAGACCCTGCATAAAATGGAGTCGGGTAGTTGTTTCTCCGAGACAAGACTCTGTCCTTTGACATAGCCTTGTCTGGGGATCCTCCCTGCCTCCAGGCAGAGAGTTTGACCAACACAGCTGGATACGAATCTCCATCTGCAGACTAAAATACAGTATTTACTACTGTATTTATGTGAATGGGGACATACCCATTATTGTCTGTAGGTATGCTACAACAGCTTAGAAGTTATGTGTAACATAATCTCCCTTGCCCACATTCTAATTTGGTCTTATGCACTGTCAAGCCTGGTCAGTACCTAGATGGGTGAAGTTTTCAGAATATTAGGTGCTGTAAGCTTGGATGTACAATTACAGAATGGTGTAATGGATAACGGCTTGGAATTAGAAATCGGCGGGCCAAGTTCCAATTCCAGTTGGATTCGTTAAACTATTAGTAATATGCGCAATTACCCCCGGGAAAGGTTTGAATCCTCCCCTTCTCCCTTCAGCTAGCAGTTAATTAGTAAGACTTGTCACTAAATCATTATTATCTCCAAAACCTTCAGACAATCTAAAAATATTTTCTGTCTTTAAATAACCTGCAAAAGGTTGATAAGCTGTAAGAAAACAAATCCTTGTGCCAAACTAAGTTAAGTGTTATAAATATATATTAAGTTGTTATAAAAAGTTTCTACCACCATTTTATTAGAGAAATATTGCAACTTTCAAGAAAGTTTACTTAACTATTTATTGCTTGCATATGTTGTATGTTTAAGGAAGTTGTGGAGAACCATGATTGCTTACATGTAGTTCAGGCACATAAATGAAATTTAGTATTAAATAAAATGAATTCTTTATAAACTTACATTGGTTGACATTCAGATTTCTCTTTCATTTTTTTTTTAATCATTTAACTCCAAGCAAGGCAATAATGTCACTAGGATGCAGAGTTTACAGGAGGCGAAAAAGAATGAGAAGACTTTAGTAAGGAAGAGTGAGAAAAGGACAATAAAGGAGCAGGTTTCAGGAAGACACAGGATGACAATTGATGTTACATTTAATTTTTGAAGGTGGCAGGGAAGTAAGAAATCAAAAGGGAGTTCCACAGGTGAGGAATGTGAGGAAAAAAAGCTATTAGAAAAGAAGTGGCAGCTCAACAGTAAAACAGTGAGACCTAGTTGTCAATCTAGTAGCATGTTATGGGTTAAATAGCAGGACAGACTAGGTCCTGTAGCCTTGGTTGTCAACCAGTCTACCACAGAAAGTAACAGCAGCTGACTGAAGGAATTCTTCTGCCAAGTCAATCATGAATTAAAAAGAGGCAGGCATGCCTAAGCATGTCACATCCACCCCTACCAACATGCATCAGTTCAGCATGGTAGAGTAATGGCCCATTCCTTTCCATGTACAGCAAAGATGACAAAATCTGGGGAAGGCCTAAATCTAACAAAAGGCATCTACAAACTGAGAAGAATAATAACTTAAAGTTGATATAAGGTTACATTAAGCTAGGGAAAAATATTTACTGTATATTGAATAATACTGCAGGAATGAAAGATTTAATGCTGGAATGTTTTGCATCAACTGATGAAACAAAACCAGTCATGTAGTTGTGTTATTAACACTTGTTTTAAAAATATTTAACTAGATTCATTCTGTACATTTGACTGGTTTTCTTTGCTCATGCCGCAGTGGTTAGGAAGGGTTAGCGGATGTCTGCAGGTGATGATAATATCCGCAAGGAGATGCAGCAGGGAAGCAAGCAGGTACTACTGAGATGGCAGCTACAAAGATACACTTTTGGCACTTGGCTGCATTCTATAATAAGCTAATAAGATTTATTCTCTCTTATCAGTTCTGGATATTAGATCAGAAAAGAAAGGACTGTCATATAAGACGGTTTCAAGCCTGAGCTTGTAGAACTAGATTTGAGAGAGAAAGAAAGAGAAAATATGAATTTTTTTTTCTCTCTCTGTTTTTACAGAGGGAGTTTGGTGATGGTATTATGAGTCGGTTACAAAATAGTGGTATTTACTTTCTCATCATCACCATCTTAACAGCCAGTACTCAAGTTCTTATCGTTATTTGTTGATGGCCATCTAGTTGGAATTTATTGATGTCATGCATGCCCTCAGCTGTTGAGAGGTAGGCTTTTCTCTCTACATATCTTCAAATGGCAATACACTTATAACTTTTACATATAACTTATAATAGTATATATTCATCTGCAGAGCTTATCTTCTGTTTGAATTTTTCTCAGGGATATCTGATATGAAATGAGATGCAGTAGTTAATATTAAGGGTTAATTAATAATATTAAATCATATATTGTTGTTGACAGACCACAGGTTAGCAGTTGTTTGGTGTTTGAGCAATTCATAAAATGTTCCCGCTAAATAAAGATTATTGTACAAAAGATTTATTGGGCCATGATTTGAAAAATTTTCTATATAGATTTCCAAAGACAAAATGGTAAATTATTTTTCCATCTATATTCTCTTCAAGGAATAATAAACATTTTTTGACTGAACATTTTTATTTACTTCCTGATATTAATTTTACTGTAAATCTTTTATCATTCTCAACCCAAGTACTTCTACATTTGGGGATTGTCTTCCTGAAAGATGGGATTATTTCACTTTCATAGATTTGATAATCTGTACTCTATTATTATGGCTATGCTGTAATTTCTACTTCTATAGATATGGAGTAATCTGTATTCTATTATTATTGATATGCTGTAATCAGTACTCTATTATTATGGATATGCAGTAATCTGTACTCTATTATTATGCTGTAATCAGTACTCTATTATTATGGATATGCAGTAATCTGTATTCTATTGTTATGCAGTAATCTGTACTCTATTATTATGCTGTAATCTGTACTCTATTATTATAGATATATGCAGGTAGTATAATGGTTAATGAATCTGAAAGAGAAATCAGCAAGCTGAGTTCGAATTCTGGTATTATTTTTTTATTTACTTTGTACAGATTCCCTTAGGAAAGGTATGAATCTCCACCTCCTCTCCTAGCTATGAGTTAAGCAGACTGGCTCCTCTTGTCTTGAGATAGCAACCACTCTAGGAGAATGAAAATTGTGACCTGAAGAAGTATGGGCTTTTTGTCAGACTATCTAGCCATAGACACACCATTGCTGCTATGGCTGCAGTACATATAATGCCTGACAACTCTGGTTGGCTTTGGGTCTCATGATGTCATGTGACAGGACTATATTATTGTGCCTAAATAATTTAATAAATTGTCTTGTAAATGGAAGTACATCTTTGTTAATATTTATTAACATATATAGTACTAGACCACCCATAAACCCATTGGGTTTCTTTTAAAAGCAGTTCATAATGCAAAATGATGAAGCAACAATATTATCAATTGTATTATTAATTACATATATTTTAATATGTATTGGCAATACAAGTTACTGCAATAATTATTGTTATTCAAATTAACACAATATTACTTAGATCAAATGCAATAACAAAAACAAGAAAATGTTTACATTCTTTTTAGAATAGAATTGCAAACTGATATCACACTAATGGCCTTTCCATTGAAGAAATAGTAGCCCTGGGGTGACAATTTATACCAATTTTAGTATTTACCACATAATTTTCAAAGGTGAAGGTCATTCAAAAAATAAAAAACAAAAAAACAATCAGCAGTTGTCTGCTTAGGAAGATTCATATTCATTGAAATAACAAATTATGTACACTTCCTTTTTTTGCATTTAGTTTCAATTTTTTCTAAGCAATTTTTTTTCAAAATAATAATTATATTTTTTTATTATACATACTTGTCTCTTCCTCACATTTATTTCAAAATATGTAATGGCAACAAACCAACATGCATTTATTTATTTTAGGTAGCACCAAAATGGATACCCTTTTTGATCCACAGTGAAATAAAAAAAAATCAAAACCCAGTTTCAAAATATTTGCCAAAAATCAGGGATTTATCCAATTAAACGAAATTTTCAGAACTTATTCAGTAATGAATGAATATTTTATTAAATATGTTATTTTATTAAAAAACTTTGGAGAAATATTTTTGGGAGGTATGATTCTCACCCCCACTTTTGATATCACATGCATAAATTTTAATCTGGGGAATGTTCATCAAAATTTTTTTACAGTTACATAAAAAGAAATTCCTGAAGATATTATTTCATTAAAAGATTTATGCAATATCAAGTGTGATGAAAAATTTAGCTTGCATCTTGCCAAAAACATTTCAATAAAATTTTAAAAAATAATTCCTTTTTGAGAATTGGTGCTTGCATAATTTGATAAAACATGTTATTTTCTTTCAGATTTGACAGAAAAAATAAATCTAAATTTGCTATTTATTTTTAAAAAAATTAGTTGTAATTTTTTCAGGGCAGTTTTGAAATCAATCCCATTGCTGTTCGTCTCAAGAGTTTATTTTATTAAATAAAAACGTGTTTGAAGATTTATAAAATGTAAAGTTTAATGTCATTTTTGAGTTTGAACCTTTTTTAAAAGAATTTTAATTTTTTCCTTTTGACAACTGTTAGATTATTTTTAATATGGATGTACAAAAAGGAAATAATTCTTATATCTCATGTTGACTGACTACTATTCAGTATCAAAGGAGTATTATGATATTAATCTAATTTCATATCTCTCATTCAGTCAGTATAAAAATAGATAGATTCATTATACTAAGTTTAATAAAAGCATATAGAATAAAGAAATATATATATTCTTAAACTATTGGTTATATAAAATTAGAAAAAAATTATTTTAAACATAAATAAGAAATTTTTGATTATCACACTGCTGGTCTTCCGTACTTCTTTAGGTTTTACTTTTTCCCACACTTTTTTGAAAAAAAAACAGTGCAAGAATGACTATATTTCTATATTGTTCTTTGACCTCACAGGCTAGCGTGCATGAATAAAACTTTATTTTCATTCTGTTTTACATAAAAGGTAAGCATTACTTTTAGAAAATCCAGTTAATTAATCCCTAAATTGACTAATAGACTTTGAAACACATCTCCAGGACAAATATTGGATTTTAAAGAGAATTTGTAATTTGTTCTTTACATTTTTCATATACTATGGTGGCTCAATGAGTTGATGAGTGACAAAAAAGTACTAATGCTTTAAAAATGTCTAAAACATGTAAAAATTTATATATGAAAATTAATTTCTTTTAATTCTGATTAGCTTTAGACTATTATCTTTCAAATAGAATTGAGATTTAAGTTCAAAGAAAGCATTTTAAATGTGTTTTTCAGGGTTTTTATTTTTTTTTAAGTCAGTGGAGATACCTAATTTATTTATTTACCATAGTCATATGACATATATAGCATCTTCACCTATGAAATAGTTACCAAACATCTGGAAGTTCTAATGTATTGTAGTTGTATGAATATATTTTGTGTTATGCATATTTAAATTTATTTAATAATATTGTCATAATGTATTATGAATGTTTACTATTTTTCACACACATAATAGTTGGAATATAACATGCAAGTATTTGTTTATATACACAGATTGATATAAGAATGTGTATTCAAGATAAATAATAAATTTCCTATTAAAAATACTGTAAAAACAGAAAAACGGTCCTAACTCAAGAATCTCTTGTTTAATTTTCATTAAATTTGGCACTGCCCTTGGCAAAAGTTCAAGGTACAATATTATTATAAATTGGTTGGGGTATTATGTATCCTTTCAGCTGTATCTTGGGAGCATACATACATACATACAAGATTAAAGTTTTAGTATTATATAGATTTAAATTTTAGATTTTAAGGATGCACTATCTATTTTTGTTTTCTAGATTATATTTAAGTATTTTTGATGTTGTTAAAAACTTAAAAAAGACTTTTTATAATATGGAATTGTTATTATTGTTTTAAATAAAAAATACTTTTTTTTGTTTTCAGATTCAAGACTTCAGGAGAAAGGATTTCCATCAAAGAAAACACAGATGTTTACTGAACCCTAAAAGTAAGTTTTAAATGTGATAGGGAAAGAAATGTTTGAAATTGTTAATGGCAGGATCTTGGGGCATCTCTTTATTTATTTTTGAAGGCCTCCAGGTTGTAATTCTGAGTAGGCTTGTTTTATCAGCTATTGAAAAGATCTATGAAAAGCTCTCATGCCAGACCTTGATAAAATGTATTCATTATCTCTGAAAAGTTGTTCCTTCTTGTTTCAAATTTTCTCTCATGATAACTTGAACTTGTAGCTGTAAGATAATGAGTTCCATTAAAATCTTTCAAAGAATGTGCTTGCAAATCACAATCATTGTTAATATCTGCTCCAGCGGAGGGATAATTGTTGTTGATAAGCACAAAATAGATTTTTTCCTGGAGGAAAATCCATGTATTGAAGAAAAATAATTGTTGAATATATGTTGAAAGTATATATATTAGTTTGATAGTTAGGATTAATTTGCAGCAAGGATAAAATATATATTAATGTTATTTTTTTTTATTTGTTCAACTGTATGTGTATTGTATGCTATTATTGAATGGTCAGCGATTAAACTGGCACTTCTACTCTATTTTCTTGCAAGTGAGATAGATTGTTAGCAACCATGTAGGATGAGAAAGTAAGACCTATCAAAAGTGAAAATTACTCTTGATGTGTCAATGGCCAGCTAACTAGAGGTGGTGTCTCGATAAAATCACTGGAGAAGACAATAGGATGCCACTCCACTATCATAGGGACACAGCACTTAGAAGTTCAACTGTAACATGAAAGGCTTGGAAAATACTTGAATAAATTTATTTCGACATTTCATTATATCTGTGGAAGCAGATTTTTGTCCGAGCTGCCCATTTTTGATAATTATTTTTGTAAAAGTATGGAAAAAACCTACCAAGGATAGGAAGTTGTGGAGAGCTATGATTGCCTATATACTGAAGTGATATGCCACATAGAAGAAGAGAAATAGGGGGCTAATTATCATATTAGCTGTACCCATTAAAAACAAAAATTAGCTTGGGGAGAAGTAATTTGTCCAAGCAAAATATTTAAAACAAAAAAAAAAACTTTAATGTCAGTAAGCCAAGCTTGAGAGGAAAAAAAAACAAAAAAAACATACATATTTACAGACACAATGTTTTTTAGCTTTATAGGCCTGAGTGATTTTTCAGTATTTAAATTGAATTTATATGCCATTGTCTCATAACATTGTTCAAAGAACATCTGTCTATATTTCTGAGATGAGGTATTGTAACTATTTACATTGTCTGGACAGTTGTCCTTGTCTTTATTGCCATATTCACAATGTTTTGGCTGTTGTATGCTCCGGCCTTCTTCAGGTGATATTAGTTGGAATTTCAAACCGAACTCTTTATTTAGTCCACGGGGATAGATTGTTCTAGTTCCATGTGCCATGCCTTTTGGATATCTCAGTCTCAGTTAATTCCCCTTGTTAACTCAACTTTTCAAGTTTTTGTTCCCTCTGCTGTGGCCAAGTCACATTTGGGTCATTCAACCAAAACTTTTATCCACTGGGTCAGAGGGAACAAAAACTTGGAGAATTAATTTTACTGTAAATCTTTAATTATTCTAAACCCATGTACTTCTATGTTCTGGGGATTATTTCACTGTCATAGATTTGATAATCTGTACTCTATTATTATGGCTATGCTGTAATCTGTACTTTGTTATAGCTATGCAGTAATTTGTACTTTGTTATTATGGATATGCAGAAATCTGTACTCTATTATGGATACACTGTAACCTGTACTCTATGGATATGCTGTAACCTGTACTCTATTATTATAGATATGCAGGTAGTATAACAGTTAATGAATATAAGAGAAATCAGCAAGCCATGTTTGAATTCTGGTTGAATTTGTTATATTTACTTTGTACAAATTCCTTTAGGAAAAGTATGAATCTACTCCTCCATCTCCCAGCTATTCTTGGGATTGTCTTCTAGAAAGATGGAATTATTTCATTGTTATAGCTTTGGTAATCTGTATTCTATTATTATGGATATGCTGTAGTCTGTACAGTATTATTATAGATATATAATTATTATGGATTGCTTTGAAAATGCATTATAGCTGAAATGTTTACCTGACCATTGACGCCATATTTGTTAATTAACAGCTATATTGGGTTGGCCATGTCATCTGCATGTCTGAGAACCAAATCTTGCGACATGCTTTCTTTGGGGAATTGAAGCCAGGTGAAAGTGTGGTCAGGACAGAAGATACAAGGAATGCATCATGGCTGTCCTTGAAACCTTGTAATATCTTCTCTAGCCAATTAAGAAATTTAGATGGTGAGTTGGTGATATGTCTGTGGTTCAAACCACAGAAGTAAAGCTGGTTGTGCAGGGAGATGAATGGCATTGAAGAGGTTACATGCAGATCCTTTCCTCTACTGTCATTGAAGGTCTTTTCAGATACTCTCTTGCAGAAATTTGTGCTGTTGCTTTTACAGCTTTTAATTAGCAAAACAGCTGGAAATGTTAGGACACATATGGACTGAAATCAAAGGGAATTAGTAATTGATTGTGCAAAGATTAGAAAATAATCTAGGATTTCTTTAGACTGTTCAGAAAGTATCCAGCTATTTTGAATATCTTATCTGTCTGATCTTCATATTTTGTATCAGGCTTTTGTCTAAATATTCTCTCTAAAAACGTGATGAAGCATCTGAAGGCAAACCTTGAAGAGGACTTTTTCTGATTTTTGAAAAATGAAAGAGATGCTGATTAAAGTGCCCAAGATTTCAAGGAGAGTACTTTGAAGTGAATGAAGTACTCTATAGGACATTTCTTCACTAATATTAAATGGCTACATCATTTCTAAAAAGACGTCCTATGTAACTAAAAAAAAAAAATAATACTTAGAGAAGAGTGCAATTTAAGACAAAGAAAAGAAACCATGTTTAATATTTAATGATATTTGTTAAACATTGTTAAATACTGCAAAATATTGGAAGATTTATGTCAATCATTTTGTTTATTATTATTAATAATAATAACAATAATAAAACTAAAAAAACTAAAAAAAAAAAAACTAAGCAAATTTCCTGGAGATGGAAATAAAAAAAAATGTGCCATTTAAAAACTAAAACTGTTCCTATTGTGGTTAGAGCTTTGGGTCTGATAAAGAAAGGGACTCAAGAATAAATCAACAAAATCCCTGGTGTAACATCTTTCTAGGAAATCCCAAAAATAGTTCTAGCAAACATATTGATTGAGTAATTCATTTTCTACAGCTTATCAACTCTTTGCAGGTTATTTAAAACCAGAAAATATTTTTAGATTGTAAGAGTTTTTTTTATTAGATAATAATGATTTAGTGATACAAGTCTTACTAATTAACTCACCCATAGCTGGGGAGAGAAGAGGTGGATTCATACCTTTTTCAAGAGTAGATACAATCGGAACATGACTCTCCGATTAACAATTCTGAGGCATTATCCATTACATCACCTGCATTATCCATTACACCATTCATCTAGATACCGAACAGGCTTGATGTTGCTTAACTTCAGTGTTCATATTCTAACAAACACAGCCCATATCCTGTGAAGACCTTTGTCCATTTAAGTTTTTTTTTGTTTGTTAATAGCTGTTTTTTGTTTAAGTGGAAACAATAAAAATTGCATCCTTCACTTTCCCAAGGTAATTGGTTATAACCTGACATGTGATTATAAAACAAATGCAGACCTAAAAGAAATTTTTTTAAAATAATAATAATAATAATAATAATGACAAAAAGATTGCAGACATTTCAAATAAGATTTTTTAATATTGTAGATATCTTCAGTCAAAATATTTGACGCTTTCCAAAGGTTCTGACTGATCAGCCTTACATTTTTGTACATTTTTTTTTTTTTTTTTTTTTTTGTAGTAAAATCCCTGGCATTTTTAATTTGCATAAATGAAACATTTGTCTTATTCTTCATGGAATCTAACAAGAAGCTTCAATATGGTTTACTCAGTATAAACATAAATCTCAGCTGTCAAAAAGTGCCCAAGTTTAAACAAATTTTCTACATTTGTTAAGTTCATTGAACTCCATCAAATGAGTTATCTTGCATGTGCACACATCTATACATTCATGTATATATCCAGGGATGAGCAATTTCAATCCTGTACATTCATGACCCCCTGGTGTAAAGATAAGAAGACTAGGCGGGGTAGGGAGGAACCTACACCTTTATTATTTTGTTGAACTTGCTCAAACATCCTCAACTTGTTTTCTGTTCATCTTTTAGAATTTTCATTTGAGGAAAGTAAATCTTTACTTCTGGTGAATTTTTCAGTTTGGTAAATATTTCAGGTCTGCTTGAACAGTTCATCTAAATATATACATAGTGAATGCCTAGCTGTATCTATTATGCATAGATCTACCTTATATTTTTATTATAATTTACTTTAATCTCCTATATTCCACCTGATATTAAGTTTTATATTTCGCTCAAACAAACAAGTTCTCATCTGTTTATATCTTCATTAAAGTAGAATTTTACTTTTCAGTTATAAATGTTATTTTTTAATATATTATTATGATGATGGTGATGGCTGTCCACTCAGGATAATCATCAATATTTATATTTATGCAACTCTATATTCAGGGCTGGATTTAATCCTTAAGAAACCCTTGGGCTAACAGAATTTGGTGGCCCCTTCTTTACTTATGTTTGACCCTGTGTCTATAAAAAAAATCCATATGGGCCCCTTTCAATTCATTGGATTTAAAAGACCCACTTCAACTAGTGTGGCCCAAATACTCTAAATTGTTTCAGATTGGTTCAAAGGAGCCCCATTAAATCTGAAAGTAAACAAATCTTCTCTAGAGGGCTCTTTGAGACTCCTCTAGTTTTGGGGTCATAGGCTGCAACCCATATATAAATCCTGTATTGTCTATATTCTCTTACTAATTAAAATCTTTATTGTGTTCCATACTGTTGAGGTCTAGGGTTGAGCATAAGGTCATAAATTATATAATTAATACAGCTTTTTGTTTATTTTAAAAATGAAATTATATATTCTTTTCAGTGAAATTTTTTAATCTTTTTTTCCTCTTACAAATAAATTAATGTAAACTGTAATGGAAGAACAAAAGCTTTTAATGTGGTATTTGGCAGTAGGATAGTGCTGCGGCTATCAGCTTTCTGCTTTTTGACTAAAGACTTGATTTTTGAATTAATTCTTTTTTCTTTGAATCCCTTTACAGCATTTTACCACTGGTGGTGTTTGAAAGAATGTGATTGCTTGATTATTCAATGTTTCTAAATGGTAATGAAATGGCTCATTGTAAGATTTAAGTGAACATATGGCGATAATCCGATAGGTTTGGTATTCAAATACAAGCTTTAACTGACATCATCTTTGAGTGTTATCTTCTATGTACTGCATCCCTTCAGGACATAGGTGATCATGGCTCACCACAACTTCCTATCTCATGTGGCTCTTAGCAGTTTTTTGCCCTTTGCTAAGGCCAAAGACCCCCACTCTCGTTTTGCCATTCTTTCATATGTTTGTCAGGTAATTGGTTTGCTGCCTTCCCTTATCTCTCTTGCCCTCAATATGTTCCATAAGGGTTAAGTTTTCCAAGCCCTTCTTTCTCATTATGTGATCAAGGAATTTTAGCTGTCTTTTTTTTTGATTCTGAGTAAAAGTGTTCTTTTTGTTGTCATTTTCCTTGTTGCTTCCTCACTCCATTCATAATATAGGTATTTATTGAAATTGCTGAATATCATTAGTTTTTTGTTTGTGAATAAGTTTTAACTTTGTTCTCATACTAAAAGTATTAGTAAGAATAAACTTGTTGTTGGTGCCCACAGATGAAAATGTATCAGAAAATGCCAAGCACGAAATAAAACATAATCAGCATCATAAGAAAAACTGATGTCAATGTATTAATCTATTAATAAATTTAAACTGTTCTTTTGTGTTTAGTTTCATTTTCAAGTGTTTAACTTGTTTGATATTTTCAAATTTCACTAATCACTCACACACTGTGTTTATGTTGACAAATAGTCTACTAATGGATTTATCTATTTTCTATTTTTTTGTTTTATGAAATTTGTTGTGTTCACTTACTAAAATTTAACTCATGATTTTTTTTCCTGAATATTGGGCTATTCCATAATATTTTCTTTAGCATGGCTTAGAAAATATACCATTCATTTAAATATTTTAATCTAACTTCAAAGAACTGTTGCAACTGCCAGATAACCTTGATATATTTGGGAAGAATATTACAATAATCCAGAACCTATACTGAGAGCAAATCACCTGCATATAGATAGAAAATGAATTCAGTGAATATACAACAATAGAAAGGGGTGTAAAGCAAGGATGTGTCTTCTTCCTGAACTTATTCAACCTATACAGTGAGACAATTTAGAGAGAATTAGAAGTCCTACTACAATTCCTTATTGGCAGCCACAGTTTTAACACCATAAGATATGCAGATGACACAGTGTTAATAGAAGACATAGAAAGGAAACTACAAGAACTCCTACATAACGTAGTAAAGGTAAGACTAAATTTATTAATAGATTAATTGCAAGAAGATAGAATGTATGATTGTTAACAAAAAGAAGAGCCCATCATGCGAATTACAAGTTGGAGATGCCAAAATCAAGCCAGTAAAAAATTCAAATATCTAGGATGGAAAATGCACTACCAAAATATGGATAGATGAATTGGGCTAGCAAAAGATGACTAAGCAAAGTATTAAGAAACAGGAAAATCTTAGAAGCAAAGAAAAGATTACTGAACTGTTATATAATGTCAGTCTTCCTATATGGCAGTGAATTCTGGACTATTTACTCATAGATGAAAAAAAAGACTTGGAGCAACAGAAATATTATTGTACAAAATGATGTGAAGATACTATGAACTGAACAGTGAAGGAAAATGGAAATGAAAACAACACTTAGACTTAACATCAGAAAGAGATAGTTGAAATTTCTAGGGCACATTTGTTGGTGGTCCAGTGGACAGAGAACTTGATAGGGCTAGTAGCAAGCTAGTTAATAATACTGTGTGCAAGAGTGTTCCTCAGGGGTTATTCTCTATCATAAGTAGTAAAAATTATCTCATGGTTGTAGCCAAATAGAACTCCTATCTCCCTGTTTGTTCACTAAGGAATTCAGTCTGAAGAGTTTTGAAAGTGAAGCTTAGAAATAAGTCTACTTAGTGTTTCAGAAAGCTTGCAAAAGAAGGCTCAAAGAACAAGGGTGGTAGGGCTGATGGCTGTCAACATCACCTGTTAATTTTCTTCTTTATGTGCAGTCCCTTCAGGATGTATGCAATTATGGATCTCCACAATTTCCAGTCTTTCATAGCTCTTAATAAATGTTGTCTTTCTGTTATATCTCCCAAACCTTATTCCGCCATCTATTTACTCAAGCCCATTAAGTATGTTATGCATTGTTTTCCTCTGACACTCTTGCCCTCAATCTGTCCTGTGAGTGTCATATTCTCCAGACCCTGTTTCCTCATTATGTTCCTTAGAAATTTCAACGGCCTCTTCCTGATGTTAAGTATAAGTTTCCTTTTTGTTTCTATTTTCTTTAAAATTTTCTTGTTGCTCACATGTTTGGTTCACTGTATCTTCAGCATCCTTCTATAGAATCACAATTCTGTTGCCGTCCTGAGTATGACGATAAACTACATCTGCATCCAGAGTAAGACGATAAACTACGTCTAACAGCAAGGCCACTGATCAGGAGGCTTTGAGGAGTGTGGAACCACCTCTTAATTGCTGGTGTTCCCAGGTCCACCCTGACCTGGGGTGGTAGCACTTGTTAGGGTCCCATCTATGGGCAAATAGTTAACCCTGAAACTGAGGTAAAAAGCATTATGAAAATGTAAAAATAGGTTTTAATAGCAGAAATGCTTTGTAAAAAAAACTATTACCAGAAATAAATTTTTGAAGAAAAAAACTATTGCCAGCAATACATTTTTGAAAATAATATTACCAGCTATACAATTATGAGGAAAAAAATATTACCAGAAATAGATTTTTGACAAAACAAAAATATTACCAGGAAAAAAAAAGTTGTCAGCATTAAATGACCCATTGAACTTGATATGCTGTAAAGCAAACAAACAGTTCTGTTGCTTTAAGTCTCTTCTTCATCTTTGAGGAGATTGTCCAGCATTCACTGCCATATAGGAGGATTGATATCATGTAACAGTTCAGTATTCATTTTTAATGAAATGTTTCTTTTTCTTAATACTCTGCTTAGCTTTTGGGATGCATCTTTAGCTATCCCAATGCACCTTTGGATTTCAGTGTTGCACTTTCCATCCTTTGTTAAAATACTTCCCAGATATTTAAATTTTTGTATTTGTTTGATTCTGGTGTCCCTGACTTGTAATTTGCATTTTGGGTTGTATCCTTTTGCTAACAACTATGCATTCCGTCTTCTTGCAGTTGATGTTTAATCCTTTCTTCTTGCTTTCCTCTGCTACCTTCTGTAGGAGAATTTATAGTTTTCTTTTCTGTGTCTGCTATCAACACTGTGTCATTTGCATATGTTGTTAAGATTGTGGCCTCCAGTTAGCTTTAATTGTTGATTTTCCAAAATACTCAGGAATTAACACACAAACTACAGTCTATGAATCATCCTTGGAGTAATAATGACTGTAGATTTAACTTTTTTTTTTTGGTTTGATAGTCGTGGTCTTTTAGTACATGCTGTGCTTCTTTAGTACATCTTGTGATTACTGGTACTTTATGAATGTTACTGATGTGTACTTCTTTTCTGGGTATCGGATGGCAATATGCTACTGTTTTTGGTTCATTCTGGCTTTAAAAACAGACATTTTAAAAGTATATATTCACATGATCCTATTATAACTGTGTTTGTCCCTTCCTAGTTTGCATGACCATTATGCCCTGCCAGTATCTCATAATTAATGGATCGTATAGAAAGGAGGTGGAAAAACACTACTTCATTTCAGTAGGAAAAAATGAATGAAAGAAAGAATGGAAGATGTTTAATGTCTGTTTCTGTGAAATGGAAAAAGTTATTAATTTTATATCTTTTCATTTGTACCCACTTCTTAAAATAATGACCAGCATTCATATTTATGATTGTTATTGCAGTATTTTCTTATAGATGTTCAGCTCAAATATTTAACGATGTGATAGGGTAATTTCTACAGATATTTTATTGTCATAGAACTTTCCATGAGCTTATTCAATAATTAACTGAAGAATTCATCAGAAAATTTAAATAGGAAAACTGTGAAATTTTCATGTGTCATTCTAGTATATACAAATATATTAAAGCAAAGTGGGAGGATGATGAGAAAAAAAATATTACTCACCATAAAGTGATGAATCGAAAAAGAAAAAAAAAGTAAGAAGCTCACTGGTTATTGCTACTTGCTCTTCAGAGCTCAACTGAGGACAAAACATATAAATATGTCCATGGTGTCTAAAAAACAAAAAAAAACTTCCAATTTTTTAACTGAAATGGAAGTGCTCACTTTAACATTCACAGCTCATATGACAAAAACAGGCCTTAATTTTGTCTGCCTATGCACACCCACTTCTGGAATACTACCAAAAAATGCCATCATAATCGGTCATAAAAATGCCCATGCAGTTTTCACAGTAATTGTTTCTGAGCCACTGATTGACTATAAATCTAGTGCTGTTTCCACTCACAAAGGCAGATCTGACCAGGTTGACATTAGCAACAAACCTCGACAATGCAGGAGACTGTCCAAGCCAACATCAGTGACACCAAGGTTCTTCCATCAACAACAACGAAAACCAGTAGCAACAAAGACTAACTATCGACTACATATGTGTGTTGATTTTCTCCACATATCTATCTCGACTACTACCTTGTACTATATCCTGAATGAACTCTATTGACATATGATACCACGAAATGAGCAAGCACTTGAACCTTGTAAATCACAGGGAAATAAAATCTCTTTTACTTACCTCAACCATGTCTTCATGTCTCGTTTTGTCACTCTCACTTTTTTTTCTTGTTAGCATTAAGGTCACCATTACAAGCAATATAAACGTCAGACAGATTACAGATGCAGCTATCATCTAACCATTCAGATGTATTTAATATGGGAAAACTAGGATTTATTATTTTAAACTTTTTATTACTATAACATGTTTCAACTTATGAAGCCTACTTCAGGTGCAACAAAATTTATTCAGAGTATCAGTACCAATAGTCTTCCTCTCTCATAAATTTTCCTGAGACAGAATGAAATTTTATAAAATGAAAAAACAAAAAAGTCTGTTGTTGTTTTGTTAGGCAATGTACACTGATCCAAGCATGGTATCTGTTCTGCTTTTCAAACATGGAGAATCCCAAGAATTTAAAAGCCTGTGCCAGCACCTTCCACATTGGACTAAAGAGAGAAGGTCGGTGTTGATGTCAGCATGACAATTGTTGGGGACTGGACAATTTTTTTTTGCTTGATCTGTATCTACGTATATGGGTATACCATATTAAAATGAGCTCTTATCACAGTGGGTAGATAGGTAAATACCTATCTGAGTCTTAAATACGGAGATACAACTCACTGATGTTTATCATTCAAAAGTATTGCTGTATTAGCAACCATCAAGTTTATTGTAAATGAAAATTTAGCTTTCCTTCTCATGCTTTCCATATCAATGTCAGGCATTATCTTTTGCTTTCTTAATTCTGTTCATTTATTGTTCTCTCTCCTTAATGTTTTCTTTTTCCCTCATTCTTTCACAATCAGTAACCTCTTAGTGACTTTATTGCCTTGCTTGGGGTGAAATTATTTTTAAAAAAAAAGAAGCTATTTTAAAAGTTATAACTTCCATTTGTTTTAGTTTAGTCATTTGGTAGAAGTGGTTTGATAATTTTTAACATAATTTGGGTAAATATGGTTTGATTTTTAAGGTCCACTGTGTACTTTTTGGGATAATTTTCTCTTCAATACACTGAAGTGAAAAATGTTTTCTGTTCTTGTAGAAATTAGCAGAAATTAAGAGATTTTTTATTTTTCAAGTTTTTTATATCCACAATGTCAACAATTTATGTAGGTATTAAACACAACTGTATTTAATATGGGAGAACTATAAATTGTTATTTTTAACTTATTTATACATACTAAAAGTATAAATACTTTTATTTATTTTAGTGAACTGTAATAACAGGATTAAAAATGCTGTTTTTTTTTAATCCTTGAGAATAAATAAATGACTCCCCCCACCAAAAAAAAAAAAAAAGATTTTTCTTGTTCCACCATAAATATCCTCATCATTTGTTACTGCCTGTCTTCATTTTTCATCCTCTTCCTGTAAATATTTACTTCCCTCTCTTTTAAAATGTTTAAAAAAAAATAAGACTTACACATTTTCTCCATTGGTTATTTGAAAGTAACATACGCTTTTTCTTTTGCAAACATTCTTTGTATTTCTGAATTAATGTATACAAACATTTGAAACTCTCATGTATGTAGCAACATACATTGATGTTATGTACAGAACCTATGGCAGTGCTGGCCTTATGATTAATGTTCAAAAAACTGAAGTTCTCTGTCAGCCATCAGAACTGGTGCATCATAAGACTGATGCTTCATTTTCAGCTGATGGTGAGCACATCAAGTGCGCTGTCAACTTCCCGTATCTAGGAACAGTACTGTCCTCCACTTGTAGAAATGATGAATTACAAAATCATATCCATCAAGCATCAAAAGCTTTTTGGCAACTTTGTGGTACAGTCTTTCTAAACGGGAACTTGTCCACTTCCGCAGAGGTCTCGGTGTACAAAGCTATATGCTTATCCATCCTTCTTTATGACTCTGAATCCTAGACTCCATATAGAGCTCATATACAAGCCCTTGAAACCTTCCACATCTGCTGTCTTCAGTCATATTCCTGATGAAAACGAATTTATGAATAATAGTTACATTGGACAAGACCTACAATTACATACTTATCAAGAAGACTTACTTTGCATCTCTTGAACCATAGCTCAATTAAAATGGCCGGCTACTCATATCCGAATATGCTAGTCTACTAGGATAGCTAGCTAATCCCTGTTGCAGACTCCTGCTCAGACACATTTATGTTTGTTCAACACTCACAGAGCCCACCTGTGGTTTATACTGCAACTATGCTGAGTGTGCATTAGTTACAGTTTCTTAGAGAGACCGTGTTATCTAGCATAATCAGCAGACTGAACAAGACTAGTAAGCTCAAAATTTTGGTCACAATAACTTGAGACTTTTTGCTAGCACAACCATTGATGGCTCCCCCAAATTTTTGTCTACTCAATTTCACGCAAGGTTTGGATTAACCCGTAGTATGGTTTTCAGGCACTTTCCAAAGGTACCACACACTTGTATCACCTCCTCTAGTCCAATAACATCAAGAAGTCATCTTTCTGACAAATTGACACTGGTGAAATTCGTGCCTGAGTCTCATGGTAAGGAAGCAAATGTTCTAACCACTCAGCTATGTACCCATTAGGACCCATTTAAACATACACGGAAGCCTACCAACCACTGCCCGCAACATACTTGTGGAAAAATACTAATTATGAACCAGGGCATAATTTGCTGGCCATGTTTTGAAATTAAAAACATTCCCATCCCTATATATATATATATATATATATATATATGAATTTAAAAAATCTACATATTCAGTTACCCCCCCAATCTTTGCTAATGGCAAATAGTTTAGCAGAAAGCACTCGTATTCAAAGATCATTTTGACAGTTTTTACATGTTCTATCTCCAGAAAAAAATCATTTGTAAAAATGAAAAAAAAAAAAAAATGATAAAAATTTCAATCGCAGTGTTTGTATAAAAGAAGCATTGCTGCCCAAATGCACAATTATATATATATATATATATATATATATATATATATATATATTCCTCTGCATTTTAATATATTTTCTGTCATACTTTTATTTAATGTAAACATTTGTCTCTTAAGAGAAAACCTGCTGTCTTTAACTCCCTTAAGTACAGATTTTGATCCATCTCATCTGTTTCGGAGTGTTTGATAGTGACCAAGGAATGAGAAGAGAAATATAGTATAAAACACAATATTGTAGTTGTTAGCAGAATTTACAAAACTGCTTACACAAATGTAGAATACATTTAGTTGAGTTTCACAGCATTGCTAATAATGAACATTCTTCTGAAAACTTTTCATCTATCAAAATTAAAATTACTCTAGTCAGATGACTATGAAAACAGAATTGGACATTTTTATTTTTTAACACACTCACATTTTACACCACTAATTCACAGATTTTCCTTTACATCAGGGATGTCTACACAAACATGGACATTTATAGTAACTAAATAGAATGACTTAGCAAAAAATTACTCCATCAATAGAACATGACCCCTGACATATATATATTAATCAGTGTAAAGCGACTAAGACACTAGGAGTTACTCTATGTGGAAGAATTAGGAACAGAAAATATTAATAATGTGGAAAGAGTAATCACAAGGACAATAGATAGTGATTGACATTACATTTAAATTGTTGGCGATTAAAGTTGGGTGGAAAGCATGGAGCTGGAAAGTAGTTCCACAAGCAAGAAGTGTGAGAAAAGAAACCTTTAGCATAGAATTTATGGTTACATCTAGCCACTCAACTGTAAATTGATGAGATCTCAACACCAGTCTAGTAATGTTCTTAAATTAAACAAAAATTTAGGTACTGTGGCAAAGAGCACATCCGAATAATTACCATGAAAGTATTTATAGAAAAGGCACAGGGAGGTAACATTATGGCAGTGGGAAAATGTCTGAAACTGAGCTACCAGATCAGGAACGATAATATTGCTGATTCTTTGGATTTTTGGACACAGGACCATAAGTGGCAGCAATATTCTAAGCCTGAATGAATAGTAGACCTCTATGTATTATAAATTTTGGAAAGAAAAATTGTCTCACATGATACAGTGAACCAACTTTCTTAGCATCTGACCTGATTCAATAGTCTTTCCACTCCATGTCAGCTGAGAACATTAGCCTGAGAAGGTGCACTGTGTCAATTTCCTGGAGGTTAGCATCAGCCCTGCTGATGGAAGGCAGAGAGAAGTCTTTCAGATGATTATTGGAGGGAAGTGTGTGTATGTATGTATGTATATATATATATATATATATATATATATAGATCATTTTAATAAATGTTATTGGCCTTATTTTAATCAAGTAAATTAAACCAACAAGATGCTTCAGATAACACCTGAAAAAAAAGCTAGAAAATAGACTGGTCAAAACCTTGTTAAAAAAAATGATTATGGCAATCCAAATTATTAAAAACTCATCTAAAAATATCAGAAGAAAAAAAAATTGTTTTACATCACTGCTATTTTGTTAATGTCATCATGACACAAGCAAAATAAATTGGAATTTATTTTAGTTTCCATTGGCAAAACAAAACAAAAATACTTCCAAGATAATAGCACTAAAGACTTTATTAAAACTGGCTGAACAAGCAGGAGACTGTATACTGTTGAAAGTTTGATGTTTTGAGATAAAACCAGTGCCCGGTCATTTGATATACAACTGCTGTCTTGTACCTCCTTGTATGTTTTGTTCTTAGAAGATTTTGAAAGATATGGGATGAGAATATATCTGACTTTTGCAAGGTCAACAGGCATAGTCTGGTTTAAAATAACTTCTCAGCTCATTTAATTAAATTTAATTTCATGTTATATAAGCATAAAACAAAATAGTCTGATCCAATAGTTCCGAAATAACTTTTCTCTGATGGTGCCAGTTCTGATTTCAGAATCCACAAGATTAATGAATTTTACCTAAAATTGTCGCTTAAGTGAAATAAGTTCAAATGCAGGGGGAAGGAGTACCGAAATCCAAGACATCAGGAATACCATAGAACTTTTGAAAAAAATTTCATGATACCTGACTGGAAATTTTTGTATTTTGTACACTTGTACTAAAATATTTGAGGACTATTTTAGTGAAATTCTGGTCATATTTTTAACCTTTTAGTGTCCGTTATTTCATTTCTTCTGCATGCTGTATCCCTTCAAGATATTGTTGTTGATGGCTCTCTACAATTACCTGTCCTTTGTAGCTCTTAGTAGATTTTGTCTTTTTACAATCTCTCCTGATCCCTGTTCTGCCAACCATTTACACAATCTCATTAGATAGGTTTATGTGCTATTTTCTTTTGTCTCTCTTGCCTTTAATATGTCCTGTGAATGTCAAATTTTCTAAGCCCTCTTTCCTCATTAGGTGTCCTGGAAAATTCAACTCTTTCTGATGTTGAGTATCTGTCCTTTTTGTTGCTATTTTCTCTAAATTGCTTACATATTCAGTCCATGGTATCGTCAGCATCCTTCTGTGGAACCATATTTCTGTTGCCTCAAGTCTCTTCTTCATCTGTGAGATTATCCAGCATTCACTGCCATGTAGGAAGATTGATATTATATAACAGTTAAATACTTTTTCTTTGTTTTTAACAAGATTCTCCTGTTTCTTAATACTTTGCTTAGCTTTTGGAAGGCATTTTCTGTCTTATGTTAAAACACTTCCTAGATATTTAAATTTTTGTACTAACTTGATTTTGTTATCTCCAATTTGTAATTCCTATGTTGGGATTTTCTTTTTGACTGGCAAACAGATTTTAAGACATTTTTTCGATACAAGCATTAAATTTCACTATTTATCAATAATATATATGGAGAAGATTAAAATATAATGTGCTTATTCATTGTGCCAAAATACAATTTATGACTTGTTAATTTATAATGATTTTCATTAAAAACTAACATCTGTAGTCATGTCCAGTCGCTAAAAAGGTTAATTGGTTGTATTCTCATGTCCAATATGTTTGCATTATGAAGATGAATCATGCAGCTGGTGTACTTGGGACAATGCTTTAAGCAAATATACTCATACTCAATGGGATAGCAAGTAAGGTACCAGACCCATGGTCAGTGGTGGGTGTCGGTTGGTTTGGTTTTGTAAGTACCCAAGTATTCAAAGTGTTGTACCAAATGATGTTTAATCTATTTTGACTAAGTGGCCATTTCCCGCTTAAATCTTATTATTTCAAAATTATAAAATTCTTTGATCTGTCATTGAGTATCCATCACCAACTGTTTTTTATTCAATGTTTTGTTACGTCTTTGGGACTTTTATGAGTTTTTCAATTTTAACAGAAATTAAAACTGAAAATAACAAATTAAGCATTATGTCTAATTTTGTTTCACCATTAAAGAAAATATAAAACTTTTCTGGCCTTTTCTAATAAATCATATACAGGTCTGTATATGGTAGTAGTCAAAACCTGTGATTTTGCATCTCACAGTCCTTATTATGGTGTTGCATTTCCTTTTGCCCAGTTTTGCTTGCAACCTTCTGCAAGGAAAACCTTGCCTATTTTTTTTATTTGATTATTTACATTTATTTCCTTTATTTTTGGTTGACAAACAAAAACATGAAAAAATTTGATATTTTTACACATGTACAAAAATATTTCAAAATTTTAATAGACAGCAGCACATTACTAAACCTAATAATATCTTGGATTCTGGTACTGGCTCCCTCCTGGTAAATTCTGCATGTTGATCTTTTTTTTTCTCTTTTTAAGTACACAGTTAACTGAGCAATAAAGGATTCTAGAGAGTCAAATCATAATCCGTGTTAACCACGTTTCAGATCATAATCCGTGTTAACCACGTTTCAGATCATAATCCGTGTTAACCACGTTTCAGATCATAATCCGTGTTAACCACGTTTCAGATCATAATCCGTGTTAACCACGTTTCAGATCATAATCCGTGTTAACCACGTTTCAGATCATAATCCGTGTTAACCACGTTTCAGATCATAATCCGTGTTAACCACGTTTGAGTTGATGTATCCACTAAAACTAATGTTTGAAGTAATAAAAATGTCAGATTAAAAATAAGTCCATTAAATCTTTGTATATATAAAATACTCCTAATTTATTTAAAATTTCTAAAATTCATCAACACTCAAATTTACACAAGAATATAGAAATACAATGTATTTAAAGATATATAAAATGGATACAGACTCATGTTTCCAGCTGACATGAAGTGGAAAAAGTATCAATTGCTAATTTTGCAGCTAAAAAAGTTGGTTCTCTATGTGGGGATAGAATTTATTTCAGGGACTATAGGTCACATCAGACTGTTATGTGTTTTTGGTAGATTATATAATGTTTGTATAGTGGTGTGATAGTCTATGTAGGAAGACTATAATTTGTTGTTTTTAAAATAATTCTGTATAGAATTTCGTAAAATCAAAGATATCAACATGACAAACAAGTTTATGGCAAGTTTAGATATTAATTCTAATACTTCCATTAATGTTTTATTAGCAAAAGCTTTTTTTTTTCTCTCAAGAACAGATGAAAAAAAAAAAAACCTTCATTCCCTTGTCTTGATCATGGTAGTGGTAGAAAAAAAAAGGCCTATAATTTTGGGGGGACCAAAATGTAACAGCTGATAAGGAAACACTATAATTTAAATATTATAATATGAAATCAACATTTTAACCAACTTGAACATCCTTCAGTAAAAGCAGTAGAAAGCCCTAAAAATTTTTTCTCTCAAGAAATAATTTTATTTTTTATTTAAATTGGATAATTCCCTGATTTTTGGATATATTTTTTTTTTTAAACAGTGGGTGGTATTTTTTTTCTTTCATTTCAGAAAAAGACACATCCATTTTTGCAGTACCTTGTATACTTTTGAGATATATATATATTATTTTTAGTGTTCCAAGTGTCATAATGGTCGGGTTTTTTTTCAATATCTCTTTATAGTTTAAATTTTATCATACTCACGATACAGCTTGTGAATTTTTTTTTTTTTTGTACACATTTGATGTTCTGTATACTCTTACAATTTCCATGGCAAGTGATCTTAATTTACTGACAAACGCAAAAAACAAATGGAAATTATCCCAAAACTTCAAAAATGAGGTTCAGTTTTAAATTTTCAACCTTTTTAAATTTGTGTAGATATCTGATCCAAGACTGACATTACATATGTATGTAACTATCTTTCTGATTGTGAGTATATAAATTTACATATTTAAAAAAAAAAAGGTGTTTCTTTAATCTTGAGGAGAGTGGAATATACACTAAAAAGTGAATATAATAGAATCTTTTGGGGTTATTTTTATCAGGAGACTCATAAAGACTTGCTAATTGAAATATAGTCAAACATGTAAAGTATACAGACACACAAGCACATTTAGAAGTGAGCAAGTATAAATATATTGATTCTATTTTTCTATAGCCATCAGAAAGCTTTTAATGGCATTACATTTACAGCTCTGTAGGCTGCTGGTTTGTGACCTGGTGGTGCCCATCTCCTCTTCAGATCTTTTTCACCAGCTTGCTTTTGATCTGATCTTCAGAATTGCTGCATATATCTCTGTGTTTTGGTGTACATATAAGTTTATAGGTAAATGCTTTTTCAGACATTCACTGATGTTAATTAAACTCATTTTTCTTCTTCATTGTCTACTTCTTTTTTCTTCTCTTTTTCCTTATTTCTTCTTTTTCCTCTTGTCTCTTTTTCTTCTCTCTTTTACTTTCATTACTTCTCCTTCCTTTTTCTCTCACTCTTTCCTTTTTCTCTCACTCTTTCCTTTTTCTCTCACTCTTTCCTTTTTCTCTCACTCTTTCCTTTTTCTCTCACTCTTTCCTTTTTCTCTCACTCTTTCCTTTTTCTCTCACTCTTTCCTTTTTCTCTCACTCTTTCCTTTTTCTCTCACTCTTTCCTTTTTCTCTCACTCTTTCCTTTTTCTCTCACTCTTTCCTTTTTCTCTCACTCTTTCCTTTTTCTCTCACTCTTTCCTTTTTCTCTCACTCTTTTTTTGTTCTTCCCTCCTTTCTTTTTTCTTACTCTCTCCTTTATTCTTCTCATTTACCCCTTTTTCCCTTCTTTCCTTTCTTCTCTTTTTCTATATTTTACAGATTTGTGCTTGTTTTCACAAAGCAACTAAATCTCAACAAGAGAACAAGAAACATCGCTCTACCCATTAAACTTTTTTATAACTCAAAGATATTTCAATAATTCTCTCTCCTTTCTCACATACACATAACTGATATTTGTAAACTTGTGCCAGTAAGCCTAGAGGATATTTTCTAATTGTAAATGTTTTTTACACATTTCTGGGAATTCTGCTTGTATTGCAAATTCTTTAAAATAGGCTCCATTGTATCAGTTATTCCCTGGCTTTTGCTTCTCAGATTATGCACTTCATTCCCCATAGGCTGTTGTCACACCAAACCAAATGAATTGGCTTTTTTGCTTTTTTTTCCTAAGGATAAACAAGCCACTAAATAAATACTCCAATGGTTGAAAGCCTCACCTACAACATTTTTATGCTTTGTTTTATTCACCAGTTCAGTTTTTGAAAGGAAATAACTTTCATCCTACATTTGGTCATCTTTTTCAGACTGCATTTAAGCAAGTAGAGAGATTTCTTGCTATAATTCTGTGTAATCCAAAATGGTTACTCAGTTTTCTTTAAAGTTACAGGGTTGCTCATGCAACAGGTAGCCAAAATTTTGTAATCAAGGAAAATAGTGCTGAACTGGTATGTAAAAATCTGTCCTCCTATTTGACAGGAAACATTGGACAATTTCCTCACAGATCTAAAAGATACTTCAGGCAAATCAGATATGATTCTACAGAATGGTAATGGTAATATTAGCCATTTCCCTATGAGGAAACCTTTGGCATTCATTAACTGAGCACCCAGTACTGCTTTCAGTTGAAATTTATAAAATCTTTCTCTCAAAACAATTTTTCAGAGAAACAAGTCTCTCAAGTCCAGTAGCTGTTATTGCCTTTTCCAGTATTGATGGGGGTTTCCTTCTTAACCTTTTATTTGAAGTAGTGTAGAATGATAACATTTTGATTATGTCATTATTTTCTTTTCGAGTGCTATCCATTTTAGTTGTTGCTGCTGTTGAAAGTCCTCAAGTGATGTGGTTTCTGCTATTTGGTACAGTTCTTTGTTTATGGTTTTATAGTGCCAGTTCGAAGTTTTATAATGGAATGTTCAAAGAAGGATGATCTTTGCCAGGACCCTCAGGCTTCACTCGCTCAAAGCCTTTTTTCACCATTGATCTTAGGAAGCAGTTATATACAGCTGACAATTAAGATATTTCTGAACAGGTTTGGCGCCATGCATGACATCCAGATGAAAGTCTCGATCTGACAAGGCTATTTAAGAACAAGTTTTCAGGTTGATGTTTTGGTTTTGTAGCAATTTATGGTGTTGAGTGAAATTACTCTTCATACAGCCTATTCTGTGTTCAGTTTCCTTTCTCCTATACTAAATTTCTTATAACTAACCCTTATGTCAAAATATCTGAAGTATTTAGTATTTACTAATTCCACATTCTGAATTTTTATGATGAATTCAGGGTAGGTGCCATAACTGCTTTCATCACAATCCCAGATCATAGTTTCTGTTTTGGAAAGGATTATCTTGAATCCCATTTCTTGGTAGAAGATGTCAATTTTCTGTTCAAGATCATTCTTATTGTAACTATGGATACCTATATTATCAGTATACCCCTCCCCTGACATCATCAGTACATTTATTACTGAATTTTAAATGAACACTTTCATTTTTAAGGGCTTGGATTTTATACCTCAGTGTTTTTTTTTAGTTTATGTCAGTGGAAGCGAGCTATTTTGTTGGCTGGAGTTGTCTATTTAGTTACAAATAGTCTGTGAGCAGTTACAATGTGGAAGTTTTATACTCTTAACATCTGTCACAAACTGTCTAATCCATGAATCTGAGATGCTGAAGTCAATCTTTTTCATTACATTATGTGGACTCTCATGTGATATATTTCATGGGGTGATCAAATAATGCGTTAAAGATGGAGTATGTTTTTGAATAATAAAAGTTTAGCAAGAATTGCTGCTTAAGGTTTCCATTTCAAAGGGTGATGTCTTCTTACCATCAAAGGAGCATTGACATTTAAAAATGCTTGAGTTAGCATTAAAATCCACATTAATGCAGTTTTCTGTTTTTTTTCTCAACTATATAAATTTTACTTAACCCTGTATAGGATTTCTCTTTTACTGAGATAGCGTTTTTTTCAGTTGGGGCAAAAGCTGATCTCACTCAGATCTTACATCCATGAACAACAATGTCAGCAGCCATCAGTCTTTCTGACTGGTTTACAATATTGTCTATTACAATATCTCGGGATTTGTGTATTGCTATTCCAACTCCATGTTGTCTTTTTTTAATTGTGGCCAGTCCAAATAAATTGTATCCCAAATGTGCAATAGTCAAAACCAAGCCAACACACCTCTTTCATAGAGACAACATCAAGGTTTGCTTTCCTGCATTCTTCTAAAAGGAAGTGCACCCTGAAATCACCTGATTCTGATTGGATGTTGATTTGTCCTATTTTCTATTTGAAGAATTTTTTTTTAAGTTTGGATTTTGTTTTTAATTGCTATTGATAGGTGAAGTGGCCGACTAGATCTTTAAGAATATTGAATATATTATGAATGAGCAGAAAGTAAGTTTTAAGGAAAATAGAAACAAAGACACTGTTACTTTAGAAAAAGCAGCTGAAATTTCTGACACATGTGATAAAGAAAGGAGGCTTGAAGAATTTGACGCTCATAGATACTGAAGGGTAGAGGGAAATGGGGACTAATTAGCTTGTGTAAATGGATGGCAGAACAGGAACTAGAAGGTATCCTAAGGAGGCAAGCATTGCTTTTGAGTTGTAGAAAGCCACGATCGCCAATATCCTTAAGGAACATATCATATAGAATAATAACCAAATAACTAAAACTGTTCTTTTTTTCATAAATTTATAAAAAGAAGTAATTTATTTTCATGTTAGTTTTATGACTAAAATGTTTAAAGTTACTCTAAGCAAAGATATTGAGTGCTTGGATCTGTTGTTCCAATTGAGAAAATATAAATTTGGAATTTTTTTTTATGTGTGTATGTTTGTAGGGGAGAAGGAATGAAAGAAATTTTGTTTCCTGTAGAAACAAAATGAAATTCAAGAAAAAAAAGGCTTTTCATAAAGAATCTTTGTAGTTAAAATCAAATGATTCAAACATTAACAATATATTTATTTATAACGGTTTTCATTAACTAGCTAACATACTCACTGATTTAATTTTGAACAAATGATGATGTTTGTTTTTCATTGTTTATTCTTTAAAAAACTTGATCTCTTAACTTCTTGACTTCTGTCTTAACCCTTTCAATTTTCATAAAATATTTACAGTTAGACATTTGTTGGCAATTTATTACAAACTTGAGAGAAATTATATGACTAAGAAGAGTTAACATGGAATAATTATCAGAAAAAGCTCTTTTACCTTGAATAGCACAAACTAGGTGCAGACTGTACTTAACTACAAACAATTTTTTTCATAGAACTCTGCAAATAAAATTATTAAATAATAATTAAACATAGATCAATGGTTCAGTAAAAGAATACTTTTATTAAAATTTATTGTTTCATGAAAATTTTAATAATTAAAGATAATTGTATATTTTATCAAGTGTATATAATTTTATAAATCTATAAGCCCTTAAAAGTATAAATAATGCATTCTTCTGTTTTATTAAAATAAATCTCTTCAAGTCATTGAACCATCCATTCATCATTTTCTTCTTACCACCTTCTTACGTTCATATTACACCTAGCATTCAATAACCCTGAGTGAGTCTTGAGACTTGTACAGGATGAACTTTAGTTAAAGAAAAAAAAATAGTTCTGTTTTTTAGATTCTACCATAGAACATGTAAGTTTTAATTGATATAATAGAGCCATTGGACATTTCTGGGACATAATGAGAAAAGAAGATTCATAGAATTTGACACACTTTTAACTTGGACTGTAAACATTACACCCGCAGCTCTCGCTTTGGATTATCATATGTGCCAGTGTGAACAAAAAAAAAAAAAACATTTCTAAAATAATTTTATTCATTTGTGAATAAGTCCTGAAAGTTTCATTAAAATCCGACAATCATTTCATTTTCACAGAAAATTCCAAAAAACGACAAAAATGATGGTAAAATTTCCTATGCTAATCTTTTACCCTCTCACTGATGCAAGAAAAACATGATTTTTAATTGGAATTTCAAACATTCTAAAAAGACTAAAAAGATATATTTAATAATCAGAAAATCTCTTGGTTTTTCTTTTTAATAATAGCATGAAGATTTTTGTTTTTTTAATTTGGGGGCATTTTTTCATCATGTATACTCATTTTTTAGTGAATCTTTGGAGGTACCTATAACTATTTTCTATTTGATAGTTACTGAGTGAAAAATTCATAAAGTAGTTTTTTTTCTTCTCTTAGATAGTCTCTTCCAGTCCTTAACAAAAAATGCTAAGATATGGAAACCTCAAGGTGTGTTGAATGAACAAAGTCAAGCTCACAGTGGAAGATATGGAATTTTGCTGGGATGGGGGTGATTCTTATATGTTATCTCCTGACATTCACTTTTTTCTTGAGAAAAGCAAAAAGAAGTTTTTCTGTGATGATGGCTTTGAAAGGAATGCTTTGGAGTTTTTGTTTATTATTTTGGGTGACTTTACTGTGTGTCTGAATTTTGACACTCCTAGTATACATCCCCTGCAAACTGTATTAAGAATACCACTTTCTGAAATTTCAAGGATGGTTGACATTTATTTATTTATTTTTAACCCCATTTTAAGTGAACATTTTTTTGTATAAGCAAGTGGGAAGAACTATGGGAATAGCTAAATGGTGATATATTAACTCTGTTGCTTATTTCATATTTATACAAATATATATATATATATATATATACTGTTTATATGATATTTTAATAGATACAATCTATTTAAGTAAATGCTCTGTTTTTAATTAAACAGTATTAGTGACAATTTCCAAATATTTAAATCTATTTCTTTAAGGATGAGTGGGAAGATAAAAAATACCATTCTTTTCACCAGGAGCTCAAAATCCCTAGACATTAGGTTCATCATTGGCCCTTTTGAGAAATTAGAAGATTTTTAAGATTTTTTACAATTGACTTTAACTTTGATTGACCTTTTGATGTCTATTCCATGGTTTTAGGTAAGACATAAACTTCTTCAGTTATTCTTCTGAGTCAAAGTTTTTAATTAAAACAATTGTACTTAAGAGTCTTAACCAATTAATAAAAAATTTCAAATGGACTTATAAGCTTCATATCTATCTTCTACGTGCTGTGTTTCTTCTGGTTATGGATGATTATAGTGCTCCACAACTTCCTATCCTTCGTATCTCTTAGCAATATTTATCTTTTGGCAATCTCTCCTACTCCCTGTTCTGCCATCCATTTATACAAGTTTGTTAGTGTTGTGGTAGGATCCACCTAATCTGCATAGGTGACTACCAACTATATAAATAATGGTTGGTACCGGAAGACGGGAGGAGGAATCACGAGATCCAACTAGAGACTCTGATTGACTGCGACTAGTCAACACATTCTCCAGGAACGTCTTCCCAGAAATATACAGAAATACTATATGTACTTATTGTGTACACTTTCTTGTTATAATACATTCTTGTTCTAAGTACATTTTGTGTTGCATTATTATTCCATGCATTAGACGAGATTCAACAATGGGTCAAGACTCAACAGTTAGGTTAGCTACTTATTGCTTTCCTTTGTACCTCTTGCCTTCAATGTCCGGTCAGTGTCAAAATTTCTATTCTTTTTTCATTATGTGTCTCATAAATTTCAGTGGTCGCATTCTGATTCCAAGTATGTTTTTTGTTTACATTTTCCTTAAAATTTCCTTGTTGACCTCATGATATTTTAAACATCCTTCTGTAGAACATCTCTGTTTCCTCATGTTTTCTCTTCATCTGCATGGAAATTACCCAGCCTTCACTGTCATATAAGAGGATTGCTATTACATAGCAGTTCAACATTCTTTTCTTTGTTTCTAATGAAATTTTCTTATTTCTTAATATTTTGTTTAGCTTTTGGAAGGCATTTTTTTTTGCTATTCCAATGTGCCCTTGGATTTCAGTGTCACATTTTCTGTCCTCTATTGAAGCACTTCCCGACTATATAAACATCTATACTTATTTGATTTTGACATCTCCAATTTGTAGCTCCCACCTCGAGCTTTTTCTCTTGTTGATAACCATGCATTCTGTCTTTTTACAATTGATGGTTAGTCATTCTTCCTGCTTTCCTTTACTACCTTGTCTAGAAGATCCTGTAGTTTTCTTTCAGGTGTTTCCCATCAACCAACACTTAAATTTTTTTTAAATTGAAAAATTTAATATTTAATGTTCTTTTAAATTATATTTTTAATATATGAAAACAATATTCATTTAACAAATGATATGCATTTGTTTTTAAGAATAATTAAAAAAAGGAAACCTTAAATAAATGCACACTTTCTTTAAAAACAGAAGTAACATAAGCTCCATTTAGAGCAAGTGACAAATAACATTTATTTTTGCTGCAAATAGGATAAAATTGCTAAGCTCATCATTATCATCATCATTGTCATGGTAGCACATGGCGGTCACAGTGTCAGCCAAATAATCAATCATTATCATCAGTCCGATGACTGTGTGTGGTTGTATGGTCACTGTGCAATCATCAGTCCCCTCCACATATCTGGGTTGAAAGCCAGAGAGGTGTTCATTCATGTGTAGTGTGTCTTGGTTAAGTAGGCATGGCAGAGTTCAACTCTCTCCAGGTCAAACCGCAAGCAAAAAACCTCACCTTGGTCACGGACATGTGGCTGTTGATTCCATTGGGAAGGAAACCCTCTGCCCTGGCTGTTGATTTTAATCTAGGAAGTACTCCACCCAGTAATGCTGTGTCATGACCGCACAGGCAGCATGCATAGAAATGGAGCCCAGTCTACCCCATTGTATTAGATAGCTGTTGACCTTACAAGGAAATTCATCCATCTTTTAACAGATTTTTAATCCTGCTGCATGTCTAGCCACCTTCCTCACTAGAAAAGCCTGGTGGGGGGAACTGGTTTAGTTACTGATGACCTGACCATGTGGCAGATAGTATTGAGTTACATGGTACCAGAAGCAGTTTTAGAATGACCAAAAATGATAATTGCTAGGCTGGACTTGACTTTTAAAATATAACACAGATGTTTTGAGTGATGATTTTAGATGTCTTCACTGAAAAACTTTTACCACAATATATAACTAAATTTGATGTATTTGTAACAAGGTGCAACAGTATTTGTAAAGTTTCCATTTCTTTAATGGTTAATTTATTCACGATTTGTCAACCATAAACAGAATGTTTTTTAGCTTACATGAGCCACCTAGATTTCAATGTTCTGTAACCCATTTTTATTTTTATATGAAATTATTTTATCTCTGTCTTATCTCAGTTTTAAATACTCTTTTCTTTTTTTTAATAGACCTAATTTCTATTTCCAACTCCGTTTAAAGTGATCCACTTTGTCCTACTAGAGACGTTGATTTCATACTAAATAGCCTTGTCTCTGCCAACTGTTATTGTATACCATCCGATGGAGTTTTGTTACAAATTAAGCCCAGTACTTTCAAGATATTAATCCCAAAGTGAAGTGTATATTGTTTCCTACTGCTTTACATCAAAGCTTTAACCTTTGACCTCATTTATATGCACAAAATTAAAGTAGCAATGAGAGTAACATATAGTAATAACATTTTCATATTAACCCATTGAACACAGCCGATTCTTTAGGCTACAAAGTCAGCAAAATAAGTGATGTTAAGTGATTACTTCAATAAATTGAGGTAATCTGTATTTTTATCTCCAAGTTATTCTTTGAGATAAAAGGAATAAATTGTAACTAATGTTAATTACGTATTTTCAGATATTAGGTACTCTCAAACGTATTTAATGAATCAGTTGTCACTAATGACTTGTGTATACTATGATTAACAGATGATTCCAAAATAGGGAAAACAAAAGTGATTCAGAAAAAATTGTACTTAAGAAATTTGTTTTTTTTTTTTTTTTTACTAATTTGAAAGTGAGAGAAAAGTCTGAGTATAGTGAGGATTGAGGAAAGGACAAAAAATGAATGGGATTCAAGAAGATAGAAGATGGTGATTGACATTGCATTTAAATTTTTGAAGATTGTAGTTATCAGGGAAGCAAATAAATGGAAGGGAGTTCCACATGTGGGAAGTGCAAGAAAAAAAATGTTGGGGTAGAAGTGGTGGTTGCATTTAGTTATTTCATCAGTAAATGGCTGGGACCTTGTTGAATGCTTAAATTTATGAATTGCAAGAGCAGTAAATATTACAGTGTATTTTATATAATCATAATTAGTACGGCTGCATCGTTGATTTGTTTTTCTTTGATCAGGTATTTTCTTTTGAATATGAGACCAAGGGCAAAAATTTACTTTTCTATTTATTCTGAAGGTTTTTAAATGGCAACAAGACAATTGTGTTTGCTATTAACTTTACTTAGCATTTCATACTGTCTAAACCATATAAATGTTTACTTGTCCTTTTAACTCCTAAATTTATGTCTGTATCATGGCATACCGCCAACATAATATCAATTTAATTAGTTGTTTTATTTTTTTAACTAATTCAAATTGCAGGAAGTGGCATCAACAGAAAGTGAAGTTGAAATTCTGACCAACTTTGTTTTATTCATTTAGCACTGATACACTTGGAGTTTATCTTCCTTCAAATAGGAATAGATAGGTTTACCTGACGCCTGTTTCAAACTCCTTCCCCATCTTTTGAACAGGAGTAGAAGTTTATCCCTTATTTCCTGTTTAGGATTGGGTTTCTGGTTACTTCTAATGTCTCTGCCTAAACACTGAAATGTTATTTACTAATTAATTATTTATTTATTTTCATTTTTTTTCCCCTCCTCAGTAGGTGTAGATAGGTTCGCCTATCATCTGGTTCACACTTCTCCCTGGTCTTTTGAATAAGAGTCGAGGTTTATCCCAGATTTTCTGTTTAGGATTGGGTTTCTGGTTCCTCCTAAAGTCTTTTCATTCTCTTTCACTCTCAGTAACCCCTTTCATTTTATTAGCATTATTGTCTTGCTTGGAGTGAAATGATTATTAAAAAAAACTATCCATTAAATAGCAGGGGAAACTAGACACTTTGGCCTTGCTAAGGTATCAGTCAAGGACAAGTCTGAATTCAAAATCAGGCTGCTATGGCTAGAGTACTTGTATTGCTCCTACAATCTTAATGGGTTATGGGATTTGTGATTGTGAATTCTGACAATGAAGGCTATTCTGTTTTGATCTCTTATATACATTGTAGTAACATTCATGATTGTGTTAAAGGATGTGAAAAACTAAAAACTAGATATATGATCATAGGTTCAAGCTAGATGAAAAGAATAAACAACATTTAATCAATATTAATGGTAATGATAAGGTCAGCTGTTTCCTTTTAAGGAAACATTTGGCATTCATTGGCCGAACAGTTAGTATTACCTTTGGTGGAGATTTATAAAGTCTTCTTTTATATGCCAGATCCTTTCAAGACATGGCTCTCCACAGCTACTTGTATTTCATTCCTCTCAGTCATTTTGGTTTATTGGTAATGGTGAGATTAGCTGTTTCCTTATAATGACACATTTGGTATTCATTGACTGAACAGTTAGCAGTTGAAATTTATGAATTCATTCTCTTAAAACAGTTTTTCAGGAAATACGTTTCTCAAGTTCAATAACTGTTATTGCTCTTTCTAGTATTCCTTCCTAACTTTTTGTTTGAAGTAGTGTGGAAAGTTAACATCTTGATTATTTCATTATTTTCTCTTTAAGTTACATGTGCTATCATTTTAATTAATGCAGCTGTTGAAAGTCTTCAAATGATATGGTTTCTGATATTTGGTTCTTTGTTTGTGATTCTCTAGCACCAGCTTGAGACTCATTAAAGGATGCTCCTCTATAAGACCTACAGGGTTCATTTACTGGAAGCCATTTTTAATCATTGATCTGAGAAAACTGTTGTATACAGGTGACAGTTTAAACATTTCTGAACAAATTGGATACCATGCATGACATCCATATAAGAGTCCTGATCTGACAAGGCTATTTAAGAACATGACTCAAGTTCTACAGTTAATGTTTGTTTTTTTTATAGCATCTTGCAGTATTGGGCGAAAATACCCCTAGCACAGTCTGTTTTCAGTTTCTTTATAGCCTATACTAAATTTCTTATAACTGATGTATACACCAAAGTATTTGACGTGTTTAGTATTTATATGTATCTTTATGATGAATTCAGGATATGCCTTTTCACTGCTTTCATTTTATTTTTGGATCATAATTTTTGTTTTGTAAAGGTTTATCTTGAGTCCTATCTTTTTGAACACTTGGTCATGCATGTTGATTTTTGACTAATTAACATTTTATTTTGAAATCTTCATTTTTATTCTGCAAAATGGCTATTGGTTTATACAGTTTTGAAACCACAATCAAAATAATTGTTTTATTTATTCTGTTCTGGTTATTGTTGATATTTTTTCTTAAATATTGGAATTTTGGTTTCTTTTCCAGCATTTTAACAAACACTTATTTGGGATTTGACCCAACAGTATAATATTAAAATGTTGTTTTTATAATAACCATTCAATTGGATTCTGTTGAATTCATTGCTTCAGTGATAGATAAAAGAAGATTCAAGGAAGTCCAACCAGCATGTGGTCAGTAATTCAGTCAGATGTATAATTAAAAAAAAAAAAATGTTATTTCATGAGGTTAAAGAAAACACTCTACTCTTTATCCCTTACTTTCTTTCTGCTCTTTGCATTATTTCTTCTATACTTTCTGCTCTCTACCCCCTTCCTCCCATACTTTCTGCTCTCTACCCCCTTCCTCCCATACTTTCTGCTCTCTACCCGCTTCCTCCCATACTTTCTGCTCTTTACCCCCTTCCTCCCATACTTTCTGCTCTCTACCCCCTTCCTCCCATACTTTCTGCTCTTTACCCCTTCCTCCCATACTTTCTGCTCTCTACCCCCTTCCTCCCATACTTTCTGCTCTTTACCCCTTCCTCCCATACTTTCTGCTCTCTACCCCCTTCCTCCCATACTTTCTGCTCTCTACCCCCTTCCTCCCATACTTTCTGCTCTCTACCCCCTTCCTCCCATACTTTCTGCTCTCTACCCCCTTCCTCCCATACTTTCTGCTCTCTACCCCCTTCCTCCCATACTTTCTGCTCTCTACCCGCTTCCTCCCATACTTTCTGCTCTTTACCCCCTTCCTCCCATACTTTCTGCTCTTTACCCCCTTCCTCCCATACTTTCTGCTCTTTACCCCCTTCCTCCCATACTTTCTGCTCTTTACCCCCTTCCTCCCATACTTTCTGCTCTTTACCCCCTTCCTCCCATACTTTCTGCTCTTTACCCCTTTCCTCCTATACTTTCTGTTCTTTGAACTCTCCAATTCCTCCTATGCTTTCTGCTCTAGGAATCCCATTTCTCCCATGCTTTTCATTCTTTGACCTCACCTATTGCTCCAATGTTTTTTGCTCTTTGACTCCCACCAATGATTCTATGTTTTTTGCTTCTTAAACTTCCCCATTGCTTCTCTGTTCTTTTTTACTATGTTCCACTTGCCTTTAATCTGTCCTGTGAGTATTAGATTTTCCAATCCCTCTTTCCTTATTATGTACCCTAGAAATTTTAACTGTCTCTTCCTTCTGTAATATTACAATTGATCAAAAACAAAATTTTGTTTTTGATAGCAGACAAGCTCTTCAGCATAATTTTCTCATTATTTTTTCTTAGTTTCAGAATATTTATTTTGCCTGATTTCTCTCTCATTTCATTTTTCCTCTACTCTATCCTCTTCTGTCTAGCTTTATTTCTGTTCTTTTCCACCCTCTTTCTCTTGCTCTATCTACCCCTCTCTGCCTTTGTCCTCCATGTCTTTCTCTCTTTGTCATTCTATGTTCTTGTCTGCTTTTTATCTCTCTATTCCTGTCCATCCTGTCATACTCTCTTTCATATGCCTTGTCTCTTTACTCTTCTTTCTCACTGTTCTCATATGCCCTGTTTCTTGCTTTTCACTCTTGTCTGTCTATTCTCTCTGCTTTCACCAACTACCTTGTTGCTTTTCCTTATTAATATCACCTGCTCTGCTTCTCTCTCTATTTTTCACTCTGCTTTTCCTAATTGTTCTACCTCTTTCTTTTTCTCTCCTTTAATTAATGAAGCTGTCTACCTTGCCACTCTTTTTCCTGTTTTCCTTCTCTTTTTCTTTTTTCTCTCTCAAATGCCCCCCCCCTTCACTATTTCTCTTCATTTCCTTCATTCTCTTTGTCTATTATCTTCCTAATCTTTCATTTTTCTTTTTCTTTTTTATGTTTTTCTCTTCTCTCATAAATTTTTCTTTTGGGCTATTTTGTTTTAATTATTCCTTTCTTGAATCTTCAATTCTCAAAAAAAGACTTTTTCTCTGTCTCTAATATCCAAATTCTTAATAATCCCCAAAGATAGTTTGGTGCAACAGCATAAAATGACTGGGGTCATGCTGTTCATATAGCCTCAGTGAGGCAGGATACTCATCTCTTAATTTTTTTCTTAAAAATCCAACCTAATCTTATATACTTAATATTTAAATATCCTCAGTGTGTGTGTGTGTATATATATATATATATATATATATATATATATATATATATATACATACATGCACAAACATATTTTTGCATCTGTTTTGTGTTTATTACTTTAAAAAAATGTTATTTTTCAAAAATTATAAAAAACATAATTAAAATTCTATATAAACTGAAACATGTTGGATATTATAATTGTTCCATATTTGCTTTTGTGTACATGTTCAGTATTTGTTATCTATAACAAACTATCTGCATAATACACTTGTATAAATCTTGTATACAAGGCCAGTGTCATGAAATGCTCAATGAACTCAATGGTAAATTGGTCAGCAAGCCAGGCTTGCAGAATTTTACATTAAGCCAAGACCAACAGATGTCAGTGAAACACATTGTTTATAAGCTTTTCCACTTTATCTCATCAACTCCGCTTTTGTTTTCTACAAACCCAGAGTCTTCCCACTCCTTTTGGAAAAACCTCCCCCTGATATTTACCATGTCTTCAGGTAGTCACTACACTTGGCCAATTATGGGTTGGTGAGGTTATTTAACTCAGAGTTGGAACTTTTGAATTCAGAGTTGTCCTTCTCCTAAACTGGTAGCCACCAGGATTCATATTGAAGGCCTTCTCACTCCTGTTGGATGAACCCCTCTCTTCTTCACCAAGCTTGGCCAACTGCAGGTTGGTGAGGCTATTTAACTCATAGTTGGAGGTTTTGAATTTAGAGTTGTCCTTCACCTAGACTAGTTACCACCCAATTGCTATATGACCCAGTCTGTCATGTCCTATTTATGGTATAATTATTTAAATTCCTCTACATGCAGAGTCTCTTTAGAAGCAACAATAGCATAGGGATTAAATATTGAATAAAAAATGTGGGGAACATGTTATCTGATAGCTGGGGAAGAAGAGATGGATTCATACCTTTCCCAAGAATATTTGCATTCTAAGTGAATGTAACAAGCGTGACTGGAATGTGTGTGTGTGTGTGTGTAATAAATATATATATATATATATATATATATATATATATATATATATATATATATATATATATACTAGCAGCATGGCCCGGTGTTGCCTGTGCTTGATTCAAAAATCGTATGACCCATACAACAATCGCTATCACTTGACTTAAAATATTTTTGCCCTTCCTTGCCTTTAAAGGAGTGCCCTTTGCCGTGCTGATGTTGCTACATGCCTTACTTCCTGCCTATCTCACACTGCGAATTTTTTCTAAGCTCTATACTGAACATTAAATCTGTTATGAAAAAAGAACTAAGCAAAATGAACACAAAACGATCTGCTTTAAAAAAGGACTTGTAACTGGAAAAACTAAATGAAAAAAGAATGTTAACAAATACTTTTTCACACCCAACCCAGTTCTGCGGAATCAGAATCAACGTTGAGTTTAAGCAAGCGAATGAGCCAATTGGAGTAAAGTGCCATGCAGATTTAAATTTTTCCCACTTGTGACGAATGCAGGTATCGATATTTTTTTGCATGCTAGCATGCTAGTTACCATTCGTGTCAGTCAGCTGTTGGCTCTCATGCTGGCCAATAGAATCTTCCTGCCTATTCGTGGCAGCCAGATATAGCCTCTCACTCTGGCCAGTAGAAAATGGCCACAAACTACATGAAAACTGCCGTAGAAACATGAAAAAATCGATTATTTCCACTATCGATGGGAGTTGGGAAATGCAAAGTCGGTCTTGGCCTTCCCGCTAACATGTGCATGTAAATTTTGGTGCAAATCCATCGAAAATGAACTACAGGATAAATCCTACCCCAAAGTTAACCAATTCCAGTGGATTTTACAAAGTGCTCAATACTCCATAGAGCAGTATTTGTAAATCTTAGGCACATATATTGGTTGTAAGGTTGTTATATATTTTTTGGCTCAATGCTTTCCAGCTAACTTTGAACTTCAAAATTTAAAATTGTCAGTCATTATGGACTGCCTTGATTACTTTTCTGTTGTTCTTGCTCCTTAATAATGTTTTTGTTTTCATACTCACTAACCCCTTGTGTCTTAGTGGCTTTACTACTTTCTATGGGGTGATATGATTAAAATATATATACAGGGAGTCCTTAAAATCTGGACACATAGGCAAAAATGCATATTTTCAAGAAATAAATATTTTCAACCACATTTTATTGTATTGGAATCTTAACAAATAACATGTCCAATATGATTTCCATCATTTGTGATGCAGAGGTCGATGCACTTTGCAAGATCCACATGAACTTGATGCAATAACTCCACATTGCCATCAATTTTAGCACATTCACTTTTTATGCGTTCAGCCAAGCGTGTTGCATGTGTGATTTTCATTGAGTCCACCTACTCTTTTAGCATACCCCAGAAAAATAAAATTTTTTCTTCTTTCGTCAAAACCATTTTTGATCTGTAGAGTGAAAAAAAAATATAGTTAATGAGATTTCCTATGTTTCCAGACTTTAGGGACATCCTGTATATAATGTGTGTTGTATATAACTGTGCATTCCAACTGACTACAGAAATTAGTACTTAAATTACAACTTTATCAATGAAACAATATATAATTCAGTATTATTTTACTCATTATGAGATGTATGTCTGATAACAGAAGCAAGGACACTATTCATCCTTATCTACAAAGCAAAGAGATTAATGCTGATGTGAATAGAGGAGTAGGTGTTAGCAAATAATTATGAAAATGCTTACAATGCTATAACTGTTTGAATTCCTATACACACAAAATCTCTTTAGGAATAACAATAGCATAGGGAATAAATTTTGAATAAAAAAAGTGGGGCACATGTTATCTGATAGCAAATGCCAAGAAGTAGGAATCTGGCTATGTTATGTATTCATAGGGGTCATGGTAGTTTTTACAAGTAAAAATGTTATAACTTTTACTTATTCTGATTTGCATTTAGTGACTTTTAGTGATTTAGTGACTTTTATTCCACAGCTACCATTCTGGATATTATTCTAATGAAGTTTAATAATGTCAGTTTTGATGTAAAATTTACTTGTATAACTTTAGTGTGTGTGTGTGTGTGTGTGTGTGTGTGTGTGTGTGTGTGTGTGTGTGTAATGATGAAATAGATTAACCAATTATAATTTCTGTCATTATTTTATTTATAGTTGGACTAATATCCTGATCTTTGTTGTTACTATACTTATCTTCATAATCTTCACTTCCTTCTACCTCCTCCTACATTTATATCACATTGAGTAACTCTCTACTATGATTGGCTCTAAAGCCTTGTTTTGATTGAACTATATTTAAAAATAAAACAAGACATTTTGCCCATTGTGCTTTCTAGCCTTCAGGTGTCTTTTGATCTGGAGCAAGAACAATTTAGTCCTAAAAATTAAATAAAGGGTTTAGTTCAAAATTCTCTGAAAGTTACTCAGATCAGCCAATACTTGAAAGCCATAGGACACAAGAGCTGAAATATTGTGATAGTAATAACAAAGCCTGAATGTAAATAATGTAATTAATCAATTATGATTGAAACAATATTATATGCATTGCATTTTCTCATGTTATTCAAATATATTGGCCAAATGGTGTATGTTTATTTGCCACATGAAAAATAACAAACCTGAATTAAAGGATTGTTTCCTCTTCACAGAATACTTACTATCTTTTATATCCTTTATCCCTTTAGGACATGGGCGATCATGGCTCTCTACAACTTCCTGTATCTTGTTGCTCTAAGCAATGTTTGACTCTTTACCATTCCTGTCTGCCCTGACTCATCCATTCACCCAAACTTATGAGGTAGCTTACTCGATCATGGCTCTCCACTACTTCCTCTGTCTTGTTGACCTAAGCAATGTTTGACCCTTTACCATTTCTCTCTGCCCTCACTCTGATATGCATTCACCCAAACCTATTAGGTAGGTTACTTGATCATGGCTCTCTTTTACTTCTAGTATCTTGTTGATCTAAGCAATGATTCACCAAATTAGATAAGTAGGTTAAAAATGATCAGATGAAAAAAGCAAAAAAAAAGAAAGAAAGAAAAACTAAAAATGTTTTTCTTCTGTCTCTTTACACTGAAGTGTTTTGTATGTATTAATGCATTTCTTGTAACTTATATGTACTTTGGTCAGTAGAATAAGGTTAATTTTTTTTCCTTGTTCACTTTTTATCTTTCTATGGATATGTAAAAAAAAAAAAAAAAAATGGGCAATTGAGGCAGGTGATTGAAACCATCCCTATCTGAAATATCATTCTGTTCTTGTAACAAGCTTCACTGACTTTGTTCTCGGAGAAACTTAGTCACCAATCCTATACTGTACCAGATTATCAAAGTAGAAGTTTAATCTTTTCATTGATAAGTGGATGGTAAAAAAACTTCACCAGTCTAGTTTTGTTGTTAATTGTAATTTCTTTGAGCTTTACGTTGGTGTTGTCATGAGTGAGACATTTTAGCCAACTGAATACATAGAACTAGTTAAAGAAAAGGCAAAAGGATATAACTGTTTTTTGTATAAGAAGATAAAGATAATTATAAAAAAGAATGCTAAATGCATTAGATTCGTCTATTATTAGTACAGGTATATCACGTGGTTTCATTTATTTATATATACAGGGTTTATCAAAAATACTTTTACAGACTTTGGGATGGCTTCCTGACAAGGTAAAATGTCCATATAAACATATGCCCAAAAGTCCATGTAATATGTGTTCTTCATGGTTAGGTATACGAGCGGATCTCCTGTTTTCCTCAATCCATAGTTTGTAGTGCCACAGGTCCTGTCTCAGCAACGCGGTGATAAACAGCAGCAAAAGTTGAATGACTTGGTTGCCTTCAGTCTGGAAACACAATTTGATACAGCTGTGCAGCCTCATGTCCATTACCATTTGCATGGCCATATGTAAAAATCATATCTGCCTGCTCGTGATATGAATATCCTATCATTGTTAAATGGGACACTTCTCGGTTAACTCACTACTGCACATGTTAAAATATTTAAGACAGACTAGTCACAAATGTACACAAGTGACAAATGTAACCTAGTCTTCATGGCAACACAGCACCATCTACTATAAATTTTAAATTTAATAGCTCAAAAACAAAGGATTTGCAGATGTATGTCTGTATGGGCTTTTGTTCTTGTTTTGGTGCGAGGAACCTGCCCCCAAAGTAGATTGTAAAATTATTTTTGATACACCCTATATATATATATATATATATATATATATATATATATACATGCTCTTTGATATTATCTTCCACATATATGCTAGTCTTAGAGTAACTGATAAAACTAAAATTCTAATCTACACTCTTTCGTATTTTTATGCAAAAATTGACATCTTTGGAAAGATATAAAAAATACATTGTTGAAGAAATACTGTGAGGGCCAGATTGGGTTGGGGAGTAAGTGACATATGCAAAGAAAATAAGTTTATAATTATTTATCTATCCCTGAAGATAAGGAACAGCATGTTTAAGGCATAGTAGAGTAGTCGTTTGTCAGGTGGAAGATTGAGTCGGGTGTAAATAATGACAGCTTGGCTAGTCTTTTTATACCTGAAATCTTTGTGCATGTGTTTATGAAATGCTTGGCTGTCCTTTTACTGGCAAGGTTAAATATGCGGCAGCTTTGAGTTGAGTACCTTTTAGATATTTTTTAGATTAAAAATAGCTACCTTGTTGAAACTGATTCCAGTTCATACTTCCATTGATAGACATCTTTTTGCCCTTGTGATATCTTGAATAATTTGGTGAGATAAAATCTTGCATCGTTCTTGGTTACTCCTGAGCTGTCTTTAACTATTGTCAGCTTCTTACTTGCATAGCAGAAGTTTACTTCACACACTGATTCCCAAATCTGTCTACCAAGGCAGATAGAGTAGATATTTTGTTGCCAAATTCAAAGTAGATTGTAGTTCACTTACCCACATTTGTTTTGCCATCATAATGTACCGGTGATAAGGCAAACAATGGTCAAGATAATTAACATACTGTATGTTACAACACATTTCTTCCTGAATCTTGATTAAAGCTAACTCCAATTTGTGCCAGAGTAGCCCATCTGTTGGTTCATACTTGATAGGAAAGCTTCTATGTACTTGTTGCATTAATAAGTCTTGGCTGTCTAATGCTTTGTTAGAAATTGATATTTTTCTCTTCTTTGACTTTTGTTGGTAGGTACTCACAAAAACTGAATATGAGCATCCTATGATTTGTAGCATTTTGAAATACCTCTGTCAGTAACAATTTAGCCATTGAAGAAAGTTACTTGGTTCTTTTTTCTTGACTATCACCAATGGGGTGGTGTTTAAGTGGGGGCTGGATTCATGCCTTTTTTAAGAGCATTGGTAAATTTCAATCTTTCTGTCTTTTTCCAGTCTATTTCACAACCATTCAAATGGTGATTTTATTTTCTGATATCAGGCTCTCCTCTCATGTAAGATTGGCATGACTCCATCTTTAAAACCACCAGTGCTCAACTCTACTTAACCTTGTATTAAGCTAAACCAAACTTAGTAAATATCAATATCTATTTAAATATATATGTACAGACACAACTCCACATTGAAACTTTATCAAACAGACTCTTATTGTCCTTTTTGAAAATACTGTATTATTTTGCAAACATAGCACCCATTCCATATCCACAAATTAAAAAATCAGCTGCTCTGGGATCAAGTTACTTATTGTTAATTTTTCTATATTTTTATGCATTTACGTTGTTTTTTTGTTTTTTGCTAAACATTATTTTTATTTATTAATAACTTTGGTCATTAAATTTAAAGCACAACCAGTTTCAAAGAGAATTTCTCATTTCCAATATCTAACCAAGTCTGTCATCACTTAGAAATTACCATAATTCATTGTTTGATAATAATGGGAGAAAAAGATAATTACTCATGGATTTTTCCATTTTATTACTATGTATCAGCTTGCAAATACTTACAGACATACACATCTTGATTCCAAACACAATCACCTTTCTACTGAATATGAAATCTCTTAACTTGTTTTTTTTTTACATTTAGTACTTTAGTAAACTGCCGTTCTGTTTTGTAACTGTATTTCTTGGAAGTATATATTTCCACCTGTTTCAATATTTGTATTTAGTTTATACTTTAAATTATATATATATATATATATATATATATATATATATATATATATATATATATATATATATGGGAGAAATAATGGTTGAAAAGTGATGAAAATATAAACTAAAAGAAAAAGAAACTAAATGAAATTAGCTAGACTATATACCCAAACACATTAAAAGAAAAATTAAATTTATAAGTTTGAAAATTCCAGTGTCCCCTCTCATTTTTGTGCATGTATAGTTACATCAACATAAACATCACTTTAGTCCAATGAAGTCCTAAAGGACAAGATTCTTCCAGCGTAAAACCCAGGGTCACAAACTCGCACGAATCCAACTAAATATGTTAGATCTATCACTGATATTGAGCACTTTCCAATAAGTACCGCACTTATATATAAATAGTATATGTATAAAAAATTAAATATATATATATAGGATATCAAATCTCTTATCTGCTCAAGCATGAGCTCTGTAAACCTCTAAAGGTTAGCTGGGATGTGATACCAGGATGTTTATATCAGTCTCTTAACTGTTGCAACTTATGTGGTCACATCCCATAAGTGCTCAATGGGATTGAGATCTAGAGAGATTGATGACTAAGGCAAGTCGTCATCATCATGTTCCTGGAACCATCCCAGTATAACTCGTGCAGTCTGGCAGGGGGTATTGACTTTCTAAAAGATGCCACTCCTATCATAAAAGACTGTTGTCATGAAGAGGTATACTTGGTCTTATCTTGGTAGGTGGTACTGGATAAAATAACTTCCATATGAGTGATAGGATTTAGTATTTCTTATTACAATAATGCTTAATCACACTGCTTCCACTGACTCATTTTCCTACAATGCCTCCTGATGCAATTACTTCCTCAAAACAACTGTGCACTTCTAGCAAGACTCAATGGAACAGGTACTGATGCTCACATCCTCACTGAAAACCCTTTCAGTGATGGACATTGGTTAACAGGAGTATTTTGACTGTCTTGTGGCTACAAATTCAATAAAGATTAATGTGCTGTCTGTTGTAACACATTCCTTCCTGCATCTTGATTAAAGCTATCTTTAATTTGTGCTTGAGTAGCCCATCTGTTGGTTCATACTTGGTAGGAAAGCTTCTATTCACTTGTTGCATTAATAAGTCTTGGCTGTCTAATGCTTTGTTAGAAATTGATTTTTCTCTTCTTGGACTATTGTTGGTAGGTACCACTAACGACTGAACATGAGCATCCTATGATATGGAGCATTTTAAAATACTTCTGTCCATAACAATTTAGCCATTAAAAAAGTCAGATTCTTTCTTCTTCACTATAACTGGCATTCAACACTTCAATGAAATAATCATGACTGCCTACTTGGTACTTATGACCCAAATAAGTGGAGTTGTTACAGCAGTTGTTATTCTTTCCATATTCTTAATGCTTTGCTTCGTTTTTGTGTGTGTGTGTGTGTGTGTGTGTGTGTGTGTGTGTGTGTGTGTGTGTACACATACATACACATATACATACAAATAATAAATTTTAAGCAAAAGCTTAAAATATAAAATGAACTGAGGGCTCAATACTAAAGTTGGCACAGCTTAAATATAGTATATTATAATAGTATTATTGATACAATAATATTAATATGGTAATCAAAATCACTTACACAATGTTTTGAAATTTTGATTACCATCTTAATATTATTGTATTGATAATATTATTATAGTATATTATATACAGTTGCGCTCTCTCTTCCTCTCTCACACACCCATGCTCTTCTATAAATAATTTCATGGTAATTGTTCAGGTGAACTCTTCGCTATGGTATCTAGAATTTTTTAATGTAAGCACAGCACCAGACTGGTATTGAGATCTCATCAATTTATGGTTGAGTTGCAAGATGTAACCATGAATTCTATGCTAACAGTTTATTTTCTCACACTTCTCGCTTGTGGAACTCCCTTCCGGCTTCATGCTTTCTAGCCAACTTTAATCTTCAAAAATTTTAATGCAATGTCAATTGCTATCTACTGTTCCCCTGATTACTCTTTTCTCTTCCTGCTCATTATTAATGTTTCTGTTCCTAATTCTTCCACACTCAGTAATCCCCTTGTGTCTTAGTGGCTTTACTGCCTTACATTTGATTTTAAAAAAGCAAAAGAAAAACACACAATCTCCTCACAGATGAAGAAGAGACTTGAAGCAACAGAAATATGGTTCTGCAGAAGGATGCTGTGAATACCATGGACTGAACATTTGAGCGATAACAAAGTTTTAGAGAAAATAAAACAGAAACTAGAAACAAAAAGGACACTTATACTTAACATCAGGAAGAGATAGTTGAAATTCCTAGGGTACATAATGATAAGAGAGCTTGGAAAATTTGATACTCACAGATGAGATTGAAGGCAATAGGAATATCAGAAAACAATTACCTAGTAAGCTTGATTAAATGAATGGCAGAGCAGTGTTTAGGAGAAATAACAAAAACACAAAATTTATTAAGAGCTACAAAGGACAGGAAATTGTGGAGAGCCATTATCACCAACATCCTGGAGGGACACAGCACATAGAAGAAGAGATGATACACATTGTATATAAACACATATTTGTACTGATAAAGCTGAATAATGATGCATATATGTCTACATGTGAGCTTATCTAACATGTGTATGTCATGTAAGCTCATACATTCTCACATCCATATCATTGTTAACAAGCTAGCATTTGTTAACACAAAGTTTGATTTTGTTTGTTTTAATATAAAATGGTAAAATTTATCTCCGCATATTTATTTATTTATTTTCATAAATCCCATTCCCATGTCTGACATTCAAACAATTTGGCTTCTGATAATTCTGGAATGTTTTAATGGATCATAATATTATCCACAGATTTCTGATGGTATATTGAGATAGACTCTCAGGATGGTGAAAGAATTCATGTTATTTGAAACTTTAGCTATTTTCTTGTAACACTTGCATTTTTATAGCATAAAAAAAGAAAAAAAATACAGTTTATTCTGTGAGTTAACCAAACTTCCAACTTCTCTCTGTTTTCATTTGTGACCATATTGAATTAAAACATTAATCTTTAAAATTTATAAAAAGCCATTTTCTTGTTCCACTACTGGACTTACACTGTTCCTATGTTTGTCAAACATGGAGAGTAATGAGCTTTATCATGCCACCATGGCCCATGATATGTTTGCAGTGAGTGTTGAATTCAGAGATGTCCTTCTCCAAGACTGGTTGCCCAGCCAAGACTAAAAATCCCAGTCTGTCTTATTTTATCCATAGTTGGAAGAGAATAGATGAAGGCATATTTTTTCCAAGGTCATTAGTCTAAACAGCCTTATCTGACTTGGCCTGTAAATTTCATTTTTGTTCTGATAATTACTGCTAATACTCCACATGCAGATTCACATTAATTTCTATATGGAAATATTTTTTAGGCATCTTTTTACCCTCTTTAATTATACTTTTTAACCTATATTTACCTTGCATCAGTTTAAACTGACATTTTTTTGTCATATATTGTGACCATTTTGTTTAATGAATACAGACAAAAGGAAAACTTAGCCGGCATGTTTTATGCTTTTATCAAGGTTTTATCAAGGCAAATGCAAGGATTTTATTTTATAGCAAGTATTTATATATAAGAGTAAAAATGTTATTGGTTTTTCAAAATTTTTAAATTTAAGAATGCTCATAAATATTCATCAAATTGATTGAAAAGTCAGGCAAGCTATGGAGGACATGAAGTCTAATAAGTGAAAGTGAGTGAGGTTCTTAAAAATTTTTTTTTTTTTTTTAAAGCAAATTAGTAATTAAATTATTTTAGTTTTGGATTAATTTATGTGTTATATATTTTAAATAACATGTGGTCATGAATTTAAAGGTTTTCTTTTAATTTTTTTTACATTTTCATAGTCATGCATATTGGCTTGGAAAAGTAGTAATTCTTTTAGGAATGGAGATATTGGTAAAATATTTTGTTTAATGTTCATATTATCTTGATTTCAGATGAAAACTTGGAAAGTTTTCCAGCATATTTCGGTGAAATTTTTGCTTTGCAAAATTACATTTTACTAGAAAGATCCATGAAAATTTCACAGTTTTTTTGTTTTAATATTCTGTTGAATCTTAATTCTTAAGTTAATGATAGAATAAGCTCATAGCTAGTTCTACGACAATATCCGTAGAAATTCACCTATCGCATCATTAAATATTTGTTGTACTTAAAAACTTCTTCCTTTCTTTCTTTCATTCATTCATTCATTATTTGAAATCAAGTAAAGTCTCCGATACTATGAAAACAGAATAGTCCATTATTTATGGGGGTATTGATATATAGAAAAAAAGCCAACATTTTAAATTGTCCCTAGAAGTGCATGGGTTAATTTTCTGTCTTTCTTTTATTTTGTCTCTTTCATATTCTTTTTTTTTCTTCATTTCCTTTTTCCTCACTTTCCCCCCCTTTTTTTCTTTTTGTTTCCCCTCTTTACCTCTCTTTTATTTTATCTTTGCACTTTTATGCTATTCTTTTTAGCACTGTCTCCATAATTTCTTAATCTTTCTTCTTCCTTTACTTTTTGTTCTTAATATTTCTAACATATTTTTTTAAATTTATAAATTGTTTTCCTCATATTTTTCCTCTTTCATTTTCTGTCTTTGAAGTTCTTCATTTTTTTTTCTTACTTTTTTTCTTTTCCTTTCATTTATGTTTTTTTTAAAGTTCTTTCCCTCGTGTATTTTTCAAGTACTCTTTCTCTCTCCATCCGATCAGTTTTCTTTTGGTTTTCTTTCACCGTTTTCAATAATCAGGTAAATGCTTAACTAAGATTGATAAAAAGAGGAAAAAAAATTTAAAGTATATAAATGAAGTTTCATCAAACAACACATATAGTTAACTATTTTACCCATAGCTGGGACCCTAACAGGTGCTACCACCCTGGGTCAGGGTGGACTACGAACACCAGCAATTAAGAGGTGGTTCCACACTCCTCAAAACCTCCCCATCAGAGGCCTTGCTGTTGGACGTAGTTTATTGTCTTACCCAGGACAACTAAAGAAATGTAAAAGACATGCTATTCTGTATTTGATTTATTTTATCTTGAGCATTGGTTATGAAAAATATTCAAAAACTGCAAGTGACTCATTTATTTTTTTTCTTCTTAATGGGGATGTGCAGGTAGTGTAATGGATATATGTGCATAAAGCGGAATCAGCAAGCCGAGTTCAATTTCTGGGCTAGTCTCTTGCATTCACTTTTGCACAAATGCCCTTGGAAAAGGCATGAATTCATTTCTTCTCCCCAACCACCATCTGTATGCTAAAGAGCAGGTTAGACTAGGCTCTCTAGCCTTGGTTGGCAACCGGTCTAGAAGGAAACCTTTGAATTTAAAACCACTGGCAATAGGAAATCACTCCACTATAATTCCCAAGGAGTTATGGAAATTCACAGATAATAAAAAGAAAAAAGGTATCTATAGATAACTGTGATTGCCTACATTCTGAATGGACAGGATTTTAAAAAAATGCATATATGTATATGATAGTAGGATGTATAAAAATATCCAAAACTGACTCCCAAGAGGGTGCTTTCCTGATCATTACAATCTTAACCTGTTCAAATCTCAGGTTAACTGTTATCTTCCTCACATGTCCATAAACTGTGCCTTTTACTCTATAACCCTCTAACTCGAGTGGCTCTTGAACCTTGTACAGGGTGAACCTCATTGTAAAAAAGAAAATAAAAATGGAGATAAGACAACGTGGAAAAGCTAGTCAGCTATGTGTTTCATCCCTTATAGGCTGGAATGAGAGACAAACCAATATGTGAGAAAAACTTGTTGGAATTTGGGGAAAAGATAATAAAGATCATTATCTGATATTACGGCTACATTTTTGCTGTTTTATGTACAGCTGGATTTGAGATCTTTTTCTTTTCTCTCTATTAGTTCATATACTACATTGTGCTACAAATAATTTTGAAATGATTGTGGATATTGCATATTGCCCGGTCTAAAGTTTACAATAACTGAGAATCTTTTCTTGGTCTGGCTTGAATACCTTTCAGCATCCCTTTGTATATATACAGGCTGTCCCTAAAATCTGGACACAGAGGCAAAAATGTATATTTTCAAGTAATGAAATTTTCAACAACATTTTATTGAATTGGAATATTAACAAATAACATCTTCAATATGATTTCCATCATTTGTGATGCCAAGCTTGATGCACTTTGCAAGATTGATGCAACAACTTCACATTGCTATCAATTTTAGCACATTCACTCTTTATGTGTTTAATCAAGTGTGTTGCATCTGTGATTTTCATAGAGTACACCTTCTCCTTTAGCATACTCCAGAAAAAGAAGTCAGTTCTTTTTTTTTTTCAACAAGACCATGTTTAATCTGTTGAGGTAAAAAAAAAAAATATAGTTAATGAGATTTCCTATGTGTCCAGACTTTAGGGACATTCTGTCTATTAGAATGCTATGGTTGGCTGACTCAAGAGTTTCATTGATGCATGATATAAACAAGCAGGTTTACTTGATGAAAATTAAACAATATATTATTTGTCATCATTGATTATTTATCTAATAATCTGTTAATATTTTAGAAAATTAATAGCATTTACTGTTTACAGTTACTTAAATGTTATTTTTATAGTGAATACCTACATTTAAGTAGATGCTCTGTTTATTTATTAAACGCTATATTAAACAGAGGAGGCACGGTGCAGTAATGAATACCGACTCGGATTGAGGAATCAGAGAGCTGAGTTTGAATTCCAGTCGAATCCATTACATTCACTTATGTGCTAATACCCTTGGGAAATGGATAAATTGCAGGACAGACCAGGTTCTATAGCCTTGGATGGCAACTGGTCTACCACAGAAAGAAATGGCAACCTGCTGCAGGAAAAAAATCTGCCTTGTCAGTCATGTATCGAAAGATACATGATCGCTTAAGCATGTATCATGCATGGCACACAACTGACTGATATTTATTTATTTTCTTCTACTGACCTGAATATTTGAGAAATCTTATTAAAGAAAAATATGCACTTTAAATTAAAATCCATCACTTTAGAAATTACTGTTTACTGTATAAATTGATCAAGTTATTTGTTTAAATTTATGATCTTATTTTGTTAATAATGGAGAAATATTATGGAGGCACACTGGAGTAATACTGGCTTGAATTAAGGAATCTAAGAGCTGTTCAGTTTCCAGTTTGTTACATTCAGTTACATACAAATGTAAAAATGTTAGGAAAGGTATGAGTCTATCTCTTCTAAGCTATGGATAAATAGCAAGACAGACTGTCTTATAGCCTTGGGTAGCAACTGGTCTAGGAGAAGAACTCTAAATTCAAAACCTCCAACTGTGGGTTAACTCACTTAACCCACCTGCAATTGGCCAAGTGTGGTCAAGGCGACTACATCTCTGAAGACATGGTCAATTAGGGAGGGGTTCCTCCAACAGGAGTCAATAGGCCCTGGGTTTGGTTTTTAAAAATATTGTTAATATTCTTCCTTACTCACAAATAGAAAAAGTAAAAATAAAAAAACAACATAACACAAAAACATGAAATATGGTCTTGATTTTTCCTGGGGTCAGGAATTGAAATGTATCTTTCAACTCAGTGTATCCTGAAGGTCAAGTGGTGTAAAGTGTAGTGTAGCCATACTTAAAATGAAATAGGATCTGACACAAAGAGCTACTTGAAGTACCAGAAAAGCTTGATTTATATGGGAAAGATATTAGATTAATCTGTGTCCTTTACTGGAAACGAATATTCTGGATTTAATAGAGAGCAAAACACAAAAATAGAAAGAGGAATAAGAAAAGAATATGTTTTCTCACCAGATTTACTTAACCTATACAATGAGACTCAAATTGAGAGAACTAGGAGTTATTATTTGTGGACATAATCTCAACATACGACATGCCGATAACACTGTATAGAAAAAAAAAACTGAAAGAACTCTTAAACAAGGTAAGTGAAGGAAAGCAAGAAGAAAGGACTAACTATTAACAATAAGAAGATTGAATGTATAGTTTCTGTCTTAATTTCTGAGATGTGGAGTTATCATTATTTACATTTGGAATAATATCCTCATCTTTGTCGTTGTTATCACATTTTGGTTGTTGCGCCTTCTGGCCTTCTTCAGGTGTCTATCACATCAAGTAAATTTAATTTATTTTGAACTGAACCCTTTATTTAATCTGCAGGATTTGATTGTTTTTGTTTTACTGTCCATGTCTAGGAATATGTTGCTTTGTTCTTTTTAGTGTAAGAAAAATATATATATAGATTGATATGAACAGTGCAATGACTGCTCTCTAAAGATTAAATAAAAGATTCAGTTTGAAATTTCATAAACATTACCCAGATCAATAAACATCTGAAGAAGCCACCCCTGACTCTACTGCATCTCAATTTTCATATGGCTGTATTCATATAAAATAAAAATTTGATTGTAACCTAATCACGTACAATAATGGCTCATATGCAATATAGATGAAGAATTCAACTAGAAAAATTGAAAATAAATAACAATGTATATGTAGTATTGTATGCAAATTAGATAGACAATTATAAATAGAGAACAACTGGCAAATATAGGGTGGCTATGCCTAGCAAACCTGGCTGCTATTCAGGACATGGAGAACTGTACTACGACTACTATATACTACACAGAGAGATATGCAAAACATAACAGTATCTAAATCCAAATTAGAGACATTTCATAATAGCTCATTCCATCTTAAATAAATCAACAATTTTGTGGCAATTTTTACAATCAACTTGAGAATTTTCTTATTAAAAAGTTGAATAATTTTAACACATTCAACAGTATGGATAAAAAAATAGTCAATTTTATAGTCTTTTTCCGAGACTTAGCATAAGCAAAATAAATTCACAGATTTGGACACAAAAAAAGGCCCCAGAATGATGTCAAAATCCACAAAAAAATTTTCATCCTTTAATACCAATAGTCAGTTGTGCTTAGTTTAATATGTAATGTATATAAATGTAGATGGAAAATAGCAGATGTTAATAAGCTAGTGAATGTCATAAAGCACTGCCTGGGGCCCCCAATAAGGGTCCCATGTAGTCGTTTGGTGGGGGATCTTTCGTTACGGGGGTAGTATGCATAGATAAAGAAACTTAAATCAACAAATGTAGTTCTACTGATGAAGGCTGAGAATACCATGGACAGAATGTGGAGTCATTTAGGAAAATTTAAAGGAATTAGAAGAAAAGTGATACTTACAATCCAAAAGAGACAGCTGAAATTTCTGGGACACCTAAGGAGGAAAGTGGACCTGGAAAATTTACCACTCACAGGACATACTGAAGTTAAGGGAAAGAGGAAGAAACAGCAATTAATCTACCTCACCAGTTTGCCTGAATGTCTGGCAGAACAGAATGTTTGTGAAGGGTCAACAAAAGATGAAAAAGAAGTTGTGGAGAACTGTGATTGGTACATTCTGAAAGGATTAAAGAATTTAGTCATGCCTTTGAGAAAGGCATTAATCCATTTCTCCCTGCACATAGTCTCACCAATAAATTTTTGACAAAATATATTGTCACTGGCATGTCACAGTAACCGACAGAAGAGAGTTGATGAGTGGGCACTTTGGCAAACCATACTCCCATAACTAACATACTGAAATGGTAGCTATATAACTGTTATTGCTGCAATTATACAGTGTGTGGCAGAAATACATCCCACTTAATGGTTTGCTTTGCTTTGCCTTACAGCATATTAGCTTCAGTGGCTCATTTAATGCTGACAAAATTTTCATTGTTGGTAATATTTTTTTCCAAAAATCCATTTCTGGTGATATTCCTTCCTTCAAAAAATCCATTTCTGCTAATAAATTTCCCTAGCTGGTAATATTTTTTTTCAAAAAATGTATAGCTGGTAATGTTGTTTTTTTTTTTGTTTTTTTTTTTTTTCTTTCTTTCAAAAAAATGTATTGCTGGTAATGTTTTTTTTTTTTTTTTAAATGTATAGCTGGTAATATATATATATATATATATATATATATATATATATATATATATTACAAAGTGTTTCTGGTATTAAAACCTATTCTTACATTTTTCATAATGTTTTGACCCTAGTTTGAGGGGGGTTAACTATTTGCTCATAGCTGGGATCCTAACAGGTGCTACCACCCCGGGTCAGGGTGCACCTGGGAACACCAACAGTTAAGAGGCAGTTCCACGATTCTCAAAACCTCCTGATCAGAGGCCTTGCTGTTGGACGAAGTTTATCGTCTTATCCAGGACGGCCCACTTAATGGTAAGACATTAACTAAATAAAGACACCATTGCCACTTGCCTAAGTTCATTAACATCACACAAATGACAATTTAAAATGAGGGAGGTATTTCTGCCACACCCTAATGTCATACCCCCACTTCCCCACCACCACTACATAACACACAGAAACACACTGCTGGAAAAGTCATGATTACTGTGGTAGATTATACAGTGCAAGTCTGACCAACAATAAGTGTGCTGGTGTTTAAAAGCAACTGTTATTAATGTGTTACATGTCCTCTTGGGAAATGATTTTTCACTATATCTATTGTTTTCTATTGCTTACTTAATGACAAGGCACTGCCTTATGAACAAGTCTGTATGCTACAATCACAGAATTAGGTTTATTTAATAACTAGTTTACCCATATTGCTAAAAAAATATATGACGGTGAAATTTAAGTAATTTTGTAATAGCATGGGTTATATTTTCTGCATGAGTAATCTACGATTTTTATGTCATTCATTTTTTGTTGTATATAATAAAGAATTCTTCTTTTTGAATTAAGTAAAAATAATTGAAGAAAACTGACAAAACAAAAGAAACAAAAGGCAATGTATTTCGAGCTTGTTTTCCTATACTTACTAATGAAATATACACTTATTATGATTATAGATGGTATATTTGCTTATTGGTGCAGATTAATGTTTCATATTTTAAAAACAGAAAATCGCATTACAGTGAGGTAATGGATAGCAGCTCCGAGTGAGGAATCGAAGAGCTGAGTTCAAATTCCAGTCAAATCCATTACATTCACTTACTTACTGATACTCTTGGGAAAGGTATTAATTCTCTTCATCTCCCCCCAGCTATGGGTAAATAGCAGGACAGACTGGGTTCTATAGCCTTGGGTGGCAACTGGTCTACTGCAGAAAGAAATGGCAACCTACTTTGGGAAAAAATCTGCCTCATCATGATCACCTAAGTGTGTATCATGCATGACACATAACTGACTGAAGGAGGAGAGATATGGGTACTTTTATTTTATATTGTAAATCTTTATATGATTGTTTAGAACAGTGATTGTTAACCCTTTTTTTTTTTACTCATGAACCCCTTTTACTATTAATTTTCTTTGGCAGACCCCCATAAACATTTGATGAAAAAAAAAAGCTTATTTTATTTTTTTACTAATATTAATTACTTCAGATTATTAATATAACTCTCCTGACTTTTTAGTGAATTTTATAAAAGTAAATAGGGGGTCCTATTTGCTATGCAAATTTTTTGTAAATTGATCCCTCTACAGAGATAGATATACTCATGCCATATGATTTCTTAAAATTTGTAAAAATCTTTTTTTTTTTTCTTTTTTTTTAGAAATTTGTGCCTACTTGGGGAGAGGGGGTTCTGGTAATGGTAATATTAGCTGTTTCCTTATAAGGAAAACCATTTTCAGTTGAAATTTATAAAAGCTTTCCTTTAAAACAATTATTCAGGAAAGTAGGTTTCTCCAGCAGCTGTTATGCTCTTTTCAGTATTGATGGGGTTTTCCTTCCTAACCTTTTATTTGAAGTAGTGTGGAATGGCAACATTTTGATTATGCCATCATTTTCTCTTCGAGTTATATGTGATATCCATTTTAGCTGTTGCTTCTGTTGAAAGTCCTCAAGTGAATTGCTTTCTGTTATCAGGTACAGTTCTTTGTGATTGTGTAGCACCAGTCCACAAGGTTTGAAGAAGTGTGGTCTTCACCAAGATCCATAGGCTTCACTCACTCAAAGCCATTTTGAACTATTTAAGCCATTTTTTAAAAGCTTTTTTTCTTAGAAAGTGGTTGTATACAACTGACAATATAGATATTTCTGAATGGGTTTGGTACCTTGCATGGCATCCATATGAAACTTTCAATATGACAAGGCTATTTAAGAACATAGCTCGAGGTTCTAGGTTAATATTTTGGTTTTGTAGCAATTTTCGGCATTGAACCAAACTTCCTCTAGTGCATCCTCTTCTTTACTGTATTTCTTTATCTTCTATGCTAAATTTGTTTAGAGGAATCAATTTACAATGAATTTACATAACAAATAGGGCTCTTCTGATTTCATACTTGTGATATGAAGTGCTTAATATGCAATAATATAAAAAAAATTAATGATTATTTCTTGACACCATGTCTATTCTAAAACTCTACCTATAATAATTTAACGACAATTCAACTTGAGCACTGAAAATGTTTTATTTTATAGTAATGGATGGTTATAAGCGAGAGAGGAGATGCGATGTGCTTATTTTATGACCACATTGTCCCACAGTATTTATTTTATTCATATGGAAGAAAATCCTTTAAATGACTGGACATATTGTGGGTCCTTTGGAATCATCGAGATGTCTCAACTTTATCTGGTCTTCCTTGTGTTTCTTCCACAGGTTCTGAGTTTGAATGCTTTAACCTGACAGACTTTCACCTACTTTGATGTTCGGACAGCTCACCTTCTGAATTAGTTAAATAAATTGTAATTTAATAACAACTGTAAGTAGAAGCTTTATTCAACTAATTCAGATTTAGCACTGAAAATGTTTTATTTTATAGTAATGGATGGTTATAAGCGAGAGAGAAGACGGGATGTGTTTATTTTATTACCACGCTACCCGCAAGTTGTTGCCAGTAAATTTACTCTTTTTACTTGTTGCTTAATAAGATGTTTTTGTTCCAAAGTTGATTTTGTCCAATAAATACCAAAATTAGTCTTCCTGGATTACCTCCCTTAAGTTATGTTACTTTGTTCAAATTTGATGCTACGTCTTAAAAACATTACTTGGTCTTTTAGTTAGAATGGGTGAACTTTACTTGTTAAGTATTTTTTGGCGTGAGTAAGAGAATGTGTCAGTAAGCTTATGGATGCAAAAAATTAAAAAAAAAAAACAAACATTATATATATATATACACACACACACACACACACTTATTTGTTTATACTTTTAAGATTGATAAACTGTCAGTTCATCAGCCCTGAAATGTAATGTGTACATATACATGATGACTTGCCTAATCTGCTTGACTAGTTTAAATGCTGAAATTGTTACCACCACTCAAAATAACTAAACAAAGAAAATAGCCACAAAAACAAAATCAGACAAAATAAATAAATGTTCGCGCATGGGCTATAAGCCACTGGCATCTTAATTTGTGTAAAGATTTTCTCTTTATTTACTTCTGCATTCTTTCTAAATGACTGATGTGAATGTTCTTGCCTATCTTTCTTTTTTCTGGCAATCTCTTGACACAAAAGTATTATTATTATTATTATTATTAGCTTTATTTTGGTGATGATGATGATGATACACCAGGAGATACCTGCTGATAGTTTAATAGTTTGTATTATTACATCTTTCCAGTTGCTGCTTGCTTTAGTTGCCTTGACTTAAAATATCATGCCTGAAAACTTTCAGCTACCAGAAAACGAAGGGAATTAGTTCCCCAAGACCTTATCGCAACAGACAGACTTCAGTGCCAAGGAAGGTAATCAGTTATTTCAGATTTCTGTGCCCTAACCTATACTTTAAAAATGAATGAGTTATTTTGGTTTGCGCTTTTTCTACCATGGTTTTTTTTGGGTAGATTTCAGGAAGGTTCATATACATAATAATGGAAAAACTTCTCATGGCATTTGTAATTTATTGAATGCATATTGCACAGGTACTAAGAACACAAGTTGATAATTCAGCGAGGTATGTAGATTTCATTTTTACGTTTATAAGAATAAATGCTTTTACATTATGCATTATTTAAAAAATGTTTAAAAATTAGGTGCTTTGTTAAATTTGTAAGGATATGTATGTTATTTATTAATATGTATGTATGTATGTATGTATGTATGTATATATATATATATATATATATATGTGTGTGTAATTTTTACTTAGCTGATTAGTGTTATATTCACCGCCCCAACTCCAGAGTTTCATACATAGACAAACCTTTTTTTAGTCGTTGGGTTCACTCATCAGGAGGTATCAGCAATTGTCTGCCAGTTTTCTCATTTTTGTTATATTCACACACGTGTATTTCTTGTGATCATATCTAATATGAATATTGACAAGATAAATGCAAATGTTCAGAAATTTTATCCCATATAAAACCACTTTATTCAATGTGGTTTTGTAAGGCAAGCAGGAATTCTGTACTTGGAAAATTAACAGACCCTATATCGATTTGCCTGTATAATAAGTGTAAATGCATTTGTGTATCGGAGGGTTTCTGCATTCAGGCATGGTTCAAATTTCTGATCACACAAGATTATATGCTCTCTCTCAGAATCTGTAACTACGGTCCACTCGGCTTAATTGCAGTATAAACTACAAGTAGGCACTATGGGAGTTGAACAAACACAAATGTGCCTGAGCAGGCATCTGTTACAGGGATTGGATAGATGCCCTAACAGATGGGTGTGCTTAGAAAATGAATAGACAGCCATTTTATAAAATTAGGAGATCAACTAATCACTCTACTTTGGATACCAAAAGGTTGAAACAAAGGTAGCATGATTGGCTAATCTTTTAATTTTTTAAAATTTTAAAGTTCTGCACATAAAATTTTTATTTTCTTTATATGTGCATTGAGCACTTTTTAACTTCCACTGTTTCCTGGTCTAATTTAAGTCTGACAATAACTGTTATATATATATATATATATATATATATATATATATATATATATATATATATATAAAAGGAGAAATAACCACATTTGACACATATGCACACACACACATTTATATATTCATTTTGTTTCCTCTACAGATACACTCTATCTGAGAATATTTACACATACATAACTATATGTACTAATTGGGATGCTACTAGTATTGGGGTTAGGTTAATTTTTTTTCTTTGTTCGTGTGTGTATGTGTGCGCGCATATGTGTCAAATGTGGTTATTTCTCCTTTTCTTTTATTTATATATATATATATATATATATATATATATATATATAAATGCCTCAGAATTTTTTGAATTTCAAAACTATAACACATAAATTCTTCTCTTAAAGAAGGAAAAAATTCAAAGAAGGAAACCAGAAAAGAGGAGGTCAAAAGAAGGGATTCTAAAACAAAACATGGAGAAATGTAACATCAACAGCTAGGAATTCAGTGTGATGGACGAGAATCTCTGGAGGTCCATTGTCAGAGACAGAACAATAATCTTCAAATCCAAACGATCAGCCAAACCAGAGGAAAAAAGAAAGATTTCAAAAAGAAAGACAACAACCACTAAGGCCTTATCCACTATCTAGAACAACCTATCCTCAATGTCAAAGGACTTTCAAGCAAAAGTCTATCTCATTAGCCATCTTAGAGTCCACAAACTCAGCTGACTGAGACAAAAAGAATATCATTATCTTCCACCTGAATGGATAGCCACAATCAGTATAAATCCTGTTCTTGAAAATAACAAGTGATAGTTGAAAGCATTTTATTTATATATACAGGGTGCGATGGATAAATTGTCGTTCAAATTATGCAAAAATTGTAAATAACACATTTTTAACAGATATATTTACTGAAATTACACAAAAATATCTTGAATTACTAGAGAGTAAATTTATTCAATAAAATCACCATTGGCTTCAGCCACACCACCCAGATGACTTTAGAATCTCCTGCAACTCTTCTGGACAGTCTCATGCTTATGTTGGTGAATGCTAGCATAATCCTTGCCTCCAGTTTATCTTTGGTATTACAATGAATTGTCAGACAGCCATGATTGTGTTCTCCTGCTTGTGTGGCATGTTGTAGAGTCCTGTTGCCAGGTATAGGGTCTTCTGGCAGCTACCTTGTTGACCCAGGGCAGCACGACATCCTCAAGGCGCTTGATGTAGGCTTCTGTGTTGAGTCTGAGGCCCTCACCAATAAATTCGGGAGTTCTTTTCTTATCATAATGATCAGAGTGAGTTTACCGAGCTGCTGTACTCATCTAACTCTTTCCATATCCTCTGCACTGTCCTGAGATTGACACCCAAACACTCTGAAATGTTTATATTGGAGCTTCTGACATGTATACCAAGCTGTACAGCAGATGATTTCCAAATTTCTGGTGGAGTGAATTGCATCATGGTGCTGTTTTTCTCACAGATGGTGCCCAACTGACCCTACTATACTGTGCAGTTGACAAAATCAAAAACAAACAATGTGCATGCGCAAAATTAAAAATATAAAATGGCGACAATCTATCCATCGCACCCTGTACATTTATTTATTTTTTTAAGTATTATTTTTAACTGTAAAGGTTAACAAAAATCTTGAAGTATATAATAGGAGAATGATTATAAAATCATCCTTGATAAAGGTCTTTATTAATGGGCTCTGAATTAACTTGTCCACATCGTCCTGCTTCCACCATTTCATCCCCACATTTCCTCCCCACATTTCCTCCCTTCTATTATTTCCAGGTCTAGGCTGTTACATTGTAGCATATGGAGTTGGTACATTTGGTGACTTAAAGGAGAGAAAAATATGAAGCCTTTTGCCAAGTTTTAAGTTTAATGTCTTTCTTTCAGAAATTACTGTAACAAGAATCTCATTATAGTGACACAGAAAATATCAAGGCTTGATGATTTATGAGGCTGGTCTAATTTTAGTGTTGTTTACTTATTTATACTTTGAGAATTAATCTTTGATAATTGATGAAAAATGACCTTGTATATATCATAATCTGTCTCATAATAGTTGTAACATTTAAATATCTATTTCATATACTAAATGTAGCAACTATTATTTACTGTCATTAAAAAGGTATGAAAGCACTTTAAACTTTTTAAGCAATGTTGTTTTTATCATACTTCATAATGGAAATATGATTTGAAATTATTGGAAGAGTTTTTCATAATTAAAAAGAACAGATTAAACAAAAAACTAAGTGAGTTGGAAAACAACAAATTTGACACTGCTGCAGAGTTGCATAAATCAACATGGGAAAAGTTTACTTTGATATGATTATAAATTTCTTTGAGATTTTGATTAAATAATTGAAAGGTGATTCCCCAGATTTTTTTCGTTTATGAGTAAAAAGTTCTGCTTTGTTTTTCATCTTTTTAAACTTTAGTGTAAGTTTTCCTTTTTCTTCTTGAACAGTCCTTTAATAAACATTATGTTGAATGCTTAGATTGAGTGATCATGTTTGTTTTACAGTCCAAGTGGATCTAGTATAATTAGCAGTTGCAACTCTTACTAAAAGTTGCAGTGTCTCATTTATTAGAGACTGTATCTCTTTGCTCTTAAGAGTGACATTCCTCAGCCAAGCAGATATAAGATGTTATCCAAAGCAACAATGTCATTGTATGCACCACTGTCATTTACCACTTACCCACATTTAAAAAAAATTTTTTTTTTTTTTTATATTAAGTTTTAATCCTCCATTGCTTGCAGTATCTAGAGTAAATTTTAATATGATTGAAAGATAAAGTCAGGTGTTTTGCAACATAAAACAAGACTTTAAAAAATCCCCAACTTTCTTGGATGTGAAAAGAGTTGGGCAATGTTGAGCCTGGTCAGTACCTAGATGGGTTACTGCTTGAGAATACTAAGTGCTGTAAGCTTGGATGTGTGGATAGTGTAATGGATAATGGCTTGGAATTGGAACTCGTCTTGGAGACATGAGTTCCAATTAATAGAACTTGTATTAGTGAAATCATTATTAACTCCCTGCAAACAATTCTTAAAATCTAAAAATATTAAATAAGTAGAGTTTAGAAGGAACTGGAAACCTAATCCTAAAATAAGAAACAAGGGATAAACCACTACTCCAATTTAAAAGACTTGAGCGGAGTTTGAGACGGACGATAAGTTAACCTGTCTACTTCTATAATGTTGAATTAAAAAAGAAATCCATTAAATACTTAGAAATTACATATTCTCTCAGTAACACTTGCTTCAATTCCTGAACACTGACAATCTCTTTTACATACATTGAATGCTGAAGATTGCTAAAACAAATTTTAATTAATAATACGTAAATTTAATCCATCAAATTTTTGTTCTCTATTGCCAGAAATATTTCATTGATTAGTTTAGGAAATGACTAAATCTAAGTAAATGTGAACTTTGCAACATTCTCAGCATCCTTCTGTAGAACCATATTTCTGTTACCTCAAGTTTCTTCTTCACCTTTGAGATTGTCCAGCATTCATTGATATAGAGGAGGACTGATATAACATAACCATTCTAATTTCATGAGGAGAAATAAGTTGTGGATACTAATAAGAAAAACGAAACTTTGCTTATGTTTACTATTGTTCAGTTTTTTCTTTCTCTCCCTAGAATTTGCTATGTCACTATGTAATCATTAAAGGAAATGAAAGTTTTTATATTAAATCACATGCATGATATCATTGGATATATAAACACCTAAAGTTAAAAGGAAGTATTTGATCAAATGAATGGAAGCAGATGTGCATTCATTTATTACAAATGTAATAGTTCAGGTACTACTGTAGTGATTCAATATTAGTGGATCTACCTATAAATTAGTGACTATAGTATTTCCCATGACAAATAAAATTATTGTTTCTTTTTCTTCTTTTTTACTCCTCCTCCATCTTCTTCTTAGGAACAAAGAAAAGAGTACTGGACTGTTATGTAATATCAGTCCTACATGGTAGTGAATGCTGGACAATCTCCTTACAGATGAATTGAAACAATAGAAATGTGGCTCTACAGAAGCATTCCGAAAATAACATGGATTGAACATGCAAGCAACAACAAAGTTTTACAAAAAATGGAATTAAAAAGGATATTTATATTTAACATTAGGAATAGATAGTTGAAAATTTGCACATAATGTGGAAAAAGAGCTTGGAAAATTTGATACTGACAATTCAAATTGAAGGCAAGAGGGACAGAGGTAAACAATGCATAACCTACCTAGAAAGCTTCAGTAAATGGATGGCGGAACAGGGTTTAGGAGAGATCAGAAAAAGACAAAATTTATTATGAGCTACAAAAGCAGAAAATTGCAGATATCCATGACTGCCAATGTCCTGAAGGGACATGGCATATAGATGAAGAATCTTTAAACTGCTTAGACATTTGTTTTTTTTAAGGTAAATAGTATTCACTAGTAATGGTCTGACTAATTATTTTTTCTTATCATTTGTCCTTTAATGCTGTTATCTCTGAAAAAAAGTATTAATATTATCAGAATTTCAAAATATACTTTCAGGTTAGATTTTAGAGATGTTTATTCAAAATGTCTGTTTTTCCTTGTTTAACTGAAATTTAAGAGTAGATATATTTCTTAGAAATCACTTACAAGTAAAATTTTCTTCAATTTACTCGAGGTTCTTGTAAAATTTGTCATAAATTCATGGTAAATATATGTAATGACTATTTTTCTGTTCTAATATTAAATAGTTGAAAGAACATGTGACCACATATTGAATTACAAGATAGGTTTCCAGTTATAGATTATATGCTTTTAAGAGACACCCCCCCCCCCACGCCAAAAAGAAAGAAACATAATGAAGATTCTCAATAGAATTATTTACCCCTCCTGTGCATGCCATGATGATTGTTATTCTTTCTTTTTATTCTCAGCTATCTTTGATTCTATCCAAAACAATGTTGCTTGTCTGATGCATAAAATCCAGCCTGGCGGATGGCCTTCGGCTTTTTGGCACCTTGTCAAATGCCATCATCTTTTGTTTATTCATGCCACTGTTTATGTCAATTTAGTTTTTGTCGGCCTTTACTTATTTCCAGAAACTACTCTACTTCCAGATGTTAACATTTTTCACTTTGGGATGTTGCTATTTAAAGATTGCAATGCAACTTTGTTTAATGAATTTTCCTCATTTGGATGTTGTTATTTAAAGAATGCAATGCAACTTTCTTTAGAGAATTCTCATCATTGGGATGTTGCTATTTGATGGAATCTGATTCTGTCTGCTGAGTTTACAGAATTTTCATATCTTAACATGTCCATTTTGTTTTTGAAATTTCTTCATTTTGTTGTCTTATTTATGGTCTTTCATCTTCAAAATATTATTCTTTTATGTGCCATGTCCCTTCAGAACAACTTCCTGTTTAGACCGGTGACACTTGGGTATACCATGTACGGTAAGCTTCGATGCGCGTATGGATAATGGCTCCGAATTGTTAATCAGAGAGCAGAGTTCCAATTCCAGTTAGATTCATTATATTCACTTAAACAGAAATGCCCTTAGGAAAGGTATAAATTCACCTCTTCTCCTCCCAGCTATGGGTTAATTAGCAAGACTTGTATCACTAAATTGTTATTATCTCAAAAAAAATTCTTACAATCTAAAAACTATTTTCTGGCTTTAAATAACCTGCAAAGGGTTGATAGAAGCCATAGAAAATGAATGAATCCGTCAACAATTTCCTATCCTTTGTAGCTTTTAGTAAGGTTTGTTTTTTGTTACCCATTCCCAATCCCTGTTCTAGCAACCATTTACATAATTACATTATACAGGTTATTTGCTGCTTTTTGCTACCCCTCCTGCTTTCAACATGTCCTGTGAGTATCAGATTCTCCAAGCCTTCTTTTTTATCATGTGTCCTAGAAATTTCAACTATTTTTGATTTTAAGTATAAAATTGTTTCCATTTACCTTTTTTACTCACATGTTCAATCCATGGTATTCTCAGCATCCTTCTGTAGAACCATATTTCTGTTACCTCGTTTTTTCGTCTGTAAGATTGTCCAGCATTCATTGACATAGAGGAGGACTGATATAATATAACCATTCTAATTTCATGAGGAGAATTTTTTCTTTCTTTTCCTGATCTGTGAATTATAATGTGACATTTGCGATTTTAGAATCTGAAGTATTTTACTCTGTTTCTAAAAACCTGACCCAAATCGCAAAACATCTGATTTTTCTTCTTGAAATCCCTTTTTGGTCAGGCTGAAAAACTTTTGGCACCTTTGCATACTGGTATTTGTAGTCTATTGAATCTTACAAGCATCTATTTAAGTAACCGCTTTTTGTGAAGCATATTTCTTTAAAAAATATTTGAATAATTTCAAATCTTCTATTTTCTTTTTCTTTTCTTGATTAAATGTATATATAAGGAAGTGTTTCAAAATCTTCAGCATTTCCAAAAACAAAATTTCTGATGTTAAATTTTAGGAAGTGAGTTGTATGATGAACTTTTTAACACCAACTGGTAGGAAGTATTTAATATTGTGTTTAATAAAGTATTTTTTATTATTATCATCATCATCATCATCATCATCATCATCATCAAGGGAGTGAGAGATGCATGCCAATGATGTGATGTTTTTTTTTTTGTACGGTAAGGTTCACCCTGTACAAGAACCTTGGGCCACTCCAGGTAGAGGGTTATGTAGTGGAATAGTTTATATGGATAGGTGGGGGGAAATAATGGTTAACTCTAGATTTGAACAGTTTAAGATTGTAGTGATCAGGGACACATCCTCTTGGGAGTCTGTACCACATCGCCGTGGTTCATGGGAAGAAGTTGAATTTCCTTCTCGCTGATAGAATACAGAAGGAATGGGGATGGTTTGCTATTATGTAAGTTGCATGGCAGGTCCTAATCTTGAAAGTTAGACCTGGTGGAACCAAGGAATATACTTTCCATGGAGGTAGTAATTTGAAGTACCTTAAGTCATAAAAGGAAAAAAAATGTTTTGTTAGGAGAATTATTTTCTCAAAAATCCTCTGAAGAACCAGAAACAACATGGCATCAATTGAAATTCATCAGTGTGAAAATTTCCCTACAAACCAAAATTTGTATCCCTGACTTTTGCTACAAGGTTACTAATAATCTGACCTAAAATATTTATTCTAATATACTAAAAAGAAATAGCTACTAAAATTTGAAAGGCGGGGTAAGGGAGAAAAAAGGTAAATTACAATAGCAATCAAGTATTGCTTGACTGGTGTCCATTACTCTCTTGACCAGTCAAAACATGTTAATGGTCACTCACAAGAAGAGTGTCTTTAGAGATTGTCACTCTTTGTTGGCCAGTCATTGAAGCTTGCCATGTCATCATCATCATTTTTGGATACACTTAAACCACTAAACCAGTAGTACCCACTTCAATAGCTGTTGAATGACAACTGAATGTGGACAGAGGAATCCTTCCCTTCACCCTTTACTTGTTAAAGACAATCTTTTTTTTATTGTTCCTTCTCTGTTTTGTTTCAGGTTTTGTCTCTCTCATTATTCGAATCTACTCTGTTATATTTCCTTCTCCTACTTGGGTTGTAATAGCAGAAGTGGTTGTTGTACTTACTAACTTCCTTGTTGTCTGAGAAATTTCCTGGTGCCTTAATATTTGCAAGAAGTTCTTGCAGCATTGTTATCTTTATTGTGATCTTCTTCCTGTTTACAGAATTTGGTAAGACATTTTTGTATAATTCCCAATTCTTTGTATTCAAGAACTTCTGCTCTTATATCAAACTAAATTAAATTCTTCTTAAGCCTGCAAAAAATTAAAATGTCCAAAGGAGATAAATCTATAGATCAGTTTTGATCCTTATTACCCTGGCCAAACTTAGGTTTCTTAGGGTTCAATACTGGATCCTGTATCGTATCTCTAAAGTCAGGAGATTTACATGAAGACTTGAAATTAACATTGTCTTGCAGATGATAAAACATTCATTTAAGGCCACTGGCTATGTTTTCTAAGACAATGCTGGGACATTTCAACATTTTTAATTAAAATTCAACTATTTATTCTGGAAGCAAAATATATATTCCTATAAATGTCATCACTTGAAGACTTTCAAATGAGGCAACAACTAAAATGTATAGCACATGTAACTTGAAGAGAGAATAATAAGATAATTTTTTTTAATGTTTCACACCACCTAAAACAAAAGGCAAGGAAGGATCCATCAAAACAAAAGGCAAGGAAGCCCCCATCAATAATGGAAAGAGCATTAACAGTTGCTTGACTTGAAACCTATTTCCGGAAAAAATTGTTTTAAGGAAAAAATTTTTTATAAATTTCAACCAAAAGCAGCACTGTCTGCTTGGTCAATGAATGCTCAATGTTTCCTTATAAGGAAATGGCTAACATTACCATTAGTGGTGAGATTTTAATAAATGGAACACACACACACACACACACACACACACACTCTCTCTCTCTCTCTCTCTCTCTCTCTCTCTCTCTCTCTCTCTCTCTCTCTCTCTCTCTCTCTCTCTCACACACATTTGCAAAAAAAAAAATTAAACAAAACTTGAGCATTTCTTTTTAAACTGGTGGATGGAAAATGAAGCTTGAAAAACTTAAATTTAGATATTTATATTTCTAAATGTAAAAAACATTACATTTTGATTCAATAAACAAACTAAGAAAATGATATTTTTTCTGTCAATTTTTGGCTAAAAGAATTGAAATAATCATTAAAAAAAACAATGTTTGTTTTTCGTTTATCATGAACTAAATTAAAATTACGAGAGAATTTAAAAGACAATGAACAGAAAATTTAGTCAGTATGTGAAGCAGGCAATTGTAAATAAAAGTTTTTATATACTTTAAAAACCTAAGTGAATATTTCGAATGTGCTAATATTCTTTATATAGAAAATGAATGCATAGTGTACAATTCTTAAAGTAAAAGTAATTCTGTGCATGAAAATTAATAAGAACGCTTCTGTGTAAAATTATTCAAGGTGATTTAACTGAAATTTTTAAATAAAAAAAATAAAGATTTGATTTTTATAGAAATTACAGTAAAGTCAGCTAATTTCTTTTTGCATTTATAATTTTTTAAACATTAATATTTTAGCTTTTTAAATCTATTTCCTAAACATTTTAATATTGCTTTTATTATGCTACTAACAACTATAAATGATAAAGTTAAAAATGAAATTGGATTTCAGTTTAACAGTTTAAAATTTTGGAGGGGATGGTTCCAGGATGATGGTGAAAAAAATTAGTCTCTACTCTTGATGGTGCTCCTCTCCTCTCCAAAGATTAGGCTGTATATGAGGTCTTGTTAAAAAGTATTGGGACTGTTGCTATGCAGAGTGAAGGTGCTTGGTACAGACTGACCGTGAACTTAGTGTCATGCACAGACACTAAGATATAATGTTCTCACTCACTTCTGTTGTTTATAGCAGTGCTTGGAAGGAAAGTGTGTAGAGTGTGGTCATCTCACTACACCACAAACATTCCATCAGTGACTTTTGGCAAAGAACAACATTTCCTAGGTTCAACAACCACCATATTCCCCAGATCTCACCCCTTGCAACTTTTTCCTCTTCAAAAATCAAATCCTACTTGAAAGGAACAAAATTTCAAAATGTCAAAGAAATCCAAGAGAATGTGATGAAGCATCAGTGGAAACAACACTGGATAGAGTGTGTGGTTTCAGGCGGGAACTACTTTGAAAGGGATTAAATACCAAATTGATATGAATTGTAGTTTTCTGTTTATAACTTCTTATAGTGCTAGCGACAGGAAAGAATTGAATCTCTGATCTGACAACACATTTCTTTGTCATAATGGCATGTCAATGATGTGTTGACTAGAAATGGGATCGAGAGTTGGATTCATAAATTTCTCAAAATATAAAAAGAACTGATGCAGCTTCATCTGGAATTAGAATTTCATTTGATAAATCCTTCTGTCACACTGATAATCATTGTGCCACTCTGTACCCCCACCCTGGATAAGACTTTAAAATAAATCTATTCTTTTTACCTTGTACTTGAAAAGTTCTCTATAGTTTAAATTTTGCATCCTGGACCTGACTTATTTTTTGGGAAAGATAGTAGAGTGACCGCTACCCAATGGGCATGTAGCCAAGTAGTTAGAGGATTAGCGTTCAAATAATGGGGCTTGTGATTGAATCTTGCCCTTGGTTGGCAGAACAGGGTTTAGGAAAGATAACAAAAAGACAAAATAGAGCTAGAAAATGTAAGAAATTGTGGAGGGCCATGATTGCCAACATCCTGAAGAGACACAGCACATAGAAGAAGGGACTCCTTAATAATATCTGTCTCAGTAAATGATCCCAGCATGTGACACCTTTGGGAAGTACTTGAAAACCATACCATGGGTTGACCAAAGCTTTGTGAGTGAAATTGGCTAGACAAAACTGTTCAGAAGATGTTAATAGTCATGCTAGTATGAAGTCCCTCTACTCACTAAAAAAAAGGTAGATGCTATCTCTGTCTGAAACAAATTGGCCAACTTGCAAGACTTGAAAATTTTAGTTAACATGCATTTTTCCAGGTTGAGAGTTAACAGTTATCTTCCTCACATATCCTCATAAATTATGCCTCTTACCACTTACTTTGTAACCTTCTACCACAAGTGTCTCTTCCCAGGCTAGGAGAGCCCACTTTGCCCTGTTATTTAACCCATAAATGGGAGTGCTAGACTGGTTCCCAACCAAGGCTAGATAGCCCAGTCTGACCTGCTATTTAACCCATAAATGGAGTGGGGGTGAAAAGATGGACTCATACTTTTTTTCCAAGGATATTAGTACGAAATTAAATGCAACAGACTTGGTCAGAATTTGAACTTAATTCACTGATTCTATTTTTTGTACCAATAATTTTTGTGCTACCTATATATTTACAACTCTTGTATTAAAGACTGCTTATTTTATTCATGTATGACTCCAAAATTATGAACAAGAAAAATTTAGTTTAGCATAGTAATATATAGAATTTTATACATGTATAAAATGTATTAAGCCTTAGACCTTTAATGCCAACTAAAAAATCTGGTATTATAAGTTTATAAAAATCCTGTTTTAATTATACATTTCAACCTATACATTTACAAACCTACCATCCGTCCATGCATTGAATATTGCTCCCATATCTGGTTTGATTCTCCTATATATCTCAAGATTCTTGACAAAATTTAAAGAAGGGTCTGTAATATAACATCTGATCTAGCATCTCGACTTCAGTCACTTTCTCACCAACAAGATGTGGCTTTCCTGTACCTTTTCTATAAATATTTTTATGGCAATTGTTCTGATGTGATTCCTCCTTGGTATCTTGACTGCATGAATTTAAATGTGCTACTAGACTGGCAACTAGGTCTCATTGTTTTATTGTTGGACTAGTTAGATTTAACTGTATGTTCTATTCTAATAATTTCTTTTCTCACCTGTGGAACTCCCGTCTGATTTCTTGCTTCCTTATGCTTACAATCTTAAAAATTTTAAATGCAACACCAATCAGTCTTTCGAAAAACCGCTTCTTTTATTGTCCTTTCTCCTCACTACCTTTCACTAAAGTTTTCTCACTTTTTCATTCCCAGTAACTCCTTGCGTACTAGTGGCATTATCACCTTACTTAGGGTGAAATGAAAGAAACAAAAAATATTAAGGCTCTTCTACTTTTATATGCCATGTCCCTTCAGGACGTAGGTGATCATGGCTCTCCACTTCCCCCTATCACTTGTAGTTCTCAATGTTTTGTTCTTTTGCTACTTCTCCTAAGCCCTGTTCTGTCATCCACTTGCTTGGTATGTCACACGTTGCTTTGCTTTATCTCTCTTTCCCTCTATCCGCCCTGTGAATATTAGATTCTCCAAGCCCTACTTTCTCATTACATGTCCCAGAAATTTCAGCTGCTTCTTCCTAATGTTAAGTATAAGCTTCCTCCTTGTTTGCATCCTCTCCAAAACCTCATTGTTGCTCACATGTTTGGTCCATGGTATCCTTAGCATCCTTCTGTAGAACTATACCTCTGTTGCCTCAAGTCTCTTAATGTTCGCTGTCCCCAAAATGGGCTAATATCAAACTAACACATTGTCCTGAGGAAAAAAATTAAGGCAAAGTAGTTATCAAAATAAGATATAAAAACTTGAATATTAAATGATGATGCTGGTGTATCACTTTTTATTTAGGCAATTATTCTGCTAATGAAGATATGAATTGCTCTACGGTTCAGCATCCTGTTGTATGCTACTTTTAAAAGACATTAAAAAAAAAAAAAGAAGATACTCTGGTTTCTGTTCTGTGTTTCTGCAAAAAGTTATTCTGATTTTGTTCAACTTTTGCAATTTCCAATGTTGTTTTCCTATCACGTACTAGCATAAATATCTGGTTTCTTTTTTTTTTTTTTTTTTCTTTTTGAGGTTAAAATAATAGACTTCCAAGCACAAACAGTTGTTTGCTTAAAAGTCTACTTGGGATTGATTGTGTAAGTTATTTCAACTGATTATTATGTAAAATGGATTAAATTAATTTTTTTTATTTTATCAGCATTAGGTACAGTAATTGAAATTAATTCTATTCAAATTGTTTCCATTAGAATATATAATGATAATTATAATTTTAATATTAGCTTTTTTCC
>OZ038494.1:46590118-46592618 GCA_964036315.1 Acanthosepion esculentum
TTCTTTGAATTACTGATGAAAACAGTACTGTACAAAAACCTTATAATTATTCCTGATAAAATACAAATTATAGTACCGTATTTTGTTGCTTATAAGACACTCTAATGCATTAGGCACCCACCTTGCTAAAATTTTGAAGGGCGGATTTATGAAAAAGTTTTTTTTGGCAAACTTGGACCTTTGTGCACACAAAAGTGTTAAATAGATGATTTTTCCCTTGACACTGCTATTATTTTAACTTCCTTCATTCTTTGGCAATGTTTATTGTTTAAAAAGCAATAATAAGAATTGCAATAAAACCTAAACATATGAAAGTGAATTTATACATTGTCTTTGTTCTTGAGAATTTACAACAAAAACAATAAACATTATTTATTTAGTTATTAGATTATTTATTTACACTATTTATTATATTGTCTATTGAAATCATTAGCAAAACATTGGCTAATTGCTAATCAATTCAAACTTTATAGAATGGTAAATAATAAGCATTTCTTTATAGTTGCTTTACATATTTTAATAATTTAGTTAATGTTTATAAATTTATGAAGAAAAAGTTGTTTTTATATATATTTCTTCATAAATTGGTAAATGATCAATATTGCATTGCATTAGTTTTAATTATATTAGTTTTTAGAATGTTGTAAATATAAAATTATTCTTGTAAATAAACAATCTAATAACTAAATGGGGTTTTATATTTTTGTTGTAAATTCTCGAGAACAAACAAAATTGTATAAATTCATTTTCATCATATATTTCGGTTTTATAACAATACTAATCCTAACTTTTTAAAACAATAAACATTGCCGAGAAGTGAAGGTAATTAAAGTAATAGTGATGTCAATGGAAAACCATCTTTTTGATGCTCCAATATTTTTTTTTTTTTGACATGAAGGTCCAAGTTTTTACCTTGTATCAGTCCTCCCTACTATCCTCAGTTTTACCCATTGAATAGCAGATTTCATCATGAAAACCTGACTAATCATGATAAGTTCGAGACTGAGAAGTACCAAATTTATGGTAACTATTTAGAATATTATAATTAGAAGAGAAGTTAGAATGCATAATACTACTGAAACGTAACCTTATTGTAGCATGAAATCCTCACTAATTGTGACAAATTCATCACAAGATGGAGCACTAATTTTAAATTAGATACACGTAAATTTAGATACAGAAATAAGGTTAAGTTTGATTTATGTGTTGCTTAAAACACAGTAGTGCTTACTGTATTGCTGAATTTTTATTCTGCTATTATAGCTTGAAATCATTACCGGTAATCTAAACAGGTTTATTGCAAGCATTAAGTTTATAATGTAAAAATTTACAGAAAGTAATGTTCTCACAAAATTAGATTTGATTTATTGTTTGGTTAAAACTTAAAATGCTATCAGTACAGCAACAGGTACCACTCAACACATGATGAAAACACTGTTTTGGTTATGAGAGGCATATTTCTATAAAACCATCTGCAAATGCTAGTGAAAGCCTGTCTCAATCATTCAGAATTCATATAAATAGTATGTATCAATGGACATTTTATTACATGTGACCTTTAATATCATATCAAAATTAACTAAAGTATCATTGTGAATTTAATTTTGAAACACTGGATTTTATTTTACTTTCAAGAGCTGAAAATTGGATGTGACCCCACACTCCAAACTTATAACTCCTGTCAATTTATAGGACACAGGGTGGGTTTTGGAGATATGTTATAAATGTCTTATAAATAATAATCTTTGGCAATATCATGTTGAAATATTGGTTCCTGTACAATCACCAAAGTTAAGCAACATTGAGCCTGGTCAGTATTTAGATGGGTGACTACTTGGGAATACCAGTTGCCTTAAGTTTGGATGTGCAGGTGATGTAATGGATAATGGCTCAGAATTATTAATCAGAGAGAAGAGTTCCAATTCCCATTGGATTTGTTAGGTACAAGTACCCTTGAGAAAGGTATAAGTTAATTAGGAAGACTTGTATCAGTAATTCTGTTGTCATCTCCCTCAGCCAAATTCTTACAACCTTAAAATATTTCCTGCCTTTAAATAATGTGCAAAGAGTCGATAAGCAATAAAAAACAAATTTAAGCAGCAAAATAGTGTATATTATTTTTCTTTTCATAATTAAGATAGAAATAATATACTTCAAAGGTGGAGCAAATCTGTCAAAGAATTTTTTCACAATATGATAGAGACACCTATGATGGAAAATACAGAAGGACCAGTAATACTAAAAGATGAAGTAAGATCAACACTGAAGAAAATGAACAGGAACAAAGCAGCAGGGTCTGATGGGATTGCATCAGGAAAGCTCTCAGCATCAGACAACTTCGGTATCAACAAGATCACAGAAGTAAAAAAACAGTGGCCACATACCTCACTAAATCTATCTTCGTAACATTACAGACAAGATGCACATGAATGCAAACTCCATAAGACAATCAATTTAATGAGCCACATGACCAAACTAATGCTGCAAATCCTAAGGAATA
>OZ038494.1:46602618-46642618 GCA_964036315.1 Acanthosepion esculentum
TAAATTATTCAATTCTTTCTGTACTTGTACAGAATTTAGTGATAGGTCGATATAAAACAGTGTGTTATAAATATCGACATAATAATAATAAAATGTAGTCAACAAATTTCTATTTCATTACTTTAAAACATTTTTTCCAAAATATTATACATATTGATCTGATCCCACACAATGCTTTAATGTCTTCAGAATGTAATCTTGTGTAAATTTTCTTTTTTCTTTCTCTTTTGTTTTTCTCTTGCAGTATCTGGGATGTGTGGAAGTGAAAGAATCAATGAGAACATTGGATTTTGAAACAAGGACAAATTTAGCAAGGTATGTTCATTGTCTTAGAGAGAAAAAAAAGTTAAAAGAAATTTGAAAAGATAAAAGAAAAAGATTGTTCTCTTAGATTCTTCTATTAACAGATCATATATTTTATTTTAAAATGATTTACTCAAAACAAAGCGTTTTCCTTTTTGCAATATAATTATTAAGTTAAAAAGTGGATTAGTTAAAATAACAGAAATGGTTTGCAATTTTTGCTTAAATTTTCTTTTTTGTAACTGAAGCTTAAGTTGGATAGAATTTTAGAATTTACTATCAGAAGATATTATTTAAAACCTGTTATGGATTAATATCAATTTTTTAACAAATCAAATTGAAATTAGTCTTAATTGAAAACTTTTGAATGAAAGCATTAAGATTTTTTTTCTTGATTAAAGAAGAATTTTAAATTGAAATATAAATAAGTTGTAGTCATTTTGGTGTAATTTATGACAAACTAGTAACTCAAGGAAAAACCAAGCTTGTTTTGTACTCTGTTTTTTGTTTTGAATGAAACCATCATTGAGGTAATCAAATAATTGTAAAGGCAATGAATCAAAAAGAAAATATATGTACTGGACAAATTTTGTACAGTATAATTTCATCTGATATCATCTTTTATGTATTGTGTGTCCATTCAGGACATGAGCAATGATGGCTCTCCATAACTTTCTATCTCTTGTAGCTGTAAGCAATGTTCATTTTTCTTTCTTTTTTTTTTTTTACTATCCCTCTCAGTCCCTGTTATACCGTCCACTTACTATTAGGTACATTACTCACTCTTTCCCTCTACCCCTCTTGCCTTCAATATGTCTTTTAATGCCAAATTCTCCAAGCCCTTTTTCCTCATTATCTGCCCCTGTCATTTTTAACTATCTTTCTGATTATAAGTATAGATGTTGTTTTTTGTTTCTATTTACCTTAAAACTTCCTTGTTGCTCACATGCTCCATCCATGGTATTCTCAGAAACCTTTTGTAGAACTACTTCCAGACAAAAGCTATGAATCCATCTATTCTCCCTCCATCTTTGGGTTAAATACTAAGACTTTTATCTAAAAAATAATTGTTATTCTCAAAAAATTGTTAATGCAATATTTACTTATGAAAAAAAAATTATTCTTACAATTCAAAATATATTTTACCTTTAAATAACCAACAAGGGTTGATAAGACATAAAAAATAAATCAATCAATCAATCTGTATAACTCCAAATCTGTTACTTTGAGTTTCTTCTTTATGAGGAAATCATCAGGCATTCACTGCCACATGGGTAAGTTATTACAGGCAATTTAGCACTCTTTTCTTTATTTCTCATGAAATTTCTTATTTTTTAATACTTTAACTTTTGAAAGGCAATTTTTTCTATTCCAATGTGCTTTTGGATTTCAGTGTCATATTTTTACTTGTTGTCTCTTTTATAAAGCTAATGGAAAAATAAAGGAAGAATTATACATGGGAAAACAAATTTGGATGCTGACTGAACATTATATACACAGAAAACATATGGAAGAAATTGATTGAAGTGTAAACTTGTGTTAATGTAAAAACAAAATATATAATGAGTCCAAAGCGTGGAAGTGATAAAAAAATGTTTATATAATAAATATATGTTTTGGTTAATTATGAGTAAAAGTTACTTTATGCATGTGTTCATATAGATATGGGTTTATATTCAAAGGATGGGAAACATTGCAGACAGGAAATAACTAGAGAGAACATTTAAGAATATGTTGTATCACAAATGTCAATTTGGCCTAGGTTGAAAAGGAAAAAATGTGTGTATTTTCCAGAGTTTTCTGCTAAAGATAACAAGAGTGAACTCAGGATCGGTATTTTCTTCTTGGGGTGGATGAAGTTATTTAATGTGGTGAAAATGGTAAACATATATGGAATTTGGGGTAAAATACTGATTGTGGATCCCATTGATATTGAAACCAACAGCTGGTTGACATTTTTTTTTATTGCTGTCTCCATCTGTTTTCATAGACATTATGTTATCTTCAATTGCTCAAAAGGACTTGGGACATTTATTCACTAATATCTTAGTTGTAATATTGCACTTACTCTGAACCAGTGTTTCACAAACATTTAGCTCCTTCACTGCTATCTGTGACTGGGAGAATTTTCTAATGAAATGCAGATTTAGTCAAGTACTAATAGATTACCATCTTCAACTGAAGACCATTTTTTTTTACTTTTATAGGACATATCCTTTCAGAATGTGAGCATTCATGGCTCTCCACAACTTCCTGTCTTTTGTTGCTTTAAGTAACCTTTTGCTCTTTTAACTTTCTTCTTTGTCTTTGTTTTGCCACTGATTCACTTGTAGGTTACTCATTGTTTCCACTTGCTTCTCTTGGCTACAATATATCTTGTGAGTGTCAATTTTTCCAGTACCTCTTTCCTCAATATATGTTCCAGAAATTTCAGTTGTTCCTTTCTGATTGTTGGTATCAGTTTTGTTAATTCTTATTTTCCTTAAGTCTCCCTTACTGCTCAGCATTTTTTGGTAGAAGCACATTTCTGTTGCTTCAAGTCTCTTCTGTATCTCTGAGGTGTTCATCCAATAGTCACTGCCTTCTCTGTTTACTTTATTGAATCATAATTTACTAATAAACTTTCTTTTTGAGTCACACAACTGTCCTGAAGTTGCATATCAGTTCTATGTATGTTCTCTTTTCATTTTGCTTGTTTGTTTCAAAAGTAAACACAAGGGTAAGTAAAAAAAATTATTTGCACTTTCGCCATAACATATCTTTAGGTTTGTCACACATCCTTCTGCGCATATGTGCTTATAGTTGGTACTATTGGGGTTGCGTGATAGAAGTTTGAGCTTGATTGCCACAGTTTTCTTGCTGCTGTTACAGTGTAAACATGGCCACTCCATGAGCAGTGTGCACCAAAGAGGAACAAGGAACTGTGATCCAATTTCTCTGGTCAGAAGGTGTATCAGGGACTGAAATTCATCAAAGGCTTTTAACACAATATGGCAACAGTGTAGAAGTGTGTATGAGTGGATTGAGAAGTTCAAAAGTGGGTGAACAAGTGTGATGCATGAAGAAAGAGCAAGACGCCTGTAAACTTCCGCCATTGATGATAAGATTCAGTCAGCTTGAGAGATAGTAATGAAAAACCAGTGAGTTATCCTCAATGAGGTAGCATGTTCTCTGTAGATTTAGATTGCTGCCCATTGTTTCTCCTTGGTGCACACTGCTCTTCCAGAGCGGCAATAGTGCTAACTATAAGCACACATGAATAGAAGCCAGTGTAAAGATATGTTATGGTGAAAGTGCAGATAATTTTTTACTTACCCTCCTAATTTTTACAACCAAAAAAACAAAAATACTTTCTTATAAATTAAGCTTATCTTGAGAATATAGCATGGAGCTGTGAACCAGATCAATCTTTAAAGCTTGTTCAGCTTAAAAAAATAATTCAACATTGTGGACTAGTGATTTAAAAAAATTTTGTATGCAACAAAATATTAAATTTATTATCACAATATTTCAATAAGTAAATCTTCAATATTCATTCATGCTTAAACTCTGGTTTGAATGCAAGTAAAGTTCAAATAGAATAAACTTTTCTTTAATCTATTTCTCATTACGTTATCTCATTTTTTTAATCATTTCAATCCAAGCAAGGCAATAAAGCTACTAGGCTTCAAGGGGTTACTGAGTGTTAGAGAATATGAGAAAAACTATTATTAAGGAGAGAGGACAATAAAAGAACAAGATTTATTCCTTCTCTAAATATTTCTTTTCTCTTTTGTTGCCTGTGTGAAAGCTCTATGCTATTTAGGGTCACTGATATTTTTTTTTTAAATCATTTGATTACAATTTTTAACTAGCAATTCTATTTTATAATCAAATGAAAGAAACTAGTGTTTTTTTTTTCTCAAAGAAAGCCTTCCTTCAGTTTTGTCAGATGGACATGTAATTATCACCGATCTATGTAAACAGGATTGTTGTAGTCAAAATGGTGTGAACATTACTCAGTTAAAATGTACTTTTAGTAGCTCTTTATTTATATCATCTGTTAAATTGACCCAAGTAGATTTTTAAAAAATCATTTCACACCAAGCAAGGCAATAAAGACTCTAAGATACAAGGTGTCACTTAGTCTGAAAGAATATGAGAAAAAGAGAAACATTATTAAGTAGGGAGGACAACAATTGAACAAACTAAGAAGTCAGAAGATAATGATTGACATTACACTTAGATTTTTGAAGATCAAAGTTGACTGGGAAGCAAGAAGCCAGAAAAAGGTTCCACAAGCAAGAAGTGCAATAGAAGAAACTGTTAGAATAGAACTTACAGTTATATCTAGCCACTTCAACTCTAAAATGATGAAACCTTACCACCAATCTAGTACTGCGCTTAAATTCATAAAGTTTAGGTACCACAGCTGAAAATTAATCAGAACCGTTACCATGAAAGTATTTATAGAAAAGGCACAGGGAAACTACATTACAGTGGTGGGAAAGGGACTGAAGCTGATATGCCAGGTCATGACCAGTAGCATTGCAGATTCTTTTTTGTATTTTATTAAAAATCTCTAAATACATGGCAGGAGCACCAGACCAGATGTGGCAGCAATATTCTTTGTCTTACAAGTGAAGATTCATGCCATTAATATCAAATTACCATGGGAATCACCTTCAATTTTAGTGTCCCTTCCACCTGTTTTTTTCATTTCTTTTCATTTTCTTTATTTTTTCTGTGTTTTGTTTTTCAGAGAAGCAATCAATCGGGTTACTGAGGCAGCTGGTTTAAAATGTGCTGACAAGAAAAAGAAAGTGAGTTCTGATTTTGTGTTTTCTTTTTCTTTTCTCCTCCAGTTGTTTACTGAACAGTTTTGTTGTTGTTTATTTCAGAAATTCTTTTTTAGTGACAAAATTTTTTTTAAGATGCAAAAGGTTAATGAGTAAGTTAAAGAAAAAAGAAAAAAAGAAATGAGGAAGTTAAGAGAAAACAATCTGTGATTTTTCTTTTTTTAACTTCTTATTTTATTTACAAGTAAAGCTGACAAGTAACACATATGTGTTACTTAACTAAATTTTACAGTTTACTATCATTCTTCAGATGAAATTATTTGAAATCTGGATTATAAACAAACTGATTATTTACATTCTTTTGACTGTTGTTCTCATCTTTTTTTACCTTATTCTCAACATTTATGACTGTTGTACATGCCGGCCTTCTTCTGATTGGAATTTCAAACTTAACCCTTTATTTCATCTCTCAGGGTAGATTGTTCTAGTTTCCATACTTAGTTATTTCCCTCTCCAAGTTTTTGTTCCAGGTATTGAACTCACAGCTCTTTGGGTTCAAGTCACTGGATCTAACCAACACTTATATCCATTGGGCCATGTGGACATCAGTGTATGAATTTTGGGGACTTATAAACTTAATGTCTCAGTACAATTTTTTTTACCAGGGCTCATATTGACAAACAAAATGATTGACATAACTCCTCTAATATTTTCCAACATTTAGAGAAAAGCTTGATTTAAGAAAAGAAAACACCATATTTAACAATGTTTAGACAGTATGTCTGTCTGTCTTCAATTTGTTTAAACAATTTTTAAACACAACTTGAAGAAGACAGACATACTGTCGAAACATTGTTAAACACTATTTTTTATTTCTTAAATTGCACTCTTCTCTCAGTATTATTACTATTATATTTTTTTAAAACTGCAAATATTCCTCATTGAAAGATTTTAAGAACTTTAAGATTCTTTTCTCGGTTACAGAAAAGTAAAACCGAAAGACTATTCTGAAGAATTCTAATAAGATTGAAATTTATCCAGAAAACTGTTGTACTTACTTTGGTATGACTTATTTCAAACTGGTCACTCAAACAGAATGCTAATTTATTACTTTATTACAATTGTTTTTTTTCTTTTTTGCAATCATTTCACCCCAAGCAAGGTGATAATGCCACAAAGATACAAGGGGTCACTGGGAGTGCAAAAGAATGAGAAGATTTTAGAAGGAACTGAAAAGCCAATCCTAAACAGGAAACAAGAGATAAACCTCTACTTATGTTCAATAAAAGAAGCGTGAACTGTGTGATAGGCAAACACAACTATTTTCAATTCCTGTTATTGAAATTTGGGTGATAAATATCGTATTATATTTAATTTATTAAGATTTATAATTAAATAAATAATAAAATTTTATTTTCATTTCATGTTATTAAAATTTGTGTAGTAAATTTTGTATTTATTTTTTATTAGCTTGACAAAAGTTATGATATTCGCCTGTACAAATCCCAAGAGCCACTTGAGGAAGAGAGTTACAGAGTAAGAGGCATGGTTTATGGGGATATGTGGGATAGATAATGGTTGACCTTAAAGTTGAACAGGCCAAGATTGTAGTGATCAAGGAAACATCCTCTTGGGAGTCAGTTCCACAAAACAGCAGTTCATGGCAAGAAGCTGTTTGAGTGGAACTGTCATCTCACCAATGAAATGCAAAAGAAATTAGAGTGGGTCACTAAAATGTGTGCAGTATAAGCAAATATTTGCACATGCTCAATTTGGGCTTATATTAAAATGTCTACGTAACATTTGATGATGTTATTTCCATTCTGCAAGCAATAAGTTCATTTCTTATACTTGATATTTTATCACTTATTGTCCAGTTCACACCTCTCCTTGCTCTTTTGAACAGAAGTAGAAGTTTATCTCTTGTTTCCTGTTTAGAATTGGGTTTCTGGTTCCTTCTAAAGTCTACTTCAACTCTATACACACTTGTCCTTACTTACACTAATAGAACTCCACACAGTAACCCCCTACCTTGAGTGGCTCTTGGGCTTTGTATTGAATGAACATTAGTAAAAAAAAAAAAAAACAAAAGAAATCAAATCAGTTACTGAGATATTACTTGATTGTACTGGACAATTTTAAACTGAAATACACAATGAACATTGACCTGTACCAACAATTTGTTTTTTAAATAAAGTAATAATTTTAAATTATTAAAGTATGTTTTTTTTTTTTTCCAGTGTGACAAAAAAATACTCCGCATCCTTGGAACATACCCAAATATGCGGTTTGCAGGTTCAAACATTACACTAACAATTACAACAGATGCTCTCAATCTTGTGATCATGGAAACTGGACAGGTTAACTTTTTTGTTTGTTTTTTAACTGTGTCATATTGTATGTTATGCAAAAAGTTTATTCTGTCTTTGTCATTAAATGGCATTAGGGGTGTTTAGTTTAAAATAACTCTATTCATAAAAATTGTTATGGGTTATATTGTGACAACTGATATATTGGCATGCAATTTTTTTTTAAATTCATAATTGGTGTATTTTTTTTATTGATCTTAACATTTTTGGATTATGCTTTTTTTTCATTTTAAGAAAGGTAAAAATGCAACTTTGGCACATTCTGCTGCTTTATCAAAAATAGAGATTATATTGAGAATGATCAAATGTGATTTATCAAATTGCATACTGAAAATCTTTTGCTGAATGATACTCGATCATCAAGTAAAGCAGCTGAGGTTGATTATGCATTACTTGAAAATAAATCATGACATGGGAGATGACATTAGGTGTCTTTCATTTAAAGTAACTTCATTCATAAAGATTGTTTTGGATTGGATTGTGATAACTGATATATCAGCCTGAAATGGTTTTTAAAAATTCAAAAACTAGTGTATTTTTTGTTTATTTATTCTAACATTGAATATCAAAGAAAACAAGCAACCTTTCTGATATATTATGCTTTTTAATTTAATAAAAAAAATTTTAAAATAATACTTAATTGCAAAAATATACAGGGTACCCAGTAAAAAAGCGGTAAATTCAGAAAGATGTAAGACAACTGTTGAAAATTGGTGATGACTGATATGACTGAAAGATTTAGGAAGGAATTTTGCACATTTAGTCAATCTTCACATCAGTCTTCTTTGAAAAGTACGATAACTTGATGTTCAAAATCAGTGAGTTATGAGCCATACAAGAAGGGCAGAACGAAAGACAAAAGTTGTCTGTAAATAGCCCTTAAATGACGAATCACAAGATCGAGCAGCAATTAATTAATCATAAAAGAACTAATCAGAGTTAAGTAATTACACGAGAGTCGAATGATTGTTTTATTTTTTATTGATTAATCAAAAAATTGACTGCTTACTCAAATATAGGTAGCCACTAAAATAACGTTTAAAGTGATAAATATATATATGTATATATATGTATGTGTGCGTGTTATATGTATGTGTGTGTGTCTTTGTGTGTTGTATGTATGTATGTGTGTGTGTGTGTGTTGTATGTATGTGTGTGTGTGTGTTGTATGTGTGTGTGTGTTATATGTATGTGTGTGTGTTATATATATGAGTGCGTGTGTGTGTGTATATATATATATACATACATGCACACACACACGTGCTTGAAATTTGCAGAAACAAAACAATAGAAATTGAAATCTTTTTGATAAAAATAAAAAAAAAACCTCTTATCTGCTTTCTTCATGCTTTATAAAAAAAAAGTCAAAAACCTTCTGATTTGTCAACTTATATTGCGTTAGTAGGAAGTTGAGCAGCCCAAATGTCAGCTGCTTGGCAGGTTAAAAAATATTCTTCCTTTCTATTAAATTTAGTCCTTTGTTATATAGTAACATATATATTCACTATGTTTATTGTATTGTATTTGTCAAATAATCCTTTTCTCGTTTAATGAGTCAACATTTAATATTAAAATATCTTTGTCTTTTCAGACGATAGCCCACCATGACATGGCAGCAGTTTCATTTGCATCTGGAGGAGATGTGGTATGAGATTTTAAAAATTTTTATTTCATTTTGTTTCTGATGGTTCACTGAATAGATAGGCAATAAAAGGAGAAAACATTACTGAATGGGCAGAAGAATAAAAGGCTTTTGAATAGAAAATCATAATGAATGAATGAAAGAAATATGAAAAAATGATAGTATTGGATGAAAGTAGAAAAAAGTTTGATGTATGGGAGAATTGGTAAAGAAGTGATAAGGAGGAAAATAAGAGATAAAAGTAATGAATGAAGGAGAAATAGATTGTAAATTAAAGAAAGTGAATATGAAGAAGGGATAGTTAATGAGTTGGGAGTGAGAGGGAAAAACGAATTTGTGTAAAGAAGAAGTGATATAAATGAATTGAGGGAATAAAATTAAGAAATAATGAAGTGAACAAAAAACAAACATTTCTAATGAAATAAAGAAAATGGGAATGGAAGGACAAGTGTAAGAAAGATTGAATATTTTTGACTAACTTGTAGAAAAAAAAATGGCAGTTAATGGAGAAAGCAAATAATAATAAAGGAATAAAGAAAGTGACTGAGGAAAAAATAAAAAGAAAAAAGACTTTGCCAGGTCCCAGCTGCCACTTCTCAGCACCAGACAGAAAAGACATGGCTTGCCTTGGAAATATAACTGTAAGTTAAGTTAAAACCCAAACTGTCTCCTGCAAATCCCAGACTCTCAAATATGCCAACATTGCAAAGATAATAGAAATTCTAATAAATACCAGATCCTGGCATGTAATTTTTAAATTTTTTTTTAGTCAGCTGAACTTCTTCCTCATCCATTTGCTCTCATATTCTGCTAAGCTTCTTAAAGTTCTAACGATTCTAATTCTCCCTGATGTTCTTTCCACATATGTTTATCTTAGGAATCTGAGATTGCATATTTCTTTTTCTTGAAACTGTCAACTATTTGAAGATGTTATAAGGTGGACATATCTAACAGCAGCAGAGTTTTCATGTCTGGAATATTGTTAGTAGCTGTTTAACTTATACCTTTACAGAGTAACGTATGAAGGGATATATACATGCACGCAGTTTTTGTTTTTTTTGTTTTACTTTTTAAAAATATTTATTGTTAAAAACAATAGACATTTTGTATCTATTCTATATATTAATGATCTTCTTTTTTTTTTAATGTATGAATATCATTTCGCAAATATTGTGATTGTGTCTGGATAAATTGACCAAAATTAGCGCATCGGCACCATAAGAAATACAATGATATAAGAGAGAGCTCTTTTTCAATAATACTAGAATTCTTTTACAATTTGATTTATAAAGTAGACTAAAGATTATAGAAATCATTTATAATGTAGACTAAAGATTATAGAAGCCATTTATTATTTAGGAATTGCCATGACATCTTGGGAAAGACAGTTCTACTTTGCTAGCAGTTATTATGAACACCTTGATTGCCACTTTCCCTTGTCTTTCCCCACTAGTTGAATTCAGAATAATCATTCTAGACTGTTTGCCACAAAAGAATAGATAGCCCAGTCTACCCTGCTATTTAACCCGTAGCTGGAAGGAGATGACATGGATTCATGCAAGGATATTTATGTGAGAGTGAATGCAAGAGACTAGACTGGAATTTGAACACAGCTCACAGATTCCCTTTTCTCTGTTAATAATCTTTATTCAGAATAGTATCCTGAAATTTTGCGACTACAACAACCAAGGCAAGAACTATTTTCTACTCTTCTCTTGATTACACTTCCTCTGTTCTCATTCCTTAGAAATGTTCCTGTTTCTAACCCTTCCACATCCAGTAACCCCTTGCGTCTCGGTAGCTTTCCTACCTTGTTTGGGGTGAACTCAATTAAAAAATAAAAGGTACAGAATTTTAATTATCTGGATAATGTAATAACAAACAGAAAGTATGACAGGCACATTGGAAGAGCTAAAGGCTTTCCAAAAACTAAACAAAATATTAAGAAACAGGAAATTTCATTAGAAACAAAGAAATTTATAACTGCCATGTCATCTATTCTCCTATATAATAGTAAATACAAGACAATTTCCTCACAGATGAAGAAGAAACTTGAGATAACAGGGATGTGGTTCTACAGACAGATGCTGAGAATACCATGGAGAGAACATATGAGCCGCAAGGAAGTTCTAAAGAAAATGGGAACCAGAAAGACATTTATACTTAAAATTAGAAAGTGACAGTTCAAACCTCTGGAACACATGAGGAAAGATGACTTGGAGAATGTAATACTCACAGGACATATTGAAAGAAGACGCAGAGGGGAAACAGCAAGTAACTTAATGAATTTAGGTGAATGGATGGCAGAGCAGGGACAAAGACGGATGGTAAAGAGTTCAAACAATGCATAGCGGAACAAGAGACAGAAAGTTATTGAAAACCATGATCATTACCCCCCTGAAAGGACCCAGCCAATAAAAAAAAGTATTAAATAGCAAAAGATGCCTTCCAGGAACTAAGCAGTGTATTAAGTAATAATAAAATTTTGTTAGAAACAAAGAAAAGAGTGCTGAATACCATATCTATCTTATCTGGGCAAGTTCATCGATGTAAGATGATACCGTACAATGCCTAATAAAAAAAGTGAGTAGGAGTTTTTTTTTTAACATACCTGACTTTTCCATTAACCTGATGAATATTGATGAGCACTCTTATACCAAAAAGTTTTGAAAAACCAATAGCATTTCTGTTCTTGTATATAAATACTTTTCACAAAATATTTAAAATCCTTACATTTGCCTTGATAAAGTCCCTCAGAGGATGAAAAGCGTTAACTAAAATAAGTTTTCCTTTTGTCTTCATTCATATTGTCCTTTTACAGATATACTCTATATGAAATTTTTATGCAATACACACACACTCACACACACACACACACACATATATATATAGTAATCTACAGACACTGTTTCGCTGTATCACAGCTCATCAGTATGGCTAGACATCCGATTGCTTCAGCCTAGGACCGAAACCCGACCAATTTCATATCAGTCGGGGATTCTAGCCCCTAGGCCATTGACACCTAGCAGAAAGAAAGGCTGAATTTTTGCGTATTTATTTTTTCATAAATACACCAGTCACTTAGAGAACTCAATCAGCTTGGAGAGTCTTGCATTATCAGCAGTAACAGTGACCGTTTACAAATTTGCTCTTTACTCCCTACAATGCTCGATCAATTAAATTATTTTATCAAGAGCTAATATTGTCATCTACAGACAGACTGTTTCACAGCTCATCAGTGTGGCTAGACATCCAATCACTTCAGGTCGGGACTGAAACCTGACCAATTTGGTATCAATCGGAGATTCCAACCCCTAGGTTATTAACACCCGGCAGAGAGAGAGGCAAATTTTTGCGTATTTATTTTTTCATAAACACACCAGTCACTTAGAGAACTCAGTATACCTAACTAGAAATCAGGCTGTTATAAAATTGTTATATTTCTAATATCTACTCACATCAGTCAGTTAAGTGGTGTACATTATACATGCTTGGGCTATCATGTCTCTATCGATTCATGACTGTTCAGGCAGAAATTTTCCTGCAGTATGTTACCATTTCTTTCTGCAGTCAACTAGTTGCCATCCAAAGCTATAGGACCCAGTCTGTCCTACTATTCAACCCATAGCTTTGGGAAGTGATGGATTCATATCTTTCCCAAGGGTAATTGTGTATAAGGGTATGCAACAAACCCAACTGGAATTCAAACTCAGCTCTCCAATTTCTCATTCTGAGCCATTATCTACTACTCCACAATGGACATCCTTTGATTGGATACTTCTTTTTCTTATTTTGTAAGATTTCTGAAAGCATTCATATATATTTTTTTCTTATCTTCTCACATTTAAAAAAAAGAATGAAAGATTTAATGCAAATATGAGGTTAGGTAAATAAGTTAACATTAATTTTTATAGAATTCTTCTTTTGGCTTTTTTTTTTTTTTTGTCCCTAATTTTTTTTTTTTTTCCTTAATTTTCATTGCAGGAAACACTTGATTTTGTTGCTTATGTGGCTAAAGATTGTGTAAATGGCCGTGCTTGTTATGTGCTGGAATGTGGTGGTGGCCTTGCAGAAAATGTCATTACCACAATTGGCCAAGCATTTGAGCTGAGATTTAAGGAATATTTACGCAAACAGCCAAAACCAGTTACTGTACCAGAACGGTAAGATCTTTTATATGTCATTGGTAATTATTGGGTAGTGAAAACTGAAATTGTAAAATGATCTCTTATTAATATTTCCCTCTTTGTTTTTATATGTATTGTTTAATATTGTTTTTTTTTGGTGGGGGGGCAATGTTTAACCTTCATGCCTGCAAAAGGATGGTTATTCCTTTGACACCGCTATTACTGTATACACTTTTGACTCTCTCAGTAATATTATTTACAAGGTTATGAAAATATGTGAACCAAGCACAATGCAATATTTATCATTTATCTTTTATAAAGAAATAAATTTGAAATCTTTTTATTAAAAAAATTTATGAAAAAAAATACAAAATTTTAAAAATATCTAAACCAACTACAATGCAGTTTATTTACCATTTTATAAATAACTATGCAAACAAGATTTTTATTCATAATTTTATAAAAAATTATCAATGAACTATTGCTGTCAATACTGAAGAATAAAGAAAATGTATGAATCCACTTTGATGTGTTTGGATTTTATTAAAACTTTGATCATTGCTTTTTAAAAAAAATAATAAACATGGCTGAGGGAATCAAAAGTGTATACAGTAATAGCGATGTCAAGGGAATAAACATCCTTTTGAATCACTGTTTTTTTTTTTTGGGTGGGGGTTGCTTTTGACAATCATATTTCTTTTGTGAATTACTGTTGACTTTGTTTTCATCTCATACTTCTTTCAAAACTTTCTTCTTCCATTTGCATTTATGTTACTGATGAGTATTTGCCATATTCTTGATTTATTTTGTAAGTTGCTCCGTCTTCCTGGTTATCACAAGTTGTATAGTTAACAGTTTAACATCTTATGTGCTCATTAACAATCCATTTTTTGATATCTTCAGTTAACGGTGTTTGTTAGCAGATTGATTCTGTGCTTTTAACATCATTAATTTATTGTTATGTCTTGTCAGATATATACTTGTTTTTGCATACTAATTACTAAATACTAAAATATAAGGAGAACACATTTTCTTTACTAGAATTTCTCAAATGTGCAGGCCGGTCGATAGATGTAATACACACCGTTTAATAAATAAAAATAAGGTGTCTTTTCCAAATACAAATTATCCACTATAATAATAATGTTTGAATTAATAAAAATATCAAGATTAAAAATAAATCCATTAATTCTTTTGTTGTGTCGGAAACCTACCACCCCTCTTGAAGATGAACTTGTCTGCTAGCAAAGACTTTATATAGTGGCACGTCGAGAGACAGAAGAGAAAAAGTTCTTGGCTGAGCTAGTTATAGACTACTCAGGTGATTTCTGTACCTTTTACCAACCAATAAAACCCTTTTTATTGTTACGTGTTATTTGTCGTTTGTCTCTACAAACCCCAAACCAACATCATAACATCTTTAGAAACTGCTTTGTTTACATTTTGGATACGAAAGTGAGCAGATATGAAGCTTTCAAAAAAATATTGAGTGAAGAGTATGTGCTTTCATTAAAAAGTGAAAAGCAGAACCTTGCTTGCTGTGACATTCCGAGTGGTAAAGCATGTCAGATCAAGTAGTGGTTTCCCACGCAAAGGGGATGCAGGTTCAATCCCTGCCTACGCATGTATTTTTGTTACTAAGATTTCTGGAATGCACAGATCATTAGATGTAATACACACTGCCTCATAAGTAAAAATGGGGAATTTATTCCAAATACAAAATATCCACTATAATAACATTTGAAGTAATAAAAATGTTGGATTAAAAATAAATCCAAGAATTCTTTAGAAAATACTTGTTTTTGTTTACTAATTACTAAATTCTAAAATAGTCTCTACTTTTATTTATTTGAAGTTTAATAAGACACTACAAAATTATGATTTTTAACCCTATACACATTGTGTTCAGATTTTAGAGACATGTCAAATCAGCAATGATATTCTTTATTTATATAAGAAAAGAATTATTTTTAACATTTAGCACTCTGCATCCTTTATAAATATTACTTCCCTTTTTATTGTATATGGAATCCCCTCAAAATATAGCATTTTATGTATTAGTTATATATATTTGAAATTGCAGTAGGCTGGCTCTGAATTTCACTCAAGATTGTTTTAGGTGTTGCCATAGAAGGATATGACTACACAACCAAGAAATTCAAATTCATCTTGCATTGACGAGACTAACATTTTGCATGGCAAAAATAGTCCCCTACAGAGTGCTAAAGGTTAAGGAATAAATAACTTGTTTGAAGTTTCTTCAAATTTCTTTATATACTATCAAACTTATTTTATTTGTTTATGGTTAATTCTCAATTACTTAATGTTGATCACTTTACTTACAAAGACTGCTTGTCTTAAAAGTGTTACCCCCAAGAAATACACTGGTCAATATTTTTTTTCTCAAATATAATCCTTGTCTTTATTACTATTATTATTGATAATCTTTTTTATAAAATCATCAAAGTGTACAGATTATAGACAATAACACTCATTTTATCTATAATTCTGAACTGACTGAAGTGTTTTAAAAAGAATTTTGAATTTAAAAACATTGTAATTTATTGTCTGCATAACTTTATTGTATAAGTTTGCTTGCTCATACCAATTTATAAATCCTCTGGAGTACCAAATTTTTTATTATTGGGTCGAGATAGCTTGGACATTCATGAGTTTATTATGCTAATCATCACAGTGCTACATCAAAGTGGGTTAGTTCATCCTCTGTCATAACATAGTTGGTCAGTGTAGGTGGTTGCTGGGCGACCAACCTGTCTTATGCCATGGCTAGGTGTCTGGAGCAGTAGATCACTTTCAAATTCTTGTTTTGCTTGCCAACAGTGTCCTGCAAAGTGCATTCTGCATTCACGTAAGGTACACAATAAACCATTTAAAATAATATAATTTCTCTTCCCCATTTTTTTTTTTAAATCAATAATTAATTGGTCCAGTAAATAATGTAGTTTTCTTTTTTCAATGTTTACTTTAAAAAAAGAATTATTCGAAAAACCTTGATCCTTAGAATTTCTCCATTGTATGATTTATCCAGGTCTTGCTGGACTCTATTTGTCTGAGTTAAGTATTATTCTGCTAAGGAATGTCATTGTTCATTTGGAGAGCTCAGACTGAAGCTCATGCTTCTTCCAATGGTTGTGGAGAATCCTTTCCCTTACGAGGACATGGCCTGCCTTCTCTTTCCACTGCCCTACTAGTCCAAATATAAATAATGTAAATAAACCCCATCCAAGAAATTCAGACAGAAAATTTAAAGCGTATTGATAACTTATGTAAATGAATAAAGACTATACAAAACTTACTGATGGTAGTTATATAGAAAGACTGTTTAACCTTCTCTACACTATTATTGAAACAAGGACTCGTCCATCTTCTATGAGTAGAAGGTCTACTCATGGGACACTAGCAAAAAGTGGTTTGCTAAGGTGTAGCACTTTCAGTCATACTGAACTACTGTATTCTCAATCCATGTTCACATGTGATTAAAACTTTTATTTCCAGTGTTTCCCTTACAGTATTACGAAGTCAACTACAAGGATTATGACAGTAATTATTTACACTATTTACATTGTTCAAACTGTTGTCCTCATTTCATTGCCATATTAATGACATTTTAGCCGTTGTATGCTCTGGCTGAAACTTTGTGAATATGGCAATGAAGATGAAGATAACATTTCAGTTATTGTACGCTCCAGCCAAAACATTGTGAATATGGCAACGTAGATGTGGACAAAAATCTGAACAATGTAAACAGTGTAAATAACTACAATATCTCACCTCAGAAATATAGACAGTTATAACAGTAGTCATACCTTAATTATACTTTATTATGCTGAGGAAGAATCAGCAAGTTAGGATGAAAACAGATTTAAAGTAAACTTTAAAACTTATTTTCTCATTGTAGGAATTAATAAAAGGGATTAGACACCTGGACCTGTATCTGGTAAAATGTTCAGTAATTATTTACTTTGGATCTGCACTAATTCGATTTGAAAATATCAGTCCAAATTTATAAACTAATAATGATACTTCATCTTAAAATGTGAAGCAACATTCATTAGTTGCCATATTCATTTCTTTACTGATGATTTTTACTGATTTTTTTTTCTCTCCGTGGATTCAAAAGCCGCATAATGAAAAGCAAAATTTCTCCCATTTGTTATTAATAATGAAAAATGAAACTTGTGATAATAAAATAAGCACACCACATCTCTCCTCTTGCTTCCATTACAAGAAACATAATGTTTTTCAGCACTAAAGCTGACTTAGTCTAATAAAGCTTCATAAATCTTCTACTTGGTGGTGTTGTTATATTACACTTATGTATTAAATATTAGGTGGCCAGAAATTTGTTCACTCTATTAAACTAAAACAAAAAAAGAAGTAACCATAATAATAAATCAATACAGACGTTGTTCGACCACAGTCAAGATTATAGTCATTATGGACTCCATTATGATAGATAAAAACAAATAGCAAAGGTTTATCAATCTAACATGTTTCACTTTTATCAGAGAATAATATATGGAGAAAAATAAATTCTGGTATTTTTACTTTTGTGTTGTTTGATTTTCATTAGTTAATTATATTTCACGTGCAGTCAACTTGTTAAATAAACATTAGTATTATTTAAGAAGTTCCAAAATCAAGGAGAAGCAACATTTCCTTTTGAAGATTCAGGAAATTATCTCCATTATCTTTTTGATGGCTGCATAGTATGTACAGGTTTGAATTCAGAGTTGTCCTCCTAGACTGGGATGTATGGATGGTGTAATGGATAGTAGCTTAGAATGAAAAATTGGAGAGCCAAGTTCAAATTCCGGTTGAGTTCATGACATCCATTTATGTACAAATTCCCTTGGGAAAGGTATGAATCAATCTCTTCTACCCCCAGATATGGTTTAAACAGTAGGACTTATATTTGAAAAAATCATTGTTATCTCCAAAATATTGTTAATGCAATATTTACTGACAAGAAAAGAATTATTCTTACAATCCAAAATATGTTTCAGCTTTAAATAACCGACAAAGGGTTGATAAGTCATAAAAAACAAACCTAGACTTGTGCCAACTATGGCTAAAGATCCCAGTCTGCACTGCTAATTTAACCTGTAGCTGGACAGAGAATAGGTTGATTCATACTTTTCCCAGGTGTATTTACACAAAAGTAAATGTAATGAACTCAAGTAGAATTCAAACTTAGTTGGCCAATTTCTTGTTCTTAGCCACTAATCATTATAATATCTGCACATCAATAAGTTAAAATAAAAAATATTTTTTTATATATTAAAAATCTATTGAATTTTTGTTCCACTATCTTCTGCCATCTTCATAATTCCATCCTCCCAGAATTTCTTTTATGATCCTGAGCAAAGAATGGCTCTATGGTTTAAGTACCATTTGAAGTCATCCAGAAAATTGAAAGTTTTCTTGTTAAAACTTTCACTGTTGTGTGAAATTATTGTCAAATTTCATACTATATTCTTTTTGCTGATCTGTTTTTTTGTTTGTTTTTTTATCATCTCACCCCCACTAGGACACAAGGGGCTATTGAGTGTTAGAGAATATAAGAAAAATATACTATTAAGGAGAGAGAACTGTAAAAGAAGAAGAATTAAGAAGGCACTGACATTTTTTGAAGATCAAAGTTGACTGTGAAGCAAGAAGCTGGAAGAGAGTTTTACAATCAAGAAATGGGATAGAAGAAACTGTTAGCATAGAACTTAGGGTTACATCTAAACATTTCAACAATAAAGTGATGAGACCCAAACAAGGTAATAAAGCCACTAAGATGCAAAGAGTTACTGAGTGTTAAAGAATATGAAAAAGAAAAAACAACACTATTAAGGAGAGGGAACAGTAAAAGAACAAGAATTAAGAAAGCAATTGATGATTGAGATTGCATTTAAATTTTTGAAGATCAAAGTTGGCTGAGAAGCAAGAAGCCAAAATAGAGTTCCACAAGTGAGAAGTGCAACAGAAGAAACTGTTAGCATAGAACTTATGATAACATCTAGCCATTTGAACTGTAGAAATATGAGAACTTGCCTTATAATGTAAACAAAAGTGATCTTTTCAAATGAAGTTAAAACTAAATGCACCTAATTTCATTTAGCAACAGTGACAGAACAGATTTTTTTAGGCTATTCAATATAAAATATTTTTGCTAACATGATTAGGTCTGTACTCTTTCAAACCAAATACAAGCCCCATTTAGAACATTGATGCCAATGGGAATTTTTCAACTTGTAAAATAAGTATGCTTGTTCAAATAAATGTTCCACTGGGAATTTTTATGTAAGTTTAATAAATGTATATTTTACACTAAATTCCTGGTTAGTGAGGTTCATAGCCACTCTTTTATACAAAAAACGAGGTCATCTGGAATAGTGAGGCCAGTGAGAATTTTTCAGTTTATAAAATAATCATGCCAGTTCAAATGAATGTCCAGCTGGAAAATTCTATATAGGTATAATAAATGTCCCAATTCAAATAATAGTTCCAGGAAATGTTTAAAAAAAATAAAAGAATAAGGATGTATAATTGAAAGAATTTGTGCAAGGTTGCCAACAATCACCAAACTGTCACACACCAACAGTTAATACTAATATACACAAGCAGTCAGAAACTTTAGCAGTTTATATAAGCACTGAAATATTTGTACTCTGCTGAATTCTTTATCAATGAGCTTGAGGCATGTTTCTGATGGGCTTACGGCCATATCACTTTGAAACTATTGGTTTTCTATAAATCACCAAAGCTAAGCAACATCAAGCCTGGTCAGTATCTAGATGGGTGACTGCTTGGTAATACCAGGTGCTATAAACTTGGAAGGTAGGTGGTGTAATGGATAATGGCTTGAAAATGTTAATCAGAGTGCCACGTTCCGGTTCCAGTCAGGTTCATTATATTCACTTACAGGCAAATACCCTTGGGAAAGGTATTAGTCCACCTCTTCTCCCCCAGCTATGGGTTAATTAGTAAGACTTGTCACTAAATCATTATTATCTCAAAAAAATATTCTTACAATCTAAAAATATTTTCTGGCTTTAAATAATCTGCAAAGGGTTGATAAGCTATAAAAAATCAATTAATCAAATGATTATTTTTATTTTCAGCAGAGAAAATACATACAATGTGCATGTTTCATCTGACAAGTAAAGTAACTTTTATTACTGCAGCAGCTGTATCAAATGGTGTTGGGGGAAATTTTAAAGGAATAATTTAATCATGTTGGTACTTGGTAGTGGCTGCCACTTCTACTCCAACAGTTTCTTTTCTTGCATTTCACACCTGTTGAACTCTCTTCTATTTCCTTGCTTCCTTGATAACAATAATCTTCAAAAATTTAAATGTAACATCAATCACCATCTTCTGTCTTCTTGAAACCCATTCATCTTTTGTTATTTTCTCACTCCTCATTATTGTCAGTCTTCTATTTCACTTTCACTCCCTGTAACCCTCAGTATACTAGTGGCATTACTGCCTTGCTTGGAGTGAAATGACCTAAAAATGCACAAATAAAAAGTTGACATTATTATGTGAATCATCAAATTTTGACCACCGAAATTATTTAGCAAGTTTATATTAAATATTTAAGATAAACTAATAGCACAAATAAAGATTTTTATATGTAAAAAAAAAAAAAAAAAAAAAAAGGAAATATCCAAGTTCTAATTAAAAACTTTGTAATTTGGGGATGAATCTTTTTTAAAGAATTTCCGTCTTTTATTCATGAAGTTTTTTTAGTAATGACACTAGTGTTAATGAAATATTTTTGAGATTCTAAAAAGTGAATATGAAAATTTCAATAAGTCAACTTTGAACTTATTTTGAAAGACTTATAAAATATATTTTCAATATTATTTATCTAACAAGTTAAACTTTAAGCTGAGAATAAAGTGCAGTATCTGTTTTCTCTTCCATTTAAAGTTATAAGAGAAGCCAGATCCTGAAGATTGCAACTTCTCAGATTACACCAAAGAGAGATGGTTGAGGGATACTAATGCCAGTATGACAATGGTCATTGGGACTGGGCAATGTTTATCCTTGACCTGTATGTAAGGCACTCCACTTTAAAAAAAAACAAAAAACAAAAAAAAACAACTTATGTGCATGTTTGGAGGGGTGGAGTAAATATGAACATTTCTACTCACAATCCAGCTTCCTTTATCCAGTCTTCCTTAGGCACAGATCAAAGTATAGTATCCTATGAATTATGACGGAGATCTGGTCCTGGAGATTCTTGACCTGTGGTAGTACCATCCTTATTGTGCCAAAGAGGAAGGGTTTGTGAATACTGACTCCAGCATTACAATGTTTGCAGGGAGTGGTCAGTTTTTGTCCTTGGCCTGTATGTAGGGTATCACATTACTGACATTGGGTCACATCCCGCTATCATGGAGAGGTTGGTAAATCCCAGCAAATTGGAAAGTAGATTTAGTAATTGTTTTAATGTTATGTTTTATTCTGTACTTTTTGTATATATTGCACATATATGTAAATAAAATACATACACACACACATAGATATGGGATCCTTGACTTGTGATAGAATTCTCTTCCTACGATGTCTCATAATGCAATTTTTCACATAAGTTGGAACATATCCGCAGTTTTCTGTGTATACATGACTCACCTATACAAATGCAATAGTAAAGTAATAATCTAGGATATAACAATACCTTTCTATGATGTATGTTAAGATAATTAGGATTAAAGAAACATTTGGAGGACATAAATATAATACATATAATGTATTGAATATTTATGAGGCAAACACGATAAGTCATAACAAGATTAATGGTGTTTGCATCATAACCATGAATTGTACAGGCCAGGACTGTCATAACCCGGGCACTTACTCTGTGTGTGTGTGTGTGTGTGTGTGTGTGTGTGTATGTATATATATATATATATATATATATATATATATATATATATATATATATATACATACGTTTGACACGCAGACTCACTGTATACCTTTCTGTCCATAGCTCAATTAGATCTCATTTAAATATTCATGGAGACCTACCGGACACTATTCGTAACATACTTGTTGACAACACTAATATAATAGCATCATCTACATGCAAAAAAAAGCTAAAAATAATGGAAGCCTTATTAATAAAAAAAAACAACACTTAATAATATTAACTTTGAACATGGACACAATACAAATGAAAACATTTTATAAAACATACATGCAACAAACTATTTCTTATTTAACAGTTAAAATATTTAATCCTTGAAAATGGCTAAATGTATGGCTGAAAGCGCTCGGATAAAAAGAACATTTGGACAGTTTTTATATAATTTATCATCCAAAAAGAAAAAATTTAGATTGCATGAGAAATTGTATAAAAAACTAAATAAAAGCACCTTGTCTGTCGTATTCAATGAAATGTGCATGAAAGAAGGATTGCTGCCTAAATACACAAATAAGTAATATCAACAAGTTCTGTCCATTTTTCAAATTTATGAATTTGTTGTTTTATGTTATCGGTAAATTTACCAAAGTCCATATTTATTTTTATTTGATATTTTTTCCGAGTACTTATGTATGTATAACGTGTCTTTTCTACTATTTGCAATTTTAGTCAGGCCTGTTCCTATATTTGATTTTCAATATTTTCATAAAGATTATCATCATTCCTGAAAGGATTTTAAATGTTATCTTTTCCTGAGATTACACCAGGCAATAAATAATCTTCTTGCATATATGTACTGAGTGTTCATACTTTTATTTGTGTAGAGGTGAGGATGAGCCAATAATAATCAATCACAAAATTGTTTTCCAGTTACACCGATTTTCAGCTGTCCTCTTCTGACAGTGGCCCCACAGGAGGTGCCGCAGCATCCTCCTCTTCAAAACATGAGTAAGTCCCACCCTTCCCATTTTTGTCCTCCTCAGTGTTAATGTCTTGGATATTATCATATATATTATTATTTATCAATGGAATTTTATGTTGTTCTGTTTGTAGGAAATGTGTTAATTGAATGAGTTAATGTTTGTATGAGTATTATGTTCAATTTCATTCTAATGAATAATTGCCTAATTAAAAGATAAGCACTCAGTTATTACTTTATTCCTGAAATGGGCTGAATATCTTCATAGAGGAGAGTTTAAACCTAACCTTAGTTTTACGAATTTTGTCAGAATAGGCTTTTATAATATTGATGTCATCACACACTTTAACTTAGTGAATTAAAATGAAGACAATTAAAGAAAGCAAGCATGAATAATGATTTGATTAATTTCTATAATTAATCATAAATTCTGACCAAAATATTTTAAAGTATTGAGTTTCATGACTTTTTATCATCTCAACATCTCAAACTACAAATTCTTTTAAATATTTAACTCTTCAAACTTGAAGAGTATTTTGAATCTCTAAATAAAAAAAGATTATCTCTCTAAATGTTAAAACATGACAAATTACACAGCACTTATTTCCATTAACTGCATTACTTACAACGATTACTTTGCTACTTAAATGTAAAAACAGACTTAGTTGGTGACAATATAAGAGACACATGGCTATAAAAAGACACTGTTGATTTATTACTGTAAATTTGTTTAAATAACGACGACTTTTTTGCATCTTGTGGCAATAATTATAAGTAAAATGAGTAAGTAATCGTTTTAAGTTCTGAATGTAAGTGCTGAATAAAATAGAAAGCCTTTGACTTATTTTTTTTTAGTTTGATGAATTATTTCTAACTGGATTTGAAAAGCATAACTATTTTGAGTGCAAAATAAAATCATTTTTAAGGTTGTATCTGACTCCTAAGGTAAGAGTTTGCTAATAATTTTCATCAGTGTGTGTGTGATATATGGTTCAAATGCAGATAAAATATGTATCAAAATCTGACAATGGTAATATAATGAACAAATAGTGAACATTTATCAATCTAACATGTTTCACTTTCATTAAATCTTCACTAGTGAAAAATGATTATGGCATTATTCATTAGAAAAAACAGTAACAATTTAGGTAGGTATATTTGGACAGTTATCCTTATTGTTGTTTTTTTTCAAGATTTATTGCTTCTGAATAAGAAAAAAGAGGTGATTTTTTTGTTATGAATTAGTATTTTGAGAGTGGATATCATATCTGCTTTAGCCATGTAAACATATAGTAATCATACGTATTTAAGCATTTCATCAATTAGAAGTTTTAAGAAAAATTGAAACAAAAAGGACATTTATACATATAATCAGGAAGAGGGCTTGGAGAATTTGACACTCACAGGACATATTGAAAGCAAGAGGGGCAGATGGAAACAATGGGAAACCTACCTAATAGGCTTGTGTAAATTAATGGCATTATAGGGACTGGGAGGTGTGCTAAAAGTACAGACATTGCTTAGTGCTACAAAGGATAGGAAGTTATGGAGAGCCATGATTGCCTGTTTTGAAGGGGCATTGCATATAGGAGAAGAATTATAATGTGTTGTGAATAAAGAAGTTGAATGCTATAGTGACAGTGTATTTGTTCAAATACTGCAAGATGCCAACTTGCTAAGTCAAGATGCCAACCAGTTAAGTTTTTTTAAATAATGTCTTCTTCCTGTGAAATGATTAAATATTGCATAAATATAATAAAATTGATACCAGTGCAAGGTACTTTCAATATTTAATTAAAATAACTGGCAAGAATATTGGTAACATATCTTTACTGATAACATTTTGCAATTAATGCTTATACACTTTATGCTTATTTTTTTTAGAATGTTTATATTTGTTCAAATTATAGATGCATCCATTTGCTTTTACTATTTACTAATAATTCAACATATATTAAAGAAAAACATTTAAAACCACTTAAGACTGTGGAGGCTATTTGGCACCACAAAAGTTGAGTGGTTTAGGGTTCAAAAAGTTAAATTTAGCATTTGACCTTTAACTTCCAGAAAAAAGTTTATTATTAGTCAATTGTAGCTGTAAGCACACACAGGCACTATTTTAAGACTAGTATTTGTTTAAAGTCATATTTTAAATACTGAGTATTTTTTCTGAAAAAATATGTCAGTTTCTTATTCTTCCATGGTGGCCAAATGCATTCTTTAAGATACATTTACTTCTATGAACGAGATCATTGTTCTCTTTCTATCTACATTATTTTATTTAGAAAGATCCCAAGTTTCTCATACAATATTACAAATTCTCTTCTGTTCATCCACAACTTGTATGTATAAAATAATGGTTACCCGGATCAATATACATCTGATGAGGGCACAAGGGCTGAAACATTGTAATAACAACAACAAAAGTGAAGACAATAATCTGAATATAAATAGTGTAAATAATAACTCCTCAGCCAGAAATGTTACAACAGTTCATTAGATCTGTTTCTATAAATCATGTGTTGATAAAAAACTAGTGATCCAGTTCAGTGTGCTCACATACTAATAAGTTTATTATATAATACCAATTATCTATCCTACATATCCTCATAAGATGCATTTCTTACTTTCTCCTTTTATGCCCTTACAACAACTTTGTTCAGTAAGCCTCTACATTGAGTGTCACTTGGGCCTTGTATTGGGTGAAAAATAGTATAGAAACAGATAAATTAAATCAAAGATTAAAAATTAAGAACTTAAATAAAATGTAAATTATTTTTTTTTTAAATCAGTCTCCACAAAACATTAACAATAATTTTAGTTTGTCTTTCATTTTAATTTTCTTTTTTTTTTTTTATTACAAACTCTCAGATTCCACAGTCATTACTAGACAAAACAAATCAGAAATAGTTGCAGTTGTAATGAAAAGCAATTAAAATGAAATAAATACCAGTCAAAAATTAATAAGGAAATGTCATATCCAAGAATTTATCAGTAGAATGGGCATTGTTAATTATTATTAAATGATTATTCTTTATATTTGATCTCCACTTTTATGAATAACCTTAAATGGTTGTGTAAGTAACTGCAATGGGATGCATCCAAAATTAAGATGAAAGAAATATTAGTAAAAAAATTAATACTAGTATATTTATGGTTTGAAATATCTTAAATCATTAGATATAAGATATTACTTATTTTGGTCATAAGATACAATATATATGAACTGAAGATTGCGTTCCACAGGCAATTGTCGCTTAGTGTTGACCTTAGTGTCCACACACACACACACACATATAGAGAGAGAGAGAGAAAAGGATTCTCTCATCAATTATGGTGTGTGATGGTCTAGCAATTCAGTTCTGTGAGCTGAACCAAACTACCTACACATATGATTTGATTATAATGATGAAAGCTTGTGCAGAACCAGCCACGCTCTTTTGTGAAAACTGATACCAGAGAATTGGTAATAGTGTGCAACATAGTCACCAAACATCCCTCCTCGTGTGTGTGTGTGTGTGATTATTTCAAACGTTATTTTTAATTGATTTCTACTCAGATACTGGTATTGATTAAAAATAACATTTGAAGTAATAAAAATATGTTGGATTAAGAATAGAAAATATCCATTAATTCTTTAGAATTTAAAATGTGAAAACAAAGTAATTCAAATATAGTAACATACTTGTATCATATATTACTATTTTAATTTTGCTGATATAATGAATGGATATGGAAGCTTAAACTTGACAAAATCAACAACAGGATAACTGTTTAAATATAACTCTGAGAAGTTGATGAGGTTTGTTAGATTTTTCCTCTGTGCCTCCTTAATTAACTGAGGAACCAGTCTACCAAGATTTTTTTCTTGCTTCTTTGTTGTCATAGAAAAACTTGATTCAGATCAGGGCATGATGAAAACTTTTAGTTGTCTTGTCTCTGCCTGTCTTCCATTGTTATTTATGCTTTCTTCTCTTGTTGTCATTGTTTTCAGAAATCAAAGTCCTTCTCTAAATATTTCTTTTCTCTTTTGTTGTCTGTGTGAAAGCTCTATGCTATTTAGGGTCACTGATATTTTTTTTTTAAATCATTTGATTACAATTTTTAACTAGCAATTCTATTTTATAATCAAATGAAAGAAACTAGTGTTTTTTTTTTTCTCAAAGAAAGCCTTCCTTCAGTTTTGTCAGATGGACATGTAATTATCACCGATCTATGTAATCAGGATTGTTGTAATCAAAATGGTGTGAACATTACTCAGTTAAAATGTACTTTTGGTAGTTCTTTGCTTATATCAGTTGCTAAAATTACCCAAGTATGTTTTTATTTTAATCATATCACACCAAGCAAGGCAATAAAGATTCTAAAATACAAGTGGTTACTTAGTCTGAAAAAATATGAGAAAAAGAGAAACATTATTAAGGAGGGAGGACAACAAAAGAACAGAAACTAAGAAGTCAGAAGATAACGATTGACATTGCATTTAATTTTCTAAAGATCGAAGTTAATTGGAAAGCAAGAAACTGGAAGAGAGTTCAACAAGTACAATGCGTGAGAAAAGAAACTGTTACCATATAACATGGTAACACCTAGCCATTTCAACTGTAAGATAATGAGATTTGCTGCCAATCTAATACTGCACTTAAATTCATAAATTTTAGGTACCAAAGTGGAAAGTTTAACAGAACAATTACTATGAAAATATTTATAGAAAAAACCCAAGGAATGTATGTTATGGTGTTTGAGAAAGTAACTGAAGCTGAGATGCTAAGTTAGGACCAACAACATTGCAGATTTTTCTTTGTATTTCATCAAGAATATCTAAATACATAGTAGAAGCACTTACCAGATGTGGCAGTAATATTCAATGTATGAATGAATTGTCAAATCCAAATAAGTTAATAATTTGCAAATAAAATAGATTAAAACCTCTGTTCTGAAGAAATAATATCTGAGTGATGAAAAATAAATATATCCGTTTGATGCAATTTTTTTGTGTAGATTGGAATATATAAATCTAAGCAATCAAGAAATTTATCAGTGTCCTTATATATATATATATATATATATATATATATATATATATATATATATATATATATATATATATATATATACTGATAGCTTGTAATTTTAAGATGGATATTGTTTTGCTTGAAAAAATGGTTGAAAATTTCCATTTCATTTTATTGTTGCAATCCACATGGTCAGCCATGATTGTTTTGTAGTAATTTTATTTGATGTTGGAAAATGTCTGCTTGGTTATTGGTATGCATGATACAATCTTTTATTTTTTGTTGTTGATTACACTTTTGTTGTGAGGATAGTCATGAATAATATGAAGATTCAAGACTTGTTAAATGCAACGAAATAACTGTGCATGGTTAACTTTAATGATAGTCTTTATTGTTGAACTAACATTTGTTGCTGGTGCCATTTGTATCTTAGCCTGTTCAGAGTCTGTTATCTATATTTGAATGCTTTGAATATTCTTGTACTCATTATTCCAGGGTTCTGCTGTACCATTATTATATACCCTTCTTGTTGTTGTGTGTGTTTGTTTTAAGTGACCACAATTATTTTTTTTTAATATTTGTAAATTAGAATTTTTTTTTAATATCATGTTACCATGACTGTTTATGGGAAAGATGCGATTTGCAGGTCGGGAACATTAGAATCAAGCAGACATGGAAATTTAAATATCTGGGAAGCATTTTGACAGAGGATGGTAAGTGCAACACTGAGATCCGTAGACATATTGGGATGGCCAAGAATGCATTCCAAAAGCTGGGCAGAGTATTGCAAGACAGGAGAATGTCTTTGGTAACAAAGAAAAGAATACTGAGCTCTTATGTGACATTTGTCCTTCTTTATGGCATTGAATGTTGGATGATTTCAAGGTGAAAGATGTGGTTCTACAGAAGGATGCTAAGGATATCATGGACCGAGCATGTGAGCACCAATGAGGTCTTAGAGAGGATGCAAACAAGGAGTAGGCTTATATTTAACATCAGGAAGAGGCAGCTGAAGTTTCTAGAACACATAATGAGGAAGGCAGGCCTGGAGAATCTGATACACATGGGTCAAATAGAAGGAAAGAGAGAAGAGAAAACAATGTATGACTTATCTAGGGGGCTTAAGCAAGTGGATGACAGAACGTGGTCTGGAGGAGGAAGCAGAAGGAAGGAACTTGTTGAGAGCTGCAAGGGATAGAGGGAGGTGGAGAGCCATGATTGCCTATGTCCTGAAAGGACATGGCACATAAAAAGAAAAGATGAAATTGTATCCTATTGTCTTCTCAACAGTTTTGAATTCAGGTTTGTTCTTTTTGTAGAATGGTCACCAACCAAGGCTGACAAGGTTGTTTTTATCCATCGCAAACTGGGAGAAAAGATGTCTTTTTCAAAGTATGAGTGAATGTCACAGCCTTGGCCAGTATTTGAACCTGTTCTGTTGATCCCATTTTCCATACTGATAACTGCTGTGTCCCTACATATGCATGTATCTGGTACACAGTTTATTTTATCACCTTCCAAAGAAAAGTTTTATTCATTCCTGAAATATTCTACTCAGAAGACTAAAGTACCAAACTTGACATTTTTCCAACTGTACTTCACAACTAATTTTTTTTCCTTTTGATATTTCTCTATTGCCTACTTTTTTTTCGATTAGCTGCCATAAAATGATAAAAGTTTAGATAAACTTTGATGGATTTCAAGCCAGGGACCATAACTTCCCAAATCTAAAACATCATCAGTTCAGCTACCCAACTTTACATTCTTCACATGAAAAATATATAAACTGATTTGTATTCTGTTTAAATTTCCTAAACTTCTTAGCCTGTGCAACAAAGTTATCCTTTAGAGAGTCTTGAATACTAAACGTGGACATTATCCAATAAAGAAGATACCTTCATGTTCTTTTGACAAAATAGTGGTATGTGTAATAGAAAAACTCTCAATTTCATTTTATCATAATCTTTGGGGGTTATTCTCATTAAAATATTTTATCATTTTTGGTCATCAATACTTCAACTGTTTTATGAAACACTCCTAACTTTAAGTAGGCTGATCAGTAATAGTGTAATCTGAAAACAAACAAAACCTTAAACTGTCACAAGTATGCAAAAATAATTTTTACATCTTTGTGCTATTTTCTTACATTTAAAGCCAAAATTTAAGCTTCAATGAAGACATTTAAATTAACTCAAGTTTGAAACAAATTAATTTTTTTTTTAAATTTTATTTTTTTATATACTAATGTTCACTCAATACAAGGTCCAAGAGCCACTCAAAGTAGATCATTACTGTGTGGTGTTGTATGAATGTAAGAAAAGGCAAGAAGTGAAGTTCATGGGTGATGCACAAAAGATAATGGTCTACCCAGTGTTTCTCAACCTTTTTAAGCAACAGCACACCTAGGAGCAAATGAAAATATGACTGCACACTTAGCAACATTTTTAAAGGGTATACATTTAAATGTTATGAAATAAAACCATAGATTTAAAAAAAAAAATACATGCACAAATATGAACTTACTTTATTTCAATGTTTTTATTCAAATATTTGTGCAGCTTATTTAGTATAAAACCTGTGCGTGGTGTTTTGTGACTTCTTCAAAATGCCATGACAGTATTTCACAGCACATTAAAGAGGATCATGCGACAAACTAGTGTGCCACAGCATGGTGGTAGAGAATCACTGGGTTAACCTTAGACTTGAATAGGTCAACATTGTAGTGATTGTAAAAACATCCTGCCAGGTGTCTGTTCCACAAAATAGAAGTTCTTGGGGAAAAGCTGTCTAAATGGAATTTACTTCTTACTATAAGAATACAAAGGGAATGAGGATGATTCATCCTTGTGGATGTGGCATGGCGGATCCCAGTTGTAAAGGTCAGGGCTGGTGGGACTAAGGAACGTAGCTCCTCAGCACACATGCAATGGAAGTAGCAATAGAGCTCATCTGTAAGAAAGGGTTTATAGGGTGGAAGATAATTCATCACCCACAAGTCCATGTAGATGCTTTTGAACTTTACCAAGACAAACAAGTAAAAACTGGCTGCTCCAGGCCAGATATGGCAGCAATACTCCAATTTTGGTCTTGTCTGGCTCTTGTAAAGATAGTATAGAAGAGGAAGTAAGAAGAGATGGAGGTACTTAAAATAAATGAAGTAGCCCACTGATTTCTGTAAATTTCTATACTGTTATCAATTCCATAATGATAAAAAGGCCATGTCATTCTTGATAGATTTTGAACTTATTTCCCCTTGCTATCTCAAATTTGGCATACTGTCAACTGAGCCATCCACTTACATGTATCATTAACCTCTATTTTATCAATCATAGAAAACTGAAACATTCAGCCATCCCTGTTGATGTTGGAATTTTTCACACACCACTCTCTCCAGCACTGGCAATTTAACAATGTATTTTGTTTTTTCTGGCTATGCTTTTTTTTCTCTACACAATTATTCTATGGTTTTATTAAACCCCAAAATAGAAAAAGCAATTTTTAACCTGTTGATACCCCGAGGCTATTATTTAGGGACTATTAAACTTTCCAGCCTCTCTCATGACAATTTGAATGTTTTCTGCACCAGAGCATTTTGTATGATACACTCTTCAAAAATCATGCAGTTGTACTCTTTGCCAAAACCAAAATACATTTGCCTCTAATTTGCAAGAATCAGTTTCTCGACAGACTTATTTCTGGCTTGATATTAAGTCCTCAGCAGTCCTGAAATTATTTGTGTATCTAACAAGTCAGTCATACTTTTTCTTCTTTTTTAATCATTTCACCCCAAGCAAGGCAATAAAGCCACTGGGACTCAAGGAGGTTACTGAGTGTTAGAGAATATGAGAAAAACTATTATTAAGGAGAGAGAATAAAGAACAAGAATTAAGAAGACAGAAGATAATGCTTGGCATTGCATTTAAATGTTTGAAGAGCAAAGTTGACTGGAAAGCAAGAAACTGGAAGAGAGTTCTGCAAGTAAGAAGTGTGACCGAAGAAACTGTTCACATAGAACCTATGGTTCCATCTAGCCATTTCAACTGTAAAATGATAAGACCTTGCCACCAATCTAGTAATGTTTAAATTCAGAAAAAATGATTATACATTGCTATTTAAAAAAAAAAAACAATTCCGTGTTCTTCCCGGGTATAAGGGACCACATTCTTTAACATCTATGACTTGCTATGCTTTCTTGGGAAAGATAGTGAAGTGGTTTTCTGTTTCATTTTGAACAGTTTGAATTCAGAGATTTCCTTCTCTTAGACTTGTTGCCACCTAGTGCTAGGGAGCTCACTTGACCCTGCTATTTAACGTCTAGATGAAAGGAGAGGTGATGGCTTCACGCCTTTTCCAAGAGCATAAGTGCACAAGTGAACCTAACAACTGAGCCCAGAAATACATGTATAATAAAAAGCATAACATGATAAACACTAGGGACATCTACTTAATTTGGTAGCTAAAATTTTATAAAATGTATAGATATGCTTCTGAAGAAAGCCAATGTGTAACACCTTGTCACATTTTAATTTCACTGTTACCAGCATATCCTTAATGTCAGATGGTTCCATCAAATACGAAATTTTTATTTGTTACTATGTTTGCCTTGTCCAACAGGCATCAAAGGCTTTAGAAACCAAGTTTTATGAAATTTGCTTGATTTAATAAAATAAAGGTGGGGTGCAAAACAAAAATTTTATCTTTTTGTTTTATCCTTTCTTTTTCCTGTCATGCATGGTGACGGAGGTGGGAGTGCAGTTTGTCATTTCAGAAAACCAAATTTTACAAATTAGACTTTTTAAAAAAAAATTTTATTTTATTTTCTTGTTTTAATAACCTTTATATATTGTTACACTTTCTCACTAAATATTATAATGAAGTAAAAACAGATTTCTATACTGAAAATGGGGGTGGGTAATGGAATTCTATTCTGAAAATGGAAAAAAAACAGAATTCCCTAAAATCTGAAACAGAACTATGGAAAATTTGAAATGGAAAATCGGTCCCTCTATAGATGGAAGACACAAGGCTGGTGAAGCTTATAGTCTTTGGAATAATGGATAGCAACAACAGAAGAGGCAAACCAGGGATGCAATGGATTGAGAAAATCATTCATTGGTGTAATGTTGTGTTCTGTGTTGAGCCTGCTTCAGTCCTCATACCCCAATGCTATTTTAATAAAAGACTGTTTCTTTTTCTTATTCAAGAGGGACAAACATGGTAGCATTGATTATAGGAGGTACCAGGAGGAAGATCTCAGACCTCATTCCCACTTGTAGGCTTAGAATTCTGCCACATGAGGGCTACCATTTCTGGGGAATCTGGGTGCAGAAAGCGTGTCGATACTTTAAAATTCTTATGGCCCTCTGTCAATTTTGTGCCATTTTGGTTTTATATCCAAAACTTAGACAAAAAATTCCACATCCACAAGGTATTCTAACCACTCATTTGCCATCCTGGCTCAGCGTCTATATTCTGTAGCTGTAATATAAGAATAGCTGAAATAACTAGAGCTGTTAACAATAGAGGACACTGGAGAGCAATTATCCAGAATTCTATTGACACCAACAGGCATTGGACCCAACAAAATTGATCAGAAGATAAGACACATGCCTTGATGATGACTTTGAAACTATATCGAAAGATGTGAGATGATTAAATGTCTTCAAGCAAAATAGTGATTACTTTCTTACTTTGAAATATTGTTTCTAGTGAATTTTTTCCTTACTAGGTTCTCCATGAGTGAGGTCTTGTAGCAAATTTGGTTTATTCTGACAGTTTTCTACTGTATTAAGTCCATATAAGCAGAGAATTTCTGCTCTAGTTACATAACACTTATTATAACTCAATAAAGGCACAATGTTAACAGGAAACATTGTCCATTCACTTAGGCTCCATATTATTTCAGATTAATGATTATGAATGAATAACTTATGAGGTTTTCTGGTTTTATATTGAAAGAGACTTTGATCTGTTGAGAAAAAGTTTAACAATGACTTCACTGCTTTCCTGTAATGATAATATCAGCCATTTCCTTTTAAGGAAACATTCAGCATTCATTGACTGAGAAGTCAGTACTACTGTAGGTTGAAATTAATAGAATCTTTCTCTTGAAACAATTTTTCAGGAAAACAGGTTTCTCAAGTCCAGTAGCTGTTATCGCTCTTTCAAGTTACGAATGGATTAGAATAAGCAAGGTACATAAGGCCTTATCACCTGGATGAAACTGATAATATAAGGAAATGAACAACCACTTATGCTAAATACGTTAATGAAAAATGTACTGTGATTGATTGTTTTTATTAATTTTTCTTAGGAAGGATAATAATGTGGTTGAAATTTATAAAATCTTTCTCTTAAAACAATTTTTCAGGAAAATAGGTTTCTCAAAGGGTGGATGAGTTTCTTATAGTAACCAACATATATATATATAAAGCTAAGATGTAGTCTCAAGCTTTGAATGGCAACCTTCCAAGAGATAGTGTCGCGATAAAAACACTCGGTGCACTTGGACTACCATGAGTGTCTGAGTTGGGTAGCAGGAAGAGCATCCAGACTTGTAAAACCTTGCCTCAAATTGTTATATTTACAGGCATATCTGGAGGGGTAAACTGAGATCCTTTGTCAGGCAACTTGCTTTGTGTGAGATTAATCCCAGTTCTGCTTCAACAACAACAAAAAATATCATAGCCATGATGCAGTCCAGTAGCTGTTATTGCTCTTTCCGGTATTGATGGGGGTTTCCTTCCTAACCTTTTGTTTGAACTACTGTGGAATGTCAACATTGATTATGTCATTATTTTCTCTTCAAGTTACATGTGCTATCCATTTTATTTGTTGCTGCTGTTATTGAAAGTTCTCATCTGATGTGGTTTCTGTTATCTGGTACAGTTCTTTGTTTCTGATTCTGTAGTACCAGTCAACAAATGGAAATTTCTTGAAAGTTAATAATTTCTTGTTGTAATACAATCATACTCTACTGCAATCTGGTTGTGTTGCTTCCTGTGCTAAGAATCTTAACCTGAGAGGTTTGGAAGTAAAAGTTGTTTTTACTCCAATTGCACAAATCGGCTGCTACAAGCACAAAAGAAATATTCCGAGAATCTTTTTTTCAGCACTTGTTTTATAAACATTTACACTTTCTATCTCATTGGGAATCACAGACACATATTTGACACTGGTCAACAAGTACTGTATTCAATTGATTGTGCTGTTATTTCAACATCTTAACCAAATAAGTGAAGGGTAATAGTATTATGTCTTCCATCAACAAGAGATGTTATTTGGACAGAAGTAGCTTCAGAGAGAGAAACTTTAATAATAAACTGCTATGCATGATGAAATAATATTTAATGTTCTTTGGCTGTGCAGTTGATCTCTGTGAGACCGTTTCACACATGATGTCACTTACATGATATTTGAATTAATTTGAATTCTAGCATTCCAAAAGAAAAAACGTCACTATTGCTATTAACCAGTTCTTGATAACTGAGATGTCAAAACTACTTGAATATGAAACTGAACAAAATATGAACTTTGGGCAGTTTAACCTGAATTTTAATTTCGATTTACAGCTTATTTGAAAATTAAAAAAATAAAACTTTAAACAAACAAACCTTGCCTTTTGAATTTAATAAAAACTTGTTTAAATCTATGTAAATATATATTCATCTGTGTTTAGATATGTGCATATGTCATTTATTATCCACTCAAGAAATAATAGTAAAAATAATGAGAAATTTCTAAAGTTTTCTTCAAGTAGAATTAGTTAGAAAAATAATTGTTAGCAAAAATTTTTAAAAAAATCTGTTGTCATCAAGAGAAATGGTGATTGTTATTGTTACTGGTAATGACTGTTGACTAATTGACCTTAAAGGTAACAATTAATCAAAGAATAATATTTATATTATGATTATTACAATTAAGTACAGAATATTATTGTCATTACTTTTACTGTTATTATTGTTATTACAGTTAGAAGGCAGAAGAATTTATACAATTTTAGAACTGTAGACTGCATGCATTACACTGGTATTAAATAACAAACTGTCTCAGTTTGAAATCAGATTTTTTTCTGTTTACTGACGACTACTAGAAGTCTCAAATTGTTACATGTGATCATTTGAAAACTCAGCCTCAGTATTTTAATTTACTTAAACTGCAATTTTTTCGAATAACTGAGAGTAAAATTATTCCAAATGTTTGTTTAACCCTCAGCACTTCATAGTCTGGAAGTTTCAAAATATTTACACTTTTCAGCTGTACAACTCATTTCAGCCCTTTCTACAAGCATTTAAATTTCTTTGATGGTGAAAAATAAAACTTTTTTGTTTACTTTTACTTTTTTTAAAAATTTTTGGTCATTTTAACTCAAAAAAAAAAAAAATTTTTTTTTATGTGAGCAGTATCATGTGACATAAATTTTAACTTTCTTTTCAAAAGCTATGAAGAGAAAATGACTCATTGCAATTGCATATTCAAAATTTGTTCAGGTTTGTGTATTATTATGGAAAATAGGGGAAGCAGACATTTTGAGAGAAAGTTTGAAAACTCATGATTGCTATTAACTGCAATTACATTATTTTTGTTACAATCAGAAAACAAGACGTATAAACAAGTGTTTATAAATTTTATTATTTCAGAATAGAACTTGTAAAACAGTAGTCTGATATATTTTTACATCTAAAATATTATTATTCATTCTGCAGGATGTTTTCCCCTTTTTTTCTTCTTTGTATGCATGTGTATTAAAACGAATCATCTGTTGAATGAGAATGTATTGTTGGGTTGTTTATGTTGCTGCTTTTAAATGCTTTGGATTATTATTGATGATTAAGTTTCTAAAGCTGGAAATTTTAGGAAGATTAGCGGAGCATAGGACAGGCCAACAAATTGAGGCCTCAAGATAATTTTACTTATTTCTCCCACTTTACCTGAAAAATGTTAGTTTACGGCAATTTACTTCTCACCTTGATCCTGTTTTAATGATTACTCATATAAGCAAGTAAGAATTTCACTCTCTGTATCTCCGCAACAATTTTCCTTGCCTTTCTCTACAGGTAGGTTACGAAGTGGTTGTCATTAGTCCTGATTCTTTTCATTTCTTTCTTAACATCAAAATGAATCCTAAATTAAAGAATACTGGAATCTGCTTATATTTCTTTTTTTTTCTATACGATTAATTCTGGTATACAACTAGGTCTATTACCATCAAACAATTTACAATTACAATAACTCCTGCAAATATTTTAATCAGATTTTGATCATTTTATAAAAATGAAACAACAAAATGTAAACTTTTCTCCTTCAAAAATAACTACTTGCAGGTTTGTTTGTTTTTTCTTTTTATTATTTCACCCCCAAGCAATGCCACTAGAATCCAGGGGGTTACAAATAATTTAAATTTTATCACTTCTGTGATTTATATTTCGTAATTAACTTTATTGTATATTTTTATGTATGGAGTCAATGTACATAGAAAAAGACTGACCTGTTTTCTGGTGACACAGTTTAAAGGAAATAATTTGTTATATAGAGATGATATGAAAGTAAAACAATCTTAATTATTTTCCCTTTATAATGAAAAGAGAAATGATTATAATGAAAAGAGAATGATGATGTATTTTTTTGATATGTTACAAAATTATTCATAATCTGGCTTATACTGGTTTTTTTAACCTTTACCTGATCAGTTGCAGGTTAGGATGAAAAGATAACAAAGAGAACTGAAAGTGAAGAAATTTCATCTTAAATTATGACAAATAATTAAAACTTGTAGTCATGCATTTATATAAAGGAAGGGAAATATTAAGAGAAGACCAAAAGTCATTTTGTAAAAAAGATGATTTAGTGCTTGTAAAATCTACAATCCGTGTATAATACAAATTCCAACATTTGCTCATCACCAAATTACCAGGTATAGCTAGTGGTAGAGAAAAGAATAACCTTAAAAATTCACTACAATCCCTTTAGACTAAGATCAACTTGCAGTCATTTAAATCCACAACAGCAAATTAATTATATCACACACACACACACACACACACACACACACACATATATTATATAATGTGTGTCCATTTAGTTGGTGTATAGAATAATGTTGAGGGCAAATAAACTGTTTAGATTTTGTAAACTGAGTCGCTTCCTTTTACTGAGTGGAGAAGGAAAGACAATTAGAGTGCTAAGAGTTTATGATGAACAGATTTAAATTTAAAAAAAATAGAAAAGTAAATGAAGAAAAAGCATCTTGGAGGAGAAATAGTAATCGGAGAGGAGAAAAAAAAGCATATGCAGGCAATTCAATGAATGCAGACTCTAGTGAGAAAGAAGGTCTTTATCTTGAAAATGAAAACAAAAACAAAAAAGAAATGGGTCACCCTACTTTAGTTGGCAGGTGCTTCACATTTCTCACCCCCACTTTATTTAGCACAGATGCTTAGTTTATGTTGTACTCTATCAGATGTCCATGGGTAGAATTCCAGTCATTTACTCTCTTTCTTCTATGGGCCGTGTCCCTTCAAGATGTTGGAAATCATGGTTCACCATAATTCCTGTCCTTTGTAATAATAAATATTGTTTTTTTTTGTTTTTTTTTTATCTCTACAGAACCTTGCTCTACCATACATTTATTCAAACTCACTAGATAGGTTATGTGTTGCTTTCCTCTGTCCCTCTTGTCTTCAATATATCCTGTGACTATCAAATTTTCCAAGCCCTCTTTTCTCATTATTTGGGCTATAAATTTCAAAAGTCTCTTCCTGATGTTCAATATAAGTGTCCATTATATTTCCATTTTCTCTAAAAGTTTGTCATTGCTCACATAACCAACTGATGTTGCAAAATCTTCCAGGATATATTTATTTAAGCAATATATAATGTGAGTTTGAGAATGTAACATCTGTTCTTATTAAAAATATTAATAATATATTGTTTTGTAGATATTATGTTTTATTGTGCAAGAAAAGTGAAGCATAATTTTTTATTTCTAAATAAATTTTTAAAAGATGCTAGAGATCTTAGTTTAAATATCATTTTCTTTTCTTGTATGAAACTCTTTTAATGATGGGGCACAAGTTTTCTATAGGAACATCTGGTGAGTCTTTCTGTTTATTTAGTGTTCTTGAACTTTCTTTTGGCAAGTTAGGCAATTGTCGGTTTTGCAAAATATGAAGAAGTATTGTCTTGAGTGAAAAAGTCCTTGGCTGTGACTTGTACCACTGAAAAAATGTTTTGTCTAAATAATTAAAATATTTCTCTGCACTTATCTTGAGCTATCATCCATTTTGAAGGGACCGGTAATTTTTCTCTCAACATTACTCACCCAAAATATTATTCCACTCCTCACTGTTGTCCTTGAAATCATGTTGTTTGACTATTTCCCTGAAGGACCTAAACTCTGGACTAATCATCAGGTCCATCCAATGTAGCTCTACATTCATCTCTAAAAGTTAGTTTTCATGTACTTCTCCATCTAGCTTACACACTGCTTTTGTCTAAAAAGTGGTAGTTAAGTTGCTTTCATGTCTTTAGCTAATATTTTGAATACTCTGCATATTTCCTCTCTGTTTACATTTGTAACAAAAGTTTCTTCCAAATATTTTCTTGCTGGTCAATCTATTGTTCTGGTTAATTTTTTTCAAGCCTCCTTCTTTGATATATTTAAAGACATTTTGTTTTTCTTATCTTGGCTGATGTTTTCAGTTTTTTGTTGTTGTTTTACAATCTCAGTTCAACTTTTTTTTTAGCAATTTTCAATGCTGAGATCCTATCAGTTAATATTTTGTTTCTCTTTTGGAGTTATATCTTTCATATGACCTATGTGCAATCTTTATAGATCTGGAATTAAAAAGAAAAATATCACTAACTATATAATTCATATATATATATATATGATGTGTGTG
>OZ038494.1:46645118-46802618 GCA_964036315.1 Acanthosepion esculentum
ATTTATGTGTGTGTATATATACATGTGTATATATATATATATATGCGTGTGTGTGTGTGTGTGTGTGTGTATATATATATAATATATTATATTGATTTGAAAAAAAATTAATCAGTTTTTCAGTGATAGTTTTCATAAATTACAAGTGATATCCACCAAACTCACATTGGGCAATGTCCTTACTTATAGTTTTGAGGTGCTGTTCTTTGTTTTTAAAAATTGATATCAGTTACCGGAAAAAAATCAATAAAATTGATCACTTTGGGACATCGGATTCAAGTCCAGTCTAGCTGATTTTGGGCTATATTTTTCGCAAATGGTGAAGAATTGAGGTGCTGACTTTCGTTTTCAATATCAGTTTCAATTGACGGATAAAAATCGAAGAAATCATACCCCTCTTCACTTCCCATTCAAATCGAGTTTACCTGAATTTGGTGATGTTTTTCACAATTTGCTTGGGATTTTGATTAACTTTATCGGCTTTAGTTGTGACAATTAAAAACTTTTGCCCTATGAGCTCCTTTGTGACCAATTAATATCTGAGGGAAGTCGATATAATCATGTCTTCATTGGAATTTGCGAATACACCAATCAAACCTATGTTCAACTAAGACGTCTACACTACAGACTCTACAGCTGATTGTTATTCACACACACATGACCATGCTTCACATTGTGGTATCTCGTTGGCTGAGCGCAGTACATGGTCGCTGATTGGTGTTTGAGACCCTAGGACGCTCCCTGATTGGCACAACCAATTGGCCAGTAATACTTTGCATTTGAACCTGCTGTGCACAGCTGTGGGACGATGGTCTCACTTCTGCTCCTGTTACGCCACTGGTTGATATGATAGACTCCTTCAACTGATCATTTCTCCTACCGCAAGTTGTTTCTTACGTTTTTGTTTTCCGTTTGTCTGTTTAACTACATTTTTCCAACTACCATAAACAATTTATTTAGCTGTTTTACTTAAATACCTGCCTTCTCGATTCTGGCTCATGCTTTGCGATACTAATTTAGACTTTGCAATTGAGCAACCCTAATCAATGACTACTAGCATCACTTTTCCCCATGCCGCCTAAAAGGAGGGTACGTCTTAGCCTTTGGTCTGCAAAAGCATCCGCTATGAGGGCAAGAAGGGCCCGCGAGTTCCAAGAGCAGACTGCAATACGACTATCACAGGTCGCTCAACGCAGCGCCCTCACACAGGCCTCGCAGTCACAAGAGGAGCGTGCCATCTGCTTTGCTGGGAAAGCTGCCTACAGGGCTTTGTTGCGATCAAGGCTCAAGAATGCGCAACGGTCGAGAAGGAATGCGCAGGCTGCAGCAACCACCTCTGCATCTCAGGCTTCCAAGACTCATCATCAAAGGCTTCTTAGTAATGTAAGAAACACTGCTGCCACTGTGAAATCAAGGGCAATAGAGACACTTGACCACAGGTGCGCCTGTCAATCCAGAGACGCTGCTGCAACAGCGACTGCTAGGGCTGCTGAGACACTGCTCTGTAGGTCTTTTCAAAATGATAGGAATGTTGTCACCACTGCCAGGTCGAAATGCAGCTGAAACAGTCGACCGCAGATGCGCACGTCAATCCAGGGACGCTGCTGCAACTGCAAGTGCTAGGGCTGTGGAGAAACCGCTAGGTCAAGGGAGTCACACACTGAGACTGAAAGTGGGCACGCCCTTTATGCTTTTGCATAACCTGGTTCCTCTGAAACAGTGCAATGGTACACGCATGGTGGTTAAGTCTTTGGCACCAAATTTAATTGAAGCGACAATTCTTACCGGTTGCGGAAGCGGTGAAACTGTTTTCATACCACGCATGCATCTATCTCCATTGGGTTTGGATATGCCCTTTACATTCTGCTGGTTGCAGTTTCCCATCAGACTTTGCTTTGCAATGTCTATTAATAAATCACAGGGCAAAACACTACGTGTTGCGGGAATTCACCTTGGAGAGCATTGTTTTTCCCATGGCCAGCTTTACGTAGGATGTTTGCGTTTAGGTAGAAACGAGGACGTATTCGTCTTCACTCCCAGGGGTTCTGCAAAAAATGTCGTTTATAAGGAGGTTCTGTAGGTTGATGGAACGTAGGCGGCAGCTGACAGTATACCTCTATGCAGTCTTCAGGACTGTATAAACTGTCAGCGACAGTACAAACCGCCACGCAAAGCTCCAATTCCCAAGAGCAGTTTTCCCTCTTACCACACCTTCACAGCCTACCTGCTTTACAGACATCCATGAAATTTGCTCCCCATTGTTACTACACCGCGCCAGATAAACACTTCCTTCCACCTGCCTTCGGTGTATTCGCATGGCTGCTTGCGTTTTCTGTCAAACCCTCCCGTCTATTGCCACTGTCATCTCCATTACACCACTACCATCTACACTGTGGAGGCATCAATAATTGTGTTAAGCGCCCCCCAGGCAAATGCATCGCTGATGCTGCATCCATTCCCAACATTTTTGAATAGCTGAGTGCTACAATGAGCTTGCAATGGCATGCGCGTTCCCGATAAAAAATACTTCTTTATTTCATTTCACCTCAATCAAGGTGCAAGGGCTTATTGAGTGTGAAAGAATCCGAGAAAAAACACTAAGGAGAAAGGATGATAAACTAACAGGGATTACGGAGATAAAAGATAATGATTGGCATTACATTTAAATCTTTGAAGATCAAAATTGACAGCAAAGCAAAAGGCTGAAAGAGAGTTTCACATGCGAAAGAAGAAACTGCTAGCATAGAACATACAGTTACATCTAGCAATTTCAGCTGTAAAAAAAAAAAAATGGGACCTAGCTGCCAATTTAGTACTGTGCTTAAATCTGTAAAGTCAAAGTCCCAAAGAAGAAAACTCATCATGATAATTACATGAAAATTTTTCTAAGATTTCTATACTTAAGAATTGTGTAGTGTACATTATTAACTAAAGAAAAAAATCCACTATTTTCATAAAAAATTCAAAAAGTAAGGTGCTAGTTTATCATTACATTAAAAAAATTAAAATTAAGCATTAAATTTTTAAAAGAAATTAAGTTCATATTTATTCAAAGTAAATTAAAAATGAGATAAATATTTTACTTACTAAGATGTACATAAATTAAATCTTTGTCAAATATTGTGAATTAATTTTGGTGAAAGAGAAATCAGTATCTTTTGGGAACTCTATTTGCTAAAAAATACAATTTGCATAATTCTGGACAAAATCCAAAGAAAGGGCTCCAATGTAATTGGTGCTGACTTGGCATCTCGATTTCATTTACATTCCCACCGCAGTGACATGGCTTCCCTCTGTCTTTTCTTTAAATATTTTCAAGGTAATTATTCTGATGAGCTTTTCTCCTTAGTACCTCAACCACATGAATTTAAGCATACTACTAGATTGGCAATTAGGTCTCACTGTTTTACTGTTGAAGCAGCTAGATGTAATTGTAAGTACTATTCTAATACTTTCTTTTCTCACCTGTTGAAATCTCTTCCTGTTTCTTGATTCCCTGCTACCTACAATCTACAAAAATTTAAATACAACACCAATCACCATCTTCTGTTCTTTTATTGTTCTTTCTTCTCATTAAAGTCTTCTCTTTCTCTTTTCCTCTCAGCAACCCCTTGCATCACAGTGGCTTTATTGCCTTACTTGGGGGTGAAATGATTAAAAAAAAAATTGACTTAGCTTCTTCTGTGTGTAAAATGTTTATACTAAATGGAAATTTCCAGTCAGAGGAACTATTTTAGTACCAAAATATTTTTTGAATAGTTAGTTTGGACATCAATGCAGACCTCTTGACAAATGATTTGTTTTAGAGCTAATACTATTGAAGTGGGAAGATAGAGTTTTGAGCAAGAACATTTGTAAAGCATGTAATTATGTGTTTCCAGTTAAAGGTCTTCTATTGGGTGTGTTCCATGGTGGGGATACTGTCATTTGCTTCAGGCCACAATTGGACAGGAGTGATAGAAATTCCTAATCTGGGTGGAGCAGAAAATTATTCAATTTCATGAGCATTAAAGGTGAAGACAGAAGATTATAAATGGTTCATGAGATGTCAGAAAGGAAAGATTAGGTATAGGTTAATACTGTAGATGAGTGTAGTGAGAATGACTTTTTTTCTTTTTAATTTTTATACAAAAACCCCTGTTTCTCTAACTGGTTAGTTGATGAATTTAGGGACAGGAAATAACAGGCTTAGAAAAATTGAAGATGAATAATATTTTTGACTCTGTCCACTTATTTATTTTTATATAACTTTATCTTTAGGCTTTTTTATTTTTATATAACTTTATCTTTAGGCTTTTTTATTTTTATATAACTTTATCTTTAGGCTTTTTTATTTTTATATAACTTTATCTTTAGGCTTTTTTATTTTTATATAACTTTATCTTTAGGCTTTTTTATTTTTATATAACTTTATCTTTAGGCTTTTTTATTTTTATATAACTTTATCTTTAGGCTTTTTTATTTTTATATAACTTTATCTTTAGGCTTTTTTATTTTTATGTAAGCAAAGAATGTTTATATTGCATTTTTATTCATGGAAGTTCTTTTATATGACTAGCAATACATTTTATAGCAAAATGACCAACAATACATTTGATAATAAAATGACCAACAATACATTTTTATAGCAGAATGACAATACAACACTAAAAAAGTATAAAAATACATTTTTAGAGTAAAATTACCAGCAATACTATTTACACAATTTACATTGTCCAGACTATTGTCTTCATCCTTATTGTCATATTCACAATGTTTTGGCCATTGTATGCATATGACATTGGTAATTCAGTGACCACAGCAGAGGTGAACAAAAACTAGGAGAGTTGAGTACTAAAGGTAAATAACTGAAATTGAGATATCCAGAAAAAGCATGTCACATGGAACTAGGACAATCTGCCATGGTGGGTGAAATAAAGGGTTTGGTTCGAAAAAGGCTGGAGCATGCAACAGCCAAAACGTTGTGAATATGACAATAAAGATGAGAACAATAGTCCAAACAATGTAAATAGCTACAATGCCTCATCTCAGAAATATAGATAGATACCAGCAATACATTTTATTAAAAAATTACCATAAATTTTTTTTAAATATTTAAATAACCCAGTGTTTCTCAACCGTTTTAAGCAATGGCACACCTAGGAACAAATGAAAATATCACAGCACACGTAGCAAAATTTTTAAAGGGTATACATTTAAATGTTATGAAATAAAACCATAGATTTTTTTAAAAAATACACACACAAATATGAACTTATTTTATTTCAATGTATCTATTCTATTTGTGCAGCTTATTTAACGTGAAACCTGTGCCTGGTGTTTTTTCTAGATTTCTTCAGTTGAGCATAGTCTTTCACACTTCTTATTTTTTATGTTATTTAAGGTTAAGAATCTTAATTCACATAAATAAGAAGCAATAAATCTGATAAAGCCTTTTTAGCTATTTGTTTATTATTGAAATCCAAAATCAATGGGTACACTTGAATGTTTTATTTTGAGCCCTCAATCACTAGAAATGGTGGCCAATTCTTTTACACATAATTGAAGTCTAATATTAGAAGGAACATTTATGAAGGGATTTCAAATCCAATCATACTTTCAGGGCACACTTAAGAGGGTTGCATGGCTCGGCAGTTGAGAATCACTGAAATAAGCCATAGAGGTTGATATGTCGTTAAAAAAAATCAACCAATCACTGATTATAGATCATTGTCTTTGCTAGTGTTTATATTTCTTCAAAATGCATGGTTTGATCAATGTTGTACTGTGTAAGTGTCTTTAAAGAGATAGCTTAAAAAATAAGGTATCTACAAAAATATAGTGCTATCAAGATTTCTACTAAAAAGACAAGATGGTTATTTTATTAATTACTTTTTTTTTATTAAAATTAATTTGCATTTATTATTACCCAAATGTTCCTGCTGTCCTGTTTTGTTTGTTTTTATTTGAAAATGATTTGTTCTTGATCAGGGCTGGTGTGTACCAAATCCCCCCCCCTACCAGGCACTGGACAGTGCTTTTCAACATTTGCTTTATTTCTACGTAGATTTATATATGTTACAAATTAAATGAAGCACAACTAACTATTAAAGGATGAAAATTTTTTACAAATTTTGATGTCATTCTGGGGTTGTAATTTTTTTTTTTTTTTTTATCTAAACCCATGAATTTGTTTTGCTCTCGAAAAAACACTTTATAAAATTTAGTATTTTTTTATCCATAATGTTGAATGTGTTAAAATTATTCAACTTTTTAATAATAAAAAAATGTTGAAAATTGCTACTAAACATTGATTGAATGATTTTTATGGTGTATCTCTAATTTGTATTTAGATACATTGTATTTATTTTCAATTTTTCTAGTTGAATTGTTCACCTATATTGAATATGATCCATTATTGTACATAATTAGGTTACAATAAAATTTGGATTTTATATGAATATTACCATATGAAAATTGAGATGTAGGAGAGTTGTGGGGAGCATATCATAGATAGTGGGATACAAAAGGCCCTTGCACAAGCTCTGATAATGAGTATAGGTTTTAATAAATTATATAATGTAAATTGTATTGTTCAAAATAACAAACCATTTATAGTAGAGTAGGGGTCCCCGTATCATAGGTTTAGTGGGGACCCAGGAGACCCTTGCATCAGCCTGGTTCTTGATATCCAATTATTCCAGAAACTTTGAAAATTGTATATTGAAAATAAACAAGCTTTCTAATAATTTTTATTCACTTTACTTTGTAGATACAAATATTTTAGAGGTTTTCTGCAGCATGTCTGTTGTTAGCAAGTAGATTTGCTTTTCAAGTGCTCCAGGAATTTTTATTCTCTCTCTCTTTAAAGTTTTCTTTTTGTTTGTACCTGATTTAACTTTAATTTCTTTAATTTTCTTTCTCACCTTATATTGTTTGACCTTTCTCTTTCTACCAAATTTTTCTATTTATTTTTTTCTAATTTTTCATTTTTTTTTTTTTTACCTTTAACCTTCATCCATTTTTTTTTAACCTTCCTTAAAAAGAAATGAAAGAAGAAAAAAAGAATAAAAAATAGAAGAAGGTTATAGGAAAAAAAAAGAAATGGTTATTCTTCCATTTCTTCTTTTCCTTTAACCTTCTTCCATTTCTTTTTTTTCATTTAACCTTCAATTTTTCCTTTTTTTTTTTTTCCAACACACATCTTTCCTATTGTCACTGCCACATGCAGAGTTTGTCACTGTCTTTTGTGGGTTGTTGTCATTGTTGTCTATGTGTAGCATGTACTTTCTACCATTCCAGAGACATGCAGTTCAACGCATTCCTCTTTGATGCCATTGCTTCCTCCTCCAATCCAACCACACCCACCACTCCTACGAAACCTCACTCAGACTTCCTTGGCGGTAACAGCCCAAAGATGTGCAGGTAACAGTCTCTTGTGCATGGTGTTCACTGCATCAGAGATTTATCCAGTAAATGAAAATATTTCCCCTTTTACTGCTACTGTTAATCTAGTGCCCATTCACTAACATCCACACAGATGTTCCTACACATCGACGCATACACACATGAATATTTGCATGTATGCATGCATCTACATCAATACAAAATCATACAGGCAGGTTGCATGGCTATCCTTTAAAGATATTGCTTTCTTCATTTGCCTTATTGCTAAAATGATTAGCTTTAGCGCAAATCCAAAGAGAATGAACAGGTCTTTAGTAAGTACATACAGAAGGTGTAATTTCATGAGAATATGATGGCTTACTCATGATAAAAGGATGTTAAAGAAATTGCAAAAATAATAACAAACAATTGTTTCTAACAGGTATCTTCAATTGTTTCATATTCAACTTGTCTGTCTTCCATTATGCTTAGAAATTGATTTGTTTTGTTGTGTTTTTTGACTAATCTTTTCTCATAATAATAAAGGCGACCGAATTGTGAAGTTTTCCGTATGAATCTGAAGTTCTCTTGTGGATCTTAGCATAAAATTGATCTGAAATATATTACATTTAAATATTTAATCAAGAATATATTTTTGAAAATAGCTTCATGCATATACGTTCCAACACAAATGTTGGTGAGACATATTCAGGGTGCGATGGATAAATTGTCGTCTAAATTTAACAAAAATGAAAACACAGGCATCTTATTTTAACAAATATATTTACCAAAATTACTCAAAAATATCTTGAAATACTAAAGAGTAAATTTATTCAATAAAATTGCCATTGGCTTCAACCATGGCCTCCATATGACTTTGGAACCTCCTGCAATTCTTCTGGATGGTCTACTTGATTAGTTGGTCAATGCTGCCATAATCCTTGCCTTCAGTTCAACTTTTGTGTTACAAGGAGTTTTGTCAGTCCCTCACTCAACACATAATAATCAAGGGGGGTTGCAGTCTGGGGAATTAGGTGGCCAGATGTAAATGGCGATGTGGTTGTAGAAATTGTTTGAGAGCCATGATTGGATTTCCTTCTTGTGTGGCATGATGCTGAGTAATGTTGCCCTCTTGACCCAGATCAAAGTGCTTGGTGTAGGCAACCGTGTTGAGTCTGAAGTTCTGTGGGAAGATGAATGGCGGTATAATGTTGCCATCACTAGTGATCACTTCAAACACCTTCATTAGACTCCTCCAACTCTTTCCGAATCCTCTGCACAGTCCTCAGATTGACACCCAAACACTCTGAAATGTTTGTATTGGAGCTTCTGGCACAAATGCCAAGCAGTACAGCATGGTGCTCTTTTTCTCACAGACAGTGCTCAACTGACCCGACTATACTGTGTAGTTGACAAAATCAAAAACAAGCAACACATGCTCAAAAGTAAAAATATAAAGTTCTGACAATTTTTATCCATCACACCCTGTAAGAATGTTGAAGGCACATCCATTTCTTTTAGAAAACTTTCTGTTTATAAATATAAAATATAGTTGTAAATAACATTCCGAAGCAATACCGATTCCATGTCAAACAACTGATTTTGAGTTAGGTTAGGCAATACCAATAAATGTTAAACAATTATGAAATAAAAGCTACTTCAGTCTTTGCAAAATCTCTCTACAAGAATTCTATACTTGCAGAGACTTATGACCATGTCACATTGAAAAACTGGCTCTCATATGATCAATGAAGTAATGTCGAACCAACTCAATGTCTAGAATGGGGGACTGTTTAGGAGGCACACACACACACACACATATATATATATTTGTAATACCAGTTCTTGCCCAATGTTAAGCATTGTCAAGTCTGGTCACTACCTAGATGGGTAGCCACTTGGGAATACCAGGTGCTGTAAACTTGGATGTGCAGGTGGCGTAATAGATAACATCTTTGACCTGGAAATCGGAGATCTGAGTTCCAATTCTAGCCAGATTTGTTATATTCACTTACATATAAATACCCTTGTAAAAGATATGAATCCAGCTCTTCTCCCCTGTTAATTAGTAGAACTTGTATCGGTAAATCATTGTTATCCTTCCCAAAATTCTTACAATCTAAAAATATTTTCTGGCTTTAAATAACCTGCAAAAGGACTAGACAATATCTCGAAACATGAGCAGTGGCACAAGAAAGGTCTATCCCGTAGATTAATAAAAAGAGTTCAGTTCCGAATTCCCTGTAGGTTACACAGATCGATTCCCTGTAGATTATGCAGATCAATGTGTATCTGTTGAAGACCAGAGGGCATAATGATTGAAAGGTTGTGATTACAACAACAAAAATGAGAACAATAGTCCAAATATAAATAGTGTAAATAACCAAATGTTAGTTGATAACACAATCCGCTTATCACTCTCTTGCCCAGAGCTCACACAGTACACCCAGTCTCATTACTTTTCAGACAGACCTTGTATGGTTGTTTAAGGTTAGAAAATAATTGAGTCTGGAGAATGTAAGATAATATTCTGTTTATATAGTTTATTTCTGTATATTTTCACAGAGATACCTTCGAGAATGTTCTTCATATTAACCAAATATATGGCTAAAGTCTGCCAGAGTATAATGACTTAAGTTTTTAACCATACAAATACAAGGCCACAATAGTATAGCACTCAGTGAGGATTGAACTCATTATTCTAGTAAATTGATTTTAAAAAAGAACTTGGTAACCATGACATATTTGGGAAAGGATATTAGAATAATCCAGAACCTATACTGATAGCAAACTGTCTACGTATGAATAGAAAATGAATTCAGTAAATATACAAAAATATAAATGGGTGTAAGGCAAGGATGTGTCTTTTCATTAGATTTCTTCAATCTATACAATAAGTCAATTCTGAAAGAATTAGAAGTCCTACTAGGATTCATTATTGGTGGCCACAGTAACAACATAAGCTATGAAGATGCCACAGTGTTGATAGCAGACACAAAGGAAACTACAAGAACTCCTACAGAAGGTAGAGAAGGAATGCGAGGAGAAGGACTAAAGACGAGTTGTAAGAAGCTAGAAGCCATGGTTGTACACAAAAGGAACAGTCCAACATGTAAATTACAAATTGGAGATACCAAAATCAAACAAGTACAACAAATTAAATATCTAAGAAGTGTTTTAACAGAAGACAGAAAACGTGACACTGAAATTAGAAGTAGCATTGGCATAGCGAATGAAGCCTTCCAAAAGCTAAGCAAACTATTAAGAAACAGCAAAATTTTGTTAGAAACAAAGAAAAGAGTACTGAAATGTTGTGTAGTATCTGTTCTCCTATATGGCAGAATGGATGTGCCTTCAATATTCATACAGGGTGCGATGGATAAAAATTGTCAGAATTTTATATTTTTACTTTTGAGCATGTGTGTTGCTTGTTTTTGCTTTTGTCAACTACAAAGTATAGTAGGGTCAGTTGAGCAGTCTGTGAGAAAAACAGACAGTTTTACAGATGAAGAAGAGACTTGAAGCAACAGAAATGTATTTCTAAAGAAGAATGCTTAGAAAATAGCAACAAAAAGGGCACTTATACTTAACATCATAAAAAGATCATTGGAAACACAATGAGGAAAGAGGGCTTGGAAAATTTGATACTTATCGAACATATTGAAGGCAAGAAGGAGAGAGGAAAACAACTCATAACCTACCTAGTAGGCTTGAGTAAATGGATGACAGAACAGAGTTTAGGAGAAATAGCCAAAAGATGAAATTTATTATTATTTGTCCTTTGTAAGGACAAAAAACTGTAGAGTCATGATATCCAATGTTTTGAAGGGACACAGGGCATAAAAGAAGAAACCTATTTTAAAAGAGAATCTCTATAAATTTCATGTAAGAATTAGATTTTTTCTAACTCTATTTATATCTCTAAGTTCCTGATAATTTTATTAATAGTAATCACTTCAAGTTTCTATTATTTATTTAAACTATTTAAAGCTCCGACACCATGACTCCTTCATGGCTAAAAATAGAAACAATTAATTGTTGAATGAATCTTTTTTATCAAATTATTTCAATCCTTGAACTAAAGTGTTCTTGAAAAGATTTTGTCACTGAAATTGTAATAACTTGCATCCTGTGCTTTAACCTCTATTTTACTAATTTTTTCCTCTTTCTCTTTTAACATTTAGATTTTACTAGCATTTGAATTTTAATCTTGTATTCTCTTTGTACTATAACCTTGAATAGTTTTTAATAAATGTATAAGATTAGGTTAATAAAAAAGGCATTGCTTTTCTATTTATTGTTGATCAACTTTTAATTCTCTATTGTTGGAAGGTCTTCTTTTATTATTTCTCATGAATTTTAAATTATTCATACTGAAGGAGAATTTACCCAAATGATACAAATTGATTTGATAATTTAAATCAGTTATGGTTTTGAACTTTTTAAGTTCCTACATATTTCCATGTATAAGGTGATATTTAAATCTTAAAAATGAACCCCCAAAATAGGTTGTCATCTAATATAACAGTTACAAAAATCTAACTTTAAATTCTGTGATGTATTGGCATTGGTAAATAAGCTATTATGCTTGTGCTATGGATTGCGGTAGACTAACAACTACCTTGGTATGGTAACTATTGATGTAAATATTTCTAGTTAAAATAATTCACATTATAATACTGTACTACAGTTATAAATGTAATAAAACTACTTTCATTTTTTGATTTCCCATTAAAATGCAATATTCAAGAGATTGATTTCCCATTAAAATGCAATATTCAAGAGATTGATTTCCCATTAAAATGCAATATTCAAGAGATTGATTTCCCATTAAAATGCAATATTCAAGAGATTGATTTACCATTAAAATGCAATATTCAAGAGATTGATTTACCATTAAAATGCAATATTCAAGAGATTGATTTCTCATTAAAGCAACATGCAAAAGTAACAAGTAACATAAAGAAATCTTTTGTTCTTGATCTGTAGAGCTATGAGTGCATTCACACCAATCATTATTTCTCTAAGTAGCATTAATTAACAACATTTAGGATAATATACAATCTATATTTCTAACTAAAATTCATTATCATTGTGGTGTTAAATAACAACATTTAGTATAACATGCAAACATTATTTTTCAATAACATATATTATACAGTATTTTTTGAATTGTTAAGCAACAAAATATTTGAGATGCCATAAAATCTATTTCTCGTTATAGATTAAAAACAAGACACCCACATATATAATTAAAACCCTTCAAAATTACTATGATCATCAACTTCTGATAAAAAGAGTTTATCATAAATATCATCATTAAAATTTTGTCATATGGGTCCCAGACAGTCATCTTATACTACAAATATCAGACAATTTACCTAGATTTTGGGTCTTGTCTTATCTACAGGTTGCCGTATACATGGAAATATATGGTATATGTCTGGAATTTGATTAGAACATCCACATGACCTGTATATAAGCAAAAAGGATTTGTTTATATTTCTGATATGAGATATTGTAATTATTTACTCTATTTACATCGTTCAGACAGTTGCCCTCATCTTTGTTGACATATTTACAATGTTTCAGCCAATGTACACTCCGATCTTCTTCATAGCCAAGTGGATAAAAGCGTTGGTAGGACCAGTGATTTGACATAAAGGGTTGTAAGTTCAATAACTGGCTACAGATGAGGTGAACAAAAAACTTGGAGAGTTGAGATAAAGGGAGGTAACTGATACTTAGACATCTGGAAGTGGCGTGGCATGTGAAACTAGAACAATCTACCCTGGTGGACAAAATAAAGGGTTCAGTTCAAAATTCCAATCACCTGAAAAAGGCCAAAGCATACAATGGCCAAAATGTCATGAATATGGCAACAAAGATGAAAACAACAGTCCAAACAATGTAAATCGTGCAAAAAGGATTGTTTGTTAATGGAAAAAAATATCTGTTTTTACGGTCTAGATATGGGTTTAAATATTATCACTGGTTGAACAATTATAACAAAGGAACTCTATTACCTATTTTCTGTTGATAGGAATTTATGCTATCAGAGTGATGAAAATTTCTCTGTATAACTCACTTCACAAAATCTGACTAAATGACCAAGCATCAGAACTCTCTCTCTCTCTCTCTCTCAATAACTATCTAGTGGTCTATTTAACTATAGTAGAACAAAGTACAATGGTTTTGAGGTTCCACTCCAAGTAACAAGCTTTTGATAATCCTTATTACCAAAATCTTGTTTCAAATTAATCTTATATAATTTATTACCTCCTCTACAAAGTGTTCCAAGAAATAGGATTCAAGATAAACCTTTTCAAAGCAGAAAATATGATCTGGAATTGGAATGAAAGCAGTGATAGTACCTACCCTGAATCCATCATAAACATTCAATATGCAGAATTAGTAAATACTAAACACTTCAAATACCTCAGTATATGGATCGGTTATAACAAATTTAGTACAGGAGTTAATGAAATTGAACATAGAGTAGGATGCGTTAGAGGTAGTTTCACCCAATACCGCACATTGTTACAAAACCAAGACATTAACCTTAGTCTTGTCAGATCATGACTTTCATATGGATGTCATGCATTGCACCAAACTTGTTCAGAAATCTGTAAACTGTCAGATGTATACAACTGGTTTCTAAGATCAATGGTTACAAAAATACTTTGAGTGAGTGAAGCCTGTGGATCTTGGTGAAGACCATACTTCTTTGAACATTGTGCTCTGGTGTTATAGAATAACAAACATAACTGTACCAAATAACAGAAAGTACATTAAAGTTTTTCAACAACGACAACAACTAAAATGGATAGCACATGTAACTCAAAGAGAAAATAATGATAAAATTAAGATACTGACATTCCACACTACTTGAAATAAAAGTTTAGGAAGAAAACCCCTATCAGTACATGAAAGAGCGATAGCTGCTACTGGACTTGTGAAGCCTATTTTCCTGAAAAATTGTTTCATGATAAACATTTTATAAATTTCAACCTTACATATTACTGGCCGCTCAGTTGATGAATGTCAAATGCTTCCTTATAAAGAAACAGCTGATATTAGCATTACCATATTGGTTACATTGGATGGTAATATTAACCGTTTCTTTATAAGGAAATATTCGGCATTCATTGACTGAGCAGTTAGTGTTTCTGTCGGTTGAAATTTATAAGATCTTTCTCTTCAAACAGTTTTTCAGGAAAATAGATTTCTCAAGTCCAGTAGTTTTTAATACTCTTTCCAGTATTGATGAGGGGTTTCCTTCCTTGCTTTTGTTTGAGGTAATGTGGAATGTCAGTATCTTGATTATGTCCTTATTCTCTCTTGAAACTACATGTGCTACCCATTTTATTTGTTGCTACAGTTGAAAGGTCTCAAGTGATCTGATACAGTTCTTTGTCTGCAGTTCTGTAAGCCAGTCCATGGGGTTCAAGGAGGAATGGTTCTCACTGAGGCCTTCACTCTTCACTCACCTGTGGTCAGGTTTAACCATCAATCTGAGAGTGTGATTGTATACAACTGACAGTTTAGATAATTGAATGTGTCTAGCACCAGTCATGCATAGCATCTATATGAAAGTCTCGATCTGACGAGTCTATTTAAGAACATGACTCTAGTTTTGATGACCATTATTAACCTAGCATCTTTGAGACCTGTAGTGTTGGGGCAGTTTGATTTTTCACTTTGTTTAGAAAGTCAGCATTGTTCTTGGTGTAATTAGTACTGACAACAAAGGTTAGAAAACAGCTTTTACCAATTTTTGAGTATTTACTTTTAAAGATCATCTGAAAAAGATGTACAGAGATACCTAATTTCCACAGGTTGTTATTACAAAATGACTTCAAAATTTGACTATTTCAAGAATAAATCCAAAGATTGTAAATGATTACTCAATGAATAAAATTTGTTAGATCATAATTAATAAGAACAAAAAATAGTGTATATAACAACATAATACTGCTGGGAATAAATTATGAGATAAAATGTTTTAGATTTGCATTGTTTATTGAGAATTGCACTAAAACTACTGTAATCTATAATATATTACATCATAATATAGCTAACTTCAGTATAACTTCCCTTCGAAGTAAATGATGGTCTTATTTAATGGCACAATGATTTAGTAATAATGTGTGTGCCTTGTATCTTGTCCATATACAATTTGTAAAGCTTCAGTAAATTTTATAAGGCTGTGCTATAAAGCTTTCACTGATCACCAGAATGAAATTCCAATGCTCCAATTTTTAACTTAAACTTAATCTTTAAACTCATTTCTTTAAAACGCGGTAATGATTTGAAAAAAAATATTTTGTGTCATTTATAACATCAAAGCCCAACTTCTTGAATTAAGTGCAATACCATGGTTGACCTGCCAGACTAGTGATTTTGCTGGATTACTCATGGTCATATTAGAATACAATTAATTGAAGAGCTGACCCCTTCATCCTACCTTTAAAATAGTACTGTAAATCAGTACAAGTTGGTTAATAAAGGAAAATGAAAATCAAGTGAAATTTAAATGAAATATAGTAAAATAAAGGCTACAGTTAATTTTGTTGATTTGGATAAGTTCATCACGAACAGGTAGTTGCAAGGTTTGTGCAGTGATCCAGCAAATCTGAAATTAGGCTCATGGTGCCAGATTACTGATTGACTTAATCATGGTAGGTTGAAGAACTTTTAAGTATCACTTCACATATGCACTAAATTTTGGAGAGCAACTGATTGGCACACCTAAGCGCTTATGTTTAGGCTGACCTACTTTCTTTTTTTTATTAGAGTTTTGGTTTGATCATTGAAGAATCATTTGGGATCCATTTTTATGACTGAAGATCTCTTATCTATAACAGCATTTTTAGAAATGATGTGTTAGCAAATTAATATCACACCAGCTGGAAATCAAATACCAATCAATAGAATGAGATTCAATAAAAAAGAGTCAATTAGAATTGATCTTCAGTCACCAAACGAAGAACAAAAAATGTCTTTAGTCAATACAGTAAATACGACAGAAAATTTGCTTTCTTTGCAATAGCCTGTTTCTTTGGATTATTTTTGGTATCATATTTCTTTCAGATGTAACTAATTTTGCTTTTTGCTTTTTAAATTTTTTTTTTTCTTTTCAAGTTCTATATTATTTATGTTATTTTTTTCATGTTATAACTTTTATTCACTGTATTTTACAGCTTTTATATTAATATAGGTTTTCCCATTTCTAATCAGAAATTTTCTTTAAATTTTAATTTCTGACTTCAAATATCTTTTTCCTTTTCTGAATCTTACTACTTTGTTTTGTACTATTTTTGTATTTAGTACTTTTTTACTATATATTTTTTCCATTTATTTTTTTAATTTCACTCACATTTTTGTTTCCTCCTTTATAATGGACTAGCAATGATTCCTGACAATACCTGGATTAAGTCTCTTTTCTTTGTTCTGTTATGCTAAACAGTTGTTTCTTTGAGAGATTTGTGTATAACCTAAAATGATATTATGGAAATTATTGTAATTAAAGCAATTTGATAGATTTAAACATTTTAATAGTCATTTAGTTCATATGCTGCATTGTGGTACAATGGTAAGCTTGACAGCATAGTACTGAAATGGTCATGGGTTACTTTTTAACTGATAAAATATGTTATTTTCTTGATTGGATACATGTGTTTATGTGTACACATATCTACATCAAAAGAAATTTATCTATCTTTAGGAATTTCATTGCCAGTACCAGTGAATGTCAAACAACCAATTCCATTTTTGTTTACTTTCAGTTGCGTGCTTTCCTAATATTTAGTTAGTCTAATTTGTTTTTTGTTTAATTCCATTGTCACTGAAGCGGCAAAAAATATCAATGATATACATACCTATGTTTATAGAAGTAATTACAATAAATTTTATATTAAGTTTAAGTAAGTTCTTTTCAATTGTAGTCATTACCAAGTTGGTAGTTAGTATTATAATCTTTTCACCCTGAGCAAGGCAACAAAGCCACTAACACACAGGGAGGTTACTGAGTGTGAAAGGATATGAGAAAAACATCATTAGGAAGAGGGAACAATGAAAGAACAGAAATTAAGAGACAGAAGATGACAATTACCATTGCATTTAAATTTTTGAAGATCAAACTTGACTAGTAAGAAAAATCCAGAAGAGAGTTCCACAAACAAGAAGTGTGAGAAAAGAAACTGTTAGCATAGAGCTTATGGTTACATCTAGCCATTTTAACTTTAAAATGATGAGATCTTGCCACCAATCTAGTACTGTGTATCATAGAGGAGAGTTCATCAAAATATTACCATGAAAGTATTTATAGAAACATCACAGGTAAATTACAGTACGGCACTGGGAAAGTAACCAAAGCTGAGATGCCTGGTCAGGACCAATAACATTACAGATTCTTCTTTGGATTATATCAAGGATCTGTAAATATATAGCAGGAACACCAGACAAAATGTGACAGAAATATTATAAGCATGGACAAATGGTAGACTTGTAAATATGCAAGATAGATTTGGGCAAGAAAAATTTTCAAGCACAGCACAGAGAACCAACATTCATAGCAGTACTACCTAGTTTTATCAAGGTTATTTGTGTTATTTTCTTTCAAATAACCTTGATAAAGCTAGGTACATTACACTACCTACTAACTCAATAATGACTACAATTGAAAATTCATCTAAACTTAATATGAAATTTTTTTACAAACTACATCAAAAGCAGTGAGAGATTTGATTAAGGTATCTATAAGTATACTTCACACTCATATCAAACAAATAAGAGAACCTTTGTTTTGAGAGTATTAACTTTTTAAAAAAACAGCTGTAAAGATCAGTATGATTATTGAAAGTTTTGTTATTTATTTAAATATTTCTAAAGATCAGTTGCTGAGAATGAAAGTTGTTCAGCATTTTCAATATTTCCAAAATTGTGATGTTTCAAATATCTTCTCTTTCAGAAAGTATGCTCAATATAAACATGTTTTCTCTTTAAGTCCAAATTCTCGTAAAATGACTTTTCGTTCTTGGTCTGTCTTGTTTGTTTTTAATTTAACCATGTCTATTTTATTTTGTATTTGCTTGAGAAACTTTTCAATTTGTGTTTGTTGTTAAAATTTTCAAGTTTAAAAAAACTTTTGTTTATACAATGGCCCCACTTAAGCCTGAATTTTTTTGTGTTTTGCTAAAATGTCCCTTGTATTATTCAGGTTTTATACAAGATCTACCTCTTAATTTCAGGAACAAAAAAAAGGTGGAAAGCTAATATTTTTTTCTGTAGTTTTTGTTATTAATTTGCCTCACTTATTGGTATTTTTTTTCATCACTTTATTAAATTTTCAGAGTTCAGTGATTGAATTTTTTGTTTACATTTTATAAATATTTTATGGTATATTTTATGTTTCATATTTCGCTTTATAATAATTTTGTTATATTTTGTGTTGTTCATTATTTTCAGCTAATGTTCTGAAGTGAAGTATTATTGCTATTAATCTATAGATGACATAGACATTGATCTTTTTTAATCACATTTTTGATAGTCTTTATTGCAGCTTTTGTCAGGTGCATGTGGCATCTGGTGAATGGTTTCAATAAGTTTCCAAGAGTTTCTTGAACTATTTATCTCAGTTGTCCAGTTTCCATTGCTATCACAGCATTTCAACTGATCCATTCTATGGTCATCTTCATGTGTACAATTTATATACTAAGGGTGATGTTTTTTGTTTGTTTTTTTTTTTTTTCTCAGGTCTTATCAACCAGCCATTAACCACTACTTTTTGGCTTGTACTATTCCCCTCCCAATAAAAAAAAGGGGCCCAATACACTTTTTTTCATGTGTTTAGTGCACTTGAAGAAGGCTGAAGAATATATTGGGTAAAACATTGTAGTCACAACAAAAGCAAAAGAATGGGACCAATAGTCTGAAAATCTCTTGGAATGATAATGAGTCTTCTCCAAAAATTATAGAAGTTATCTTCACAGTTTAAATAGCTTGTAGCGGACTGTGGGTTTACTTGATGTTAAATTAGGAACACGTGTGTAACTCCTGATAGAATATTAAAAGGTCCATTACAAGAATATGGCAGACTCAAGTTGAGTCCAACCTAAGATGTAAAGAAAACAAACAAGACCGAGATATATATATATATATATATATATATATATATATATATATATATATATATATATATATATAACAAGTATATGACTTAAACAACAAAATTTACAATGGACAAAGACATCAACATTTGTGTTTTTGTGTGACCGTAAAGAGTTTGTATTTTGATGAATGTTCATACGTACGTACGTGTGTGTGTGTGTGTGTTGCATGGCGTTTTCCCACAAGTGTGCAAAATGTAGATCTCTGCGAGAGATCACATTTTTTAAATGTGTCCACTGAAATGCAAAGTAAAAAGAGAATGAGGCAAGAAATCGCTCAGAATTTATAGTGTAGGGAGAGTGTGCCCTAGTGAACAATTAGGAAATTAAGGAGCAGTTAACTCCGACAAGCTTTTTATTTTATTTTATATCTTTTTAATGGCATTGTTAAAACAAATTGCCTTGAATATACAAAATCGCATTCTTTAAAGGATCATTTTTCTACCAACACATCTTCAGAAGAATACATTGGAACCGTCTTAACAAAATGAAACAAATTCGAATGGGGTGTGGGAGTAATATTGCCATATTCCTTCTTCTTTTTTTTCTTTTCCAGGCATTGGATGGTAATGTGTATTTGTAATTGTGTGTGTGTCTGTCTAGTAGGATAAGTTTAATGTTTTCATTTTTGTGTGGGCATTTGGCATAGTAGGGTGGTATCTACAAATGCAAGAGAGATTTGTCTGGACAAACTTTCAAATTCTCTCTCATATTATGCAGGAATGATGCTGTCCCTAACTTTGATTTTACTAATGCCACACCCTAATTCTAAAAGAACATAATTTTTTAAGGAGAAAATACTTTGAAAATAACATGATTAACAACTATAAACACACACCTAAAACATTACATTGCCATACTTCTTTGAATTCATTCTTAAATAATCTAACATATAGCTATCTAATACAAACAGTATATATGTAAAAACATCCCCAGGTTAATTGAATACCGCTCTACTATGCCAACTGACCATACAAAAGTGAATTAAGTGATATAACACTGATCACAGAATGATTGTTGGGACCCAAAAGATGTGGCATTCTGATCTCCAAGGTGGCAACTGCTTGAAGTCTTTCTTGTGCAACAGTATCAATGGTACACCAGGAATATGTAAATTCCAAACCGACATGAACAGAATGGGAAAACTGGACCGCCCGCTAGGTGATACAAGAATGTGACTGCTGGTGACTAATAAAACTAATAACCACTCATTAAAAGGGAAAACTTGCATCATATCACATTCAAATACATAGGCTGGTGCTGCTTAACCCATCAGTCAACACATTATATTGTGTACACTGCATGCAATATAGTTTTTTAATTGTTGTCAAAAAAGATGACCATTATTGGCACCATAACATTAATTAGTTGCTACACTTCATCTGGGCCAGAGAATATCACCATTGGGCTATAGAATATTGATATTGTCACTGAAATCCGAAAGTGCATTGGGATAGTGAAAGATGGCTTCCATAAGGTAAACAAAGTATTAAGAAACAGGAAAATTTCATTAGAAACAAAAAAAGAGTACTGAACTATTATGTAGTATCAGCCCTCCTATATGGCAGTGAATCCTGAAAAATCTCAAAGATGAAGAAGAAACTTGAAGAAACAGAAATGTTATTCTACAGAAGGATGCTGAGAATACCATGGAACAAACATGTGAGCAACAACAAAGTTTTAGAGAAAATGAAAACAAATTAGACACTTGTATTTAATATCAGATAGAGATAGTTGTTATTTCTAGGGCACATAATAAGGAAAGAGGTCTTGGAAAAATTTACAGCACAGATTGAAGGCAAGAGGAACAGCGGAAATAATGCTTAACCTACCTAGCAAGTTTGAATAAATATTTGGTAAAACAAGGATTGGGAGAAATGACAAAAAGACAAAATTTACTAAGAGCTACAAAGGACAGGAAATTGTGGAGAGCCATGATCGCCAACATCCTGAAGGGACCCAGCACATAGAAGATGATCACCTGCTCTAGATGGAGATTTCACATGAATCAGCAAATTGGCAGTTACTTTGTAATGGTGTAGTGTATGTTCTAGTGGAATTTGCAAGGACCACCAGTGAAATTGGAGTCTATTTTGACAGGTATGACATATATAGATTGCATTGCAGATCACTTGCACCACTTTATATCTACTGTTTTTTCTTGTAATGGCATAACACAAATTGCTATCATATGCAGTTGACATGAAACTGATTCTTAGAACACTTACATAACTTTCAGGTATTCAAACAATCTTTGTATCTACCAGATTTTAACCTCATTGAGCAAGCATATAACATGTTAAAGACCTCACTAATTTCCTTGAAAGAAAAAACAACTCAGTTTTTTATTGGGTTTTTTTTCTTTAATAATATTCACTCTGTACAAGGCCCCAGAACCACTTGAGGCAGAGGGTTACAGAATAAGAGGCTCAGTTCATGGAGACATGTGTGGAAGATAACAGTTAATCCTAGACTAACAGATTAAGATTGTAGTGATTGAGAAAGATCCTCTTAGAAGTCAGTTCCACAAAATAGTGGTTTGTGGGAAGAAGCTGCTCAAGTGGAACATACATCTCACCACTGCAATATGAAGGGAATGAAAGTGGTTCACTGCAATGTGTGTGGCATGGCGGGTCTTAGCCATGAATGCTAGAACTGGTGGAACAAAGGAATGTTGTTCGTCTTAACCGTTTGCAAAGTCTCATATATGGGGGGAAAGGTTGTATGGTGGAAAATAATTAATCCTCCACAAGGTTGCAGTGATGCTTTTAGACTCTCTCAGTTATAGGCAGCCAAAGAATTTACCTAGATAGATATATCCACACAATGACTCCAAAACCTTCAAGAGACCATGTTACATTATATGGTAATCATGAGATTAGCTTTTTTCATACAGGAAACATTGGGCCTTAATTGACCAAACAGTATTACTGCTGCTTGAATTTTATCAAATCTTTTTCTTAAAATAGTTTTTCAGGAAATTAAAATATTCAGGTCCACTAAATGTTATACCTCTTTCTAATATAAATGAGACTTTCCTCCAAAATCTTTTGTTTTAGGTAGTGCGGAAAGTTAACATCTTGATTATGTCATTATTTTCTCTTCTGGTTCAATATGCGACCCATTTTTGATGTTGAAGTGATGTAGATTTTATTATTTGGTAAATCTCTTTGTGATTTTCTAGTGCCAGTTAATAGCATCTGATGAAGGATTTTCTTCTTTAAAACCAAAAGGATTGATTCACTTTTTTAATCATTGATCTGAGAAAATGGTTGTATATAGGTAATATATTATTGTTACGAGGGAGCATTTCTATAAAAAGTGTTATTTAAAGTAATTAAAATAGTTTAAATGTATAATAGGCCACTCTAGATTGTCCCAGTAATAAAATCCAAAAAGTTTTAATTCACTAAATAGCTTCGATCAGTAAATAGCTTTTGGAACATTCTAGAAAAATCGAGAACGCTTTAGAAGGTCCCAGAAAATTCTACCTAGTTGTTTCGGTCCCCTATAAATAGGTTTTTCAAAGGCACCCAGACAGTTTGTAAGTTGCTGTCGCCAAGCTAACTCCGGTAGATTCACGGATTCAAAGTCCAACCGTAAGAATCCTTCTACAATTTCTCCAGCCACGGAACGTCTGCATGAAACCCTCCTGGGACCAGTGGTAAATAGATATTTTGAACTTTTCATTGACCAAAGAATGTTATTTTAATATTGTCTTTGAATTCTTGTAAAAATTGAGTGGTCTGTTTAAAACTTAGCGGTTGTCCATTCCAAAAAGGTAACTACCTTCCTTCTTCCTCGTGAACTCCTTACCTGACCCCGTATTTGACCTTCTCGGTTCCTGCCTTAGGCAAAAGATAGTAGTTTCCTAAAATCCATTATGTTAGCTTTTGTATTCATGTTTGTTAACTGTTAATTTTTATGTTGTTAATGTAAATAAATTGTCTCATTACCAATAATCACACTTCAGGTTTTTATATTTTTTTGTTACCACCACGTGTGCGAAACATATTGTCTATCTTATCGCACGTGAGCGTAACATTATTCAGGAAAAGAGAGGATTTACAGGATAACTCAGTTCTTTGAGGAGATTTGTATGGATTTAGTAAAAGACACATAAATCATGAAAGAAGAGTTTTATATGAGAAAAAATTAACATTAAAAATTTTGAAATTCTTCTTGATGTGATTTACTTAATGAATTCACTGTTAACATCGAAGACTGCTTCAATATGAGGCCTGAAACAAACCCAAATCAGATGGTCTTTAACTATTTTTATATTGTGCTAGTTATGGCATACTTCAGGGATTTTATAGTCTTATGGGAGCATTGATTAACTTCCCTCTCGACTACACCCCATACATAGTAATCCAACAGAGAGCTCATAGACCATATGTTTTGGGTGACATAAAAGCATCCCTGCCTCTTGATGTTTGCGTGGATCAGACAGTTATCTTTCATTTTTGTAGACATGAATTAGCCTCTCTGCATCACATGACTTTTATTGAAGGTCCTCATGCATAATTCTTCCAATAGAGTGCCTTGAAATGTTGAGCTCCTTAGCAATGGTGTTAATTGACATTCTGAGGTTCTTATTGATAATTTTCTGCACCTTTTGTACAAATTTGGTTGTTCTGATGATATTAGGAACCTTAGTAAGCACTTTATGTTTCATTACTGCTGCAGAATCCCTATCAGCAGCTTTGAGTTCTTTGTGAAATTTGACAACAAACAACTTTAAATCACTAAGGCCACAATTACAGCATGCTTTTTCATTTGCTGAGTTAGCTTGATGTTTGTCATCATTTATCTGAAAAGAAACGATAAACGAAAAGTTAGAGCTATTAAAAGACATATCTTCAAAGAACTGAGCAACCCTGTAAATGTTATTAGGTAGCTGTCTGAAGTTTTTTTGGAACATCATTTAATGTTATCTCCATGTTGGGTCTTATAAACATTGAGTATCTCTGTTTGATCTTAGCATAAATACTTTATTGTAAATCTCTGTTCATTCTTGATGTGCACTCTAGGTGGCATTGCGATCTGCAATGCTCAATGCTTTCCTTCACAGATGCTTAATAAAAATAAAAAAAATCTGTTTGTGCATCACTTGATCTTTTTCTAGTTTGGAACTATTTATATCCACATTATAATGAATCATAAAAATTGAGGTTGGGGTATTGCTGAAGGACTTTGTTCTAACCATATATATATATATATATATACACACCCAGCTGATCCCTGTGGCAGACACCTGCTCAGACACATTTGTGTTTGTTCAACACCAACAGAGCCCACCTGTTGTTTATAATGCAACTATACTGAACAGACCTTAGTTACAGTTTCTGAGAGTCAGTGCACAATCTGACATGGTCAATTATTTTTAACAAGGCCAATATGCTCAAACCCTCGGTCACAATGACTTGTAACTTCATACTAGCACAACCATCAACAGCTTCTGAACTGTTCCATCTACCCAATTTAATTCACAAGACTTGACAACCTATGATATGTTTTTCAGTTACTTCTCAAAGGTACCGTACACTGGGATCACTTCTCAAGGCTGATATTATTAAAAACTCTCTGAGCTCCCAGGTCTCATGGACAGATAAATATTCTAACCATTCTGCCATGCACCTATATATATATATATATATATATATATATATATATATATATATATAAAACATTTTGTGTCACGTTTTGTCCCTTAGAACTTTATTGGACTAAGTTTGTTTATGTTGATGCAACTACACGTGCTCACAAATGAATTTGTTTTGCTCATGCTAAGTCTCAGTGAAAACACTTTATAAAATTCATTATTTTTTATCTACAATGTGTGAATGTGTTATTCAACTTTTTAACAAGAAAAATCTACAGTTAATGTTAAAAATTTCTGCAAAATATTGTTAATTTATTTAAGATGGAATGATCTATGATCTGTAATTTCAATTTGGACACATTGGATTTATTATCAATTATTTTAGTTGAATTGTTTACCTATATTGCATATGATTCATTATTGTATATAATTAGGATACAATAAAATTTATATTTTATATGAATACTAAATTATGAAAATTGAGATGTAGTAGAGTGTGTGGGCCCCATATAGATGGGAGTGGCACAAATCCTTGCATCAGCCCTGCTTTAATCACTTTGACCACAGAAACTATACTGATTAAGCAGAGTGCAAATCTAGACATTTTGCCATTCAAGTAAAAATATTCTGTGAAATTTTTAGATGAATCATTTTGTTTATCCCTATTATTTTATTGCGATCTTTACTTCATTTTATTGTTGCTTTTTATCACAACATTTTGAGTCTATACTTTTTGGCTGTATGCAAATCAAAATCAAGAATAATAAAATAATGATGATGAAAATCATGACCTGTTTGCTTTGGAATTATGTAGAATTTAAAAAGTTGCATGTTTGTGTGTTTTATGTGGGGTGCGTGTTCATATGTAAACAATTAAGTGAAGATGAGACAAAAACCTAGGTTTCTACCATGGACCATTTAATCTCATTGTCTATAAACTTGAGTGAAACAAAGTTCTCAATGTCTCTTGGGTATGTCCATTTTCTTTTTGAGTAACTATAAGCACTGTACTAATGTTTGAGCTCAGGTCAGCTTTGCGCAGAGTTGGAATGACCAAAGAAAGGTTGTATATACTTTATTATTGGAGGGTTTAAGCATGGTTATAATGGTCGAGCTCAAATCGGCCTTGGAATGACCAAAGAAAAGGTGGATTTACACCATAGGTGGAGATTCTGGAACACCATTCATTGGAAAGTGAAAAGTGAGTTAAATTGTCAGTGGACCAGGGGAATGAATGTGCTCCAGAGGGATCCCATCCTTTTCCACATTCTGCTATGTCTTGGAGTGAAGAAGGAAAATTTTTGTCTTTTTATAGACTTAACCAGTGCCAACTAACGGCGTTTGACAAAGCCAAGTGGGGTAATCATATTTCCAGTTCGTTTACTTTTAGCATCATGGGAAAATGTTTTTTTTTTTTCATTTTTATTATTATTATTATTATTTTATAATTTTTTTTTCTTTTATACAATTTCATTTTTCATTTTCCCCACATAGTAAAAATTTAATGAAATTAATTTCCCTGGATAATCTGCACATTGTATATTAAAAATGAAACATGAAGTTCATTGTTTTTGGAAAAGAAAAAATAATTGGTAAAAATGTCAAGTTTAAAACAAGCAATTTTATATAGGACAAACTGACGACTGGCATATTTTATATTTTAATCCCTGACATATTTTTAATTTTAATTACTGATGTATTTTTAATTTCATATAGGAAAATCTGATGACTAATATATCTTATATTTTAATTACTGATGGATTACCTAACATATACAACCTCAGTTAGTGATCATTATAAACACACCAAAAATATGGGATTGGAATAATGTTCTGTTAATTTTATCTAAATGTAATCTTTTCATGTTCATGTCAACATTTTTTTTTTAATTTTTGGGGGTATGTTCAAATAGCCAACATATACATGTGTATGTACATTATTTTCTTGTCTAATTTTTTTTAGATTACCAGCTCGAATGGAAAAGACACCTCCAAGAGATCAGCTTGGAACGTAAGTTAGAGATAGAGAGATTCCCCTTCCTCTAACAAGTCATAGTTTCAATTTCCATGCCTAAGAATGTGGCATTATTTTTAATTCACATCTCCAAAAACAATTTTAATTTTTTTAATTTTTTATATAGAATGTAGAGAATAAATACAAAAATAAATTATATGGGGAAATATTAATGACTATAGTAGAAACTAATTTTGAAATTACCAAAATACCATCAAAAAGTAAGCTTTGTACATAATGACAAAATTATATTTCTTCTTCTAATAATGATATTGACAAACTAGCTTCTTTTATTACAAAGAGTTTTATGTAGGGTTTTTATTCTTGATGTATTTGTTCTATTTTTATTTATTTTTCCAGTTTTCAAAAGTCTTTTAAATTTTGGAGATATGAAAAAATAATTTTTCAATTATAAACAACCTTTAAATCCAACTCCAAACAGTAACACTTTACCACTCCTTTTCCTTATCAAGGCATTAGGAATACTGGTTTACTCTTTTTCTGACATTGCCTGTTCTGAATTCCAAGAATTTAGTTTCTACTTTGAAATAAGAATATTGTAAATACAGGAAACTTTCTCTCTAGCTTGGTTAGCCATTTTCTATTTCAAGTGATTTTTTTCTTCAAATATTTAAAAAAAACAAAAAACTTTCTGTCTTCTGGTTAAATGAGAGAAAAATTTTTAAAAAAAACCTAAAGAAGACATTGCCAACAGCACTTCTAATATCAAATTCACAAAATTTATAATCCTAACCCCCAGCACACTATCTACAAAATTTGAAAATAAATTAGTTATCCCCCAATACTAGGATTAACACCACCTCAAGACAATCAGAGATATAGTCAGGAAGAAAAATAGACCCAACACCATTTCAGATACCAGGATTTATCAAATAAATTGCTTGAAATGTAAAAACACTTACATTGGTGAGATTTCAAAATCTAAAAGCTCATATCTATGAAGATAAAAGGGATCTATGTTAGAACAACTCATTAAACTCACTCATAATACACAGGAACAAAACTGGTCATAAGTTTGATTTTATAAATGCCACCCTAATTAAAAAGGAACATAATTCTTTATGTAAGAAATACCTCAAGGGGATTCTGATAAATCTCTTACCATCTATAAACACACATAAAACACACTACATTACATCAACTTTTATAAAATCCATACTTATGAATTTTGTGTTGTTGATGTTAGAAGTGCTATCAGTGGTGCCTAGTTTTTTGGTTTGCAAATCCAAAAAACTTGAAGTTGGCTGTAGAATGACACACCCAGAAGAAGTATAGATGTCCTGCTGGAATTACAGAAAGCTGTTAGAACTGTCGTGATGCTTATTTGCATGATATGTAAATCTTTACCAATTTTTATTTGCATGTAAATCCTTAATAGCATTTACTTATATTTCCTTTCGAATTTTACTTAAAGTTGCCAATTGTTAACTATTTCCTCTCAGAAGATTATCTATCTCTACAATCATTATTATCACTATCTTCATCTCTTGATAAAATCCAAAGAAGAATCAGCAATGTTATTGGTCCTGACCTGGCATCACTTACCAACTGCCATAATGTAGCTTCCCTGTATTTTTTTCTATAAATACTTTCATGATAATTGTTCTGATGAACTTTCCGCTAATAGGTTAGTTTAGGTTTGTTTTATCCTTAGTTTCTTCCATCAAGTTAACTTAGCTAGGGGATGCATGCTCATTGGTCTCTCTTATTTTTGCCCCCACTTTCCTGTGATTAATTCCCCCTCCCCTACCCTGTTAGGTGACAGAGATGTCAGTTCTCTGGTAGATGCAGGACCTTTTTCATTTTTCAAGTGTGTATTTCGTATTTGTGTTTGAGTGATTAATTGAATGATAGTTATTAATTACCAAGTCTCACATTAATTTTGTCCAGTTAAGTAATTTTTCTGCCACAATTAAGTTGTGGGGAGTATTATTAACATTATTTTCTTGTATATAAATTATAAATATTCTTTGGGGTTTCTTTTTTAAATGTTGTTATCCCCCCTCCCCGGCAAATTGTACATATGGGAACAAGTTAGGACTACATAGAGACTTTGAGGTATTATGGTGGCTGTAGTAAGAATGGTAAGTAAGAATATATTGTTTTCGTATAAGGCAGATTGAAGACCAACTGTCCCCTATTCCTCCTTTTGGCCTTGTGCCACATTTTTGTTTTATATCAAAATAAATATTACTTTCCTCTATAGTACCTAGACTTTATGAATTTAAGCGCAGTACTAGATTGGCAGCAAGGTTTCATCTTTTTTATAATTGAAATAGCTAGATGTAACCGTATGTTCTATGTTAGCAGTTTATTCTATTGCACTTCTCACTTGTGGAAATCTTTTCCGGCTTGTTACTTCCCAATCAACTTTGATGTTCTAAAATCTAAATACAATGTCAATCATTATCTTGTCTTCTTAATTCTAGTTCTTTTATTGTTCTCTCCTTAATAGTGTTTCTTTTTTCTCATATTTTCTAACACTCAGTAACCCCTTGCATCTTAGTGGCTTTATTGCCTTGCTTGGGGTGAAAAGATTTTTAAAAAATGTGCATGCTCTGTTGAAAAAGCATTAATGTTGTTTTAGTAATTGTTGTTTTTAGCTTCCTTTTTTAGTGTCAAACTTGCTTTATTAAAAAAAAGTTGTTTGTTTTAGCTTAAGCTTTGCTCAAATTAACAGGACATTTTTGTTAACTAATTTGCTGTTTTTTGTAAGTGGGTTTCTTGAGCTCAAAAATTTAAAACTAATTCAAATATGCTTTGTAATGTTGAGTAAATCTAGAAATTAAATTATCACACAAATAGAGAAAAATTACTAATCAATATAGCAGTAAATTTAAACATAAAAATTGATATCATGTTCAAATTTAAACATAAAAATTGATACCATGTTCAAATTTAAACATAAAAATTGATACCATGTTCAAATTTAAACATAAAAATTGATACCATGTTCAAATTTAAACATAAAAATTGATACCATGTTCAAATTTAAACATAAAAATTGATACCATGTTCAAATTTAAACATAAAAATTGATACCATGTTCAAATTTAAACATAAAAATTGATACCATGTTCAAATTTAAACATAAAAATTGATACCATATTCAAATTTAAACATAAAAATTGATACCATGTTCAAATTTAAACATAAAAATTGATACCATGTTCAAATTTAAACATAAAAATTGATACCATGTTCACTTCAGACTACAAGTGGAGCTCGTTGATCCATTACTAAAAATGGTGGGAAAATGGTTGGCTCATTCTGTCATTCGAGGCAATATTATTATTTTCCACTCTGCAAGTTCTTTCACACAGATACAATATCACAAGTGGCCGATTCAGAAAGAAAACTACACAACCCCCTAGACAGATTCGCCACATGCAAACCAATAATGCTACTAAGATGCTAGGGGCTACTGGGAGAGAATGAGAAAACTAGAAGGAACCAGAAACCCAATGCTGAAAAGAAAATGAGGGATAAACCTCTACTCCTGTTTCAGGAGATATCTATATCTGATATCCATCCTCCTATATGGCAGTGAATGTTGGACAATCTCCCCACAGATGCGGAAGAAAACTAGAAGCAGCAGAAATTCCCTTCTACAGAAGGATACTGATAATACCATAGATGGAGCGAATAAGCAACAGGAAAGTCTTAAAGTAAATGGCAATAGAAAGAACACTTATACTCAGAATCATGAAGTGAAAGTTGAAATTTCTTGGACACATAATAAGGAATGAGGGCTTGGAAAGCTTAAGCTTTACAAGGTATATTGAGGGCATGAGAGATAGAGGAAAGGTAGCAAGCCAATTACTTGATGAGCTTGTCTGAATAGATGATGGAATGGGATGGGAGACTTAGCAAAAGGAAAAACTGCTAAAAGCCACATAAGATAGGCAGTCATGGCTCTCCACAACTTCCTAGGTCTTGAAGGGATGTGGTGCATAGAAGAAGAAGAAGAAGATTGCTACTTTATTGCTATTTCCATAGTAAATGTTCATATGGTTTCCATTATTTGCTTCTACTACTTCAGACCTTTACAGCTCAGATACACCATGTTACCTCCATGGAGTCAAATCACCCTCATTTCCCCTGTATTCCAATTGTAAGAAGAAAGTTCCACTCTGATAGCTTTTTCCTCAAGCACTACTACTTTGTGGAACAAACTCCCAAGAGGATACTTCCTTGAACACTACAATCTTAACCTCTCACGTCAAATGTCAATTGTTTTCTGTCCTCATAATCTTCACTTCCTACCCCCTCCACTTTCATTCATATCATACACCTCATTCATCATGACCATTTTAACAGTAAGCCTCTATGTTGAGTGACTATCGAGCCTTGTATTTGGGGAAATTTAGTATATTAAAAAAATAAAGAAATTGATATCAAGAACATAAAAATATTTCCAGAAAGGAGGGACTTATGGCCATATCCCATTGAAACATTAGTTCTCATCTGATCACTAAAGTTAAGCGACATCAAGCCTGGTCAGTACTTAGATGGGTGACTATTTGGGAATACCAGGTGCTGTAAGCTTGGATGTGCAGGTGTTATAAAGCATAACAGCTTGGAATTGTAAATCTGAGAACCAAGTTCCAATTCCAGTCAGAGATTTGTTATATTTACTTACACACAAATACCATAGGGAAAGGTATGAATCAACTTCGTCTCCCCCAGCTATGGGTTAAATAGTATCAGTAAATCATTATGTCCCAAAAATTTTTACAATCCAAAAATATTTTCTGGTTGTAATTAACTTGCAAAGGGTTAAGGGAACTGTAAATAACAAATCAATCCAGAAAGAAGGTGGCAGGCATTGACCTTTTTTACAAGTTTGGTGATAAGTGGTGTAATACCATGTCAGCCATTATATGATAGAATAGATTTCTGGAATGCTGGGTATAAATATAACTGAGCCAGAGATGACACAGACACATTTTTTTAACCTTAAGCCTGACTAGGCCATAAAAATATTTGTTTGATATGGTATGTATATGGGAAGGGGGCTGAAAAATCCCTAGTTTGATTCACTTCCCCAAAAATAGTATTTCAGTGACCAAACAGGATACTGATTTTTGAAAAGTAGGTTGGGGTAAGAACATTTCAGCAACCTATCGTATATATATATATATATATATATATATTATTTAAACATTATTTTTAGAGATACTTGTATCTATGTAGATGCTCCATTTATTTATTATATTGATTTTATTTATATTTATTTAGTTTAGTTTAAGTGAAAATATGTGCTATCCACTAAAAATAACATTTATGTAATAAAAATGTCAGTTTAATAAATAAAAAATCCATTCCTTTCTTTACAAATATATATATATATATATATATATATATAAAATTTAATTCTGCCATGTTTGTTAAATAAGTTGGAGTTTCATGAAAGAATGGAATGTGACCTCAGTGCTGAATAAACACACAAGACTGATTGGTTGTTTAGTCTTAGAAGAAATTTTCAAAGCCTTTTAAGCCCTGCTGTGTCTTTTCAAAGTTGATAAAAGGCTATCTGATCAATGTAGTAGGTTATCCAAATACCAAAGGCATAGGAATTAGTTGAAAAATAAATAGAAAAAAGAAAACCAGTAAGACCGATGAAATATCGTTTCAAACAAGTTTAACTCGAAAGACACCATAATGATTTGATCATAGTGTTGATTTATTTATTGTGCTTGACACTTTCACTGCTGCGTTGTTGCTAGGTTGTGCTGGTTTCTTTTGGGAAAAATAGTAAATTGCCATTTACTGGAAATAAATGACTATAAAAGATGCTGACAGCAATTTTTCGCAGGTGCCATCATTTTGGTATTGATCAGGTACTCTGCAGTACAGTCCAAGCTAAATAATACTCTTAACACACAATATATCACAAAACAGGTCATATTGTATGCAACTATATGTCTATGCTGGTTTGGAAATAGTACTAAGCATTAGTTAGTTTATAACAAGCACGAGGGACTGACATTTCATAGTATCTTGAAAATGTATATATACATCAACAGCAGGTGATGTAAGTTTTGCCATGATCTTTAAGCATGCCCACAGCAGCAGAAGTGTTAAACTTAATTCTCTCTCTATACTCTTGGATGTTTTATATTTCAGTTCTTATTGCATGATGGATATGATTTGTATATTTTGTGTTGCAGTAGTGGAAATGTAATGAAATGTTTTTTTTGTGGTGCACAAGACTTCTTTTGTCTATAGAAACATGTGTGACATCTTGTAAATACATACATGAAGTTTAGTGATTTGATATTGTCGTAAATAAGAGACGGACTGTGACACTCCTTTACGACACCATATTCGTTTATGGCCCGTTCTCCGGATTACGACAATCGGCCATATTCGAGAATACCAGGAGCACGTGATGTGAACCCAGCTTGTGTTTCGCCGAATAAAGCTTGGATTAACTTATCTTCTGAGGCTCAGTCTTCATTCTTGACAATTTATTCGGCAAAATATCTTGTAACCGCCATACCGGAGTCTGTATCAAGTTTTGGCTATAAACCAAGAGTATTGGATATCGACCCGAATTCAACACACGCCACCAGAGAATGGCAGCACTGACATACTGTATTCACCAACTATTTAGACAACTACAAAGACAGAATCCCCAGCAAACTACAGGCATAAGCTGTGTAAGTCCTACAGCTTTCGAATTCATTGAATCCTGCGAAGATATCAAATCAGCACTAAATCGACTGGACTCAATATACATTAAAAAAACGAATGAAGTCTTTGCCTGCCATCTACTGGCCACATGGAAGCAAAGACAAGATGAATCAATTGATGATTTTTTTCCAAAGTCTCGAAAAATCAAGGCAAGACTTCAACTTCAAGGACAGAATGGCTAAGCAAGTTGGCGATGAAGCTGTGAGAGATGCTTTCATTTGTGGGATTTACATCACCAGCAATCTGACAGAGATTACTGGAAAATAAAAACTTGGATCTGCAGACAGCTCACGAATAAGCACTAACACAGAATTTAGCCCAGAAAAATAATGTGGCTTGCATTTCTCCCTCCAATTCAGCCATTGCTGTCACTAACAACAGGAGACCATGTGGCGACTTGACAGGCAGTAGTAGTGAAGAAAAAAATAATCAAACCACATTCAACCAAAGATATAACAATTCTTGTAAGAAGACTTCCACTACAGCTTTGAATAATAACACTGGTAAGAAAGCTTGTTTTTTCTGTGGTATTATACCTTACCATAAACAATCCATTTGTCCGGCATGTGACGTAATTTGCCATCACTGTGATAAGCAGGGACATTACCAAAAAATCTGTAGGTCATCAAATGTGACAACTAATGCTATGATTCATTCAGCTTCTTGTATTTCTGTAAACACTACTAATGTACCAGTGGGACTTTCCCATGCTGCTACTTTCGTCATGGTTGAAAATAGAATCTTCAGTACTCTAATAGATTCTTGTGCTTCTGAAAATTTTATCAGCAAAAAGTGGTGGATTTATTGTCGCTGAGGATTTTTCCCTTGTCAAAAAAAGATAAGTATGGCCCAGAAAAGTATTAATAGTCGATCTAATGGATTTGTAGTAGTCAATTTTAAATTGGGTGTTAATGATAAATTATATACTTCTGTTCCTTTGACTCTCATGAAGGACCTCTGTTGTGATGCTGTTCTTGGACAGAAATTTCAATCCCGACATCTTATGGTCACGTTTGAATATGGCGGGTATTTACCGGAACTTGTTGTGAAAGGCATGGGTGCCTGTCTTGCCCTGGAAGCTGCTGATATAGCTGAACCAACTTTGTTCCCAGGTATTTCAGCTAAATGCAAACTGATTGCTACTAAATCAAGATGTTTTAGTAAAGAGGACTCTGATTTTATTGCTGTGGAAATTAGCAAACTTCTGGAAGATGGGATTATTGAACCCAGTATTTCACCGTGCCGTGCACAATTAGTAGTGGTTAAAGATGAAGCTAAAATACACAAAAAACGATTGTGTGGACTATTCCCAAACCATAAATATCTACACAGAACTAGACACTTTTCCATTACCAAGAATTTCCGATCTGGTTGCAAATCTTGCCAGGTATAAATACTTTTCAACTTTCAATCTAAAAAGTGCCTACCATCGAATCAAGCTCAAACAATCTGACAGGAAATATACTGCTTTTGAAGCAAATGACCAACTTTTTCAGTTTACCCATCTCTCATTTGGGGTAACTAATGGTGTCCCTGCTTTCCAACGTGCTATGAATGAAATTGTAAAAGAAGAAAATCTGACTGATACATTTCCCTATCTTGATAATGTGATAATTGGAGGTGAAACAGAAGAGGAACATGATAACAATGTGGAAAATTTTATGAGGGTAGTGAGGAAAAGACACTTGACTTTGAACAATTCCAAAACCATAAATGAAGTAACTACATTAAATACCTTAGGGTATTGTGTAGGGAATGGAAAGATAAAGCCTGACCCTGAACGAATGGAGCCATTGCAGGAACTACCACCACCTAAAAACATGAACAGTCTGAAGATGATCAGGGGAATGTTTGCTTACTACGCTAAGTGGATCTCTGAATTCTCAGAAAAAATAAAACCCTTAGTGAAAGTGGATCGGTTCCCATTCGAAGAGAAGGCATTTAAGGCATTTAATACATTGAAATCAGAACTGTGTTGAGCAACCTTATGGGCTATTGACGAGAACCTACCCCTTCAGTTAGATTGTGATGCTTCGGACTATGCTGTATCTGCCATACTTAGCCAAAACGGAAGGCTCATAGCATTCATGTCAAGATCACTCCATGCAAGTAAAAAGGGATATATCATCATTGAGAAGGAAGCTCTAGCCATAACAGAGGCCGTACGAAAATGGAAGCATCTCCTGTCCCTACATCACTTCAAACTATACACAGATGCAAGGTCTGTAGCATTTATGTATGATAACAGGAAACACGCTAAAGTAAAGAATGCGAAAATCAATGAATGGAGAATGGAACTTGGCAAATTATCCTTTGACATTGTTTATTCCTGGTCGATATTCAATGTAGCTGCGGACACTTTCAGTCGCACTTATTGTGCATCATTAAGTTGCCAAATCTCGGTTCTGGTGGAATTACATGAAAAACTATACCATCCAGGTGTCTCAAGACTTTTACATTTTGAGCGGTCAAGAAATCTCCCGTTTTCAACTGAATATGTCAAGAAAACTTACGTATCCTGCAGGATTTGTGCAGAACTCAAACCTTGGTTCTATCAACCAACTGAAGGTACATTGATAAAAGCCACTGGTCCGATGCAAAGGATCAGTATTGACTTTAAGGGGCCCCTCCCAACGGCTTCTCGCAATCCATATTTGTTAGTCATCGTTGATGAATATTTATAATTTCCATTCTTATATTCCTGTCCAGACATGCAAACTTCCACAGTCATAAAATGCCTGGAACTCCTTTTTAGTATGACTGGAATGCCAGACTACATACATTCAGATAGAGGCTGTTCTTTTATATCCCAGGATCTAAAGGAATATTTACTTGGTAAAGGGGTTGCTACCAGTAACTCGACACCCTATCACACACAGGATAATGGTCAAGCCGAACGGTATGTAGGGGTTGTCTGGAAACCAATCCAGTTGGCTCTTAAGTCACTCAAGCTATCAGATAAACATTGGGAGCAGGTCCTATTACAAGTTCTTCATTCTATGTGGTCCCTGTTATGTACTACAACAAATTGTACACCACATGAACGTATTTTTTAAATTTCAGACACGCACAACCCATGGAAACTCCCTGCCATCTTGGTTGATGAATCTGGGGCCGGTGTTGTTGCGACAATTCATTCGTACTACCGAGAATGACCCCTTAGTGGATCGGGTTAACCTGATCAATAGTAATCAATCATTTGCATGCGTCAGATATCCAGACGGGAGAGAATCAACTGTGTCGGTTCAAGACTTGGCCCTAGATCCTGCTGGCTCCAAGACATTTTCACCCCAGCAGATGTTTCAGCAGTCCTCCGAGGAGATCCCTTCCGAACCAGCAGCTGTTGAACTGCCAACCATGCAAAATGAGCCTTTAATGAGCCCAGGAAGTGACGCCGATACAGAAGACCACGATTCGTCATGCAGAGAGATTGTGCAAACACTACAGAGGTCAGGTCGTGTGGCGGTGACCCCAAAAAGGTATGGCTGGGACTAAAATAAGTACTCCCTTCTAGTGGGGAGGGATGTCGTAAATAAGAGATTGACTGTGACACTCCTTTACGACACCATATTCGTTTACGGCCCATTCTCCGGATTACGGCAATCAGCCATATTTGAGAATACCAGGGGCACGTATGATGTGAACCCTGCTTGTATTTTGCCGAATAAAGCTTGGATTAACTTATCTTCCGAGTCTCAGTCTTCATTCATGACAGATATATTTTGTTTTTTTATCACTCCAGGCCTTTTCATGACATGTGATATTGTCTTAATATGAAATAAGTGACTATATCATATGATCTGTAGCATGTTTATTGCATGATTACTAACAATTTATATATATACCGTATATACTCACGGATATGTCGCCCCACCGGATAGGACACACCCCTACTTTATCGCTTAATAATTGATGATTTACTGTTGACTCACAGATAGATTGCACTATAATCTGGGGAGTTACAAAGCCCTTTTTAAACGTAAGAATTATCAAATATCTACCTTTACTTCTACCTTTATTTCAAAACTTGCAATTATTGATACACTTCTGCAGTTAAAATACATTTCGTTAATTATCAGGTAAACAAAAGGAAGTAACTGTTGTACAGGTATTTTTATATTTACTGCATATTATTTTTATATTGAGTCAATGCAACAAAAAAAAATTGTTTCTATACAGAGAAAAACCACAGCTTCAGTATTTATGGCTATCATTTCCAATGTCTCAGAAATCATGATGACAAGGTAATGTTGTTTTACATTTATGTTGAGTGGATATTTCACCCCTAATATTTTGTGAAATTTTTGGTAAAAAAGTACAACATATCCGCAAGTATATATGGTAGTAATCCTTTATTGTTTTCTATGTTTGATTATTAAAAAGATTTTTTTATATTTATTTCCGTTGAAAATTATATGTGCAATATTGCATTTTAATGCTTGCTTTGACTTTGACTATCAATGTATTTTTGTTTCTTTAAATACAGGTACTGAATTCTTTCAAAACATTTTTCATAAACCTAATTTGAAGTGAATCTATTGTCTAATTGTTGTCTAAAAAGCAAATAGCTGTAGAAGCATATTTTATTCCTATTAACAAGAATGCTAAAAGAAGATTACACAGTTATCATTTCTTCAAATTTTATACAATATTTATGTGAATGACTATAGCTATAGTTTATATAATATAACTTATAGCTATATATGAATATATTTGAGTTGGCTAAAAACAGATAACCATAGAAGTATATTTTGTTCCTAGTAACCAGAAAGCTAAAATCAGATTACTCGAAGTTATCATTTCTTCAAATATATTTCTGTCCTGTCAGTGGGGCCTAGAATACACCGACTGCATCACCTGTCAAGGGTTAAGACTCCCACTTCCAGCAAATAAGTCACCTATTCAATAAAAAATCAACAACACTAGATAGGTTCAATTATCACCCAGTTTACACTCCTCCCTTGTCTTTTGAACAGGAATAGATGTTTATCTCTTGTTTCCTGTTTAAGATTGGGTTTCTGGTTCTTTCTTCTAAAGTCTTCTCCTTCTCTTTCACTTCTTAGTGGCATTATTGCTTTGCTTGGTGTAAAATGATTAAAAGAAAAAAATACTTCCCCTAACAAAGTAAATGCTTATGGACTCAAGTAAAACAAAATTTTAAAAAAGACTGATTTTGACATTAAATAACCCAACAAGGGTTGACAAGTCAAAAATTAAACCAAAGCAAATTTATTTGAATATCTAATATAAATTTTTTTCTTGACCAATATCACATTCTATACATTTAAAATTTACCACATCTATATTGGAATATGAACTCTTAAGATGTATTTCCCTTGAACTCTTCTCTAATAAATATGAAATTATTTTTTATTTATAAATTTATAAACATTTACTAAATTATTAAAATATGTGAACCAACCATAATGAAATCCTTCTTTACAATTTTATAAAATTCAATTATTAGCCAGGAATGATTAACTGTTGTATCTTTTTTTGTTCACTCACTATAATTATTACAACATTAAAAATTTTAAAACTTTTTCATATATCAACTAGATATTTCACACTTTTGTGTATCCTCAAAAACTGATGAATTTGCAAATTTATTTTATTATTTTTCATGGTTGTGCAAATTATAAACTTAATACCAAAAAAAAATTGTTAATTTAATTTTCTAAGCGACACCAAACTGATATTTTTGAAAAAATGGCATTTTCATATTATTATTCAAATACCTTAGATTTATCTTTGTAAAACAAAAATTCCTCTTCTCGGGGACAATGTATCGTACAGCATTTAGAGAAGAATTATTATTTATTAGAAAATTTATATTTTCTTGAAAAAATACTTTTATACTTTGACAAAATCAGAAGATCGGTATTTTTGCATAAAAATTAAAAGCTTTCAAATTAATGTCTTATAAAATTAGAAATACTATTTTCTTTATGATAAACTTATGGGCAATATTTAACCATTGTGCCCACATAAAAACGGTGTGTCAAAAGGACAATTATTCCCTTGACACTGCTATTATTTTAACTATTTTCACTCTTCGGCAATTGTTTTAAAAAGCCATTATTAGAATTTTAATAAAACTTAAGCACACGAAAGCGAATTTATGCATTTTCTTTGTTCTTGAGAATTTACAGCAAAATTAATAAACACTGGCAAAGCATCAGCTAATTGCCAATCAAATTGAATTTTATAAAATTGTAAAGAAGGATTTCATTATGGTTGGTTCACATATTTTAATAATTTAGTAATGTTTATAAATTTATAAATAAAAAATAATTTCATATTTATTTCTTACTAAATTGGTAAATGATAAATATTACATTGCATTACTTTTAATACAATTGTATTAGTTTTTAGAATGTTGTAAATATAAAATTACTCTTGTAAATAAACAATCTAATAAATAAATAGTGTTTATTATTATTGTTGTAAATTCTTGATAATAAAAAGAAATTGTATAAATTCACTGTTATCATATGTTTAGGTTTTATTACAATTCTAATAATTGCATTTTAAAACAATAAACATTGCCAGGGAGTGAAGGTAGTTAAAATAATAGCGGTGTCAATGGAAAAACTGTCCTTTTGACACTCCATTTTTTTGTGGGCTCAAAGGTTAAAGATTGCCAATTTATGAATAAGTCAGAGATGTTTATTAATGTTATATGCACACATATAATTTCATTTTCACTCCTATACAACTTCCACACTGAAATATTATCCCTTTGAGCCCTGCATTCCTGAACAGTTTTAACCTCCTGAGTCAAAATTCACAAATAATTGGTATGTAATGTTCCACGGTAGATATAAAAATAATTACAAGTATTTATCCCCCATTCAACTGGTAGCTGAGAATTAAGTAATTTTTCTCTACCATTATTCAACTGGTGGCTGGGCATTATGTCATTTTTCTCTCCCACCAATAAAGCGGTGGTCAGGCCTCAAAGGGTTAATGTTGCAAATTGCAGCAGACATGTTTTGGTAAGCATTTGTTGTTATTCAGTAACTAATAAATAAGTGAATGAATAAATAATTTTTGTTGGTTCCTGCTAATAGATTTCTTGCTTTGCCTCCATATCAATTTCTCTTACACTTATCCTTACAGCTTTTATGTTTTCATCTTTATTATTTTAAATATTAGCACTGTGTGCTGATTGGTGGATTACCCAATCTTAAATCCAGATCACCTTAATAACCAGGATGAGTATGTTGGTTTGAATAGTAATGCATTTATAAATTATATTTTATTATCTAAAAAATCCTGATGTAAATAATATTTCATTCATTTATTTCTGTGACAAATTCATGCCAGATAAAATATTTTATTCTCAATGTTAACTTTTTAAAAATATATTTTTTATTTTATAAACAACTTGAATGAAGATGCTTCATTTAAGCATCATTTTGAGTTCATAGTTTTTCATTTTATTTTGCTTTAATGTTTTCCTTTACTTTTGATTCATCATAAATAATAAAGTGTTTGTTATTTTGAACAATACATTTTACATTATATAATTTATTAAAAACTGTACTCATTATCAGGGCAGGTGCAAGCGTCTTTTGACTCTCCCTTTCTCAATGTATGATACCCTCCTCCCACACCCTACTACATCTCAGTTTTTATAAGGTAATATTCATATAAAATAAAAATTTTATTGTAACCTAATTATGTACAATAATGGATCATATATAATAGAGGTTAACAATTCAACAAGAAAAATTGAAAATAAATATAATGAATCTAAATACAATTTAGACAACATAATAGATCATTCCATCTTAAATAAATCAACAATATTTTGCAGTAATTTGAGATTTTTCTTGTCAAGAAGTTGAATAATTTTAACATGTTCAACATTATGGATAAAAAATAGTGAATTTTATCTAGTGTTTTTTTCAAGACTTAACATGAGCAAAATAAATTCACGGATTTGGACAAAAAAAGAACCCAGAATGACGTCAAAATCCACAAAAATTGTTTATCCTTTAAGGGTCAGTTGTGATTAGTTTAATTTGTAACATATATAAATGTAAGTATAAAAAAAAAGCAAATGTTGATATCAAGGGTCACAAAGCACTGTTTGGGGCCACCAATCAGGATTGCGCATCATCCCCAGTCAGGGGCTTCAGGTGTAGTATGCACCGGTCCTGCTCATTATTCTCATTGTTTTATATAAATATTTTGAAATCTTCTGTTCAGTTCAAAAAATGAACCAAAATTAATAATTCTGTTAAATCTAGAGTTCTCATTGCATACTGAATTTTTTCCAGCAAATTTTTACAGATTTTCCTGTGTGCATCCACAGTCAAGCAAAGAATTATAAAATTCTCAGAATAACCACCTTAATTTTGAAAATAATGTTTTTTTTTCCCATTTTTCTATTACAAACATGTCTCCAAAAGGAATTTTTTAAAAATCTGTTATAACAGAGGAAATGGAAAATAAAACCAATCTTGGAAATAAGATTAAAAAAATCGTAACTCTTCTCTGCATTTTGTAGGACAGATTCACAGTTTAATGGAGAAGCATGGGAAGATGAAGTGGATTATTACAATGATCGTCCTGGGGCATTTGCACCTTCTCCAGTGCCTCCAGAGATACCGCCACTTCCAAATTATTCTGCTCCAAGCAATCACACATCCACAGTAAGTTTTCATCTAAGTTTTTCTTTTTCCTAATCATTTTTCTTCATGATTTTTTTCTCTTTTTTTTTTCATTCGTAAATAAAAAAAAATATTTATTTTTTATTTTTTCCTATTATTTAAGATTTTTCACGTATTTAATATTTCGTTGATTAAATTTTTTTTCTATTTTCATTCATATTTTTTGTTTGTTTTTTTTTCTTTTCATCTTTTCCATTGTATGTTTTATTGTTGTCCTTTTATTTTCTTCTTGCAGTCCTTTTCTCTTGATGCCCTCCTGTTTAACTTTTGTTCTTACTGTATTTTTCTATTCATTTCTTCTTGCATGTTTTAATCTCTCTCTCTCTCTCTCACACACACACACACACACACACACACACACACACACACACACACACGGTGATCAATAAATTCATAGTCCAGAACAGTTGGAATTGGAATTGTCTCTGCATAATGTTCAATTTATGGAAAAGCATAGGGTTAGTTACATTGACAAAGGAGATTACATGTGTAAAATAATAGCTTTTTTCATCTTTTTTTTTAATCATTTTACCCCAAGCAAGGCAATAAAGCCACTAAGACACAAGGGTTACTGAGTATGAAAGAATATTAGAAGGAGCAACATCATAAAGAAGAGAGTACAATAAAAGAACAGGAATTAAGAAGACAGAAAATAACGATTGACTTTGCATATAAATTCTGTTAGCATAGAACTTATGGCCACATCTAACCATTTCCATTATAAAATGATGAGGGTTAGCTGCCAGTCTGGTACTGCACTTAACGTTTAGGTACCAAATAGGAAAGCTAACAATTACCATGAAAATATGAAGTCGAGTTGAAGTTGAAATATGAAGTCAGGATCGATAACATTGTAGATTCTTTTTGTAGAATCTCTAAATACATGGCAGAAACAGCAGGCCAGATGTGACAGCAATATATATCATAATTGATTTTGTACTTATTAGTGTACTTATATAGTTTTTAAAAAATTAGTAGATTAGTCAATCACACTACCTTGGTTTCAACCTTTCAGTATCTTCAGGTGATTTGGACCAAATGATTTCCTAACACTTTATTTTTTATAAATAAACACACAACGTGAAGTGTAATAGAAGGGGAGAAGTAAAAGAAGAGTATTGAAATTGTATTGGAGGGGGATTAAATTATGTACATTTTATTTAATCCCCCTCCAATACAATTTCAATAATTTTACTTTTCTCCTCCCCTTCTATTACACTTCACATTGTGTGTTTATTTATAAATAATAAGACGTTAGGAAATCATTTCATCCAAATTGCCTGAAGATACAGAAAGGTTGAAACCAGAGTAGTGTGATTGGCTGATCTCCTAATTTTTTGTTAACTTAATAGCTCTGCATGTTGAATTTTTATTTTCTTTATACATGTATCGAGCACTTTTTAATACTACTGTTTCCTGGACTAATTCAGCGCTGGCCAATAACTATTTTATAATTTTATATATATGGCCAAGCCAGTGGAAGACGGCAGCATCAGTCGGGCTGGCATAACCAAGGTGGATCTTTACAAACTAAGCATCCGACAGCGCGATGCAACCAGGTTTGACAGATCTTGCCTGTCTTTTGAGTCATGAGGGAAGCGTTTTCGGCCAAGAGTGTGGATTTCTCTGTCGCACACAGAGTTGTCCACCAAAATCAAATTCATGTGAATGGCTTCATCAAAATCTCTTTGATTCACAGCCATTTCTGCCACCAGGTGAGAAAAAAGGAATTAGAGAGGGGTGTTAATGATCACGATGTGAGTGGTTCCTGACAACGACAAAATATATATATATATATATATATATATATATAGTGGAATCTCAACTTACAAACACCTCTACTTACGAAAAACTTGCCATACGAACAAAAAATTGTCAGAAAATTCATTTCCACTTATGAATTTCAACTTAGGAAATTAAGAATGGGCTTTCCATCATTACATTTCAAACTAGACATTTGACATAAATGTACTGTAAATACTTTTTAATCTTATCAAATTATAATATATTTTATATTTTTATGTTTTATATATATATTATATGATTATATATTTTATATATAATAATATAATACTGTAGTATTATACAGTATTACAATACTTATTTATACTGTATTTTTATACTGTACTCTACTAAATATTTGCAGATATATTTTTTATATTTATACTTTATATACAGTGTATATTATTATATTATAATATATTTTATATACAGTACTGTATTATATTATTATACGGTACATATTTCTATACAGTTCATCACACTAGATGTAGTGTGATGCTACGAGCTTTGCATCATCCCACTCAGTTCTATTTGTTACCTCGTAGAATAAACATTTGTAGTGTACACAAATTTGTGATTATATTACTGTAAGTGTAAAAAGAATTAAGAATGTACAAAAATTTATATACAGTAATGAATACAGTACATGTACATTACTATACAGTACAGTAACATTGAATGTGAATTTTATTAAAATTTATTGAATTAAAAGGAGGTAAAATGTGACAATACCAAGTTCATTTCATTTAATCTGTATGTAATGTAAAGTGTGTTTTAGTCTAATATACAGTGTATAATCATTCAATTTTAAATTGATATCAATACAGTATGGTAGAAATATGTAAAAAAATGTATAATGTTAGAGTAAAATAAAATGCAGGTACAGTACGTAAACTATGCAGTAAAATAAACTATGCATCCAGTTCAGATTGATTTGTATGCTACATTTCATCACTGCAATTTGTTCCTTTACATTGTTCCATACATTTACTGTACTATACAGTTTAACATAACTGTACATGTACAATAAATTTTAAATTTTAATGGGTAACTTTTTGATAATTTTTGTAGCCCACAATGTCACCCAAGAAACTGGTTGCTACTAAGAAGAGTGAAAAATATCCATGCAAATGAAGGAGGTCATTCAGAAGCATGAAGAAGGTACCCGTGTTTCTGACCCTGCCAATCTATATGGATGTTCAGCATCAACAATTTGCACTATCTAAAGAACAAGATAGAAATAAAAAAGCTTGATGTAGCCAAGGGAGTTAGCATAATTGCCAAACATCATCCAAAATCCCTAGAAAATGTTGAGAAGCTGTTGTTGGTGTGGATGAATGAGAAGCAGCTTCAAGGTGATTCTGTGTCTGAAGATATTACATGTGCAAAGCGAAGGGCACTGTACGTGGATCCTATCAGAAAAATACCAAGCATGTCTTCTGAAGATGAAAATGCATTTAAGGCAAGCCAAGGATGATTTGAAAATTTTTAAAAGAGAACCAGCATCCACAGTGTAGTGAGAGATGGAGAGGCTGTGAGCTCTGATAAAGCTGCCTAATTTCATCAGAGTTTTGAAGTGACTGAAAATACAAACCTGACCCTAAGAGAATTTTGGAAGGATCACTTCAGTGTCCTAAATTGCTTAAATCTTATTGATAAAGCCTGGGAAGGAGTCACAGTGATATATTTATTTACATTATTTGTGTATAATATTTAAAAAAAGTACTTTAATTTTGCATAAAATTTTTATATCAATATTTTGAGGTTTGGAATGAATTGATTTTAAATGTGGAAAATTGTTTCAACATACGAAATTTCCAATTACGAATCCCCTCCTGGAACAGATTACATTTGTAGGTTGTGGTTCCACTATATATATATATATATATATATATATATATATATATATATGGGGCCTGTAAGAGTTATTTCTTTTTCTCCAAAAAGCTCAAAAATATCCATTACATTGTATCCAATGTGTGGATGTTATGGATGTCAGGTCTCAATAAATTTATTCTGGAATTCCATTTTTTGCAGCCACTTATTTTAATAAATTTTTTAATTTTATTTTATTTTTTAAGAATATTCCTATTTCGTTTTTTTCTGTTTTAGGTTCCAGAGGGATTATATTCAACTGTAAATAAAAATCGGAATAATGATTACAATAACAGCACTGAGGGCCTATTGGTTGATCTGTCTGATCCAACAGGCCAGGACCTGTACGATAGACCCAAATGTAAGTTATACTTTTCCTTTGTTGTTTACTTTAAAAACAAAACAAAAACCAAGTAATAACAAAATAGACCAATCAGCTTCTATTATTCAAAAATGAATCATTTTACCTTTTCTCTTTGCCACATTTTGTTCATTCAAACTTTTATTATTAACTGCACATAATTCTTCTTGTAATTGTTTTTAATCTTGTCTCTTATTACCAACAGACATTTTTTTAAAACATTTAAAGACATTTATAATTTTATTGTCGCACTAATTCGATACATATTGCTCTAATAACACTAAGATGATCAAATATCAAATCTAAATTGTTTCTCCATTTAAAATACTACTTTTGTTAGAAAATAGATTCACTTTAAATACAGATGACGTAAAGGGCTGCATATTTAAGCTTCAGTATCTGTCTATATTTCTGAGATGAGGTATTATGTACATTATTTACATTATTCTGACTATTGTCACCATATTTGTTACAACGCTTCGGCCGTTGTATGCTCTGGCCTTCTTCAGGTGGTTGGAATGTCAAACTGAACCCTTTATTTTGCTCACTGGGGTAGACTGTTCTAGTTCCATGTGCTATGTTTAATGGATGTCAATTATCAGTTATCTCCTGTTAATTTCCCTCTGAAAGTTCTCCACTACCTTAATCGGGTATTGAACTCACTCTCTTAGGATCCTGTCACTGGATCTAACTAACGCCTTTATCCACTGTGCTATGTGTCCTCAATAGTCCGAATAATGTAAATAATATATTTAAGCTTGTATTCTTTTCCTGTTACCCAGGGCTGGTGCATGGATATTGTTCCTCCACTCCAGCCCCCATCTATGATACAGCACCCCATTTCACTCTACTATATCGCAATTTTCATAAGGTTGTATTCATATAAAATATAAATTTTATTGTAACTTGATTACGTACAATAATGGATTATATGCAATATGAGTGAACAATTCAACTAGAAAAATTTTTAAAAATACAATCTATCTAAATAGAAATTAGAAACGTCATAATAGATAATTCCCTCTTAAATAAATCAACAATTGTTTTGGGCACTTTTTAACATCAGTTTGAGATTTTTCTTGTGAAAAGTTAAATAATTTTAGCACATTCAACATTATGGATAAAAAATAGTGAATTTTCTCGAGTGTTTTTTTAGACTTAGCATGAGCAAAACAAATGAATGGATTTGGATAAAAAAAAAGACTGCAGAATGGTGTCAAAATCGCAAAAAATTGTCATCCTTTAATAGTCAGTTGTGCTTAGTTTAATTTGTAACATATGTAAATATAGGTAGGAAAAAAATAAATGTTGATAAGATAGTGAGATCTCAATGCTCTGCCCAGGGCCCCCAGTCAGGCTTGCCAGGGTCTGGAGATTTAGATAGTAGTATGCACCAACTCTATGTGTTATTGCTAAATATAAGTGGGGAAATTAACTCTCACCACACAGATGACCATTTCAGTTCTATTCAAAATGTGTGCATACTCTTATGTGCATGTATATTTTAACTCAATGACAGTCCTAAAATATTTCCACAAATTTAAAAAGAAAAAAATTTTAAATATTAATACCTTATATTATGGGATAATCTCTGAAAAATTCAATAAAATCTTATCTGATATTTTTGTGGGGCAGTTTAAAAAAATTTTTTTTTTTTTTTCGTAGTCCAGGATAAGGGTTGTTTAGAGAAAAATTATTCCAATGTTTTATTTCAAACTCGGTCAAATTGTGCTTGTGCATACATTAAATGGTACAAGGACATATAAGCCACTCATACACAACATATATATATATATATATATATATATATATATATATATATAGCATATGCACATGTAAAGTCTCACACACACACACACACACTCTGTGATTTTTAAAACAAAAAAAGATATATTGGTAATTTGAGGCTCTGTAAAAAAATTTTTAGAGATTCTTGATAAAATCCAAAGAAGAATCAGCAATTTTATTGGTCCTGACCTGGTATCTTGGCTTCAGTCACATTCCCACTGCTGCAAAGTTTCTTCCCTGTGCCTTTTCTATAAATACTTTCATGGTAATTATTCGAATGAGCGCTTTGCTATGCTTTGAGGTTTAGATTTTAAATTGTTATTTTATTCCCCTCCCCCCACAGACAATGAATTGTAAATATGGAAACGAATTAGGACTTTCATAGAGACAATGAGGTATTATGGTGGATATAGTAAGGTCAGTAATAATGCGTTGCTTTGGTGTTAGGAATATTGTGGTATATTTGGGTCAGTGTTTGTGGCTAGCTAAGTTTAATATTAAGACAGATGAAGACCGTCATTTCCCACTCCCCATTTTTGGCCCTGTGCCACATTCTCTGTAAATAAGCAGAAATAAATATCGCTCTTTGCTATGACACCTAGACTTTATGAATCTAAGCACAGTACTAGATTGGCAACACAGTTTGATCAATTTACAGTAAAATAAAGCCACTAAGACACATGGGGTTACAGGGTATGGAAGAATTAGGAATAGAAACATTAATAGGGAAGAGTAATCAAGAGGACAGTAAATAGCGATTGACATTGCATTTAAAATTTTTCAAGTTAAAGTTGGCTGGAAAGCATTCCACCAAAAGGGAGTTCCACAAGTGAGAAGTGTGAGAAAAGAAACTGTTAGCATAAAATTTATGGTTACATCTCACCAGCTCAACTGTAAATTGATGAGATCTTGACACCAGTTGAGTACTGCACTTAAGTTCATGATGTCTAAGTACCATAGCAAAGAGTTCATGAAAGTATTTATAGAAAAGGTACAGGGAGGCAACTTTATGGTGACAGGAATGTAATTGAAGCCAAGCTGCCAGATCAGGACCAATAATATTGCTGATTCTTCTTTGAATTTTATCAAGGAACTCAAGGTAAATAGCAGGGGCACCGAACCATATGTGGCAGCAATATTTTAAGCATAGAGGAATGGTAATCTTATAGATATGTATGATAGATTCTGGAGAGAAAAATTATCTTGCATAACATAGTGAACCAACTTTCTTAGCAGCTGACCTAGTAAAGAATTCAATATAGTCTTTCCATTTCATATCAGCCCGAGAAGGTACAACAAGTCACTTTCCTGGAGATTAGCATCATGGAAGGCAAAGAGGTATCTCTCAGATGATTAATAAAGAGAAGTTTATTTTAGAAAGGGACTTCCACAAGCGAGAAAAGAAACTGTTAGCATAGAACTTACGGTTATATCTAGCCAACTCAACTGTAAATTTCGATAAGGTCTCGACGCCAGTCTAGTACTGCGTTTAAATTGATGAAGTCTAGGTACCATAGCGAATAGCTCATCCGAACAATTACCATGAAAGTATTTATAGAAAAGGCACGGAGACAACCTTACGGCGGTGGAAAGTGACTGAGGGCGAACCGACAGATCAGAATCAATAATATTATTGATTCAAGCAACACAAGGTAAATAGCAGGAACACCGGGCCATATGCGGCAGCAATATTCTAAGCATGGATGGATGGTAGACTTATAGATATATAAGATAGATTCTGGAGAGAATAATTGTCTAGCATGACACAGTGAACCAACTTTCTTAGCAGCTGACCTAGCAGTTGATTCAATATAATCTTTTCATATCATCTTAGCTGAGAATGTTAGCCTGAGAAGATACAACGAGTCACTTTCCTGGAAATTACTCTTCTTTTGTTCTCACTTATTAATAATGTTTCTGTTTTCTAATTCTTTGTCTTAGTGATTTTATTGCCTTGCTTGGAGTGAATTTGATAAAAAAAAACAATCCAAGTGCATTTGCATGATTAATTGTAATTATATTTCATCAATTTAATAAGTGAATATTGATGAGATGGAATGAAATTACATTCTAAACTAAATATATCTGATTATATGAAAATATTTTATTCTTCCTCAGCGCTTGCTGCATTTGCAAACATGAATTCCATCCCGCTTTTTGGAACTGCTGATGATATTTTAGAAGCTAACCCTGCAGAGCAAGCCCCAGACTTTGTTGAGACTCCACCAGAAGCCGGTTGGACTAACGGAGCACTTGACCCCTTTGACATGCGTATGTATATTGATATATAATCTTTTGAAAGCACAGTTTTTGCCATGTGTAACATGGTACGTTATGGCCGCCAGATTATGATGTGGTGAAGTGGACACAGGGATTCTGCAGTTTTAATTACTCAAATTTCTAAAGAAAATATTATACAGTAGGTGGTTGGATATGAGAGTAGCATGACACAATCAGCCTAAAAGACTGTCTTCAAGCTGGCATCATATGTGTTTATCATGCATGCACATTTACAGATATGCAGCTTCATTTGCATTTGAGGATGAGGGAGTATGCTATGAAAAAAAAGTTATTCAAGACAGTCTGCACCAGAAAGTCGCTATCGACATGCCTAAAAGGAAAGCTACAAATCTATCTTGGCTCCCTACCTATCTTGTGTTTTCAATCTTCAAGGTCATAATTTAAAGAAAATTAAAATGATAAATATTATTTTATCTAACTCTCATGTCCAGTATTTCTTGCTCAAAACTCAGGCAGGTATTTTGTGACCCTGAAGTGTGATTTGTTACAATGCTGCACATGTAACATTCTCAATAATAAATACTGCTAAATTCTTTTTTGCTCAGGTTTCATTTTTTCATTCTGAGGAGGAATAATGTTTTAGATATGATGTGCCATTTTAAGGTGTGTTAAATTCCTCTGAGACATTTGCTCAACAGTAAAAGCCTGAATTTAAAACATATTTTGTTAAGCATTGCTTTATTACAGAAGCCTTTGTTTTTATCTAAAAAAGTAGGTACTTCCACAGATTCACGATACCTCAGGTTTGAAATTAATTTTTTAAAATGAAAAATCTTTCTTGAAGCTTTAATTTAGTTTTAATTTCAAGCTAATAAATTAAATTTAAAATTTCCAATAAGCAAAATACTTTGCTGTATTTCAAAACTAAATTTTTGACTTTTTCATTTAGGTAGTGTACTTGCTAAATCCAAGTGGCCCAAATTTTTCCTTCCTTGTTTTTCTAAAGTTAATTCTATTATATCTGACCAGTTATTATTGTAGATATTATGTATTTGTAAAATCCACACAAAACATAGAAAAGGTACATTTGAGTTTCAAATAGATGAACAAATTATTTTCTACCCTCCAATCCTTTTCTTACAGACAAAATGTCGCAAGTCTTTCACTGCTCTATTGCTATTTCCATGGAAAGTGTTTAGATAAACTATATTCCTTAGTTCCACCAGTTCTAACCTACACAGATAAATCCCACCATGCCATGCATATTGTAGTGAACCACCCTCCCTTCATATTCCATTGGTGAGATATAAGTTCCACTCAAGCACCTTCTTCCCACAAACTACTGCTTTGTGGAAGTAACTTCCAAGAGGTTGCTTTCCCGATCACTATAAACTTGTTCAAATCTAGGATCAACTGTTACCTTCCCCACAAACTGTGCTTCTTACTCTGTAACCCTCTACTTCTCAAGTGGCTCTTGGGCCTTGTACAGGGAGAACATCATTGTAAAAAAAAAAAAAAAAAAAAAAAAAGATGGACTGGAACAATTATTCATTTTTTGCAAAAACAAAATCATCCACCTTGGATATCCTTATTCAGGTCCCCCCTCTTATTAAATATTCAAATAAAACACTTTGTCCTTAAATGCATGCAGCCTAAATTAAGAAGTGAAAAGAAAAATCCTTACAATAAAACAAAATTACTGATAAAAAATGTGGTAACATGTTCTAAAAAGTCATCAACAAAAAAAAAAAAAAAAAAAATGGAGAGAGTAAGCCAATTTTTATCAACTCTGATGCAAAGCTACAAAAGTAAAGTACTCACTCATTAGGCCCCCTGGACCTATGACTAATAAGATAACTTCTGATAATGTGTTTTTTTATGTAGGATGCTATACATGGATGTGCGTTGTGGTGTAATGTATATAGGCTCAAAATGGTAAATCAGAGAGTCAAGTATGAAATCCAGTCGGTTTTGTTATATTCACTTACATGCAAATACCCTTGGGAAAGGTATAAATCCATCTCTTCTCCTCCCAGCCATGGGTAGAATAGCAGGAAAGACTGGGTCCTACTGAAATAGCAACCTACTGCAGGAAAATCTTCTGCCTTGTCAGTCATGAATTGAAAGAGACTGAGTGTGTATAATGTATGGCACGTAACTGTATTATACACACTTTAGGTAAGTAGATGTTATTCAAGAAGGTTGCTATGGAAACAGCTATATAAAAATCAATGTTTCGTAATCAGTTAGAGAAATTGCTTTTAATCAGATCATAAAATAAAAATGAAATAAACAGTACAGAGCCGAGTCCAAATTCCAATCAAGTTTGTTACATTAACTTAGATGAAAATACCATTAGGAAAGGTATGAATCTATCTCTTCTCGTGCCAGCTATTGGTAAATAGCAGGACAGACTGCATTCTATAGCCTTGGGTGGTAACCAGTCTAGGAGAAGGACAACTGAATTCAAAACCTCAACTATGAGTGAAATAGTCCCACCAACTGACAATTAGCCAAGTGTGGCAAGTACAGCTACACCTCTGAAGACATGGTCAATTAGGGAGTGGTTCCTCCAAAAGGAGTGAGAAGGACCTTTGCAAAGAGATTTAAGTCATCCATATATGTAATGTTGTTGAAATTTCCTCTTGTGTTAGAGAATTGATATCCTTCACAGTTTTTCAAGACTATGTTTAATGTCAAGTTCAGACATGAACAAAATTGAATTTTTTTTATTTACCTTTTATATTATGAAAAAAAGCAGCTCAGCCAAAATATTTCCACAAGCCACATATTAAAGGTCAGAGCTGCATGTGGTTCACATGTCGTGGTTTGGTCACCCCTGGTATATACTCATGTATATGCCAACTTCATATATAATGCAGCCCTTGAATTTTTCTGCATGAATTTTAACCCTACTAGAAAAGATTTATATGTGTATAGTGCAACCCCCTATTTTTTGTGTAAAAATGATCATAAAATCTCACACTATACTTGACTATATACGGCATGGAGCTGTATGGGATGCCTTTCTGTAGGTATCTTTCTTCTTGATTTTACTTATTTCAGAATAAATATAGTACATATAGAGCAGGTCATTTGATTATTTTTTGCAACTTCCAATAAAAGTCTTCTGCTTTCCATGAATTTTCTCAGCTATTTATCCATTTAAGAGTTTCCACATCAATGGTAGGCATGTGATTGGTCTGTAGTTGTTTGCCAGGGTTCTTTTATTTGATAATCCATTCTAAGACTTCACTATTCTTCAAGCAGTTTTGAAGTTGCCAGGCCAGTTATTTGTATATAGTCAACATCTAGTCCTAATGGTCTATAGAAATGATGATTATGATAATTATATGAGTGCATTTTTTTTATCTTTCAGAACCTTTTGAGACTTGTCTTCTGAATGAGTCTGTGACTCAGCCTCCACCCCCTGCCCCAGCTCCTGAAGAAAGCTTGCAGGCAACAACAGTCAACTCTGGTGAGACACCTGCTGTGTTAGCTCCAGTCTATGAGGAATGGTATCATGGACCCCTCAGTCGAAAAGATGTGAGTTACATTTTGTTATCATGAGGCACACTTCGTTTTTTAGATCCTTAAAACATTAAGTACATTAAAATAATGATGCTCATTTGATTACCTGTGCTAAATAGTATTTTGTCTTATTTTGTACTAAACTATACTTAATGAGAGGCCAATCGAGAACTCCAACTAAATAATTGATTAAACTTGAAATCATTTTCTCACTTTTAAATATTATTTGTTTTTTAGTTGATACTCATATTTGAGTAGATACTACAATTATTTATTAAACAATATATTTATTTTTTTCATCTACCATCTTGAATATTTGTGAAATCTTATTAAAGAAAAATATACATTCCTCTTGGCAGAGAGAACCATCATTAGATCTGATGTGCTCTAATTGACTGAGCTACAGAGAATTTAGCCAGTCTGGCAAGTGTGAATAGTGCCTTTATGCAAAATTCCTTGGTAGATAAAATAAATATATTATTTAATAAATGAACAGTGTTTACCAAATACGAATATCCACTAAAAAAATTATGTTTAAAAGTGATAAAATCTGTCAGATTAATAAATGAAAAATTCATTACTTTAGAAAATTACTTGAAATCATATCACTAAAATTTTCAAAGTCTAAAATAATGTTCTTCCTTATCAAAAATACTTCTAAAGTCTTTAGTTCAAAATTTCAAAAGAAATGTGTTAACTTTTTCTGAAATTTTTACTTTTTATCAAATAATTTAACTTCTTTTTTTTTCTATCGTATTGTTATATCACATTGGGTTAATACTGATTTATTAAATTATGTTTGGATTTCTAAAATGAGGAGTTATTATGTACCTTCAAACTTATGTCCTAATCTTTGTTATCACAATGTTTCAGCCATTGAGTCCAATGGCCTTATTCTGGTGACTGTCAGTCTAAGTAACCTTCAAGGAATTTCAGACTTTTATTTAATCTATGGGGATAGATTGTTCTTGTCTTACTGTCTCTGTGTAGAGTATCTTGTCTCGTTCTTTATTAGTACTGCTCAGTTACTGCCAGTTCCATCCTACCCAGCCCAGGAATTGAACTCATTACAATGACACCAAATTCACAAGACAATTTTTCTCTTATCAGAAAAAAATTGTTCTTTCAAGATCAACCTTTAAATAATCTTGTCTGGCAAGTAAAACATAATGGGTTCCAATTTGAATTGGCTTATAATCCACATGAAGTTAAGTAAACTCTAAATGATTTTATCTGGGCTGGGTTTTATGACTATGTAGACAGTAAAATCTAGAAATGAGATCTTTAATGCAGCCACCCACTGTCCACAAGTAGGTAGAAGGTAAGCAAAGCAAATAAATAAATGAATGAAAAACTTTTGGAATCATGTGCCACTTGACTGGAAGTTAGGGAATTCTGATTATAGGTTTATTTTTATTGTGATATATTTAGTTTACGAAAAACTAGGTAATCCGTATGGGTAGACCCAAGGAGGATAAAATCCAGAGAGCTCAATGTAAATCAGAGCTAATAATTTAAATAAAAATAAAAACAGACCATGTTTGTTTATATATATATAAAAACAGACCATGTTTGTTTATATATATATATATATATATATATTTTTGGTGCCACACCATCCAAATAATATAATTAAAGCAGGGAACATTTTATTAAGGAAAATTCTGATACAATTAAAAATAGAAATTTTAAGTTACCTTTCATTCAATGCTTTGTTAGAAGAAAAATCGTTGGAATCAAGAGAAACTACTGAAAGGATAAAAACCTTCTTCCAATAGTATTAAAAGAGACAAAGGAGAGGATAGGGAAAAAATCAAGGCTGCCCAGAACATGGCAAAGACTCACTGAAGAATGCCAACTTATGTTTCAGCTCCCTCTACCTACACAGAGTCGGACGAGATGTGTTGATAACAACTGCCTCCAAGATGTTAAGATGGTGTCTTGTCCAAGATCTTTACAGAACAAAGAAATCTGCTGAATAATTGAACCCACAAGTGAAAGAACTTATTAAATGCTCACTGATAGCAGACTCATGCTTGGATGTTAATGGAGCATGTCTATGTATGAAGCCAGGCGTGTGCTGCACCACCCACACCTCCAACCACTGAATAGTCTTACCCACATAGTCAGCCTCACACTGACATTTAAAATGATAAATAACAGAGCTTGTTGATTGGTGGGCAAGACATCCTTATGGAAAGATGGGAAAGCAGAAAAGATGTTCCGTACTACTACAGAGTTGAAGCAGTGCATGATAGTTGAGATCTTATCAGTGCAAGATTGACTAAAAGAGCCAATCCACAGAAATCTCATGTAAACAGTCCACTTAGGTAGACCAAATGTTTTAATTTCATGAAACTTAGAAATTTTAAGTCTACTCTTTATTTTAATAACACCTTAGGGATAGCCATTTTCTATCAGATTTTTGATTAATAAAATGTTTTCTGTTTTAAGAATAAATGATACATACATACATACATACACATATATATATATACATATATATATATATATATATATATATATATATATATATATATATATATATACAGGGGCCGACACTATTTTTGGGACATTTTGAAAAGTGTGCTTAAAGGTGTTTTTTGCTGCCGAGAGCTTTTGTGTTGATGAGTAGGTAGTTCAGCAGTAACTGTCCATTAATGGTATGAACATTGATTGATGGGTTTGTCTTTGGTTTCAAGTTTTCTTTATTTTTACTTCAACTTAGGCAGCACTATTTTTCGGACATGACACAAATTCCGGGGTTTTTAATGATTTAGTCGTCGAATGTCTACAATATGCAAATTTTCTGCAGGTAAATTGTACCCTGACCATTACATTTGAGTATCTTTACCATTCACTGCGAAAACGTATTAAAATCCTGAAGAAGAATGCATTCAAAAGAAGTCATCAGTTTGGTCCAAAAGAAGAGAAGACGGGATCAGCATCCGAAAGATCGCCACTAAGATGAAGCTACCGAAGTCAACAGTTGAATACATGCTAAGTACAGACTATGAGCGGAAGAAGAAGAAGAGAGGACCGAAAAAAACAATTTCCAAGAGAACAGAAAGAAGAATGAAGAGGAGTGTTACGAGGTTGTTATCTAGAGAAAAGGTGACAGCGAAGAAAATAAAGGAGAAGTGTGAACTTGACGTCTTTGTTTGAACTGTACAAAGAAAGCTACACGAAATTGGACTTAAGTATGCTAAAATCAAGAAAAGAATTACACTAACGAGAAAACACAAGGAGGCAAGGCTGGAAAGCGCCAAAAGATGGATAACAAACCATGTCAACTTCAAGAAAGTGATATTTACTGATGAAAAACGTTTTAAGTTCGATGGACCTGACAAGTGGTGTACATGGTCGAGAAAAGGTGAACCTGTTATTCTCAACAAGAGACAGATGGGAGGAGGAGGAGGAGTCATGGTTTGGGGTATGGTATTTCCGAATGGAAACTTGTGGCTTGAGTGGTTAAAAGGATGTCAAAATAACTTGAGCTACAGAGAACTTTTGGAAAAGAGAGCCCTACCACTCATAGAAAAAGAAATGGGAAGTAATTTTATTTTGCAGCAAGATAACTGCAGCATCCATGTGGCCAAATCAGTGAAAAATTGGATGTGTGAAGCAAATATAACTACTCTGGAATAGTCTGCAAGAAGTCCATACTTAAATTTAATTGAAAACATGGGAAATGCTTGCAGAGCTTGTTTACGACGGGCCAGAAATAACCAGAGAGGCTGAACTGTGGCAGTGCATAAAAGATGCTAAAAATAGACTGCTAGAAACATGAAGAGACATTATTATCAATATGTATGAACATAGACTGATAGATAGACTGATAGAAGTCATTGAAAAAAGGGTGCTGCCATAAACTATTAGCATTGTTTCTGCAATGTCCGAAAAATACTGTCGCCTGTGTAATGTGAAAATTTGTAAAAAAATAAAAATACTTCTAATTTGAATTCTGCTTTTCCATTTGTAGTATTGAAAGAGTTTTTAAATGTTATTGCCATTACACTAAAACAGTACAGACTGCCTGTGCTACCTAATACTTGAAAAAATAAAGTGTCTGAAAAATAGTGTCAGCCCCCTGTGTGTGTGTGTATGTATGTATATATATATATATATATATATATATATATATATATATATATATATATATATATATATATATATATGTAGTAGCATACCTACGGACGATAATGGGTATATCACCATTCACTTAAATACAGTAGTAAATACTGTATGTTGGTCTGCAGTTGGAGATTCATTGTGGAATTCACTTGACTCACTTCTAGTAGTTGACTACTTCTTCTACATGCCGCTGGTGAATCTTATATATGTTGTTTGGGTCCTAAGTATTATCGTTCATTACTGACCTGTGTGTGATTATTCTATTCAGTAACCTTCCCTAGGTTACAACAATATATATTATATATAAACTTTTTTTTAAAAATTTTTAGTCTGAAATGTTGCTTGAACAAGAAGGAGACTTCTTAGTAAGAGAGAGCACCACAACACAAGGCCAGTATGTTCTTAGTGGTCGGCATACTGGGGGTGTGAAGCATTTGTTACTTATCGATCCAGAAGGCGTGGTAAGTATTTGTTTACTCTAATTAAATATCAATCAACTAAAATTGCATTGTTGATTATCATGTTGTATTTAAATAGTTGCCATTTGTTGTAAGTTTGTTGAATCAAGGTGTCATTCAGAGCAAGATCAAGATCATTTATTTTTATACACAAAAGGCTTTGTATGCGAATTAAGGAAAACTGTTGTGATCGCCCTGCATTGAACATTATGAGATGGCACTACAGAATCACAAACAAAGTATTGTACCAAATAATATGACTAAGTTTCAAGTAGGTAGAAGGTAAGCAAATAAATAAATGAAAACTTTGGGATCATGTGCCACTTGACTGGAAGTTAGGGAATTCTTTCAATTCATGACTGACAAGGCAGAAGATTTTCCTGCATTAGGTTGCCATTTCAGTAGGAGCCAGTCTTTCCTGCTATTCAACACATAACTGGGTGGAGAAGAGATGGATTCATACCTTTCCCAATGGTATTCATGTGTAAATGAATATAATGAAACCGACTGGAAATTGGACTCAACTCTCTGATTTATCATTCCAAGCTGATACATCCATGTATAGCCAACTCTACACAAAAAACACATTATCTCTATTGTCAGAAGTTACCTTATCACTTATGAATCCAGGGGGCCTAATGAGTTAGTACTTTACTTTTGTAGCTTGATAAAAGTTAACTTACTCTATTTTTTTTTAATGAGATGACAAATAAGAATTACTTTTTAGAACATATTACCTCGTTTTTATCAGTAATTTTGTTTAATCTTTTGGATTTATCTTGCCTCTGTTTCTTCATTCTATAATTAACTTTAGTACAACTAAGAAATTGTTTAATAAATATAGGTTACTAATGGATCCATCACGTTTCTACCTATTTACATGATTTAACTTTTTCTAGAAGAAAATACTAAAGTATATAAGTCTTACCATACTTCTCTATTCTATTTTATTCTGGATTCTGTTTGGATTAAAAAATGAAAGAACCCAGGCTAAGCTTCTAACAGCATTAAGATAATTTACATAACCAGTAATTGGACACAAAGCATTTTATCTTCTTTCACATCTAGGCTTTTGTAAAATATAGGTAAGAGAACAAAGCAGTGATATTTTTTTTAATTTTTTGTATTTAAAAAATAACATAAATAAGTTTTTTTGTTTTTTGTTTTTTCATCTGTAGAGTGAGTGTCCATTGTTAAATATAAATAAATGGCAGAACAGATTTCTACAGACTCTATTGATGTAATCAATTTTAACAAGTTTTCTGTGCAGTAATATATATATATATAATTTAATTTTTCATTTCAGGTTCGAACAAAGGATTGTAAATTTGAAAGTATCAGCCATTTAGTAAACTACCACAAAGACAATCATTTCCCCATTCTGACACAAGGCACTGAGCTGCACCTTCTCCAGCCTGTTGTATGCACAAAATGACATCAAGAGTGTCAAGACAGCCATGATAGCAATGCTATTGGACTGTGGTCGCTGTAAGCCACTGATTACCTCCCTTTGTCTTCTCTTCCAACACAGATTAAATACATACTTACTAATATGTAACAAAAAACAAACTCTGACCCACCTTAAAAAACAAAACAAAAAAGAAACTGGTTAGTTTCTTCCAATGAAAAAGATCAAAGAATTTATGTTATTTATGCTCAAACTTTTTTCTTTAATTCTTTCTGTCTTTCTTCAGTTAAATTCTTTTAATTTTTTCAAAGAAAAATTCTTAAAAGAATTATTTTACAAAATTTTAAAAGAAAAGAAAACCAAGAGAAAATGAATATTTAAAAAAAAAAAAAAACTTGTTCATTTTTATGTTTTGTTTTGTTTTTGTATATTTTTTAAGAGGAAAATTCATCTGTAATCCAATTCTTTTGATAGATTGGTTGTCTATGATTTTTATGATTATTATGGTGGTGGTGGTGGTAGTGTTTTCTATAATCTTATGAAATGGGAAGACATTTTGATTTCCTTCCTTTTGAATTGAAAGAAAAGAAAAATTATTTTTAAACAATAATTTTTAGAGGACATTCCTCTACTATTTCTGTTTGATTGGTCACACTTTTCTTTTCTTTTTAACTCCCTGTCCTTTTCTTCGCATTCTCTCCTCTTCTTTATCATTATATTGTTATCTGTCTTTATTTTCTCTTATTTTCTTCATCCTTTATCACTCTCGTTCTCAAATTTTCTTTTTTCTTATTCTTATCCTTTTTTTATTTTTTCAGTGCTTCTCATCTTCTCTCCCTTTCTTTGATCCATTTTATTTACTGAGATCATTAAAAATCAAATTTAATTATTTATTCAAAATTACAGAGTTGAACAACAGGAATTGGAAGATAGATTTTTGTCTATTAAGCAACAATGATTAACATTTTTAACAGAGCATAGGCTTATTTAACTTTTTCAAAAGCTGAATTTTTTTTCTATCAAATTGCCTTCTGATAGATTTTTTCTTTTCTTTTTCTATGAAAATTTTGATTTAATTTATTAAAAATGTTAAGGTGAAAACTGAATTTAGCAATTGCTGTGATATTGAGGGACGACAGGTTTATTTGAACATTGTGTCATTCTCACTGCAAATAATGCTTTGGATTCAGTATTTTTCTTGATTTAGACAGCAATCTTCCAATATGTTGTAATTGTCTGGTCACAAAAAAAATGAAAGTTATGCAGCCTATGTTGTAGGTTATGCAACCTACATTCTAGGTACAAGTTTTTTTTTTTTTTAAATTTACAAACATATTTTAAAATGTGAAAAAGGTTTGCACTTCTAAATTTGAGAATTACTGTATTGTCGTAAACAACCAAAGACTTTTAGTCCACCTCCTTATCATTCTCTTCCTCTCTCTTTCCCCAACTCTTTATCTTCTTTCTCTTTGCTCTCTTTTAAATTTGCTGTTCTCTTTTCCTTTTCTCTTTCCTATTTTTCCTCACTGTTTTTCTTGCACATCTCTTTATCCTTCTGCTTTTCATTTTATTTAATATATTCAAATTCAACTTCTTTCTATTCATGTTACTGTTACCATCTCCTACTTTTTCATGTTTTTTCTTTTGAATTTTTATCCTTATTTTTATTTTAATACAATTTTATACTGAAAAATTAATCTCATCCATTTTTTGCCTTTTTATCTTAGGTGTCCCCTAGAAAGAAAAATAGTTTTATTATTTAATTCTTCTCCCTACAAATTCCTTAAGTTTATCTCAATTCAGGATTCCTGTTTTAATTTCTGAATATTTTATTGGCTTCATCTCATTTTTTCATCATGAAGAATTATTAAAATTAAAATGTCCAATCTCTGTTTATTACAAGTTGATATTTTTTTATCTTTTTTTTATTATCTTAACAATCAAAAATAAAGCTTGCCCAATTATTTCTTCATGAGACTTTGAAAAAGAACAAAACTGAAAATAATTATAAATAATATTGAAAAAGATGTACATATAAATGTATTTAATGAATTGTACTTGTAAATTTAAAAAGAATGCAGGTTTTGAATTTTTATTAATGAACTTTTTATTGTAACATGGAAGACATATTGAAGAAGAATCTTAAACAGATATTCTAGTATTTGCAGTAACAACCTGAGAATTTAAAAGATGTCTGTCTGTCGAGTAGTATTTCAATAATTCCAGATAAATGTACTAAGGATTTGAGTATTATTTATCGAATAAACTTTGAAATAAAAATAAATTATATTGGGGTATATCAAAAGTATTTTCAACCTCAAGTTCATGGGGAACCTCTTCAGAGCTGAATTATTTTCTTTTATGTATTTGTAATGTTCTGGATGTGATATTTTTTGATGAGCATAGCTCTTCTGAAAGTTTTCAAGTGCAGATGGTTGGGTTCTTGTTTATCTGGTATTTTAAGGTATTATCCTTGACAAATGATGGTCATCATCCTTTTCTGGATTTTATTTCAAGGGACAAGTCAGCATCCTTAAAATGCATTTTCTTTCTTTTTTTAAAAATTATTTCACCCCAAGCAAGGCAATAAAGCCAGTAAGATACAAGGGGTTATTGAGTGAGAGAGAATAGGAGAAAAAGAAAAACATTATTAAGGAGAGAGTTCAATAAAAGAACAGGAATTAAGAAGGCACAAGATAACGATTGGCATTGCATTTACATTTTTGAAGATCAAACTTGACTGGAAAGCAAGAAGCCAGAAGAGAGTTCCACAAGTGATAAGTGCAATAGAAGAAACTGTTAGCATAGAACTTAGTTACATCTAAGCTATTACAAATGTAAAATGATGAGACCTTGTGACTTGTAGTGGATTTATAAATAGGATTGTACCTCTTTGCATATGTTAAGTAGAAGAGATATAATGTGTATAGTAAAGTAAGAGACACACAGATGTTGACTATTGATTACATGTCATAGAACAACACAATACAACAGTGCTTAAATTCATAAAGTCTAGGTACCAAAGATGAAAGTTCATCAGAACAATTACCATGAAAATATTTATAGAAAACGCACAGGGAAGCTACATTACATCAATGGAAAAGTGACTAAATGCCAGGTCAGGATCGATAACATTGCAGAGTCTTTGTATTTTATCAAGAATATCTAAATACATAGGCAGAAGCCTGAGACTAGATGTGGCAGCAATATTCAAAGCTTGGATGAACAGTTGACATTTTCAACCATTTTTTTGGTAGTATGGTCAAATACTGTTTTATTTACTTTTACTTCTCAAATTCTGTAAGTAGCTCCATCAGCTTTGATGTACAGTTTAAAATAATGCATCAAAATTTCTATGATTTCAATACTTGTCTCCATCCTGATAACATCTGAAACAAAAAGAACAGCTGAATATTATTGATAATGGCATTATATTGTGCATGGGTAAATAAAATGTTCAATGACTTCTGACTTGGTTTTGCATGTTGAGGGCATAAGACAAATCTATTATCTTAGCTCTAAACTGTCTAACTTTTGAATTGATTTATCTTACCCACAATGGGCAGACTTATGTCTGTGAAACTCTGAGTCGGAAGGTATATCATTGAACGTTTTCTTCATCTATTCATTATTAATACTTTATTTCTTAGTATTAGGTATGCTTAATATTAAGAAATAAAACTGCTGGTGACACCAGGGGAGGCAGTACTGCCTTAGCCACTGAAACTGTTACCTCCCCTGATTGGTGGCTTATGAAGTCAGGGTGTCATACGTGCTTCCACACATTGTATGTAGAAAATCAAGTACTTTTATAAAATCTGCTCACCTTAAATGCATTACCCTCTAGCAATCTTGTTTGACAGGGTTTGTTAGGCATAATCAATCTTTATTTTTACTTATTAATTTTTTATATATATATATTATTCCTCACCACTAGCACGACTCAGAGTTTCATTTACAACGCAATCTTCAGGTGCTGAGAATGGACTGACTGTTACGTAATTTGAATTTAAAAAAAAAAAATTTAAATTGCGCAATGGTCAGCCCATGAAGATTGCATTGTGCATGAAACTCCGAGTTGTGCTAGCGGTGAGGAATAATATGTATATTTATTAATATATATTTAATAGATCTGTATTACATTTATATATATATATATATATATATATATATATATATATATATATAATATCATACTAACTTGAAGCGAGTTGCCCTGGATAGAAACAACTGGAGATATTTGTGTCAGTGGTATCAGAAAATTCAAAATCAGTCATATTGACTGGCTAAGAAATGAAAGACAACAGCGAAAAGCGTCAGCAAATATTCCCATTGCTATGTCCTGAGATCCTTGCTTTGGCACAATATGTGGACATATTCAGGTCACTAGTGGGACTGAAGTGTCAAATACGATACAAACATAAAAACTGAATGAGGTTGTCGGATCCTCATGTCAAAATCAACAGGAGGGCCCATCATCATATTAATAATATTGTGGAGTTAGTCTTCAGCTGTGTACATGAAATAAACTTTGGAGTAAAGATCTGTTAAAAAAGAAAAAGAAAAAAAAACATACTTCTGATACACCCTAATAGTTACTTTAATATAGGTACTTTCACTCATTTGGCATAAATTTTCGATACCTAAGATTTAAAATTAATTTAAAAAAATGAAAAAGCATTCTTGAAGATTTCATTTCAGCTTTAATTTAAAGCTAAATGATTACTATTTACTATTTCCAGTAAGTAAAATATTTTGATGTATTCCAAATAAAAATTATCTAGATCGGAATCTCAATTTTTTGGCCAATTTCAGAAAATTTTCTTAATTTTAAGAAATTTATAGGTTTTAAAAATCTTCCAAAAATAAAATATATATTTGTGACAGGTTATTTGAGTAAAATTAGCAAATTTAAAGTTAAATTAATCTGATTTAAATTAAATATTACTTACAGCATAAAAAAGTAATATACAAGCATTTGTTAACAACAGGTCCTGATTTTCTTTGATCTTTATTGAAGTTCTGAGGTGATGACAGCTAGTATGGATGACCAGAATTGACATAAATTTACAAAATCTAAGTGAACACATTTTTTTTGTTTTTCATTACCTAGTAAATTTTACAAATTAACATATTTTCAGCAATTATCTAATATTTTATTGACTTTTAATTACATTTGAAGATGCTTTATGAAGAATTAAAACAATTTAAAGTATTATAAAATTTTCTTAAATTAATTTTAAAATTTAATAACAAATGAAATTAAAATAAAGATATGTAAGCAAGAAAATTAACACATTGATCTGGAAATTTTTTTATGATAATTAAAATATTGTTTAATCATTAATAGTTAATAAATTTTAATTAACATTAGCTAAAAACATTTTTCTATTTTTTCAATCCAAGCATGTGACCTTTTCATAATAATGACATGTTTAGGCTATCATAGATGAAAAAAGGAAACAATTAAAGTGAAAAAAATAAAAAATTATTTTAAAAATAGAATAGTAAAACGATATTTATTAATTTTCTCAATTTTGGATTTGTAAATTTTATTTCCACTTAATTACTATATCACATACAGGAAATATATATATATATATATATATATATATATATATATATATATATATATGTATAATTATTTCTTTAAAAATTATAACATAAATATGTTATAAAATCACAACAAAAATACTAGCCCAATACAGAATTTTAAATGATTTTTAAACTATTATAAATTATTATAATCAAAATTTTAAAAAAATGAATAAATTCTTGTAAAAAATTCATTATTCATTGAAAAAAATTTCATTTCTTCAGACAATAATGTCCTTTATATAACTTATTTATAAAAGTAATTAAAAGCTTTTCTAATTAAATAATGTCATAGTTTGATTACATTTTTTTTTTTAGTTTACTATTCAGAGCAGATTTTTAGTTAGAATAGTGAAAGTTTGAAAAAAATAATTAGATTTACATTTTCCAAGGGGTCCTACTTTTAACTAATAAAAAAAATTCAGGAAATAAAAAGTTATTTCGTGAAATTTCATTAAATTAAATAAGAGGGGGGTAATATATATATAAAAAAAAAATATTTTTTACCAAAATTTTCTAAAACAAAAAATTTAAAAAATAATTTCTTTCATTTGTGAATAAGTCCTGAAAGGTTCATTAAAATCCGACAATTATTTGAGTTTTGCAAGAATTTCTAAATTAATGTGCTTTCACCGGAAAAAAGCAGCAAAAAAGTATTTTGTAATTATTACCCAGGTCTGATGACATAAACAAAACAAGATTTTGAATCAAAATTTTGAACGTGCTAGAAAGGGTTAAAAAATCTCAAAAATAATCAAAAAATTATTTGGTCTTTCATCTCAATAAACAACATAAACATTTTGACCATAAAACTTTGTTTTTATTAAGTTTGTGGCCTTTTTCATTATGCTATGCTGTTTTCCAACGGAAATGTGGAGGTACCTACTTTAATAATTAAACACTATTGAAAAAGTGACTGTAAATTTTATCTTAAATTGCAGACTGCTTCAAGAAAAGAGGTCAAAAAGAAGTTATTTATAGTAAAATATCTTAGTAAACTTACTTTCCTAGCAGATGAATTACCTAAAATTTGAAATATTTTTTCATTAATGTTTTAAATTTAAATTTTACTTTCTATATGGATGTTATGTATAGACTCCAACTTGTTCAGAAATGTCTAAACTGTCAGCTATATACAACTGTTTTCTCAGATCAAAGATTAAAAATAGCTTCAATCAAATGTATCCCCTAAGACAGTCCTTCATCAGACCCTACAGTCTGTTGTTACAGAGTCACAAACAAAGAGATTCACCAAATAACAAAAACTATACTCCTTGAAAATTGTACCTTAACTAGAAAGGAAAAGAATGATATAATCACGATATTGGCTTTCTACACTACCTTTAGAAAAGGTTAGAAAGGAAACTTCCATCAATACTTGAAAAAGCTATAACAGTAGAATTTTCCTGGAAAACTATTTTAATAAAGAAAGATATTATAAATTTCAACCAACAGTAATGCTGTTTGTTCAATGAATGCCTAATGTTTCCTGTATGGAAATGACTAATCTTATCATTACTATTTTAATCGACCAATTCTTCATGATCATACACCTTGCAAGCATTGTTCTAACAGTTTCACTGTAATCATAGATACTATTTTTTTAAATTCTAATTTCAATTAATAACAGTTCTTGTGCAGGTTTACATTTTTATCTTTCCTAGAATAAACAAAAAAAATTATTTTATTAACCTTTATCACTATGTGACTTCATTTGCTGTAAAAGATAAAAAATAAAAAGTTTATCCTGCCACTGAAGATGGTTCTGATCCTGAACAATAGTGTGTTTGAATTTCATAGTTGTGTTGTCATATCCTGCTATGGCAACAGAAAACACCTTTGAGTGAAATTAACAGTAAGATTACTGCAGTTGAGAAGCCTTGAAAAAGAATGCAGTGAAAATGGAAGTAATATTAATAATGCAGAGTGCTAAAGGTTAAAAAGACGTAAATAGTTTATAAATGCAATAAAAAAAATCAATAGTGAGACAAATTGTTGCAAAATAAATTTTTAGACATATAAAAAAAAATTTTTTTATTATAATGCCATGTCCATTCTAGATGTAGGTAATGATCCTCCACAGATTCCTTTTTTCTTTGTTATCTGTGAATTTCCATAGCTTCTTGGGAAATATAGTGGAGTATTTTCCCATACTTTCATAGTTTAAAATTTAGAGTTTTCCTTTTCTTGAACTGGCTGCCGCCTAAGGCTTGAGATTACCCTGCTATTCATGTCTTCCAAGGGTATTTGTGTGAAAGTGAATGCAGCAGATGAGGACAGAATGTGAACTCAGTTCAGCAAGTTCACTTTCTATGCCTATAACCATTACACATTAAAAAAAGACATCAATAAAAGGTTTATGTGTAAGAAGCATCAGGTGTTAGAAATTCTATTCAAATGTTCACAGTTAACTCTAATTTGTAAGCTTTTGTGAAGTTTTCTGATAAATCTCACAGCAAGGAAAAATAGTAAGAAATACATTGTTAATCCAATGGCAGTTCCAAATATAGAAGTCCAATATCAATAATAAAGTAAAAATAATGTTTTTTTCCTACAGTCTCATAAGTTCAGTTGGTTTGTTTTATATACCATATCTGCTTGTGAACTGATTTCTTTTCTGTACTAAATTTTTTAACATTTTTTGCTCACAGCAAATGCAACCAAGTTAAAGATTAACTTAGACAAATGATACTTGGGTTTGTTTGTTGTTTTTGTTTTCCTTTTTTTGGTTAAATTTTCAAAAATAAGTGCTTGCCTTGTTACTTCATACAAAACATTTTGTCCTATTCTGCAGTCTCATGGATTTTGACAATATAAAAAAATGAAGCTCACCTTGATATTTTTTTGTATATTATTTCTCCTGAAATATCTTTTTTTTCTTTTTTGGTCACATGTAGTTTTATTTATTTTTATTATTTATTTTTATTTTATTTTTTTAATTCAAATACTTTTTTTTTAATTTTTAAAATTTACATTTTTATCATTTTTAGTTTTTATTTTACTTCCTTCATCATTTTAATTTGTCAGTTGAGACAATTCTCTGTTTTATTTATTCTTTTTTTTAATCATTTTTTTATTTAAAAATTAAATTTAAAGAATGTATATTTTCTTAACTGATATAATAATTTCTTTCCTAACCAAAAAAAAAGAAAAAATTTTAAAATCCATTTTTTTCTTTCTATTTTGTGTAAAAAAAAAAAAAAAAAATATATATATATATATATTTGAGAAAGATTTTTTCTTTAACCTACCCACCCATTCCATGCCTACCTTGCAAGAAAATTTTTTTTAATAAGAAACAAGAACACCAACCACTCACTATTTATTTAAAAATAAAAATAATAAAAAGAGTGTGCAATGTTTTGTGATTTGTACATAGGAAACTAAAGTGTACACCAAAATGTTCTTGTAGACCAGGAGAGGTGTAGAGCGATTTAACAATCTTGTAAATATCGTAACCATTCTAAAAAAAAAAGAAAATCAACATAAAAAATAAATAAAATACTCATCAAAACAAAAAAAGCAGTTTAACAAGTTAGTTCTATAAATTTAGCTTGGCAATAGCAGCCCATTGCTCCTCAAAGAACTGGAGATGAAAGAAAGGGTTGAATGTGTGTGATAAGGGTACACTTGAAAAAATATATACAAAAATTGAAGAACGTGAAATAAAGAAGAAAACAAAAATAAATAGCCAATACTTGAAATCTAGCATTGTCATGAAAATGTTTATTAGACAAAAAAAAATCTATCTGTATTTTTAACCCATAAATTTTTATGTGAACATGTGTTAAATTTTAAATTTTAAAATTACAATCCAGTCAAGAAACAAACAAATAGTAACTATACATTTCTTTAAAAATGGCTGACTATTTTTCATAGAACACTAATATAAAGTATAAAAAGTAATCAAACACTGAACACTGTCATCCAAAGTAAAAAAAATTTTTTAAAAAATGAGGAAGTGCTTGTCAATCTTGCTAAATGAAACATGTACAAGAAACTTCTGCATTATACATTTTAATTTACACACACACACACACACACTTTATATATGGTGAACTTTGTTCTCAATTTTGATGTATAAGGACTTAACAGTTCATTTTTATAGAACTTAACTGCCAGACTACTGTCACATAATTTGATCAGTGGTGAAGACTTTTGTAGGACCAGCCACACTTTTCAGAAGTATGTATACATTACAAAAAAAATGTATGACTTACAAACCAAATTTGGAAAAATGGCCTTTAATACCAAATTAGACTTGATCTGTGACTTTTCTCTTTGGTTAAATTGCCCTAAAATGATTCATTTTCATTGTTTTTTCTTAATTTGTTGCTACCAACATTTTTTTTATTATAATAGATTTCAAGTATTGAGCAAAAGAAATTACCTGCAAAAATGCAATTGCATTTGTAGATGTAAACTTTTCTGTATAAGTGTTTGTCATGTGATTGGTGTATGAGGACATTTGTTGTTAATGACAATTTCTGATCTAACCTGACATGTGTGTTTGTATCTTGCTTTCTCTGGTGAATGAATAAGTAAAAAATAAATATACTCTTCGATTGTGAGACATTCTTGTATTTGAAATAAAACAAAAGAAAATAAATTTATTTATCATCTTTATTATTATTTTGGCAATACCATAATCTAGAATTTTCTTTCATATCTTTATCAGAAAACTATATTTTCATTTTTTTTGTTATTATTTATTTTTGCCATCACTACGCATAACTTCCTTCTGTTTTCATTCTTTCCTTAATTTTTATTTTCTTTATTTCTTTTTCTTGTCTGTCTTTCAATAAATATATAATTATGAATGATAAACCTTTCATCTCTGTTCTCAGTAGAGGTTTATCCCTTGTTTCCTGTTTATGATTGGGTTTCTGGTTCCTTCAATCTTTTTCATTCTCTTTCACTCCCTGTAGCTCCTAGTATCTTAGTGGCATTATTGCCTTGCTTGGGGTGAATTGATTTAAACAAAAAAATTTGGTTTCTTCCTCCGGTAAGTTTTACAAAGTCACTATTGTGAATCTTTTATCCCCGACATTGCTACTATAAAAAGAGGGCTTACAGCCATATCACATTGAAACACAGGTTCTCTTCTGATCATCGAAGTTAAGCAATGTTGAGCCTGGTTAGTACCTTGATGGGTGACCACTTGGGAATACCAAGTACTTGGATGTGCAGGTGGATAATGGCTCAGAATTGAAAATTGGAGAGCCAAGTTCCAATTCCAGTAGGGTTAGTTATACTCACTCACTCATATGCTTGTGAAAGTTATGAATCCATCTCTTCTCCCCCTAGCTATGGGTTAATTAGTAGGAATTCAATCAGTTAATGATTATTATCTCAAAAAATTTTTTACAATCAAAAAATATTTTCTGGCTTTAAATAACCTGCAAAAGGTTGATAAGCTGTAAAAAAAAGACAAATCAGTCAATACTCTAAAAAGAAAAGATGGTGCAGTCTTTGATGTCTACAGTTACTACTGAATTGTCACAGGTCTCTTTTATTATTATTATTACTATTACAAGATACAAATCGTTTATAATAGTGTTCATGAAAACTGAGTCAAAAATGCTATTCTCATCTCGCTTTTTATTTTTAAAAGCTCTTTATTTTTGTTATACTTTGACTTTTTTTCTTTCCTGTTACTGTTAAATTCCATATTTATTTCTGCTTTCAAAATATAGAAGATAAATATGAACTAATCAACTAAAATTTATTTGTCCTAAAATTACCATACGAGAATATATTTCTCATGTTTTATTTTACTAGCTATAGCAAAGTTAAATAGCATAGCTGAGGTAAAATAAACTCTGTAGTATCCAGACTACACAACTACATTATAAAACATGAGGTAGACCAGAATATTGTTTTTAATCATTTCTCCCCAAGCATGGCAATAAAGCCACTAAGATGCAAGGGGGTTACTGAGTGTTAAAGTATATGAGGAAAAAAATAACACTTACAGAGAAAGAAGAATAAAAGAATAAAATTGAAAAGACAGAAGATAATAATTGACATTACATCTAAATTTTTGATCAAAGTTGACTGGAAGCCAGATAAGAGTTCCACAAGTGAAAATTACAATAGAAGAAACTGTTAGCATAGAACTTACAGTTACATCGAGCTATTTCCACTGTAAAATGATGAAACCTTGCCACCAATCTAGTGCTGTGCTTAAATTCATAAAGTCTAGGTACCCTAGGGTAAAGGTCATTGGAACAATTACAATGAACGTATTTATAAAAAAAAGGTACAGGGAAGCTATGTTATATTAAAAAGAAAAGGAAAAGGTCCACATTTTTTTATTTTAATAATGGGTAGTTAAATGACAAACTGGAAAAAAATCTTATGCTAATGCATTTTCTCCTTTGAAAAGACTTCTTCTGTCTAATAAGTGTCTTATCAATGGAGTTTTTTTATAAGAGAATACAAGAAAATTAAATTTATATTTTTATTAATGTGTAGGTTTATAAAAATAAAATTGCAACTTCAGCTTTAAAAAGTTAGTCAATAATTTAGTTTTTTAATTTTTGTTTTTGTTTTTTTCATTTTTTCTTGCATTTTAATTCCTATACATTCTCCACCTTTTCTCTACTGTCATTTTACAAGAAATGCTGAAGATACTCAAGGACTTGGCTTTAAATTAAAATTTTTAATTTTTCAGCCAATGCAAATCCATTTTTTTTTTCAGCCAATGCAATGTATTCAGATACATCATTTTTGCTTTTATCACTATTGTTTTGAAATATCCCACACTTTAATAGCTGTAATTTTGTTAGGAGATATGTTGTAAATTTACATTCAGGATAATACAACATATCTTTTTTTCTAATGAAACTATTTGCTATTACAATGTGGGATATTTCAAAACAAAAGTGATAAAAAGCAGAATGAAGTCGGCTAGGTTATGCATCTGGATAAATTGGATGCTGAGGATACCATGGACCAAATATGTGAGCAATATCAAAATTTTAGAGAAAATGGAAACAAAAAGGAAACTTATACTTAACATCAGGAAGAGACAGTTGAAATTTCTAGGGCAGATAATGAGGAAAGAGGGCTTGGAAAATTTGATACTCACAAAATAGAATGAAGGTTAGAAAGACAGAGGAAAACACATAAAATGCTTAGTGAGCTTGGGTAAATGGATGGCAGAACAAGGTTTAGGAGAAAGACAAAATTTATTAAGAACAACAAAGAGCAGGAAGTTGTGGAGAGGCATGATCGCCTATGTCCTGAGGGGACAAGGCACATAAAGAAAAGGATCTTTGTATCTTAAGTGTTTCTCAATGTAAAAAAAATTCTAACCAACATTTCAAAGGGCAAAGCATATGATGTTGTTTTCCTTTCTTTTTTTCTTTTTTTTTTTCATTCAACTAACCACTATTAAGTCTGCTATCTATATTTGTATATCATTTTTCATATCTTAAGTGAAAATCATTCTCTCAGATATTTTGTCTATGGCTTCTCAGCATCATATTACAGTGTTTTCTCAATAATTAGGATATTATTGATATTGGTAACATTTTATTATTTATTCATGTATTAGCCTAGAGGCCGCCCTTTGGTCAGACTTTAGGCTATCTCCTACAGAGGGCTTTTGAATCTTTGGCCTTTTACCTTCAGTGTCCTATGTATGTAAAAGTTATAAGAATTTAGAAATAATAAAATTATTTTATTTTTATTCGACATCTTAATTTGGCATAATCTTTCGTCGTATACACAACCAATCTCCATAGTTTGTTTGGATTTATTTTGCAAGCAATTTTTATTTTCTTTTAAAATCACCATTCTTTATGATCCCTTCACATAAAGTCACTTTTAAAAGACATCAGGGAACCCAAACTATGTAAAATTTTGAATACGTCACAGTACACATGCTAGAAAAAGAAAAAAAACATATGAGCAACATACCATGCCCTACTTAAGTTTTAATTAGTTTAATTAGACAATATCTATTGCAATTGCAATGAAAAGCAAAATTAAAGTTAAATTTTTAATAATTGTTTTTGAAACCTTTCACTCTGTTTGATATTTAAATTTAACTTTAAATGAGTTATTCAATTAATGTTTAATCGCATATAGCTACAGTAGTTACTACCTGTCACTTCAGGTTGTCTATGATTCACCAAGATCAAAAAAATGGACAAATGGATGGACACACATACACTGCGCTTTATTTATATAGATTGGAAGAGATCAAGTGACGGCTGTTATTTTGGGAGCTTCAACAATGTGTATTTTTTGAATTTCTTGGATGAAGCATCGTTAGTTTTCTTCTTTTTTTTTTTTTTTTTTTTTACAAGGTACCAAGTTTGAATCTTGCCAGAGGTTTATTTCTTATCTACATTGCTTAGTCGTAATTGTAGGATAAGTGTGAAAGTTGCAATAAAAGAAAATATAACAGAAATATGATGAAAGAAATACTAGCGACAAAATTTAAATTCTTCGATAATCTTGCCAGTAGTACTATATATAAATATATTTTATTTCTGTTGCACTTTAGTTTTTTTGTTTTGATTTTTTTTTTTTTTTTTTTTTTTGGAAGAGATACTCAGATTTTCTCTCATACTTCTATGACAATTGAGATGGCTTTCATTCATATTCTGTATTTTGGAGGGAGTCTCCTATCAGAGCCTTTTCATTTTTTTTCTCTTTTTATGAATTTGTGTCTGTGATCTACTGGTATTGCTAAAGTTTTTTTTTGTTTATTTTTTTTACTCCTAACAATCATTCTTCTATTGTAGTGTTGTACTTCTCTAGCATTCTCTGTTTATTAACAGTTCTCCTATATTACTTTTCTTTTTTTTTTCTTTTTTTTCTTAAAATAAAAAGCTTTTATTTATCATGCTCCATTGTCAACATCTTCATTGTTATTAACTCCTTGGTCTTTCACTTCTAAGTATTAATTCTATAACTGCCTTATTTTTCTTCTCATTCAAATACTTTCTTTTATTTTTAACTTTTTATGATCATATTTTCATTTTACTTTCTTCCTTTCCCCTTTTTCTTTTCTTTTTATTATCCTTTTTCTTTTCATTCAGGATTTTTCTTTCGCCTTTTCTTTCTTGTAGTTATCAGTCATTGGTCATCTTCTACACTTTCTGTTTTTCCCTAATTTTAGTGATTTGCTTTATCTTTTATTATACTTATTGTTATTAGCCTTACTGTTTCTTTTATGTATAACATGAAGTGGAAACCAGTTAAGAATTATCATTGAAAAAGAATGTGGTGCAATCCCTTTCAAGAGGCCAGATATTTTATAAACCCTTGAAAAGGATTGCTGATTGAAAAACTGACTGCTTAAAAGATTCTATACCACCTTTTCTTTTTTAATACTAATTTTCAACATCTCCACTTTTGTATGCTATACTTAAGTTTTGTACTAATAATTTTTTTTTTATATGAAAAAAAATTTATATATTTTTTTTTTTTTCAAATTAAAAAAAAAATTACAAATGCAAAAGAAAAAAAGTAAAATAATCAAAAAATGTATAAATTTAACTTAAAAATGAGGAATCCTGAATTTAATTAAAAGTTCAATAATGTTTCAATGTGACTTGTGACAGAATATGTCTCTGCATGATGTCATCTGGAAATGAAAAAGTATACTGATTGAGAATTAGGGTGAAGGGGAAAGATTGAAATCACTCATCCCTATGAATCAAGGAACACAATATCTATTTCTATTTTTACTTACTGTGAACACAAATCCTAACCAGATTAATAAATCTCTCACTGTGGTTAAGGATAGTGTGTTCCAAGTTCACTGTAGAGTCGTGATAAACTAAAATTATGATTGTCAGTGTCTTAATAAGCCTTTAACTTTGACACTAAAAAATAAAAGGTGTCTTCACTAAAAAAATTATTGTAGAAAAGGTTTAAGAAAAAAATCCTTAAAAAAATAAACACCAAATATTGTAAGGCTTCTGAAATCAAAGTAAAATCTGTAAGAATTTTTTAGATGTTTAGGTTGAAATAAATGAACAGTTTTGTGAATTATTGTGATACCTGTTCAATTTTTTGTTTGTTTGTTTTAAGGAAAGGAGCCGCCTTGTTATGTGCCATCCTTCCATTTTTTGTCTCTGCAAGCTGGAGCTGCAGATTTTATGTGTAGTTGTTTTCATTTCTTTCTCCATTTCTGTCTGTTTTTCAGTCAGTCAGTCTGTCTGTCTGTTTGAATGTATTCATGCAGTGTCTGTATATGACATAAATGTCACTTGACAATGAACATTGTCTTACTTGTTATTATTTATATATAATGTATTTGGACATAGATATAGACAAATACCATAAATAAAAATAGAAAAATAGTCCCCCCCACCCGAAAGAAAAACGGATCCATGGTCCTGGAGGAAGACAGCAACTTGAATAAAACAGTTGACTAAATGGAATTGACAAATAGATAATGCTGATGATTACAGTTGCAAAGAAAGAATTAAAAGAAAACCTAAGAATAACGGCTAATAATTTAAATAAGATAACCTTGCCTATTATTTTGCTAGATTCACCTTCAATAAGTAATTATATTTGACCTAATTACAATTAACAGCAAATAAAAGTAGTAACAATAGTTCAATTATGGCGATCTGATTTTTCAATGAGGCCTGTGGTGTACACGACAAAATATTTTAATGAGATTGCATTACTGTTTTAGACAATTAAGCTCATTTCATTTAGTCAACTCTTATTCAAGTTGTCATTTTCCTCCAGGACTGTCGGCTTGGTAAGGGATAGTGAAGCCAAAAAACTATGTATTAATAACCAATAAGGTTATGATGTTTGTTTTTCCTGTATACATTACTCAAAATTTCTGCTTTCAAAACAAACAAAATTATTAAAAATGTCTTATTTACAAATATAAATCTGTAAAAAAATCTCAATAATGGCTCTATAAAAATTTGTGGATACATAAAAAAAGACAGATGAAGTTGTATGCTTTACTTCTCAAATGTTTCAGAGTAAAAATATTTTCATTATATTGAATATTTGGCAATGTTTACCCTTCAAAACAAAAAAAAAAAAAGGTGTATCAAAAGGGTGTTTATTCCCTTAATACCGCTCTTACTGTAACATTTGACTCCCTCAGCAAATGTTTATTGCTTTTATAAATTGATGACTAGAATTTTAATAAAACCCAAACACATAAAAATGGATTTGCACATTTTTATTCTTGAGAATTTACAACAAATATATTAAACATTATTTATTTATTAGATTGAATAAATCTTTTCATAGATATTTATAAAATGGTAAATAAATATTGTACCATTGGTTTACATATTCTGATAATTTTGTAATTTTTTATAAATTTTTGAATAAAAAGATTTCTTTTCAAATTTATTTCTTTATAAAATGGTAAAGAGTAAATCTTTATAACAGGTAAATAATAAATATCACATGTACTTGGTTCATATATTTTTATAATCTTGTAAATTAACATTGCTGAGAGAGTTAAGTGTGTAGAGTAATAGTGGTGTTAAGGGAATAACTGTCTTTTTGATACACTGATTGTTTCTCGGGCATGAAGGTTAGACTTTGCCAAATATTTTTCCACAATTCAGGCCTCTTGAAAGTTTATGATGATCTTGAGAATGTTATTGATCTTAGCATCAAAATGAATCGGGTATTTGTCTATGTCTGAGAACCATTTTTAATAAAAAGATTTTTGCATTATATTTTAAATTAATATATATTGAATAAAAATACGTGTTTGTAAATGTATGTTTGCACTTGGTAAAGATGTAAGGTACTGTATTTTTTTATTGTTTCAGATATTTTAAAACGGTTAATTGAAAAAGGTAGGAAAAAAAGCAAATGTTACCAGTGAAAATATGACTTTTGTGTGTTTTGAGATAATTAAAAAAAAGAATCCTATAAATTCTTTAAAGACAAATATAAAAAATAGAACCATATGTTCTTTAAAGACAAAAAAAAAACAAGGTACAGTATTATTTTAGTTCTACTTTTTTCTTCACATCTGAAAGAGGAAAACAAGGATTAAATGACTTGTGAAGACAAGAAGATGCAACTTCCACTTAAGATTGTTGAAGGTGAAATGTCGTTAAAAACAACAAAGATAATAATAATAGAAAAGATTAATGAGAACTAGCAACACTAACTTTCTTATTTGCTTTTTCTTCTCTTCATCAACTTTTGATGTCTTAATAGTTATTGCTGAAAGAGTCTATCAAGCTTTAGATAAGAATGGTGAAGCTCAGGCTGTTGCTTTGGATATCTCAAAGGCATTTGTCAGGGTTCAGCAGGCTGGTCTTCTCCACAAGGTGAAGTTATGGTATTTCAGGACAAATTTTTGATCTGATTCTTTCTGATCAAATCACGAAATGAAAGTTGTCTTGAATGGCCACTCTTCTAGATCTTTTTGCATTAGTGTGGGTGCACTTCAGGATTCTATCCTTGGACTTATATTATTTCCTAATCTTCATCAATAACCTTCCTGATCTCATCAGTTCTCAACTTGGTATCTGTGCTGATGATACAACTTTTTACACCTGTCTTAATGGTACATCTGATTGGTTCAATAAGGTCAAATTAGTAGCTGATCTAAAAAATGATCTACAATCTTGTTAACTGGAGCAAGAAATGGCTTGTTAATTTTAATGAAACTACTCTTTTAATTGCCTTAGAGAACCTTTTTTTGCCCTCCATCAGCATGGCTGATGCTAGCCTCCTGTAGAATGACTCATTGTGCCTTCTCAGCTTTTCCACTGACATGATTGTGAAAAGATTATATTGAACAAATTGTTTAGTCTGCTGCTAGGAAAACTGGTTTACCATGTCATGCTGGACAATTTTTCTCACCAGAATGTTTTTTTACACATTTATAAATCTACCATTCATCCATGTATTGTATTTTGCTATCACATCTAGTCCGGTGCTTCTGCTATGTATTTAGAGATCCTTGATAAAATCGAAACATGAATGTATAATCGAACATAGCTTCTTGGCTTCAGTCACTTTCTCATTGCTGTAACATAGCTTCCCTGTGCCTTTTCTAAAATATTTTCATGGTAATTGTTCTGATGAGCTTTCTTATTTGGTACCTTGATTTTAAGCACAGTACTAGATTGGCAGGTAGGTTTCATCATTTTACAGTTGAAATTGCTAGATGTAACTAAGTTCTATGCTAAAAATTTCTTTGTTTGAATTTCTGGGATGAAGAGTTATCATTATTTACACTATTTAAATAGGTGGAAAGGTTTCTGTATCACAATTTTTATCATTTTTTTTTTTTTTTTTTTTTTGCTAAATCCAGTACTCTGTAATGTTATGGTACTGTTTTTGAGTTTTCTTTGTTGTATATCCATGGACTGTAGCCCATTTATAAAGGCATCTCATATCAATTAAGCTCCATATTGTTCTGCTGATACTGAAGAAAATAAACAGTCCTTACTTAGTTTTATCAAAGTGTGATAAAATCCTTTGATGGAATCTAAGAGTAGTTGACACCTTGTAGCCATTAAGTCTCTAAAGCCCATTTCATTTTTCTTTTTAATTTAGATCCTGTCCAGTATTGTTAAAGCCGTTTTGTAGGAAGATGCATATGCAAAATACTCATAAACTTGTGTTGAGATATAATTGGTAAGACAGTGTAGCTTTTAGAACTTTGGTCGCAGTACGTACTCAAGAAGTTCATGAAAGTTACTCTCCAATGACAATATTCCAGTTCGGCATCAGACACATTGGGGTCAATAATAAGTTTCTCTCGACAGAATAAATTAACTATTTTCAAAATGGTTAACAACAAGAGTTTATTAAATTGTAGTAAAATTGTTCAAGACAATACATATTGCTTATCAGTAAGTTTTAATAAACTCTGCATATCAGAAGAGTTTTCCTGAATATATGTGTTCAGGACAAATCCATTAATGGGAGAGATGGATTGTACCACACATTCTCCATAAATCCTTGTGTCTTAGTGGCTTTATTGCCTTGCTTGGGGTGAAATAATTTTTTTTAAAAACTACTTGTGAAAATTTCAGTTTTCTTATTTGAATTTTATGATGAATCTTAATTCTTAAGTTAATGATTAAATAAACTTTTTGTGAGTTCTATGACTATAAAGTACCTTTGAAACTTACTCTATTGCTTCATTACATATTTGTGTTTAACAACTTTAACAAAAAATTTTTTATGTTCACCCTGAACAAGGCCCAAAAGCCACTCAAAGTAGAGAGTTACAGTTTAAGAGGCACAGTTTATGGGGATGTGTGGGGAAGAGAACAGTTAATCTTAGACTTGAACAGGTTAAGATTGTAGAAGCATCCTCTTAGGAGTCAGTTCCACAAAGTTTGTGGGAAGAAGCTGCTCAAGTGGAACTTACATCTCATCAATAGAAAAAAAGGGAATGAGGGCGGTTTGCTACAATGTATACAGCATGGCAAATCTTAACCATGAAGGTTAAAAGAATGTACTTTGTCTGAACTCTTTCCATGTTAATAGCAATAGAGCAGCAAGAGGCTTGTGACATTTTCTCTGTGAGAAAGAGGTTGTAGGGTGGAAAATAATTTGTCACTCACAATGATGCAAAGACACTTTTGAACTGGAAAGTAAAAACTGGGCAGCTCCTGCCTATATATGGTAACAGTACTTCATTTTCGGCATGATCTTGCTCTTGTAAAGGTGGAAGATTACAGGAACAGTACAGGAAACCAATCATTTTTCCAACATCTTTAGTGATAGATTGTATGTAAGAGTTTCACTTGAGGTTTACACTGAATTTAAGTCCTAAGAAACGCTCAAAGCATGGAGTCTCCCTAAGAGAACATCTGTTCATTGTGATAGTTTAGTGATGATGGAAGATAATTAGTTTGAAAAATATATATTTTTGAAGAAACAAGGATATGTTTTAATTTTATTTCTTTTTAAATGCAAAAAGGAAAATAATAAAGTTCCTGTTTCAAGTGTCATTGTTACAGTGGCAATTTCATTTCTTGCTTTGTCAACAACCTTCACAGATTTTGCTTTGATTGTATGATGTAATTATTGCATTATCCATCTAATTTATTCGGGGTTAGGTACTCTTTGCATACTTTATTTGAAGCAAATATTTTTCATAAGTTTTTTATCAAATGATAAGTAATAAGTGATTAATTTTCTGGGATCTATATGTTCATATATTTGTTGCAGAAATTATGACATCTACTTGCTTTATATATATATATATATATATATCCCTCTCCCAAATCTCTTTTAAGTTGTTATTTAAGATAAAGGCTGCATAGATTCATGCTGCTCTGAATTCCCTTGGTCATTTTGACAGTTTTATTGGTTCCTGGAAAGAGGATGTGTCTGTGTTAAGTGTGTGTTATCATTTAGTTCTTCTGGGAGTGAGTGAGTGAGTATGATGTGTGTAAGTGTGTATATTAGTATGGGTGTGTGTATTAGTGTGAGGCCTCAACACCTCAACAAGCATGTCTGTCTTGTGTGGGCGAGAAATGTAAGGTAGGGCCTCACCTACTCTGAGTTTCACACAGGCAACAATCTTCAGGTACTGATTGAAAACTGACCATTATAAAATAATAAAATAAGATAAAAATTAAAATTGGGAATAACTAAATAAGGCCATATCATTTCATGCAACAAACATAAACAAATATACAAACACTTACATATCCAAGTTAAAAAAATATGACTAATTGTGCAATATTTTATACTTACTCATATACATATGATAAAGAACAAATAGGAAACATAAATCAATTGCCTAAATTGGTTATTATAAAGTTGGTGATTGAAGCCAGATTTCATAATTGATCTCTGGCAGTCAATATGTTAATGGCCTTATTTAATAAAGCCTACTCATGGCTATATATAATTTCTAGAAAAGTGGTGTGATATTAAATGTGAAAAGAATGCATGACTTAAAATTTACTTCTTTTTAAAGATTTTTTTTTAATCATTTCACCCTAAGCAAGACAGTAATGCCACAAGCATGCAGGAGGTTACAGAGAGTGTAAATGAAGGAGAAAGTGAAGACTGAGAATGAGAAAAGAACAAAAAAAGGAACAGGGTTCAAGAAGACAAGATGGCAATTGATGTTGCATTTAAATTTTTGAAGATTTTAGTTATCAGGGAAGCAAGGAAATGGAGGGGAGTTCCACAGGTGGGAAGTGCAAGAAAAGAGTTGGAGTAGAAGTAGCAGTTGTATGTAGTTATTTCAACAGTAAAATGGTGGGACCTTGTTTCCAATCTAGTAGCATGCTTAAATTCATGTAGTCGGGACACCAGGAAAAAAATCTCATCATTTAACCATTTATTTGGTAGAAATTATTAAGAAAATTGATAATCTACAAGACAAATATTAACAATATGACTTCCAGGAAATTGAGCACTTCTTTTAGTTTATCCTGTCGTTAAAAATATGCTGCTTACTTTTGGGCAGATAATAGCAAACTTTTGATGAAATATTCTTCATATTAAGGTGTGTTTTCTTAAATAAAAATAAACTTTACTGCAAAATATCTAAATAGCAATTTTATTGAACAATGCATCATTGGAAATGTCCCAAACTTGCACATAGCCTTACGGCCATATCACATTGAAACATTGTTTCCCATATGATCACTGAAGTTAAGCAATGTCAAGCTTGATTAGTACCTAAGGGAATACCAGGTGCTGTAAGCTTGGATGTGCAGGTGGCGTAATGGATAATAGCCCAGAATGGGAAATCAGAGAGTTGAGTTTCAATTCCAGTTAGGTTCGTTATATTCACTTATATGCAAATAGCCTTGGGGAAAGTATGAATCTACCTCTTCTCCATACAGCTATGGGTTAATTAGTAAGATTTGTATCAATAAAATGATTATTCTCTCCAAAAATAAATTCTGACAATCTAAAATTATTTTCTGGCTTTAAATAACCTGCAATGGGTTGATAAGGTATAAAAAATAAATCAGTTAATCAACCTCATAGATTTGGGCATTAAATCTAAAAAACGAGTTTGAAAATAATCTGTAAAGTAATGTAGTTTAGAAATTATCTCCTTAGTTCATGTAAATTAATTTTAAAAATTAAAACATGCAAAGTCAGTTGTTACTGAAATTCAAGGTATCTAGAATCCTCTAAGAATATTAATTAATGTCGTTAAGAAAATTTTCTGGATTTTGACTATAATTAATTATAATCTTTAGTATATATGATGCATTGAGTTGTTAGCCCAACCACACAGCCTCCCGCCTCCAAAATCTGTCATTTGGTCAAACCAGTAACTTTTCAGCATCTCATATTTATCGGTGCGTTTATGATGCATTGTTAAAATTTTACATATTACATTTGATAAATTAGAAAAATACAATGGAACTAAATAATTGTGTTGAGTTAAATTTCTGTTTTCTTTGAAACAAGTGAAATGAACATAGCCATTTATTTAATAAAGTGTTTACTTTGAGGTTTATTGTGATATATTTGTTCCAACTTTTTTGTATTGTTTGTCCTTATTTGTATTTGTGTCCTAATTGTCTTTTATGAAGATTCTTTGGCACCATTTCACTTAACTTTGGATGCTGCACAGTTCTTCTTACTATATTTACCATTTTCCCCTCCTTAACACTTAATTCCCACTTTTTATTTCTGGAGAAAAGTGCAATTTTATTGTCCACATTTCTTTTTCAGTGTGTGTAGAGGGTTTTTTTGTCATTGTTCATGGTAATGTTGTGATACTTCTGCGTGAAGTTATTCATCCTTTTAATTATTAACAGGAATGTCATTTTGTATTTTGTCTTAATCATAATAGAAATAATAAGGATAATAATCATTAGGGTTTTCTTCTGAATGTTCATAATCATAATTGTAATATGTCTTACTATGTATTTGGGTTGTTGTTGTTTCTTCTTGGATTGGCTTTAAGTGATCATTCTTGATTTCTTGATGCCAAGCCATTTCAGCAGATTTTTCTTTCTTTTCCAATAGTGTAAACTCCAAAGGATCCCTCTCTTGCAGTTCTTTGCTGTCATTTTCACTGTTATCTTTTCCATTTTGCGAATTTAATCTAGAATGAATGCTGTTTTTATAAAGCCATAATCTGTTTAAGAAATTTTCTTCAAAGTTCTTGGCAGGTGTCTGTGAATTTAACTGTAACTCATTAATGTCTATGAAGGTGCTGGGACCTTCCAGTTCATTGGAGCTGGCTGATTTGTCACTGTTCAATAAAGTTCCAGTTCCTGGTTTGAAATAATTTGTGGCATCCTTATTTTCTTTATGGTAATCAAACCAAAGACCATTGTTGGCATTACCAGAATTTTCTAAAGAAATATCCTGCTTTGAATTGTCACTTTCCATGTTGTATTTTTTTTGACTGAAGGCATGGCCCACCCATGGAATCTCTCTGGTTGACCACATATCCTTTGATTTTGGTCTTTTAAAATATCCACCAAAATATTTCTTATTATTAACTGCAAAGTCATTCATAGACAGATAAAGATCCTGTGATTGTGGGGTCATGTACTTAGCCATATCAACCAAATCAACATCAGTTTGATCCAGATTATTCCGAATTCTGTGTCCGCTACTGGTAAGTGTCTTTAAATCCATTTCAGATGGTGTCATATCGATTCCTATCACTGGGACCATGTCTGCAATGTTCATGTCTGTCAATTCAGATGATGACTTTAATGTCATATTTCCTGTCAGGACTTTTATTGCTGGAGATTTGATTGAAGCATCAGCCTGTGGAGAGAGGATCTCACTACTTTTGTCGACATCTTGTATTGCCAACTTATCACTTCCCCTAACAATGGCTTTTCTGGTGTTTATTGCTTCAGGATCAAGAATTACATTGTTGTGTCTGCTTTTCATAATATCTTGCATTTCGATGTAATCATCATCTTTATTTAAGTTTGCAATTTCTTTCAAAAGATTTTGAGAATTATTAAGTTTTCTCCGAGAAACTTTCTTTAAAACTCTTTCTGATGACATGTTCTCAATTGGGAGTATTTTGATGTAATCACTATCTTTATTCAAATCAGCAATTTTTGTGAAAAGACTTTCAGTTTTTGAGGCTTTATCAGTAAAGAATTGTTTCTGACCTGCATTTATTGCCATTGGCTTTGGAAAATGATTGTCGTTATTGAAAATAACAAAATCATTCAGATTAGCTTTAGCATTTGAAGTTTTACTTGAGTTTTTTCCAGTATTTTCTTTAGAGTGTATTTTCATCACTGATTGGATTTCAACTTGGTCATTGTCATCATTAAAATTTACAGAACCCTTCATAATGGAAATAGCACTTGGGATTTTTCTTGCTGGGATTTGCTTTACATTCATATATGATTGTGGTTTCCTTAGGTTAGTGTCCATATCCTTTTTATTGAAGTAACGTTGTTCTTTTGTATGGATTTTATTATTTGAATTTTTTCCTGAAGAGATTTTCTTACCAGCTTCATCAAACTGAGTTTTGGTCATAGCCAGCATTTCTATATTATCATCTATATTATTAAAATCTGGAAGTTCTTCAAGAATGTCTTTCCCATTCAAATTTTTACCTGCTAAGATTGATTTCTTTTCCTTTGTTTCTGCAACTTTAATGTGATCGTCATCTATATTTAGTCGTGCAAAATCTTTTGTGAAACCTTTGAGACTTGAAGGCTTACTTGTAAAATTTTTAAGTTTATCTATTCGTGCCTTTTTCGTCATTTCTAGCATCTTAATGTGATCATCTTTATCTAAATCTATAAAGTCCTTACTAAGAGCTCTGCGATTCTCAGAAGAATTTGAATATCTTTTTGTCAGAGCTGCTGCATCCACAAGATTACTGTCTTTATTCAAAGAAGTAAAATCTGTTAAAATTCTCTTGGAACTGTTTAGCAGTATTTCAAACTTATGTTGCATTTTGTTTTTGCTACTTGCTATCCTTCCATAGCCTTTCTGTTTTTTTTTATTTTTTGTCTGCAGCCTCTGTCGGTCTTTGTCCTTTTTCTTTCCTCTGTTCCTCTTCTCTTTTATACTTTCTGATAAAACAATCTGCTGGATATTTTCTAATAAGTCACCAGTGATTCTTTCATTTCTTGGAAGAACATCAAGCACTTCTTCAGCCCAAATTGGTTTCTTTGTTTCTAATGGCAACTGGAAATCCTTTATGAGTTTTTCATCTGCCAATAAGATAAACAGATTGTAAGAGAAATCATATACACCAAAATGCAAGAGTTAAAATAATGCCATGATTCTTTAGGACATAAGCGATCATGACTTTACACAGATTACCTTTCATTATTATCTTGAATTACCATAGATTCCTAGGAAAGATAGATTTTCCTTTGTCTTTTGCATGATTTGGAATTCAAAGTTTTCCCTCTCCTAGATTGGTTGCCATCCAAGGCTAGAGAGTACAGTCTATCTTGTCAATTAATCCATAACTAAGATCGGAAAAGATGGATTCATACACTTTCCAGGGGTGTTAGTGTGAAAGTGAATGCAACAAAATAGACCACAATTTGAACCCAGGTCATCAATTCCACTTTCCACACTGGTATTTGTTATATAACCCGCACATCCTTCTTGGAACAATATGAACAAACAATATTAAAATTTAATATTTATGGTAAAAAAAAAATTTGATATACATAAAGATTACCATTAAAATGAAATAAGTTAATTTTTAATTTTAATAATTTCATTGCAAGCAAGGCAATAAAGCCACTAAGATAGGTAGAGGGTTACTATTAAAATGGTTATGATGAATTAAATGTGTGATATGAATGAAAGAGGAGGTGCTACAAAGTGAAGGATTATGGGGATAGATAATAACTGTCCCTTGAATTGAAGAGGTTAAGATTGAAGTGTTCAGGAAAGCTCTCATATGGGAGCCTGTTCCACAGATGATTTGAAATTAAGTATCATATAATTCTGTTTATCCTGTTGTTCTGTAGTTAGCACTTAGATTACACCTGGTATGGGCTTGCCTGCCCTGTGCCCACAGAACAAATGAAAATATATAACAAAGTGCTGTTTGGTTTTATAGGAAAAGAGGGGAAAAGAAAGAAACACTCGTTTGCTTAATATCTGCTTCAGTGAAATGCAGAATCTTGCTACTTTTGAATAGTTTCATTTGTAACCCCTTACTTCTTTAAATAATGACCTGCATTCATATTTATGATTGCTATTGTAATATTTTGTTAAAGTTGCTTAACTCAAATTTTAAACAAACTTGCAAGGAGCTTATTTAATCATTAAATTAATAATTAAGATTCATCAGAAGATTCAAAAACGAATAATGAAATTTTCACAAGTAGATTTTTTTAATAAATCATTTCACTCCAAGCAAGGCAATAAAGCCACTAAAACGCAAGTGTGTGCTGAGTATGAGAAAAAGAAATAACCATTATTAAAGAGAGATGACAATAAAACAGGAATTAAAAAATTAAAAGATAAAGATTCACATTGCATTTAAATTTTTGAAGATCAAAATTGATGGGAAAGCGAGAAGCTGGAAGAGAGTTCTACAAATGAGAAATGTAAGAGAAGAAATTTTTAGCATAGAATTTGTGGTTACATATAGCCATTTATACATACATTTACAGCCATTTCAACTGTAAAATAATAAGGCCAATAAATCTGCTGATAGGAAATTTGCTTCACTGTGTCCTGCTAGACAATTTTTCTCAACAGAATCTATCTTAAACATTTATAAGTCTACCATTTGTCAATGATTTGAATATTGACATTAGTAAATAACAACTAGGTCCAATAACTCTGTTAAAAGGTCATGGATTGATTTTACAATGTATCAATATATTATGAAAAGGACTACTCTTTTAAATTGATAAAAATCAATATTTTTTTATTCTGACAAATGTTGCAGTTTAAGGATGATTGAATTAATGCTAATCTTCAAAAATTGTCTGCCCCCCCCACCACCACCACCACAAAAAAAAATTTCCTAGTTTTTAAAAGTGGTCTAATTTATTTAATTTGTGCTGATTATTTTATTTTTTTTTGTCTTGCGGTTTGTCTATTTGACAAGATTATTTTAACACTGATGCCCTGGTTGTATAAACATAAAACTGACCCTGGATAAACATTAGTTGTGATGAGTACACTGAAACCTTGTCAAAGGTTTCTGCATTAAACATTATTTATTTGTATGCAGAAGTTTTAAAATCTTTATCCCTCTTCCAACAGAATCATAAAGAGATCTTTGAGCAGTGAAGTAGTTTGTAACTCTCAGTTTGCAAGAATGAGGAAATAATTAAACACATCATAAATACATAAATAGATGTAAACAAGCAAATTCTTCTCAGTTTTTATGACTCATTATTGTTACTACTGTTGTAATATTAATATTTATAATGAAATAATAGCTGCTATATCAACTATTCAAATATAAATTTACATCAAAGGAATTTATGAAGAAACGTATAAGAATTAGTAATGTATCTTATTTTAGAAACTCCCTACATTACTAAAATGATAATTAGGCATTTGAAAATAATATGTGTAACACCATGAGATTGATTATGCTTAGCTGTAAAGGTTGCTAAATTTTTTTTAGAAAAATATTTTCTAATCTCATTTTTTCTAGTTTTGTGCTAACCTATAAATATTGTTTGGGTTTAAATTTATTTTCATTGAATATAACAAATTTTTATTGTAATAAGAATGTTTGCAGTTTGTCAATTTATTGTCAAACTACAGAAACTAGTTTTCATTTCAATAATCATTAAGTATATTGTTGAGTGAAATTTAAAATATTCAGGGGAGATTATTCTTAAATTAGAAAAGTCACTTAGAGTAACTTCCCTTGAATACGAACACGCACATGCAAGTCGTGCTTTAGCGATTCAATATTGGACACTCAGTGCTGGTTTTTACGTAGGGACTGTAAGCCACACACACACACACACACACACACACACACACACACACACACACACACACACATATATATATATATATATATATATATATATAAACACGGGGATTGGAGTGAACATACGTAGTGAAGGGGACCCAAATTCTGTTAGTCCTAAGGTAAAAATCCGGTCCTGTTTGCTTTGCACATAATTACCGTCATAAGTAAATAAATAGTTATTTAAATTATTTGTTTAGAATTATTGTATTCATTAACCGTAAGTTCTATGCTAACAGTTTCTTCTATTTTTTAAACATTTATGTAGTCATGTGTCTAGGCTTGGGAAAGTAATGATTCTTTCAGGAATGGAGATAGAAAGATCCGGGTCGCTGATCTAATTTATATTTATAGTTTAGACAGAAAGTTTTAGCTTGTCTATTTTTGGAATTTCTAGAAAGTGGTCCCTTTAAAAATGTTTTATCACAAGATTCTTCTTTACTTCAGATATATTGTGGCGGACTTCACCACATCAATTTAACTTTAGATTAGGAAACAGGGCTGACGCAGAAAATGATAAGCAAAAGACATTGTTACACATAAAACATGTATTTAACAAGATGTACAATATCGAACAACGATGTGAAAGAAAGCATGCATTTAAGTAAGTAAAGGTTAAAATAAAAAAGAGTTGTCTCTATTTTTATCTGTTATTTTAGTATTCCAAAGTTCACTGGAAGAATGTTCATGAGAGTTTCTTGTAATAATAGTTCTTGAAAGATTTGTTGTGTAAGAAAAGATTATGTGAGTATATACAAGGTATGTTCAGCATGTGAGTGAGAAGGTTGGCGCATGGTTTCAACTGTCATGGATTCGTTTGGCAGCTGGATTCTCACTAATTAGCTAATAAAAATTCTTGCTTAAATAAGTGACTATAAGCTCCAGATCGCTGCACGGGAAGAATTATTCCTCACGTTCAGACGATCTGATTGGTTGGCATAGACCAATCAGCGAGCGAGCTTTGGGGAAACCTAAGAAAGCTTCTGTGATTCGTTTCTCCCAAAAGTGCACAAAACTGACTACATAAAAATAGAGCAATTACAAAATTGTCGCATTGCTGCGATTTGTAAATTGTCTATAATAACGTAGTGGTGATGAATTAACCAATGAATGCTTGGCGTTGTATGTGATTTGTATTTTTGTATGTATGTATGTATGTATGTGCGTAATAGATCGGCCTAATATAGATGATTCTCTACAAAAAGACATAATTTTTTACCCGATCTTGTCAACAAAATAAATAAGGTTGGACCCACAATAGACTTTTACCTCTGAATCTGAGTCTGACCACACTTTAACCTTCCCAGATATCATGCTGCACAGAAATAATAACGAACTTCAGTTTGAGGTTTAAAAAAAGCTACCAACAAGTTTTAAACATGTCAGATTTCTGAAAATTCGTTTCCATATTTTACAAAGGTGTTTAAATAAGATTTCTATTATTTCATTTTACCATTTTATTCTATACGTTTTTGTTAATTAAGAAGAGTTATTAAAACTTGGACCTCCGTTTCTGTCGCAAACGTTTAGTGCAGTAAACTAACACCACCGAGTAAGCCCACTAATTAAGGGGAGATAATTTATAGAAAGGATTTGGAAAATAACTCACCTCCGATTTTCGTCACGTGACTTCTTTTGTGTTTGCCGGGCAAAGAAGTTGCATGGATATACACAAACATTAAGTAGAAAAGTAGAATTTTCATGATGCAAGAAATTGCCATGCTGAAAAGTCAAGTTTTATATATAAATTATATTTTTTTGTTAGTAAAGGTCACAAAATATAGCTTTTTTTCTCAAGGCAATAAAGACTAGGGCACAAGGGGTTACTCAACTGAGTGCTCTTAGAGAATATGAGAAAAAACTACTATTAAGGAGAGAGTTCAATAAAGGATCAATAATTAAGAAGACAGAATATAACGATTGACATTGCACTGAAATTTTTGAACATCAAAGTTGACTGTGTCGGAGTTAGCTCCTCCTCAGTTCTTTAATCCTTCAACAGGGGTCTCTCTCCCCTGGCTATAAATACTGGCTGACCCTTCTCTCTCTCTCTCTCTCTCTCTCTCTCTCGACTCAGGCCTTGGGCCGCCACCTCGCGTGGAGATGAGGTAAAATCTCTCTTTTTCCACTTAGGCCAATATGTGACCTCTCACAGATACCTCGTTTCCCAAATTCTGGGAACGCGCTAAAAACAATACACATACGTACGAACACTTACAACACACACACATACTTTCTCCATACAAACCCTATGTAACAGTCCATGTCTTTGTTTAACTTGTTTTGTTATTAATATATATTTGTTTACCCATGTATATCGGTCTTGCTTGTTTTCTTTGTCTTCTTTGGACTTAATTAAACTCCGACATTCTCATGTAGCTGGACCCGCCAGCAGGAAATCTTAACCTTCTGATATCTCTTCACATCTTCACCCCCACGGTCCGCTTCAACTGGGAAGCCAGAAGAGAGTTCCACAAGTGAGAAGTGCGATAGAAGAAACTGTTAGCATAGAATTTACGGTTACATCTAGTCATTTCAACAGTAAAATGATGAGACTTGCCTCCAATCTAGTACTACGCTTTACATAAAATCTAGATATCATAGCAGAAATTTCATCAAAAGAATCACCATAAAAGTATTTATTGAAAAGCCACAAGCAAGCTACGTTACGGCGGTGGGAAAGGGACTAAACCTTTTTTTTTAAGTCTGATAAAATTCACACATATTTTAAGAATCGTAATTTACGCTAAATATATAACACATATACAATTTAATCAATGACAGCAAATTTTTAACAGGTGATTTAAAGTTGTTATATAGTTGGGATTGCTTGACTTGTTTTCATTGCACTTGCAGTGAGTTAACACGTACACACACTCCGGTCACAACACACAAATAGCAGAAGTAGGGTTTAAATCTCTGCCGAACCCTACATATTCCGGATTAGTAAAAAAAATAACGTCCAATCGCAACCCATCTACCTCAGCGGGAGATATAAAGCGCTTGGTCTTTTTTTTCACCTAATGGGCGTGGACTAACGACAAGGAATCATCTGTTCCTCTTTTGACACCACATGTCGGGCCTTTTCGAAAGCAGAACTTTCATCGTTCTATAACAAAAAACAAAAAAACAAAAAAAAAACACACATTCACAAAAGGTAAAGTTTTGTATATGCATTAAGTTTCGTCGTAGTAAGCGTAGCTTAGATATGGCACAAGATTGAAAATATGGTGCACCCAGTCATGATCGTAATGAATCTAGTGAAACGTTAACTTAAGAACGATGAATAAAGGATAAATTATTAGGTGTCAGTTTTGAAAAACGGACGTCTTCTTTTTTCATATATTGCAACCATTTTGTTTAAATATCTGTTTATATTTCTGAGTTAAGGTATTGTAACGATTTACACTATTCGGATTGTTGTCCGCATCAAAAGATGTCCTCGTCTTTATTATCACTTCATGGTTACTGAGTCATTAGGTTTATAAGTCCAAAAACCTCATACACTGATGGATAAGGGCGCATGGCCCAGTGGATAAAAGCGTTGGTTGAGTTCAATACCAAGTCACAGCAGAGGTGACTTGGAAAGTTGAGTTACTATAGCACGGCACGTTGAACTAGAACAATCTAGCCCGGTGGACGAAATAAAGGATTTGGTTCGAGATTCAATCACCTGAAGAAGTTTGGGGCATACAATGGCCGAAATGTGTAAAAAATTTGTTTCCCTTTTTTTTTCTCTCACTCCTACCAACTCCTTGTGCCAGACACAATTTAGTTGGCAGAAGAAACGATAGCTGCCGTTAGTAAGCGCGAGTTAACGATACAAGACAAACCACTGCGTAAAATTTTAAAAACAGGAAAAAACATTTATTGTACAATTATTTTACAATAATCACAAAGGTACAGATAACAACAAGAAAGGTTGCACAAAAATTTCCTTCTGTGCGCCTAACACGGCAGGATAACAATATTTTCCTGGGGTTTCTAAAAAGGAAATACCCACAGAAACAAGCTATGCAATTAATTGTTTAGTCCAACTCTGTTTTTTTTTTAATTTTAGACCCTTTAAAAATATAAACGGATAAAGTTTTAAATCCTTTACAAAAATACAAAAAAGGATAAAGTTTTAGACCCTTTACAAAATACAAAAAGAAAGGGATAAAGTTTTTTGTTTTTTTTTAAAGAGACCACCAATTTAGCAGAACTCACAAAAGGCACCCACCTCCTTTGAAGAATTTTCGTTGACAGCAGGCCGGATTGGTTTTGGAAAAGGTTGGTTTGTTTGGCAGTTGAAGGCTGATTTATGGCCCACTTGCTGGTCAAAGTAGAGAGAGGGTGTTAAGTGGTCTGCCAACTGCGTGTCGTCTCAGATCTCTGCTTCGGCTCCCTTTCGTTATTTTTTCGTTTCTGCTTTCGTTTCTTAATCCTCTCTTTTATTTGAAAAAGTCGGCTCCACTTGGGGCCATCCGGAATTTCTACGGGTCTCGAAAACTTAATTTTCATTGGCCAATATATAAAAAAAGGCCCTTCAAAAATCTTGCTTCTGACGGCTATTCCTGATCCGAAAGGGTCATAAAAATTGCACGATTTCACAGAAGAAAATCAGAGTTTGGCAAACAATTTTGGCGGCAAATTCCTGATCCGAAATGGTCATAAAAAACGCACAGCTTTTTTTTTACACGCACCGTCTGGCTTACAAAAAATACACCTCTCTCAAAAGACGTGTAAATAAACAAAAAAAAAAACAACACCTAGACGGTTTTACATTTAATTTGACTTGTTTTTTAAATTCTTTTTTTAAATAAATAAATTTTTTATAAATGACAATAAAAATGATGACAACAGTTTTTGAACAATGTAAATAGTGTAAGGTTCGTTATTTTCCGAGTTTCAGATGAAAACTTCAACATTTTCTAACATATTTCAGTGAAAATTTTTACTTTCGAAAATGATAATTTAGATATATTAATATTTATTATTATAATTTGGAAAATATGGGAAAGCAGAAGAAACAAGTTTAACTGTTGTAAACCTATGCAGGTAAAAGATTGAAAGAAGAGAGAAAGTGCTTAACGCAATGCTTCTCCATTAATCACGGAGATATATAGTGAAAATTACATATCTAAATTCACCTAATACCGGTCTTATTGGTGAAATAGGGTTAAAGGTAAAGGCAGTGAACAGTGAACAGTGAACTGGTTATGTATTAAAAATCATTAACAATTTTTTATACAAAAAATTAAAAAAATTTCAGATACTGATTTTAATGTTTGTAGACTGATTTGATGTAATTTAAAAACAGTAAACTAAACAGATCATCGTTTTTTCTGAGCATTTTCCAGCAATAATGAGTGTATCGTCGTTTACGGTAGGCCGCAAATGCCGAGGTAGATAGCATACCATAGTAGCACCCCGATTTCTCTGATCATTGCTTAAAAATGGTTTTATCCAATCTATTTTTTATGAAAAAAATGCGTCAATTTACGTCCGTGTCTGGCTGTCCTAGTGGTTTTCTAACTTAGCTGGATTTAAAAGTAAATGTATTTGAATCGGTAGCTTCTAGTTAAAAGCGCAATTAACTTATTGAAATTAATTAACAAGAATTAATTGAATTGGTTTTATCGGTATTTTTTATCAAACGTTGAGTATGGTTTTCTAAATTCTCAAAACGCTTGTCTGAGATTAAATATTTGAATATGTTTTTTTCGGATTATTCCATTTTTTCTCCTCGGTTAACGTTTTGGATAATCGAAGCCCAGAATATCGAGGTACAGATAATCGAGGAAGTATTGTAGTCGGTGTTTGAAATCAGGTAAAATCCAGGATTTCGAATGCTGAATTTAAAGAGAGAATTTAGCATCCCGCTACCACGTTTTTTATCGACATCAATTTTCGTACAAAATGTGGATCACAGAGCTTATTCAGCTTAATAAATATTTTCAGAAAATCGCAACTTCTAATTGGTCACTTAATATTTAATAACATCGACCTAGTTTTTGACCTTACTAAAAAATAATTACGCCAAAATCTTTCAAGCCCCTGTGAGCCTAGCACGTGACCAAAGTTAGCAATAAAATATGAAACGTCTTTCATCTTCGACAGTCAGCCGATCGGAATCTCTTGAACTCGTCACACAGTTCCAGGCTTTACGTTAAAGTTCCTTAACATGATTCCAGCCTGAGAGAACACTCACTCACACAGCAATATTTTATGACGAACAATCAACTCAAGTTTTCCACATTCAACTTAATACAAGAATCTTTTTCATACACTTTCAAGCTCAACGTTAATTATCGCAATTAACATAAACACAGCTTGTTTAAAAACCACTTATTTCAACTGCAGAATATTTTCTTCGAACAAGTGAAAAATCAAAGAACAACAATTCCGTAAACCTTAAAGTAAGTCGTAAACATATTTTTCCAATTTTTTTTTTACTAACAAACTTGAAATGTTTATCATTTTCTTAAATTACAATACAGTGTAACCCGGATATAAGAGAGTTGTCGGGACCGGAGAAGAAGTATCTTATATTCGGGTTTCTCTTATATCCGGGTTTGGTCTATTATATACAGTGTAACCCGGATATAAGAGACCCGGATATAAGAGAAACCCGGATATAAAAGAGATTTTCTCTGGTCCCAAATTAGATCCTGTGTTAATGTATATATAATAGACCAAACCCGGATATAAGAGACTTCTTCTCCGGTCCCGACAACTCTCTTATATCCGGGTTACACTGTATATATACATTAACACAGGCTCTAATTTGGGACCAGAGAAGATCTCTCTTATATCCGGGTTACACTGTACTACCAAAACACACTTTCTCATTATTGTACAGACCATTCAACAAATTACAATCTATCAAACCAGAACTTTGACAACATTTCAATGTAAAAAAGGACGTTTGAACTTTTTAAAACCACTTCTTTACTCCAGTTGTTTGTATCTCTTGTTTATATAAATATATTATTCATTGTTGTGCAAAAACTGTTGTTTCTCATGTTGTCCTTGTTCTATGTTGTTTGTTGAACACTAAGATTTAAATGTCAGAGGAAATTGTTAATTTCATCACGCAGCCTAATTTACTCAACAATTTTTCATCCCTCCATTAAAACAACCTCCACAAGAGAATAAAGTCATTTAAATTTGTATGATTGTCGCAACATACTCATCCCATCTTTCAAATCTCTATGAATTGGAACCTGCATTAAACCAAGTTTTGTAAATATTCATGCACAGAGAAAAAGTCGTTTTTACTCACCACCTGAAACTGTACATTTACTTCAACAGTCGCGATGTAAATCACAAAAATCCTCGTTGCAGAAAGATATTACTTTTAAGATTATATTATACAGAAAAGAAAAAAAGTTAAGATTTAATTTAGTGCTAAATATTTATACAGATATAAAGTCTTTGATTAAGGGGTCAATGAGTATATTTGCGACAAAAGCCGTACAAGTAAACTATCAATTATTCTTGACATCAAGACAATTGCTCTCACGAACGCTGCGGTTTTGCGGTTGTGGTCCGATTGTGCATCTCCCGCATCGGTACACGCCCTCTTTATTCAAGTCAACTCACATATTCTTTCTTAACTTAAGCATTCTATAAATGCCTATCCATCTATAGATGTATACAGTGCAGACAAACGCACTCAAATACACAAAAATACGTTTTCGTAATTTTACTCATGATTTCTCCGTAAGATATAACCAACCGCGCTTCTAAATTGAGATTTATCGGTGCCCCAACTCACGTAGAATGTGGTTCCGCGCCTTTAAATATGTTTTCAGAGTTCAAGTAAGCATAAGTTTCTCTGATACGAAGTCATGGAATTCTAACGTTCTGCTTCCATTTGATATTATTATTTTCGACTCAGCGAATACTATTGGTCGAAAAAGATCTCAATGCATTTTCTATGTAATAGTTTCTTTCGACGCAAATTTTGTGCAAACTAAACGCCAAATGGATTCCAGAAGCTTCGATTAAATTTCCGACTTCTGATTGGCTAATATATGTGAAAAATATTACAACTCCGACGCAGTTGTGTTCAAAATTAGTTGACCGCCAAAAAGTTTCTAAAAAGAATTAAATATCTTCGCGAGCCGGTCACGTGACATACAACTAAATAAATACTTAGCGACATCTTGATTCTTTCTCTTTCTTTCCTCTTGCCTTCTCTCACATACAAGATGTAGCTCAGTGGAGAGGTCGTGTTTTCTCCCTTTGGGGAAAACGCTATGAAGCACACACGTACGTACGAACATCGCACATCTACAAACATCTACGAACATACATTCACTCCTTCGACCACAAGGACATAAACATTTAACATAACATTGTGAGTAACAAGCTGTTTAATTCTCTTACAAGTAACAATACATCTTAGTAAAGTTCTCCAAATTCACACACCTTTACTTATGCAACTTCTGTTGTTGAATGTGTTTCTTATTTGCTTATTCCTTGTTAGCACATTTGTAAAGTAAAAATAGTACGGATTGATTCGAGACCGTTCAATCCGCTACAGACTGTCCCATAATGGTTTCTCATGAATTAGTTTTTTTTCTATATTTTCTGGAATGATTGTGAAATCTCATTGCCTTGAATCAACACTTCACAGGTCTTGAAACGCGCAAGCCACTCAAAAACGTGTATGCATCCTAAAGGATATTCGCCAAAAGCATTTAGAGAGTCTTGGTAGCAGATCTGTCGAATTTTGAAAGCACATTTGCTTGAATTTATTGGCCAGCGTAAAGATCGCAGGGTCGTTCCAATATCAACATTGCGTGTTGATAGCATGAGGCCTATTAGCAAACTTGATGCCGATAAATGTTAATTGTGTACGCCTTTCTGTTGATCAGTATACAAGTGTCGACTGAAAAGTATTTACATTAGTCGGACTATTGTCCTCATCTTTGTCGCCATATTTGTCACAACGTTTCGGCCGTTGTACGCTCCGGCCTTCTTCAGGTGGTTGGAATTTCGAACCCAACCCTTTATTTCGATCACTGGGGTAGACTGTTCTAGTTCCACGAGCCATGTTTGATGGATGTCAGTTATCAGTTATCTTGAGTGTCCTCAAGGGCACATGGCACAGTGGATAAAGGCGTTGGTTAGATCCAGTGACAGACCCAAAGAGTGTGAGTTCAATACCCGGTTAAGGCAGTGGGGAACTTTCAGAGGGAAAATTAGCAGGAGATAACTGATAACTGACATCCATCGAACATGGCTCGTGGAACTAGAACAGTCTACCCCAGTGATCGAAATAAAGGGTTCGGTTCGAAATTCCAACCACCTGAAGAAGGCCGGAGCGTACAACGGCCGAAACTTTGTGACAAATATGGCGACAAAGATGAGGACAATAGTCCGACTAATGTAAATACTGTACATAATACCTCATCTCAGAAATATAGTCGACTGAAAAGTTTATAGGCTGTCCCAGTTACTCCCATGAAATGTGATCAAATGAAGTTTACTTTTCAACAAATAATTTGCGGACTACACGATTCTTTTATCGGTGTTGCAATGCTTGGTTCTCGTTGATGAAGATGCCTTCATCCTGTTGTTAAAAAAATTCATCAACATCATGACGTTATTATCAGTGCGATACTGGTTCCCAGACAAGTGTGTTTTCATGTTGGGGAACAGATGATAGTCAGATGGGAGCCAAATCAGGAGAATAGGGAGGGTGATCAACCAGTTGAGTCATCTTCAAGACTCTTCCTTTCTCCTCCTAAATTCAGCTGCCAAAAACTGTTGATAAAGCTAGAGCGTCATCCCCTAATGTAGCTACCATGTCAGCATGAAGATCCCTAGAGGCTAAACTCTTTTCTACAGGTATTTGATAACACCGCGATGCCAAATCTCGTCCATTTTCAAGAGAAGTCGCTGCAAGTTACTTTTGAAGTTTTCTTTGAACAGTCAAATGTCAGTTTAAAGAAACAACGCTGTTATTAAAAAGCAGAGTTGAAATTAATGCCTGCACTAACATCACTCCTTCTTAGTCAGCCTATGAACTTTTCAGCGCATCCTCATAGAATGTACATTTTAGGAACTTTTCGATACCAATTCGTATATTTAACAACTCACGAGTGAAAACCGAATAATAGTGTCCTTTACGTTTCTTTTTTATTTAATCTATACAGCAAGACGATGTTAAGAAAGTTGGAGTTCTGCTAGGATTTATTATTGGTGGACACAACCTCTACAACATAAGATTTGCAGATGACACCATTTAAAATTCTACCTGACATAAAACGGGGCATCGGTTTTCTATTGTTATTAAATAATAAACTGATCAACTAAAATTATTACAAACTGTTAAAAGTATATTTAAAGACTCGTATATACAAAAGAAGTTAACAAAATATGCTGTCATTTTTTACGGGTTGGGTAAACTTACTCTTATGTGCTGTGATCATTTGGGAGTGGGCGATCGTAGCTCTCCACGAATTCCTATCCCTTGCAGCACTAGACACGGCTTAATCCTTTACTTTCCCTCCCTGTTCATGTTCTGACATCCATTTACACAAACTCGTTAGGTAGGTTACTCTCTGATTCCTACTGCCCCTTTTCCCTTCCGTGTGTCTTGTGAGTGTCAGATTCTCCAAGCCCCCTTTCTTCATTATATGTCCCAGAAATTTCATCTGTCTTTTTCTGATCTTGAGCAAAAGTGTCCTTTACGTTTCTTTTTTATTTAATCTATACAGCAAGACGATGTTAAGAGAGTAGGAGTTCTGCTAGGATTTATTATTGGTGGACACAACCTCTACAACATAAGATTTGCAGATGACACTGTATCGTTGGTAAGCACAGAAAGAAAACTACAGATACTTCTAAATAAGGTAGAAAGGAAAGCGATAAGAAAGGGCTAATCATAAATTAAAAAAAAAACGGAATGTATGGTCATTAGCAAGAAGGGTAGCACAAGATGCTAGTTACAAATTGGGGACGGTAAAATAAAACAAGTACAGAAATGTAACTGTCTATGAAGTGTTATAACAGACGATGAAAATGTGAAATCTGAACGCGCATGGGAAAGTTGCCTTCCAGAAACTAAGCACAACATGAAGAAACATGAACATTTTGTTGGAAACAAAGATACGAGTGCTCAACTGTTATGCAATATCAATCCTCCTATATGGTAGCGAAAGCTGGACAGTTTCCTCACAGATGAAAAGGATGCTTGAGACAATGGAAATGTAGCTCTACAGAAGAATACTGAGAATACAATCGACAGAACATGCAAGCAATGCGGACATTTTAAGGTAAATGGCAATGAAAAAAGTACACTGGGTAAACTAAGAATTCGTATTTACACTATCTCAGTTTCAGTTATTTCCCTTTAGTAACTCAACTCTCCCAGTATTTTGTTCACCTCTGCTGCTGCCAGGTATTGAACTCACAACTCTTTGATTCAAGTCGCTGGATTACTTCAATCAATGCTTTTTATCCACTGAGCTAAGGACACAAGATGAAAGCGTTGGTTAAAGTAATCCAGTGACTTGACCCAATGAGTTGTGAGTTCAATTCTTGGGCAAAGCAGAGGTGAACAAAATACTGGGAGATTTGTTTTCCTTTAGTAACTACTAAAGGGAAATAATTAAAACAGATATCCAGAAGAATCATGGCACATGAAACTAGAACAATCTACCACACTGAACGGAATAAAGGGTTCGGTTCGAAATTCCACCGTATATCAGCTGAAGAAAGCTGGAGCGTACAACGACCGAAATGTCATGAATATGAAAATAAAGATGAGGACAACAGTCCGAACAATATAAACAGTGTGAATAGTTACAATACCTAATTTCAGAAGACAAACTAGCTTAAAAGCCGCCCTATCGGACAGCATTTAAGCTAGCTCCTGCGGAGGGCTCCATCATCACAATAGATAGGGAGGAGTAGATGCGATAGTCAACAATAAACTACAGAAGTTAAAATTGATCGCTGCATTTACGTATTGCATTAATATTTAAGCCTTCCTTTTAAAAGTTCAACGAGAATTCTTCTGCTGCCGCTTAATTTAAAGACAATTTAATGTCCTTACTTTCCATACAAACTATTTTTATTACATGTGTGGCTTTCGCAATTAATTTCGATTATTCCCAAATTTATTTCCAAGTTATACAAATTGTTATCGTACAAAAAAATTCGTCGCAAAAAACTCACGTAAAAAATTGCCGAAAACAATCGCAGTAATGAAAAGTTGGGAATCCATAATTTCAGGATTGAATTCCGGTCCGGAATGTTTTTAATTTGCTCACGGAGTCGGCCTGATTCCAAAATGGTATGATATGTTGGGCTACGGCCTCTAGAAGTAAAGTTTTAAAAAAGTGTGACACAGTGACACACTGATATTCGCATTTATTATATAAATAAGAATTCCTAATAGAATTTATGTGACGGATAGAAGATTCGTTTTTCGAAGGTCTTCAGCATGCATTTTTGTTCTTATTAATTCTAGAACGTGAAGTTTTTTCCTTTAGAGTCTCTCTTTGTGGTATCCGAATTGCTAACATCCCTACCCTTTCATTTCGTGTCATTATTAAGTAAAAATTATGATTTGCCTACTTCTGAAGTTGGACACAGATAACTGAAACCGTTGATAAGTTATTTACAAAGCTTAGTTTATGACACAAAGCCACAAGCACGGGAATTCTTCTTTTCCCATCAATACTGGAAAGAGCGATGACAGCTATTGGACTCGAGAAACCTGTTTTCTTAAAACGTACTTTAAAAGAAAGATTTTATAAAATTCAACCGTACTGACTGCTAGTAAAGGTCTCAGCAAAGACCTTCTCCTAACTTCGTGGACTGGCGCTACAGAACCACAAACACAGAACTCTACCAAATTGCAGAAACTGCATCACTTGAGGACTATCAATAGCAGTAACAACTAAAATGGATATCACATGTAACTCGAAGAGAAAATAATGACACAATCAAGATGTTGATATTCCACACTATTTCAAATAAAAGGTTAGGAAGGGCATTCCCCATCAGTACTGGAAAGAGCAATAACAGCTACTCGAGAAACCTGTTTCCCTAAAAAATTGTTTTAAGAGAAAATTTATAAATTTCAACCGACTGTAGTACTGGCTGTTCGGTCAATGAATGCTGAATGTTTCCTTATAAGGAGACGGTTAATATTGTGACACCCAACCCTCCTCTGTCCTGGTCAGGGCACCGTTTGTGACACCCGTACTGGTCGCGGCGCACTTGTGACACCCGACTTCTTTTTCTGTCACGACGCCAAAATGTGACGTCGGTCCTTTGCGACGGGCTAACCCTGGGACATCGGTTGAAGTCTTGTTGGGTTCTAGCACCAACTTGTCGTACCCGGCTCGCTTCCAACGCCTGGTCACCGAAGCAACTGCTTTGATCTCGATTCAACCTACCCACGTTGTGATTTGATCTTAGGTTGACGAGATCAATCAAACGTCGGGCCGTAGTGCCAGCCGAATCCGGGTCAAGGTGATACTGCACAATAAATGTAGACAAAAAAAACAAAAAAACAAAAGCACAAACAACAACTTCAAGGCGAGCGACTGGTTAGGAATAGTGATTAATTTTATGTCGGTTTGTTGAGTTACAGGAGTGCGTCTCTCTCTTTCTCTCCCAGCCCGAAGAAAAAAAAATGTGGATTGTAACACCTTTGCGTTCCTTAACTAGTTCTGGATATCTGTATGGAGAATATAAGTCAGACTTCTATAATTTGTTCTTGGTTAGAAGTCTAATTCGGAAACTTGTTTTGGTGGGAAATCTAAAGTCGGTCTTCAACAAATCTGTTCTTGGTTAGAAGTCTAAGTCGGAAGGCATGGAATCGTGCGGTCACCTGTGCGAGGCGCGTCTCTCTCTTACTGTACTGGCTGTACTCTTCTGACTCACTGTCTGGACTCGACCCGACTCTCCGAACTCGACTCTCCTCTGCGAACTCCCTGGCGTAGGGTCGGACGTGGTGTGGCCACCACGTTGATTTCAAATCCCCAATAAGGATTTTCTTTGTTTCGGCCAAAAATAATTATCATTTTCCGTATTTGGAAATCTTATTCCACTCCCACCCTCTTCTGCTCTCATATGGGTATCTCACCATACTTTAGAGGGCGTCAACGGTTTTCCCACTTCCTCGCAGTAACATCTCATACCTATCCTCTCAATGGGCGGTGGCAGGCCTCCTCTCTGCGTCACATGATCATCTCCGCCTGGCTATTCGGCCAATAGGCGTCAACTGATAATCTCAATTTTTATCCAACTTCACGGGATATGTTTTTTCTCAACCAGGTTTATCCGTCAACATTAAGTGGACGATTCCTTTTTGGCGAAATTGGGTTAATTAAAATACCCTAACATAGCCTTCGTTATCACAAACGAACTTAAACAGAATGCAGATGTCATGTGTGCGGTCGGCAGACGGCCCATCAACTACTGATAACACAAATTCGTCATCCTGACACAGCCAATGTTTTATCTGCCCAGAAGCTCTGGTATCCCTCAACTAATTTTCACGACAATGACCATCAGAATTTTCGTGGGTGGTCTTTTTTTCTTTTATCATCTAAGTTGTTAAGTCTTGTCCCTCTGTTTCTTTCTCTTTTTCCTTCCTTTGTCCTCGAAGAGAATTTGGCATATCTCAGCATCAAACTTTAGCGAGAAAGTAAAGTGGTTATCTTGAATTCGCACTTGAAAATAACAAAACAAAAAATCTTTTTTTTTTTTTCACCGATACTCTGTTTGGGAAAATAACAAAACAAAAAGAATATCGCTCAGTATGTCTTTCGTTATATCTATCGGTGTAAGTAATCGCTCAGTATGTCTTTCGTTATATCTATCGGTGTAAGTAATCGCTCAGTATGTCTTTCGTTATATCTATCGGTTTAAGTATCCCCGTAATTAACTTCTGTGGTTAATCAATTGATTAATTAACCTGCTGTTCCTAAATAGTGTTACAATATTACCATTAACGAGAATCATCTAACATTTTTTAATCGGGGAACAAAATAGCTGCATCTACTGCAAGGAAAATTGGATCACTGTGTCGTGCCAGAAAATTTTTCTCGTCTGAATCCATCATGCACATTTACAAATCTACCATACGTCCATGTATTGAATACGGGTCTAGTGATCCTGCTATTCATCTCGAGGTTCTTGACAAAATCCAAAGAAGGATCTGTAATGTAATCGATCCTGACTTGGCATCTCGACTTCAGTCACATTTTCATCGTCATGACGTAGCTTCCCTCTGTCTTTTCTACAAATATTTTCATGGCAACTGCTCTAACGAGCTTCTTTCTCTGATACCTCGACTGAATGAATTTAAGTGTGCCACTAGATTGGCATCTAGCCCCTACCCTCTTACTGTTGAAATAGCTAAATGCAACAGTATTTCTACTCTAAAACAGTTTATTTTCTCGAATTTCTCGCTTGTGGAACTGCCTTTCGTTTATTTGCTTCCCTGATAACTAGTGTCGGGCTAGCCCCTCCTAAATTTCGAAACTTCTCCTAGAGGACGCTCTCCAGACTGTAAATATATAAATACTCTGGGATTTTTTTTCTCGGTCTCTTCTTATCTTATCCGCTATTTTCGTCAACATGTAAATCTTTGCGGAGAACACGTCCCCTTTGGGAAATGCATGAACAATATATATATATATATATATATATATATATATATGCATGTAAGTACGCACATTCACTCACTACACATACTTTGGACTAAAACGGCTTTCACATTCATTTGTTACACGCATCATTGTCTTTATTACTTGTAACCTTTATTGTCAATACATTATCATTTGTTTGTACATATATATATAGGTTCTTGTCGTTCTTTACATTTCTTTAGGTGGACTCACATCCGGAGTCCGCCATTTTGTTGTGAGTATTTCAGGAGACAGCGTGTTATTCCCTATTTCAAACACCGACGTTACTAACGCCCGTAACAAGTTGGGAAACACATAACCGTCCCGCAACACTAGAATCTACAAAGATTTAAATACAAAGTCAATCGCCATCTTCTATCTTCTTGAATCCCGTATCTTCTTGAATCCCGTTCATCTTTTGTCCTTTCCTCCCTCCCCCACTATACCCAGTCTCTTCTCTCACTTTCTCTCATTATAAACCCATGCATACTATTGGCATTTCCGCTTTGATTGGCCGAAATGTTTTAAAAAACAAACAAAAAAAAAACTGATCATTTTCATTTTCTTCAGCCATCACAAATCAGTGGTATTTCACTTCAAATAAATTTCAATGAACGGAAAATCTAAGCTTTCATGCAAGGTAAAAGAAAAGTAGTGACTTAACGTAAAACCTCCCATCCGCACAATGAATTATTGTGCAGTTCAGTGTTTCTCAACCATTTTTAAACAACGACACATCTCTGAGCAAATGAAAATATCACGGCACACTTAGCAAAATTTTTTAAAGGGTATACATTTAAATATGAAATAAAACTATAGATTAAAAAATACACGCAAAAATATGAACTTACTTTATTTCAATGTTTTTATTCAACTATTTGTGCAGCTTATTTAGTGGGAAACCTGTGCCTAGCGTTTTTTTTCGCGATTTCTTCAATGTTTGGACAAATGTGCGATAAGCAGACTCTCATTTCTTCTGCAGTTTAGTCTTTCTCACTTCTTATTTATTATGTTATTTAGGGTTGAGAAGATTAATTCACATGAATAAGAAGTAGAAAATTGCAATAAAACTGATAAAGCCTTTTTTTAGATAATGTGGGATGTTCCTTTTCTATTGAAATTCAAGATGTATCAATAGGTACCCTCCAATGTTTTATTTTGAGCCTTTAAAAAAAATGAATATTAAAACAAAGTATTTAAAATAACATAATCGAAGAATAGTATAATCCATAAAGAGGTTAAAACTATTAAGAAAATACACTATATACATGAGATGACTAACACTTTGACCCTAGAAATGGATCAGAGACCTAAAATCTTTACAGTTTATTTTCTTAGCCTCCATCTATTCCCCCCCAGATACGGGTTAAATAGTAAGACTTGTATCTGGAAAAATCATTGTTATTTCCCAAATGTTACAATATTCACTCCCCCACACCAAAAAATAGAATTATTCTTACAACCCAAAATATGTTTCCGCTTTAAATAACCCATAAAAATCAAATCAATTATTTTCTTTGTCACTGAGACGCACAACAATAGATTATAGCCATTTTCCCATCTACTGAGGGTGTGCGGGTGGCATAATGGATAGCGGCTCGGAATGAGAAATCGCAGAACCAAGTTCGAATTCGAGCTGGGTTCGTTATATTCATTTACACGCAAATGCTGTTGGAAAAGTATGGGTCCAACTCTCTCCACTTATGGGTTAAATAGTAGGCCTGAAAAACTCATTGTATTCTAAAAAATGTTAATGCAATATTCACTCATAAAAGAAATAATTAACTGTCTATATTTCTGAGATGAGGTATTATGTACACTATTTACATTATTCGGACTATTGTCCTCATCTTTGTCGCCATATTTATTACAACGTTTCGGACGTTGTACGCTCCGGCCTTCTTCCGGTGGTTGGAATGTCGAACTGAACCCTTTATTTCGCTCACTGGCTAGACTGTTCTAGTTCCACGTGCCATGTTTAATGGATGTCAGTTATCAGTTATCTCCTGTTAATTCCCCACTCCAAGTTCTCCACTGCCTTAACCGGGTATTGAACTCACACTGTTTGGGTCCTGTCACTGGATCTAACCAACGCCTTTTTCCACTGTGCCATGTGTCCTCAAGAAGCGAAATAAAGGGTTCAGTTCGACATTCCAACCATCTGAAGAAAGCCGAAGCGTCCAACAGCCGAATGTAATAAATATAGTGACAAAGATGAGGACAATAATAATGTAAATAGTGTAAAGAAATAGTTATTCTAACAATTCAAAATATGTTTTAGTTTTAAATAACCGACAAAGGGTTGAAAATCTGTAAAAAAAAACAAATCAATCAATCATCTACTCAGAACGTCTGTGGTTTCTTCCTTTATATACAAAAGTGGCTATCTTTTAATTTAAAACAACACCTTGGTTTGTATAAAAAAAATAACATCACAATAAATAAAACAATGATTTTCTGGTTTTATAACGGAAAATATAAGTGATCCGTCAAGTGGGTAACAAGGTTGTGGTTGAGTTTATTTAGTGACATATCAATCTCTATGGCTTATTTAATGCCGAAACCTAAATATTTTGAATAAAATTTCATAGCTTCAACTGAATATTTTGAACGCAATTGCTTGCCTTCAACTACAAATAAAATGCATCGTTTGTCATTTTGCTCTAAAATGTATTGTTGGTAATTCTAACTTTCATAATTTTGTTTTTTTATGGGTTCACTACTTGCTCATAACTGGGGCCCGAGTCAGAGTGGATCTGAGAACAAGAGTAATTAAAAAGTTGTTCCATGAAACCTTCAATCTCCCGATCAAAGGCCTTGCTGCCGGATGGATGTAACAAGTCCTTACAGTTATTACTGTCTGGTCACACGATATTAATAGAGAGTGGTTTGTTCAAGTGTTCCCTAAGCCATTCTACTCCACACCAAACCATCACGACGAGACATTTTGTCAAGATATTAACCACTGTCTTAGTAGCAAGTCCGACAAAGTAAACCTGCAACTCTACCATTCATCGGCGTATTGAATATTGTTGGGATATCTGGGCTGGTCCCGCTGCTTTATATCTCGAGCTTAGATAATAATATCTTAGAGCTGTCCACCTTTGAGAGCAAGACACGGTCGAACTCTCTGCCTCTGAGCAGAGAGGAACCCGGACGAGGCTTCGCCGAAGGGCAGAGTCTCGTTCGGGGTGGTTGACCAACCCGATTCTGTTTTTACAGTTTATACGGGCATTTTTTGGCCGTGCCTACGGGCTCGGGAATACCCACGTTAAACTCGGCCTTGTGCCACATCTTTCCCACGTGTGGGGAGGGGCAGTAAATATCGCTGCTTTATATCTCGAGATACTTGACAAAATTCAAAGGGACTGTCATGTAATCGATCCTTTGTTCACTTTCTCGCTAACGTGACCCGGCTACCTTCTATCTTTTCTACAAATATTTCCATGGCAACTGTTCTGGTGAGCTTTTTTTCCTGGTCTCCCAACGACATGAATCTAAGCATGCTACTAGATTGGAAAATAGGTCTCATCGTTTTACTGTTAGATGCAATAGCCACTTCACTTTTAACGGTTTCTTTTCTAGCTCTTCTCAACTGTGGAACTCCTTTCCGATTTCTTGCTTCCTTAACACCGACAATCTTCATAAATTTAAATGTAACGTCAATCGCTATCTTCTGTTTTTTTTGTACCCTTTTCCTTTATTATCATTTCCTCAGTCCTCCCTACTAAAGTCTTCTCATTCTCTTTCACTCTCTGTAACCCCTGCGTCTCAATGACACTATCGTCTCGTTTGGGGTGAAGCGATAAAAAAGGAGATATATCCCGAATGGATGGAGAATTGTATATTACTGTCAAATGAACATTAATAGCTGAAACTCAGCATTCAGTCAGTTATGTGTCATGCATGATACACGCTTAGGCGATCATGTATCTTTTGATACATTACTGACGAGGCAGATTTTTCCCTATTTCTTTCTGCGGTAGACCAGTTGCCATTCAAGGCTATAGAACTCTTACTTGGGGGGAGAAGAGAATGCAAACCTTTCCCAAGGGTATTAGCACGTAAGTAACGAATGAAATGGATTCGACTGGAATTCGAACCCGGCTCTCCGATTCCTCAATCCGAGCCGCTATCCATTACTCCACCGTGCCTCCTGAAACGCAGCATTACGCTACCTCTTACGAGAATAGGTGGGATTATCCCACCTTGTCTGTCAGGCAACTTTGTTTAACGCCTGCTAGATGGTGCGTCAATAACGGTAAAAGTAAATAGCAGTATAAAAGAAAAGGATATAAACACTCTTCCTTTCTTTTGCTCTCTGAACCAGTTAGTGGCAGGACTTCTTGTCCCTTTCCGATGAGACAATCCGACGGGCGACGACTTTAATTTCAGCTGAACCACGTGACACGCCCACGCTTTTTAACAGTTGGAGACATAAATGTTTATCTTTCCTTTTTTTTCTGAGCTCTGTGTACTCACAGTTATATTTCTCTCTTCTTTTTGAGTTATGTTATTCGTTAGATGTAAAATCTTGCGCATGTTGAATTTCTTTATTTTGAAGATTTTCAACCTTACCAATTCTTAACCAACCATCCGCTACAATTAAAAAAAAAAAGAGAGGCTCAATTTGATCTCTAGAAATTTAATGTCGAACTGGCTAGAAAGAGAGACTCAAACAGAGCTGTCTATATTTCTGCGATGTGGTCTTATAGCGATTTACACTGTTCGAACTGTTGTCCTTATCTTGGTTGTCATATTCAGAACATTTCGGCCGTTGTACCCTCCGACCTTCTTCAGGTGTAAATTCCCGCGTATATCACCTGAAGAAGGTCGGAGCGTACAACGGCCAAAACGTCGTGAGTATGGCAACAAGGATGAGGACCACAGCCCGAACAATGGAAATAGGCAGCTGTTCTTTATTGTAAAAGCTTTGTTTTTTCACTCCTTTAGTTTTTACTGGCTCCAAAGACTTGCTTGCTGTGTTGAATCTTTCGATCCCTTGAAAGGGGAAATTTTTACCAAGTTGGTCATACTGTGTAGTTATTCTACTCCATATTGTCTTCCACTTATGGCTTTGTGTCATACTAAGTTAAGCTTAATTTTGTCTGAATTTCTAGGATGAGGATTTTTTATTTACTTTATTTACAAGCCTAAGTCGAAAGTAAGTCATTGTGGCCACGTAATCAAAGCTTGTGCTTCAGAACGCCAGTTTTCTTGCTGCTGTTACAGTGTAAACATGGCCGCTCCGCTAGCAGTGTGCACCAAGAAGGAACAAATAGTGCCCCGATTTCTTTGGTCGTAAGATGTGTCAGGGGCTAAAATTCATCGGAGGCGACAGTACACTGCCGCGTAGAAGTGCGTATGAGCGGATCGAGAAGTTTAAAAGTGGCCGGACAAGGGTGACGTATGAAGAAGGAGCAGGACGCCCGTCAACCTCCAACACTGACGAAAAAATTCAGCAAGCTCAAGATGTTAATGACGAACAGGCGAGCTATCGATGAGGTGGCATGTTATCTGCAGATTCGGGTCGTTGCTTTTTGCTCCTTCTTGCTGTACACTGCTAGCGGAGTGGCCGTGTAACAGCAGCAAGAAAACGGGCGCGATCAAGCTCAAAATTCGATCACGTGACCACAATAGTACCTACTATAAGCATGCATAAGCAGAAGGCTGTGTGAAAAACCTAAAGATGTTATGACGAAAATGTTGATACTTTTTAACTTACCCTCGTACATCCAGACTAATGTCCTCGTTATAACAACTTTTCTGTATGTCTGTTTAGTTAATTTCTACAAAACTTTTCATGAGATCTTTATCAAGATTTCTTTTTCCTGGTGAATTAAAAAAAAAATCCATCAAAAGTTAATGATGATCATCGGTTCGATCTACGCCACTAGTTAATTAAAGTATATAAAAATTAGACAAGCATGTTTATTCATTCGTTGACCGCGATGTCGTAAACATTGACGTTTGCCTGTTTTTAGTGTTTTATGATTAAGATCAGATTTTTAAACGCGCCTTCGTGACGAGATGCTAATTGATTCAACAGTTTGGTGCAGTGACCTAAAATTTATGCTGTCTTCATAATAAGGGAACGTGACCATCTTCAGACTGATCGCGCACAGAGAAACTTAATTATCACGAAGATGCAGCTTGTCAGAGTAGAGAACTGAACCACAGAGTTGACAAAATGTTCATCGTTCAACTACGGCAGTGCTGGCGATGCGCACTCTACACAATTCCCACCCATTTTCTCTGTCTGTTAGTTGGATCGAGCTAATTTTAACACGTAGTTAGGAGGCGTTTTTCAATGAGGCGCTCGCTTTGACCAATTAGGGTCATATTGGCGGCTGATGTCAAAAACGACCTTCAGTCTGTTTTTAACCGGGGCAAAGAATGCCTTGTTAATTTTAACGCCTCCAAAACTAAACTACTGTCTATTAATCATCTGAGACTCCTCTCTGATTTCCATCAGTATGGCTGATGCTAACCGCCAGGAGAGTGACTCGTTGTGCCTTCTTGGTTGACAGGAAGTGGAAAGACTATATTGAATCCACTGCTAAATCAGCCGCTAACAAAGTTGGTTTCACTATTGTGATAGATTCTGTAGAGAAAAATTGTCTATCTTACATATCTATAAGTCTACCATTCGCCCATGCAGAGAATATTGCTGCCACGTATGGTCCGCTGCTCCTGCTATATACGTAGAGATTCTTGATAAAATCCAAAGAAGAATTAGCAATATTATTGGTCCTGATCTGGTAGCTTGGCTTCAGTCACATTCCCACCACCGTAAAGTTGCCTCCCTGTACCGTTTCTATAAATACTTTCATGATAATTGTTTGGGTGATTTCTTCACTATGATATTTAGACCTTTATGAATATAAGCGCTGTGATATAGACCGGTGACAAAGTCTTATCAATTTACAGTTGAGTTTACTAGATGTAACCATAAGCTCCTCTATGGTAACAGTTTCTTTTCTCACTAATGGAACTCTCTTCCAGCTCTATGCTTTCTAGTCAACATTAATCTTCAAAAATTTTAAATACAATATCAATCGTTATCTATTGTCTTTCTGATTACTCTTCTTTTATTATTGCTACTTAATAATGTTTTTGTTTTCTCATTCTTCCACACCCTGTAACTCCTTGTGTCTTAGTGGCTTTACTGCCGTGTTTGGGGTGAACTCGATTAAAAAAAAGAAAAGTGTCGCTAACCAGTGCATTATGACTAGCAATGTTTTTTCATATTAAGAAGTTTCAGAAATGAACAAATCTCCATGCCACAATGAACCTTTTCTAAAAATATTTTCATGGTAATTGTTTTGATGAGGATTCTTCTTTGGTACCTGGATTTTATGAATTTAAGTACAGTATCATTAATGTTATTGAGACTATCAATAAAAACATTAATCTAAAGAGATTCACTCTTGAGACAAAACCCCTAATTTTGAACTTTTGCCTTTTTCAACTGCCAACTATAAGATATGCCAATTTAATTCCCAGAATGGCACCGTGAGAGCAAATGTTTCTGTCCTGTTCCTAACTGCTGTAACTCTCAAAAGTACTCCTCTTATAAAGGCATGCATTTCATGAAATGATGGAGCTTTGCTGGAAACATTCTTGGAACTTGTTTTTCAGAATACCTTTCAGCAGTGTAGTCATGCAGAGGGCATTTTTTAATTTAGTAAATTGCCAAAAATCACAGGGGGTCAAGTCTAGTGAATAAGAAAGATAAGCCATATTTGTAATAGATTTCTAAGGAATTCATGAACAACACACAAGAGCATTGACATGGTGGAGAATTGACTTGTCAAGCCAGAGTTTGGGTATTTTCCTCCAAACAGATTCTTCTAACCCTATCACCATATCCAGTTGGCACAAGCCTTGTGAATGAAACTGGATAGACAGAACTGTTTGGAAGTTGTTGATGGTTGTGCGAGCAAGAAGTTATTGTGATTGAGCATACTGGCACTGTCCAAACTGCAAATCATGACAGATCATGTGCTCTCCCCCAGAAACTGTAACTAAGGTCTACTCAGCATAGTTGCAGTACAAACCACAGGTGGGCTCTGTGGGTGTTGAACACAAATATTCCTGAGTAGGTGTCTGCAATAGGGATTGGCTATCCATCTTAGCAGATGGGTGTGCTCAGAAAATGAAAGTTTTTTTTTTCTTTCTTCTTGCTGCTTTTTTATCCTATATTCTTATTTTGTATCCTCATCCTTTAAAGAGACTGTCACCCCCATCACTTAGTGCCAACTGAATGAAATCTATAAAAGATATTTTCTAAAGGTATGAGATTTTACAAGTAAAAAATGTTTACTTGTAAGACATATTTTTCATTTTTTAATGGCATGAAATTTTACAAGTGAAGATAATCTTGTTGCATTTCTTTTGCTGTAGCAGGTTTTATTTAATATTTATTTTTGAATGTTTAAATGTATGACTTTTGGCTTTATCTTTTGCTAGAATAAACAGTCAGTGACCAAAATTAGAACTGAACGGTGAATTATTTGTACATATATTTTTCCAAATATACTATTTTTCATTAAAATAAATTCAAACACGGGTCATCAGGCAAAAGATTGTTTTTAAATTAGCAGTTGTGTATGGGGGGGGGAGAGAGAGAGAGAAGAGATGTTTGGAACTAGTGATAGAGGAAGAAATAAAAATAAAAAAATGGATGAGGTGGGTGGTGGAATTTCAGGATACTAACAAAAAGTCGGCATTAAGTGATGGGAGTAAAGGATGATGATACAAAATAAGAATATAGGATAAAAAAAGTAGCAAGAAGAAAACCAAATTTTACTTTCATTTTCTGAGAACACCCGTCTGCTAAGATGGATAGCCAATCCCTAAGTCAAAAAGTCAAGTACGAATGACTGGATGAACATCGAAGACTTTGTGATAAGGTAATTTCAAATGATAACGAAAAACAAAAATTGGAAAAAACTTCAGCAATTGCATTACATGCCATTACAGAAGATCACAGAATTGACTGACCATCCGGAAATAAAACTGACGAACCAAAAGCATTTCAATCAAAGAAGAGTAGCTGAACAAATGGTAATAGCAACTACAAAAAAAAAAAATGCCTGCAATAGGATAGATGCAGCACATCTCCATCTTGTCTGGACATCTCTGCTCCAAAGAAAAAGATGATATGGGAGAGAAAAAAAAATTTTCATGTCTCGACTTGCTATTACATTGTAAACGTCATCAACTTGGTTTGTTTTCCTTGATTTAAATTCTTAAGCGTTTCAAACTTCTTTTTTACTCAAATTAAGGAGCGACCAAGACCGGCAAATGCTAGCTGAAATAATTCCATAAAAAATAAATCATTCGTTGGAATTACAAGTTTTTTTCTTTTTATTATAAAATGTCAAGTAGTTTAATATTTTATCATTTTCATTTTCCCCAGCATTTCTGAAAAAAAAAAAAAAGAAGGTATTTATAATAGTGTACTCCAGAATAGACATATACATTTTTTTGTTTTATCAGATATTTCAGGAGTAAAGGCTGATTTTTATATTGAATCTTCAGATTTTCATACAGTGAGAATGTCTTTGTGATCATTATGAAATTAATATTCCCATATTATATAAAATAATAGACAGGTGTCATTATATATAAATTGATAAAAGACAATGATAGAAATCTGTAGCCCCTTGATGTCACATCAAAATCTTTCAATTCAAAACTTAGATATTTGAATAAAAAAACAATAACTTAAGTACTAGGTGTTCTTTATACCATACAGTTTCCAGGAATGAGGAAGATTAGAATAAATAAAAGTGGAGTTACATGTCATTTTAAAATAAACACCCAAGATGTTTGTGAATATGGAAAAACCCAGCACAATACACTGAAAACTGGATTGCCTGCTTATCCATCAAACAATTAGAAATGCAGTTTTGCACTCTCAAAATATATCCAAGTGCTAACTTTGGGAGCAATCACTTCCCAGTCATATGCAAACTCAGGGTAAAATTACAAAAAATAAAGAAGCCCAAAGCAATGCTTAAATTGCAATATGACAAACTTTGATTCCATTTGTAAACAAACATATGCAGTTGTAGTTAAGAACAAATATAAAACTGAAAGTGGAACACCTTAAAAGAAACGCTAATGCCAAAACAAAAGAGCAGATTACAGGTGAAATTCTCAATCTAATGAAAGAGATAAGGTGCGATGGATAAATTGTCATCTAAATTACACAAAAATAAAAATAACAATGACATCTTATTTTAACAGATATATTTATCAAAATTACTCAAAAATATCTTGAAATACTAAAGAGTAAATTTATTCAATAAAATCACCACTGGCTCCAAGCAGAGCCTCCAGATGACTTTGGAATATCCTGTAACTCTTCTGGACTGTCTCTTTGTTTAAGTTGGTGAATGCTGTCATAATCCTTGCCTTCAGTTCATCTTTGGTGTTACTTGGAGTTTTGTTGGTCTCTCTCTCATCTACACCCCCACACATAATAATCAAGGGGGTTGCAATCTGGGGAGTTAGTTGGTTAGATGTAAGGGGCGATGTGGTCGTAAAAATGGTCTGAGAGCTATGTCTGTGTTCTGCTGGTGTGGCATGGTGCAGAGTTCTGTTGCCAGACATATGGTTTCCTCAAGGCTTCCGTGTTGAGTCTGAGACCATCAACAAATTCAGTTCTTTTCTTATCCGAACAATCAGAGCGAGTTTTCCAAGCTGCTGTACCATCATAATCACCATTAGACTCATTCCTTTCCAAATCCTCTGCACTGTCCTCAGATTGACACTCAAACACTCTGAAATATTTGTATTCGAGCTTCTGGTATGAATGCCAAGCAGTACAGTATGCCCTTTCTAAATTTCTGGCAGAGTGAATTGCGCCCGGTACACTTTTTCTCACAGACAGTGCCCAACTGACCCTACTATGCTGTCAACAAAATAAAAAACAAACAACACGCATACCTGATATTAAAAATAAAGGGTGTTCCAATAACTTGGACTGATTTTAAATGTAAATTAAGTTTAAATGTCTAATGATTTTTTTCTTTTTCTTTCAGATTTAACAACTTAAGTCTTTGGCAATTTCAACCATGGAAAGATTAACAATCAAACAACGTGTTAAAGTTATCGAAGCCTATTATGAAAATGGATGTTCAATCAGAAATACATTTCATGCACTTCGTGATTTTTTTGGTCAACATAATCAAACATCTGAGAATGCAATTGGAAACGATGTAATGTTGTTGTGGAGAGGTTCAATTCCTGCACACAATGACAAATAAAAGTGTCTGGATTTTGGGCCACATTCTCATGCACTGCAGCAATGTTTTTAACTGAACAGCGTAAATGAGCACGCAATGCCGTTTTCACATCTGCCACTGACCCAGTTTGTTTGAATTTATGAACGATTTTTCCAATTGCATTCTTAAAACTTTAACACGTTTGATTGTTAATCTTTCCATGGTCGAAACTGCGAAAAACTTAAGTTGTTAAATCTGAAAGAAAATGAAAAAAAGAAATCATTAGCCACTTAAACCTAATTCACATTTAAAATCAGTCCAAGTCATTGGAACACCCTTTATAAAATGTCGACAATTTACCCGTTGCATACTGCAATGCCAAGAAAAGGCATAGAATATATGACGTTAAACAAAAACGGCAGAAATAAGTATAGGCAAACAAAAGATGAATGAGTCAATGAGAAATGGGCATAGATAACGAAAGGTTTTTAAAAAAATGCATAAAAAGTTAAAAGAAATAAACCAAAAAACATGCTCTTCAGTCGGATGCACAAAATCCAGAGGAACAATAATAACAATTAATAGGAAAAGGAAAGGATTTATAGAGATGGAACGAATAAATCGAATAGCTTTTCTTTAACAACAGACAAGAGAAACTGACAATACATAAAAACGTAAGGACTTATACTATTAAGACCCAAGGTGAGACCAGTACTTGCCAGGAGAAGAAACAAAACAACAGAACCAAATGGGATTGTAACAGAGATGATGATGGCTTTTGACTATTTAGAATAAATAAAGTTACAAGAGTAATAAATAGCAGCAAAATTCAGGAAGACTTTAGTTGATCAATCTTACTGCAGCCAAAATGTAAATGAAGGTGAGCTCCACCAAACAATCAGCTTGATTTAAACTATTTACATTGTTCAGACTGTTGTCCTCATCTTTATCGTAATGTTCGGCCTTCTTCAGATGATACACGTTGGAATTTTGAACTGAACCCTTTATTTAGTCCCCAAGGACACATGGCTGAGTGGATAAAAGCGTGTGTTGAAGTAATCCAGTTACTTGACCCAAAGAGTTCTGGCCACAGCAGAGGTGAACAAAAACTTGGAGAGTTAAGTTACTAAAAGGAAATAACTGAAACTGAGCTATCCAGAAAAGGCATGGCATGTGGAACAAGAACAATCTACTCTAGCGCACTAAATAAAGGGTTTGGTTCTTAATTCCAATGTATATCGCCTGAAGAAGACTGGAACATACAATAGCTGAAATGTTGTGAATATGACAATAAAGATGAGGACAACAGTCCAAATAGTGTAAATAGTTACAATACCTCATCTGAGAAACACAGATGTAATCAGCTTGATAAACGACAGAACTAAACTAATAATTAGACTGGAAATAGAGCAAAGACTGTGTAGCTTTGTTTAAACACTGGAACAAGAAATATTTTTATGATCAAAATTCTATCAGTGAGCAACATAAATACAGAAAGATCTATAGGGGCTGCAAAAATAGGTATACAGTAAGCATTATACCAGTATTATACTACTGGTTCTAGGATTCATTTAATATTAGAATTCATTTAATTCGTTAAAATCATTTTTAATATTTTTATTTTTTAACAGGTGTGTCAACTAAAGTGGTAATTTAACAACAGCGTGTGACTGCTGGAGGCAAACAGTTTAAACATTTGAGAGATTAATATGTTTGTAAAATCAATATATTTTGTGTGCACGGTTTGTTTTTCATTACTGTATTCTTACTTTTGCATTCCCCTATATATCTATATTTCAAAGATTGCACAAAGGGATTTGAAAAGGTAAGATATGAACAGCGCCTTGGAATATTAAGAAGGACTGATTTACATGGAAAAGATATTCAAATAGTCTGTAAAATCGACTGGAAACAAACTGCCTGTATGTGGATAGAAAACAAATTAATATACAAAAATAGAAATTAAAGTAAGACAAGCATGTGTTTTCGTATTGGAAGAGGATAAGAATACCTATCAGGATTCACTGTCAGCAGACATAAGCAGATAATATGGCATTGATGTGACTCTATTCAGAAAGAAAAGTGAAGGAACTATTAGTTCAAGAAAGCAAGGTTGAGAAACCATTACCTGTAAGAAGACAGACTGCATGGTTCTCAGCAAATGAGACAGTCCAAAGTGCAAATCACACAGTGGAGATTTAAAAAGAAAAATCAAGCAGGTGTGGAAATTTAACTATCTGGAAAAGATGACAGTGTGGCATGGAAATCTGAAGGCGCATAAGATGTCTTTTAGAAACTAAGCAAAGTTTAAGGGATTGAAAAACATTGCTAGAAACAAAGAAAAAGTGCTGGACCACCATGTAATAACTGATCTTTTATATGGGAATTAAATGTGGGATAATTTCTTCAGAGATAGGGGGTTCTACTAACAAATACAGAGAATAATATGGACAAACTATGTGAGAAATAGGGAAGTTTTTAAAGAGAATAGGAACTACAAAGAAACTTGCTATTAATCAGAAAGTGACAATTGAAGCTTTTGGGATACACAATGTGGAAAGGTTTGGAGAGTTTAACTCAAAGATTATAAGAAAAGTGTGGGTGTGTGTGTGTATGGAGGAATGAGTAATCTATTTGACAAGTTTAAGTCAATGGATGGCAGATCAAGGATCACAAAGAAACAAGAATTACTTAGTGCAACTGTGAAGAAATAAAAAGAAAAACTGCCACCAGCGAGTAAATTCGGGCTCTCCCAACCGGTAATCCAACCTCTAGTCGTTCCGTCTCAAAATCGCACAAACAGACTTTTCCAGCCGCCAACATCACTCCAAGCTTCTGTCAAACTGGGAAAAACTAGGTGCTTTTATATTTGTCCATCTACCCATAATCCCTTGCGTCTTCATGCGATCCCATAGTTCATTCCGTCTGTCCCATAATGCATTGCATATTCATTGCATAAAAAGGCGATGCAAGTCTCCCCTTATTCTTTTACGTTATCTGGCCGAGGACGGATTACGGCAGAGCGGTAAGTGCTTTCTTTTTTTCTCCTTCTTTTCAACTGCAGTAGCCCTACATGCTAAGCAAATACGGGCTCTTTTTTGGCGGGGAAAAGGCAAGTCGGAACCAGTTGTGCTCGTCCCAGGTTCTGCCTCATCATGTCTACCACAGCAACAAAAGCTAGAAAGTTGTGAAGAGCTTCCTGAAATGATATGAGACATAACAGATTGGCATTCCCAGAAAAAAACAAAAATAAATCTGCTTAAGCAAAGATAGTTATTTTCATCATTTTTATATTGCAGACCATAACCACAGTTAACAAGGTGTGTCCATTGCTGTGCCTAGATATGGCAAACAAAACAAGACCTTGCGAATGGTCTACTGCTTTGGACACCTAGCCATGGAGCCAGATGGGTTGGTCGCCCAGCAACCACCTACACTGACGAACTATGCTATAACACAGAATGCCACCCTAATGACTTTCTGACTTTGATAGTTGGCATGATAGACTCATAAATGTTTGAGCTAACTTGACCGAATAAAAATAATGGAGATGTCGATATTTTACTAGGGAACCTATTTTCATGTTCTTTGGGCAAGGATTAATATAACTTTTATTAACAAACTATTTAAAAAAAAAAAAAACAATGAATGTAGAATCCTAAAAAAAAAAATTACAGGATTTCCATTAGAATTTTAAGAATTGTTTATGGACAGAAAATCTCACAATGACAAAAAGTAAATAAGCATAAATAAATAAAACAAAAACATACATCTTCAATATGTTTTAATTAAGGGAAAATAAAACTCAACACTTACATAAATTTTAAGATGTAATAATTGTCCTTGCTTTGGAAATATGGTCCAGAAGAAAATTATAGAAAGAGACATTAAAATAAATGTGTGACGGAAACTTTTCGTTTGGCGAAGAAACAAAAACGTTGGTATTATTTTACTATTTACACCCATCTAATCCCAGATTATTATATTATGCTCTTTAAGCTGTCAACTGGCCAATGACAGTGAATTAAGGGCAGAATTAAATCAAGTGCATTAGGTCAATAAGGGATTCGGGAGTAATAGTAAAAATTGAGTAAAATGTTAAAATTAAAACAAAGACATGTAACTTTTGATTGTTCAAGTCAATCACAGGGTCAGCCTATTTTCATCATATGTTAACCCAAGAAGCGTGCATAAGAACGCAAAAAAGAAATTAGCCACCTAACTGTAACCATAACTTCATTTGCCATAAGTTCAGTTTTTCTTCTCACCTGAAACTTGTTGATTGTTTTTCAATCAGCTGTATGGTTGACTTGTACAATCAAAAACCTTCTGGTCTTAAGCTTATTTTTGATCATTTTTAATTTTATTCCTCTAGCAATTTCATGAAACAGTTTCTGACACATATCATTGAAATTTATTTTTGTTTCTGATTTCCAATGAAGAGACATTTTATCATTTGATCAATTTTAAGATATGAGTAGTATTTCCCTATTTTTCTTTGTGATTGTCAATTTTAACAGCTTTTGCTGAAGGTTCCTGGTGTTTGATTCCTCTTTCAAAGTCTTTTCTCTTTCCTTTTGGCTGGAATTTTTTTTTTATTTGTTCCTCTTTCCTTTCTTGATAATCAGACATATTGTCAATTTTGCTTTTTGATAATGAATTAATCAAGCTGTCAATTTTAATAGAAGGCTCAAAAAAAGCCCAATCGGAATTTACAGATTTCAAAAACTCTTGAATTTTTGGCTGCTGTTGAAGGCATTCTTTTAAGACTTCAGATATTTTGGGACCGGTGGAAGATTCCTCGTTGGGAGTTCTGCAGTCAAAGAGCAGCACTGTACTCTCTTGTAGGGGTGAGAGTACTAATAAGTAAGAGTTCGACAGGAAGTGAATGCTCCATGGCTCTGACGATAACTGCCACTGGTCATACAGTTTTATTTCAAAACGGTATTCATCAATCACTTCTATTTTATACAGCTGGAGTGTCGTCGACTGATCGAATGAAACTACTAGACTTTTCTTACATGGATCAAAAGCCATGCACTTGATAGCAGCTATATTAGAAACATTGTTATTATTAGTGTTACTGTTACTACTGGAAGAAGAATTTGTATTCGATTCTGACTTACTCGTTTTTTCTTCTTTATTTTCATCTAATCTGGTAACACCGTGATTTAAACACTGAATATTTTTACCTTCCAGGTCCCAGGATCTGATAGTTCCATCTCCTCCTCCAGATATAATAGCCTTAACTTCAGGCACATAGACCAAGCAAGTAAGGAAATCCGTATGTCCCAGGCAATAACAATGTATATTGTAGGTATTAGGGAAATGCGACACACGGATCTTTTCGTCTCTGTCGCAGGTGACTAAGTAACGGTCGTTGTCAGCAAGGACCATGTCTAATAACATAGACAAGTGACCCATCATCAGTTGACCAGGTTCGGTGGGTTCTATCACAGAGAATTTGTACACATCGCCAGATTTGTCTCCGAGTATCACATGTTTTTCATCACGAGTGAATAACACAGACGTACTGCGCCTGACTACGTCCCTAGATGTCAATAGGGTCCAAGAGGTTGTTGCGTCATCGCTATTCAATTTTTTGTACAGGTGTAACTGTTTGCGGTCATCGGAGATAGCAAGAAGTTGGCCGCTGTCCGAAAAAGCGGTTGATAAAGTCCTATTAGGATATAAATCCACATTTTCCGAAGAATCTTTACTTTCAGTTCGTTTGCTTTTCTCATTAGTTTTTTTTCCTTGCATAAAATTCTTATCGTCACTCGACGTGTTTGCTGGAGGATTTTCTGTGTCATTGTGGCTGTTTTTAGCATTATTTGGAATTTCAGGAAGATGCAAAATACAACTTGTACCTTTGCAGAAATCATGTAATTTGATTTGGTTTCCACTTATGAGTGCTATAGTATCTCCACGTGCTTTTACAGCCGCCATGTTTGCGGATGTGACGTCACCAGGCCGCTTTAAACCTCGAAGCGACACGCTTATCGCAATGAAAAATAAAGAATAAATTAATATATAAAAAAAGTACAAATAAAAACACATAAAAATTTTTAAATTATAATTATTAAAATTAAATATTATTTTTTTAACTGATAGATTTTTGTTATAAAGTACACGCACATGTTCAGCATTTCAATTCAAATTCAAGTAGTACTTTTCCTCACAAAAATAAAATCATGTGTTTATCAAATGTCTGTAATGCATAATCTGAAGAATCATTTTTTACGAAATAGTGGGTTCTCAAGTTATTGTAAATCATTTAAAAAAAAAAAAATCTAATCAAAAGATACCATGCAATATTTTTACTTTCTCAAGCAGACATCATTTGAGTTAAATATTGCAAGGGAAGAAACTCTTAAAGCAGTAAATATTAGTTATCTCCCTTAAAAAAATTGTCCCATCCCACCGTAATTTATTTATAAATTATATACTCCAATTAATAATTATTAAAAGATTTAAAATATATTTGACACATTTTTTTCTTTAAGATCAATTAGGTTATGAAAATTCCAGCATTCAAGAACTAAAAACAAATAATTTAGTAATGAAAACAAAATAAAAACATTTCTGCTACCAGAGGGCGCGATTGTTAATAAAAGGCGGTCAACTTAAAAATATTTTGGGTAAGTTTTGGTTTTTATTTTAGAAGTTTTGTTATTAATTAAATATAAGGAATTAATATTATGGTGGAATTTTTTTCTTTTAGAATTCTTTCAGGTAATTATTATTTCTCTTCATGATGACTAAAATAGGGAAAAATACTCTTATCTGAAAGACTGCTTTTATAGAGAGTTTTTTTTAGACATAACATTAAGCTGTACATAGACGCAGGCCTTAAAATGCCGAAAAACATTTTAAATAATTTAAATGCCTTCTTTGAACTTATATTTTGGTTTTATTTGAAAGATAATAGGCTAAAGCTAATGCGAACTAAGAGAAAACTTAACTTCCGTGTAGAAATTAATTTTTTTAGGCACTTAAAACATTGGCATGTTTATCCGTCACACATTGCCTCATCCAATCGCCATTATAGACGTACAATGTAAACAACTTTAAAAATCTTTTAAAAAGCAAATATTTGTTCTGATGATATGTTTTGAAGTAATTTTTAGTAAATGTAATGATTAATTAACTGAGTTTTGTAAATGTAATGCCTACTTTTTGTTTAAAAGATAATAAAAATAATGTTTTTACTCACGGTAGCCTGTGAGGTCGGAGGTAAAAAAAAAAAGTTGAAAAGCGCGCGAGATTGAAAAAAAAATAAAAGAAATACAGAATACCAGCAGTGCAATCAAAAATTTGGATATAATGTTTACGTTTAACCCTTTGAGCCCTGACCACCACTGACTTAAAATGACTTAATGCTAAGTTACCGGTTGAACGGTGGGTAAACACTTCTAACTATTTTTATATCTACTACCGTGAAACATTTACATACCAATTATTGTGAATTTTGACTCGGGAGCTCAGGCAGAATGGTTAAAAAAAATTCTTCAGGAACGCAGGGCTCAAAGGGTTAAAGTTAAAATAAAAATAAATTCTTTGATCTATAAAGAATAAAATTTGTTGTTCTATATGATTTTATTTTTAGGAAACTTAGTGGAATGGGTAATTAATTATCCTCTACTTTTCCGACAAAGAAAAAAAGTATTCAAAGGTGGTAATTCAGAAATATTTTCTTTTTGAACATCCATAAAAAAATAATCTCACAGTTGCTAAAATGAAAAAAAAAAAAATTTTAAAAAAGGTCCAGACTTGCAAATAGTACATTTATAATTTTTTATTCATTTTTAAACGTGCCTTAATAAAAACAAACAGGAATTGGATGAATTTAAAAATTACACTGAACAATTACAATACATGAAATTAGGTTTGCTCTACGTTTGTATTGAGCTCTTTAGTTGTTTAGTTTTTTTACTCGTATCGGGTTTTTTTCTTTGGGCCTTGAACCTGTATCTGTGCGATTATTTTTGACAGACTTTCATGTTCCTGGCTCTTTCTTTCTGAAAACCATTTTTTCCCTTCGTGGTTGATTTGGCTAATTGTTAAATCAAGAATTCGAAGCTTTTTCGACACGAGTATAGTTACCTAGGCTATAAAAGTGTAGATTTTCTTTTACTGTTCAATCTGAAAGAAAATGTTTTAAATTATTCAAGCTTAGGCAGCTCAAAAGAAAAACAATTTAAAATGCATTTTTTTAATAAGTGAAAAATCTTTCTTGAAGCTTTTATTTCAGTTTTAATTTCAGGTGAAGAGATTAAATTTAATATTTCTAATAAAAATACTTTGTTGCATGTCAAACCAAATTATAATTCATTGGAATAATTTTTTTTTTTGATTATTAGTAAAATTTGTAAAATTGTCCATATTGACAAATCTGTCAATATAAGATAATTCTCTTCATTAAAATATCTTTCAATGATACTGTGGGAAATTACTGCCCACATACTTAATTTCATGAAATTTCAAAAAATTAAATTTTCATTGCAAAATTTGTTAAAAGTAGGACTCCTTAAAGAATGTAAATCTTCAGGTTTTCTTTTCAAACTGTGACTCATTTCCCAAAAATCTGCTCAAAATCCTAACATGAAAAATGCAATAAAACTACTAATTATTTAATCAAAAAAGATTTTAATTGTTTTTATTAGATTTATTAAGGACACTATTAAGAAAAATTTTTTTTTTTTTTTGATGAATAATGAATTTTTACAAGAAATGTTTTCATTTTTTAAAAATAATCTATAAAGTTTCAAATCTTTTAAAATTCTGCATTACTTTCATTGTCTTATGTGATATTGTTATTAAGTGAAAACTAATCAAAACTTAATACAAATCATTTTGCACCAAGATTTTTAAAATAATTTAAAATTTTTTTAATGTATAAATGTTCTGATTTTTTAATGATGAAAAACAACTAAAAAGTCTGCTAATCAGCTATTTTAGCAAAAAAAAAAAAAAAAAAATTGGATCCACACAATTACTGTGTGAAATACACCACAGTATTTTGATTACTGGAAATAGTAAATTTAATCATTTAACTATCAATTAAAGTGAAAGCTTCAAGAAAGCTTTTTCATTTATAAGAATTCGTTTAAACCTTAAGCATCGCAAATTAATGGAAGTCCCTAATGTAGATATGGACATAGAAATCAGTTTTAAATTGTCACCTCTTAAAAAATAATTAAAATTAAAAAAGTAATGACTTCAAAACCTTGTTTTTTTTTTGTTTTGTTTTTTTTTTCTAAAGAAATAATTACAGGAATAAAAAAAATAACAACATTAATTATACTAGGGGTTTATGCAAATTTTTTTATATCTACTTTGTTTCTGATTTTATCTCTAATTTTGAATCTGAAATGCAATATTGGATGTCTTGAACCTCGGTCATATTCATTAATGCAATCCTTTTTTTTAATCATTTCACCTCAAGCAAGGCAACAAAGCCACTAACACACAGAAGGGTTACTAAGTGTGAAAGAATTTTCATTTATTTATTTTTTTTAATTATTTTATTCCAAGCAAGGTAATAAAGTCACTGAGTTTCAAAGGGTTACTGAATGTGAGAGAATATAAAAAAAAAACAACTATTAAAGAGAGAGAATAAAACATTTTAAGGATTGAGAACAATAATGTTTTTTTTTATTATTGGAAGGTAGAAGACTGTTTATTATTGACTGGACTAGATCTCTGTCTTTGGGTTGTTATTCAACAGATCAGGTATGTTAAGTGAAAAGTTTGTTTGCTTGTTTAACGGCATATCGATTCCTTATGGGTCAGTTAATGCCGAAATTTAATTTTCTTGGGAGCATTAGTAATTTCTTTTAAAAAAAATATATCGCTGGTAATATTTTTTTTATTTTTACTTTGAAAATGTAATGCTGGTATTTTACTATAAAAATGTATTTTTATACTTTCATAGGGTTTTAACTCCAGTTTGGGGGGTTTACTATTTACCCATAACTGGGACCCTAACAGGTGCTATCACCTCAGGTCAGAGTTTTCCTGGGAAGAACAGTAATTAAGAGGTGGTTCCACACTCCTCAAAACCTCCCCATCAGAGGCCTGTAGAGGATTATTATTATTCAGTGCAACGTTGGGGTTACCATCAGTAGAGGTATGTTGGGATTAGCTACAATTGTGAGTGAATTTGGTTGCGTGTCCAAAGTAATGTAAATAAAAATAAGAAATAACATAAAACAATATTATATAACAACAAACAAATTTTCATATATATAGCATAAGAAAATACAACGATTTATGCTGGAATTAATTCAGATTTGTAAATGAAATCTGTGTGGTGTTTGTTTAAATCTTTGTATAAACTCTTTTTGTGATGTTTAGAATGTAGTTTGTGGGTTTAAGTGAAAGATTGTATGTTGAAAAGTTCACAAAGTCATTGAAAGTATTAATCTGTTTACGTGGAATTTAAACAGTTTTGTGCAATGTAAATTTTCAATGTAGTTTGAAATAAATTTAGTTGTGGTAAAAGTTATCTTCCTTTGACCGTTTTTTGTCAAGAAATAATATTGAATTGTTTGAGCAAATTCAGAAGAGAAATAATGTTCTGTGATTGAGAACTTGAAGTGATAAGCAATTCTCTGTTGTGTAATAAACAAAGTTGAATATGAAGATGAGTGAGTGATGTCTGAAGGTTTGTATTATGTTAAAAGGTAACTTTAAAAATTTCAGATGATAAAGTAACATGGATTTGTTTTGCAACTGGTTTGTGGTCACGATGCTCACTAATGAGATGAGTTGGTGTACTGAATTTATTTACTTGGTTGGACACATGATAGGCTCCAGAAAATTAGCACCAAAATATTTAACTTGATCATAAGATGAAAAATAGATGTGTGTCGGTGGATGGCAACACCCACTTGCTTGTTTATGAACCAATCAGCAAGTGAATTCTTGGAAAATATGAGTTGAGTTGGCTTTGTACAAAAATATTGCTCTGATCCACTTTTAGATGGTGTTTGCACAAAAGTGTAGAATTATGATTCTACAGGGTTTGCTGCCGGAGGTAGTTTATCGTCATACTCAGAATGGGTAAATGAAAAGAAACTTAAGTTATTATGGAGATGCAAGAAAGGTTGGAAATAAAAAACAAAATGATATTAAGTTATTGAAATGCAAAAACAGTTGATAAACCAAAATGTTGATTTCTATTCTGTAGCTGTATTTCTTGTTTCAAGAACACTACTCTTTAAATTTCTCAACACCTGAAAAAAAATAAAAGCTGAAAATTCTTTTAGAAACACCAAATGATCCTTTTTGTGCTTTGAAGTGCTGATGAGGGGACAGCAAGTGACAAGTTTTAGAGGTTTAATTACTTGTGTTGAAGTAATTATGTGTATTTGTCTACAAAAGAGGAACTGATTTCTGTCATTTACTCTTCAGTCAAATGTTTGTAAAATGCACAATTTTTACATTGTGTTTGTTATATCATAACAGGACACTGTCAAATCTGCAGTTATGTCTTAAGATCTTAATCAATAAAATTTGTCAGCAGTTTTAAATTAAAAAAATAAATTATTGGTACACTGTTGATATTCTGGTAATTGATGCCTAGAACCTCTTTTAGCTGGGACAGAAAATAAATAAGGCATATTTCACAATGTTATGAAATTTTCCTTGAGCTTATTTAGCTTACATTTCAGCTCAGGAATAACTAGAATCAATGGAGATGTAAAACATAAACACCTGCCCATATTGATCCAAGTGAAAGTTGAACATTTGAAATAAACTCGAGTATTATGTCTACATATAAGTTATATAATGTAGGGTATTGGGGAAATTTTAGTTATATAAGGAGAAAAAAGAGATAGAATATTTACATTCAAAGTAGACAGTGATTCCAGACATTACATAAACCATGAAGGATGGTAAGAATAGTGATCAAGTGCTAATGGAATGATGAATCTGAAGCATGTTATTGAATTAGTAGATGCTCTGAGGAAATTCTTAATCTGAACCTATGACCAGTCGAAAAGTCCTGTTTTACTCATCATCAATGAAAACAATTACCTGATGCTTATAAAAAAAATGTTATCAGTTTGATGCAAATAACAGTTAGAAATGAAGATTGTTTTGAGTTGAATAAAACAATGAGATATGTTATGTCCCATGTGCAGGGTTTGTGTGTTGTTTTAATCAAATATCCAAAACTTGAAATACCCGTGAAAAGTTCAGTTTTCCTATTTGAATTTTCTGTTGAATCTTAATTCTTAAGTTAATGATTAAATAATCTCGTGGTGATTTCTACAACAATAAAATATCTATAGAAATTCCCCTATTGCATCGTTAAATATTTAAGCTTAACAACTTTGACAAAATATTGCAATAACAATCATAAATATGAATTCTGGTAGTTATTTTAAGATATAAGGGAGTACAAATGAAAATATTTGAAATTGACAACTTTTTCTACTTCACTGAAATGAATGTTAAACACTTCTGTTTTCCCTTTCTTTTGTTTTCTCACTGAAACTAAGTAGTGTTTCTGATATGTCTTTTCCATCTTTTCATGGTATCAAAACAGAATAGTTCATTATTTATGAGGTATTAGCAGGGTGTAACGGTCATGCTAACTAAGGGAGGGACAAGCTGAATTATCTAAAATATTTATTTTATTTAATCTTAAGAGAAAGTGAACTCTTTATGTTAAATTAAATTATAAAACAAAAATATTGCTATTTACATTAAAACTAATATCTTCATCTTTGTTATTATCATGTTTTGGCTGCTGTGCTCTCCAGCCTTCTTCAGGTGTCTGTTGATCCAGGTAACTGTCAGGGAATTTTGAACTGAACACTTTAATTAATCAATGGTGATAGATTGTTCTTGTTTATTTTTTAGTACTATTCAGTTATGGATCACCCTGTTCCACTGAGTCTCTTTCTGTTCTACCCAGACCAAGGAACTCACAGTTACTATGCTTAGGGGATTAAAGTGAATTTGGTGGCATAGTAATTGTGAGTTCAATCCCTAGGTTGGGTAGTAAATACTCTGGAAACAAGATTAGTCATAAATGAGCAGTACCAAAAAGAAAATAAAGAGTTCAGTTTGAAATTCCCTGAGAGTTACTTGGGTTGAAAGACACCTGAAGAAGGCAGGAGGGCACACTAGCTGAAACATTGTGATAACAACAAAGATGGCAGCATTAGTTAAGTAAATAACGATAACTCTTCATCCTAGAAATTCAGACAGAAAAACATTTCTATCTAGTTTTATATTTGTAACATTTGTGATACCATTCTGCTTTAGATGATTACACTTCTAGGTGGGTTATTTTTATTAGCCAGTGTTAAAAGATATTTTACAGGACCAACAAATATTCATCCTGGGTATGATGATAAACTACGTCCAAGAGCAAATCCTCTGATCGGGAGGTTTTGAGGCGTGTGGAACCACCTCTTAATTGCTGTTGTTACCATGTCCACCCTGACCCAGGATGGTAGCACCTGTTAGGGTCCCAGTTATGGGAAAATAGTAAACCCCCAAACTGGAGTAAAAACATGAAAATATAAAAAATACTGTTGTAATGGAATGTCCCACACTCCCTATTGCCTATTGTGGACTGACTATATCAGTAGATATATATAGTGAGTACATGATATACCTGTGAGCTTGCTTCAGGAATTACTAGCCTGCCACCCAATTCCCTGTTTTTCAGTAGTGTATTCTCTTTTACAATAAACCTCTCTTCTTTTATCTACGCGCTTGTTGCTGTTCCTTCACTTGAGTACGACCTTTGTTTGTAACCTCTTTAAGGATACAACAAATACATTAGAAAAAATTTTCAGCAATACATTTTTTGAGGGAAAAATTACCGAAACTCACAAAAAAGTAAAATTTCAGCATTAAATGACCCATAAGGAGTTGATATGCCATTAAACAAGCAAACCAACAAATATGAAGTTCTATTTTTGGAATAGTATGATAGTAAACATGACTATACACTTTTAAAAAAAAAATCATTTCACTCCAAGCAAGGTGATAATTCCACTATATTGCAAGTGGCTACTGGGAGTGGAAGAGAATGAAAAGACTTTAGAAAGAACCAGAACCCCAAAATTAAACAGGGAACAAGAGATAAACCTCTACTCCTGTTCAAAAGACCAGAGAGGAGTGTGAACCAGACGATAGTTGAACCTATCTACTCCTATTTACAAAAATACTAGTTGCATTTGCTTGAGGCTTGATTAAATAATTGAATAATATGTTTCTTTACTAATATGTACATAACACAATATTGTTCTTTATTAATGTCATAGGGGAAATAAATGGAACATAAGGAGATAAATTGATGAAAGAATAATCACAAAGAAAATTACTCCATATTTTGGTACTTAAATTTTAAAATAACATGTTTGTAAAATATGACTCATTGTTAATCAAAAATTTTAGCTTTTTGTGTTACAAGATATATAAAAAAATTGCCACATTATATTCAAAGTTAAATTTTGAATTTTCTCTCTTTAATTCCTTTAATAATTTTTTCTCTTTCAAATTGTTTTTATTGATTTACTGTACATTTTCCTTAATTCATGTTTTACCCCATTGAAATAATTTTATTGGAAAATGTAAATACTTGTCAAGCGTTGATTGGCTCTATGCATCATTTATCATTAATTTAATACCTCCCTCTGTTGTTTCTGTAAATATTTTCATAGCAGTTATTCTAATGAGCTTTCCTCTTTGATAACTTGACTGTGTGAATTTAAGCATACTGTTAAATTGGCTACTAGGTCTCATTGTTCTATCATATTTGGGTGGGAGTTGACCAGTCCTCATTTTTCAGTCTTGATAGAGTTAAAAAATGATGAATTATTTTCCACCCACCAACCTCTCTCTCACAGGTGGGATGTGGCAAACTTCTCACTGCTCTATCACTACTTCTATGGAAAGTGCTCTGAAGAACTACATTCTTTGATTTTTGCTTAACCTTCATGGCTAGGGTCCGCCATGCTACTAGCATTGTTGCAAAGCATCTACATTCTCTTTGTATTCCATTTTTGAGAAATAAATTCCACTCGAACAGATTTTTCCTGCAAACTACTGTTCTATGGAACTGACTCCCAAGAGGATGTTTCCCCAATCAATACAATCTTAACCTGTTCCAGTCTAGAGTTAGCCGTTATCTTCCCCTCCTATCTGTATAAACTACCCCTTAATGTAACCCTCTACTTTGAGTGTCCCCCAGGCCTTGTACAGGGTGAACCTTACTGAAAAAAAAACATCCCTTCTAATAGTTTTTCTTGCACGTCTCACTTGTGGACCTCTCTTTCAATTTCTTGCTTCCTTGCCACCTACAATCTTCAAACATTTAAATGCTACCTCAATTGCCAACTTTTATCTTCCTGAATCCTGTTCTTTTATTATCCTTTCTCCTCACTAAAATCTTCTCATTCTCTTCCATTCTCAGTAACCCCTTGCATCTTCATGGCTTTAGTGAAATTATTAAAAAAAAGAATATTTTATATAACATCTTAAATGACATAGGTGTAAAGATATATAATGTTCTACTATTGTAACAAGATTTAATAATGGTGTTGTTATTTAAAGCTAAATAATTCTTTGTACATATAAGATAATACAGTACCTGTGGTTTTATATCTAATGGCAGATAGATACTGATCAGATTGTGATATAGTCAAGGATAATGTGGCAGTGGTTTCTTATTGAAAAGCCCTGTGTTTGACAGCAAACTTCCCACTAAAACAGACACAGCCACTTAAGTTACACTGAAATTGATTTTACTCCATTTAAACTGTGAATGATACCCGTTTTGGCACATTGGAAGCATACAGGTCAGATGGATAGTTTTACTGCTACTGCCTTTTTATTGATCTCATCTGTATTAGATTTCATGAATTTGCATTAAACCCCAGACACTGTTGGCTTGAAGAAGTAATGCTAGATTCTTTCTTGTTACAAATATTTACCCAAGAACAGGAAAATGTTTGGTTAATTCTGAGAAGCAGATGTTGTATTGTGCATTTAAAAACTGATTGCACTGGTTACATAAATACTACTTTAAAGACTTGGATTAAACTTTTCATGCGACTGTGCATATTCAAACTGAAAATGGCTTATGGCCATATCACTTGTTCTCATATGATCAGTTAAGCAACATCGAGCCTAGATGGGTAACTGCTTGGGAATACCAGGCACTGTAAACTTGGATATACAAGTGGTGTCATGGAAAAAAGCTTAGAATTGGAAATTGGAGAACTGAATTCCAATTCCAGGTTCATTATATTCACTTGCACTTACGGAAAGGTATGAATCCACCTCTTCTTCCCCCAGCTATGGATTAATTAGTAGGACTTGTATCAGTAAATCATTATTATCTCCAAACAAATTCTTACAATATAAAATATTTTCTGGCTTGAAATAACCTTTGATAAGCTGTAAAAATCAAATCAAGTAATCAATCAAACTGAAAATGTACCATTTTATTATTACTGGGTTAAATAAATCTTTAGGTTTTGCTGTTAGAAATTCAAGTAGTTTTTGTTCTCATTTTTTGTTCCTTTGCATTCATATTTTCATTTAAAAAAATGTTATTAAATATTTGATTATAAAATCTAAATTTGGATGAGAATACAGTCTGAAAAGAACAATGCCTGATAGTATGTTGGTTAATTTTAGCTATCTTAGAATATTCTGGAAAATGTCTGTTATCTGATATTGAAATAAAAAACCATGTAATTCAAGATTGAGTTTTGCCTAATGCTAAATGAAATTGTGAACGTGACTGTTTCATTTGGAATTTTTATGAAATCTTAAAAACCTAATTGCGACAAATGTTGAAAACTCCATGCAAAAAGAATTTATCTTATTTGTATGTTTTAGTTTTGCACTTACTTTTACTATTTTTTAATCAAATTTTTTTTGCTTTCTGTGAGTGCATCTATACTAAAACCTATTAATCTGTTTTAACAGAAAGGAGAAATTGAAAAGGTTATGTTCAATATATGACTTTTATGGATAGGAAAGAATTGGAAATTCTATTTGGTGATCAATTTATTTGTTTTAAATTATATTTAGTCAGCATTATACACAGTACAGTTGCTGCAAGAGTTGGTATTGAAAACAGTACAAAAAGAAACCCATATACTACAAAAATGATAGTGGAGAGTAGGGTACTTTGCTGTGATAACTGTTTAGCTAAGCATTGATAGATATCTATGATGCAAGGAGGATTAAGGGCTGAGATAGTGAAGAGTGTGTTGGAATGGAAATTGTTGATTTTTTTTTTCATAGCATTAGGAACAGATGCTGTCACCAAAGTTGTGTTTATGATAGAATTTGGAGAAACTTAGATTATTAATTTTTACCAATTAATAATCAATACCATTAAAGATTTTAAAGAAAAAATAACCTTTTTAAGTAGAATTATATTAAAACTCAGTTTTAAATACAATAGCTTGGTTGACTACTTACATGAAGGTGAGAATCCAAATTATAAAACAAATTTATTATTTAACCTCTCAATTTTATAATTTATATAATTTGGCCATAATAGATCAGTTTTCTTTTGGCAAGTACATTAATGCCAAAAGATAGTCTGTTTTGTACATGCTTATGAAACTAGAATTTTTTTGCAACATGCATGTTGAAATGCTCACAGTATTGTTGAAGTTATTGCTAACATTTTTTGTCAAGATTTACAAACTCTACGTTTTGTTCAATTTTGCAAACTAATCAATCAAATTTGAGTAAGCTGATTTGTTTGGAAAAATACTTTGACAAAAATTCTTCTTTGTGATTTAATAATTTCTTTAATTTAATTCTATAGGACTTCATGGTAAACAATAAATTTTAAGAAAATTTCTTTTTTTCCTTTTTAGCAGTGAAGAATAAATTCTTAGGATTTCTTACTCTTGAGCATGCAACATGGGTTTTTTTTTTTATAGCAAGGTTCACCTTTTATAAGGCTCAGGCCACTCAAAGTAGAAGGGTTACATTTGGAGGCCATTTGTGTGTAGAGGAGTGGAAGATAATGGTTAACCCTAGTCTTGAACAGGTTAAGATTATAGTGATCATGGAAACATCCTATTGGGAGTCTGTTCCACAGGGCAGTGGTTCATGGGAAGAAGCTTCTTGAGTGGATCTTACTTCTCACTGATGGAATATGGAGGGAATGTGGGTAGTTTGCTACCATGTAAGTAGCATAGTGTGTTCTTGCTGAGAAGGTTTGCTTTCATGGGACCGGTAGAGTAGTGAGAGGCTTGCCACATCTCACCTGTGGGAAATAAGTTGAAGGGTGGAAAATAATTTGTCACTCCCAAGGGGCTTGGAGACACTTTTGAATTCTATCAAGCCTGGAGAGTGAGGTCTGGGCAGCTCCAGCCCAAATATGACAACAGTATTTCATTTTTGGCTTAGTCTGGCTCTTGTAAAGGTAGAGGATAGCAGGAGGAGTCAGGTACTTATTGGAGTGGTACAGAGAGCTGACCATTTCACCTGCATCCTGGATCGTATGTACAAATTCCACTTGAGGTCAGGTGTGAGTTTGAGGCCCAACAGGCATGGTGCTTCTCTGAGGGGACTTCTGTTTATCCTGATTGGTGGTAGTTCGGGGTCAGATCGGTGATGATAGACTGTAACTAGCTTGGTTTTCAAGGCATTGAATGTAATCAGCCAGTTTTTACCCCCATTGGGTTGTTCGTGCAAGATCGGAAGAGAGTTCAGTTGCCAATGTCTGATCATTGAGATTTTTAGATCTGAGTATATTCTCAGGCAGAGTATTTATGTAGATCAAAAAGAGGGTTGGTCTGAGAAGAACTCTGGGAGACATCTGCATTAATGCAATAAGATCTAGGAGAGGTCACTGTTCAAGACCATATTCATTTCATGATTGAATAAGAAAGACTGAATCAGTCCAAAATTTGTCCAGAAATACTATGACCTTTCAATTTGTGAATATGCTGAACTCTGTCTAATGCCTTTGAGATATGATATCCAAAGCAACAGCCTGAGTTTCACCATTCTTATCTAAAGCTTGATAAATTCTTTCAGAAATAAGCATTAACACATCAGCAGTTTATGTAGAGAAACGAAAGCTATGTTGCTTATCTGAAAGAAGATCCTGCAAGGTGAGATGCTTAAATAATTCAGAGTTGATTAAAGCCTCAAGTATATCACTAATTGAAAACAAATTATAGTTATAAAGCTTGTCCATTCTGCTTTTCCACTAGATATATGAATTTTCAATATGGATAAAGCACTTTTCTATGAGATTAAGAGACATGCTAAAAGATAAGATACAAGTTAAAGTATTTTTTCTTAATAATATTAAAATAAAAACCCAATTCATTAAGTGATTGGCTTTTGTTTGTACTTTACAAAATAGAAATATACATCATTGTCTGTGTTTGAATATTTTTTTTAATAAAAAATTAATTTTATTTATGATTTTTATAATTCATGATTATAATTTTTAAATTTCCAAAAATGATATTTTTTTTGTTGAATTTTAAGATCTTTTTTCTTTTAGACATTATGTAGAGAATAAAATTTATCAGCATGAAGAATTTAATTTTGTAATATTCTTAAGTGAGTTGTCACTTTTTGTGTTTTGCTTTTCACATTAATTGAATAGAAAAGACAATTACTTTTCTATTAATTGTGTTCCCTTTGTTTATCAAACATAAAAGATAAAAAAAAAAATTGATTTCAGTTGATGTAAAACTTGATTGTTGAAAGTTGCAGATTTTCCAGAGGAAAGAAATCAATTATATGAAGTAGTATGTGGGTTCTTGGAGGATTCATGTTTAAAGTAATGAAGTTATGTAATTTTTTTTATTTACACTAGAATTTGAAACATGGCTGATCAAAAATAGTAAATGCTTGTAGATTGATGTACTTATAAATTCAGTGTGAATGTTGATATATTGGTTAAATAAGAAGTTCAAGCAGAAGGAATCAGGGATGATAATATACACCCAAAGACTTTAGTTATAATATAAGAATATACTTATAGAAAGCTACATGCCTCCTTCACCTCCTTCTTAGTGTCATTGAACACACCAGTAGAGTATAGAGCCATAAATACACTAGGTTAAGTGTTGCTGTTATGGTTTGTGTAGCAAGTAGGTTTTTACAGGCTGGAGTCATGTTTACTCTGTAGACTTCTCTGTGAAGAAAAGGGCCACAACCTTTACCACACTAGGTGTTGCTGGTGTGGTTTCTATAATAATTGAATGACAATTGCTAGTAATTGAAGAAAAGGGCCACGCTAGGTGTTGCTGCTGTGGTTTTGGTAGCAAGTAGTTTTGTACAGGCTGGAGTCATGTTTGCCCAGTAGATTTCCCTCTGGGGAAAATGACTTCAGTCTTCACTATACTAGGGGTTGCTACTGTGGTTTCGATAACAAGTAGGTTTTTACCAGCTGGAGCCATGTTTACCCTGTAGACTTCCCTCTGGCAAAGATAACCTCAGCCTTCACTACACTAGGTATTGTTGCTGTGGTTTCTGAAGCAAGTAGGTTTTTACAGGTTGGAGTCATGTTTACCCTGTAGACTTCCTTGTGAAGTAAAGGGCCACAACTAGGTGTTGCTCATGTGGTTTCTGTAGTAATTGAATGACATTAATAAAATGTCCAAGGCTGGCCATTTGCTAACTTGAACGCTCGTATTTCAATTTTTGATTTTCTTCATCTAGCTCTTGATTGTCTCAAAAAGTCTAAAATGATTTTGATTATGGAATGATTAGAAACTCTGCAACTAATTATATTAACCAAAAAAATCTATCTGACAGCAAAGCCTCTCATCAGGAGATTGGAGGTTTTGAGGAGCGTGGAGCTATTTTTTAATTGCTGTTGTTCCCAAGTCCACCCTTACCCAGGATGGTAGCACCTGTTAGGGTCCAAGCTATGGACAAATAGTGACCCCCCCCTCAAAAAAAAACCCCTTGTAAAAATATAAAAATACATTTTAATATAAAAAGAATTACCATTAATACAATTTTAAAACAAAATGGCCAGCAATACATTTTATAGTAGAATTACCAACAATACATTATAGCTGTAGTTGAAGGCATACAATTGTGTTCAATATATATATATATATATATATATATATTTCTTTAAGTATTTCACCCCAAGCAAGGCAGGAGTGCCACTAGCACACAGAGGGTTACAGAGAGTGAAAGTGAGAGAAAATACTGGTTATAGGGGGGATTGAGGAAAGGACAAAAGATGAACAGGGTTCAAGTCAACAGAAGATGGCAGTTGACACTGCATTTAAATTTTTGAATATTGTAGTTATCGGGGAAGCAAGTAAGAGGAAGAGAGTTTTACAATCGAGAAGTGCAAGAAAATAAGCTGTTGGAGTAGAAGTGGCAGTTACATTTTACTATTTCAACAGTAAAAGTGTGGGACCTAGATGCCAATCTAGTAGCACGGTTAAATTAATTGTCAGGGCACCAGAGAAAAAAGCTTGTCAGAGCAGTTCCCATGAAAATGTTTGTAGAAAAGACAGAGGGAAACCACATCACGTCTGTGAGAAAGTGACTGAAGTCAAGATTCCAAGTCAGGATCGATTACATTGCAGATCCTTCTTTGGATTTTGTCAAGAACCTCGAGATGAATAGCAGGGACACCAGACCAGATATGGCAATAGTATTCACTGCACTGACTAATGGTAGATTTGTATTTGTGTAAGATGGACTCTGGCACAACACAGGGAACCAACTTTCCTTGCAGTAGATTCAATGTAGTTGTTCCACCTCAAGTCTGTCGAAAATGTGAGGCTAAAAAGGCTCAGTGAGTTGCTCTCTCAGAGTCGAACATCAACCATGCTGATGGTGGGCAGGGAATTTTCTCTGTGGTGGTTAAATGAAAGCAGTTTAGTTTTGGAGGCATTAAAATTTACAAGCCATTTCCTGCCCTAGTTAACCACTGATTGGAGGCCCTTTTTGAGAGCAGCAGTTTAACTTTGTCAGTGCTGCCAAATAGGAGTAAATGGTAGTGTAGTTAACATAGATGCCTACTTGGGAACTGATGACATCAGGAAGATCATTGCTGAAGATCAGAAACTGTGTATAGGATCCAGGATAGAGCCTTGGGGAACACCCATGTTCATATGGAAGGATCTGGAAGAGAGCCCATACAGAATGACCTTCATTTCACGATTTGACAGGAATGATTGGACTAAATCAAATAATTGTCCTGTAATACCATGCCCCTGAAGCTTACATAGAAGACCAGCATGCCAAACCCTGTCAAATGCCTTAGAGATAGCTAGAGCTACAGCTTCACTGTTATTATCAAGAGCTTGATTACATATTTAGTTATGGGTGTAAGCACGTCAGTGGTAGACCAGGCAAAATGGAATCCATATTGCTTGTCAGAGTTGAAGGCATATTGTATTCAAAATATTAAAGAAGGGTGGTTTAACTGTAAAATCGACTTTTTTCGATTTCATCTTCACACCGTGAAACTGCATTGAAATTTTTTACGAAACCAAAAACGTTTGGTTGTGTTACTGAGTGACAATATCCAAAGAAAAACTATTGAAAAAGACTTTCAGATGTTAATAAAATTAAATTTTATCAACATTTATACCATTGTAAGAGAAAAAGATTGAACAAAAATGTTAAAAATATTTAATTGACTAGTTTTAGGAAATAAATGTGAAATCTGTTTATGAAAGAAATGAAGAAGAAAAAAGAAATACGACAGATATGACACTTGGAAATCATAGAATGTTTTCAAACAGAAAAAAAAGGAAAATATGACATGATGTCTGAAATCTATTAGTTTCAGTTTAAAAAAACAAAACTTTTGCAGTAAAATTAAGTTACCAACAAAATAGCAAGTAAAAATAAAAAATTAGTTGCCAGTTTCGTCTTAATGTTAAATTTTATAAAGTCGGACTTTTTAGTAAGGGTTTTCTATTAAGCCAGTATGCCAATCGCAAAATAAAGTTGTAAATAAGAAAAATGAATGAAGATCTTTTTTTATGAATAAATTTGTTTTTTTTTTATCTAGGGAATGCACCTAAATTAGATATTAAGAATAATTAAAATAGTTCTTAATTTCACTTTTAAAATGTGTATATTTCTAGATATGTGGGTCTCTAGTGTAAAATTGTTTGTTTTCTAAAATTATGTTTCTATCTAGCAACTACACCTAAAATTAGATATTAAAAAAATAAAGTAAGTTTTAATCTCAGTTTTAAGATGTGTATATTTTCAAAACTGCAAGTCATTTTTTTTAAACCCAAATTAAAAATTATTCTTTTTTAGTCATTAGTGTTTGGTGGGTGTTTGTTACTGTTCTGCTGCCTATAAAATTCTTCTAATCAAGGAAAATTAATTCATTTTATTTTTACAAATATCTTTATGGTTTTAGCAAATACACTTAAGATTATATATTAAAATGATTAAAATAGTTTTTAATTTCAGTTTTAAAATGTGTATCTAAAAAAAGAACATGATACTTGCAAATTTGGAAATATACACATTCTAAAATTAAAATTAAAAGCTTTCAATTATTTTTAATATTTAATTTTAGGTGTATTCGCTAGATAAAAACAAATTTATTTAGGTGAAAAAAAAAGTAACTCGTTGATTTTTCCTTGTTTAGAAGAAACCCCAATAACAGTTGACTGGTGTACCAGAAAAGAATTGCCATATTTTTAATTATTTTAAATATGAGGGTTTTCATTTTTTGGCTTTTTAAAAGCCATATCTGTAGTGAACAAAAAGAAAAAAGTGACAAGAGGGGGGTTAGAGAGTGCAGTGCACCATTCGCCGGCAGATCAGCTGTTCTACTTTCGGCGTCAGTTGCCTCGAGGAAATGGATTGCGAGTCTCCCTTTCTCGGCCGTTACACTGGGCAGTCATGAAACAGACACCAACTCGGACGCACATACTTCAAATTCCTCTTCGTCCGCCAGTCAATTCATACATCCAACTCTGTTGCACGAAGTCTGCCGAATGACTCGCTCCACATTTGTGCCACTGACACCTTGCTTTTATGCCCGTCTGACACTGCTGAAATTTGCATGTGTACAGATATAGTCTCGTTTTGGATGAGATCGGCACGCATAAATTGTGTCTTCGATAGTGGCCATAATTCTTTTCGGTATTACCCTGCAAGCAAGACACGTTCGCACTCGTTTTGAACTCCGAGGTAAGTCATGTCTTTTGTCACAATATCAGAAACTAATTTCTGGAGAGCTATACCATTTTCTTTTCTCTCTCAACAAATGTGTTGTTCAAAGACACAAATATAGATAGTTTATGTGACAATTTCTTTCCTATTTTACCAATTTGTTAATAAATATGGTAGTTATTTATAGTTGACAATTTATTTGAAAGTTTAAGAAACAAACAAGTGTCTGTCAGAGAGTAGTTTCAATAATTTGAAAGTTCTTTTACCACACATTTATTACTATCAGCTGCTCTTTTTTTTTTTTTTTGTTGCTTACTTTATAATTTTTGAAGGGATTTGCTTCCACAGATCAGAGAAGAAATGAACATCTTCCTCGTTGTAGTTTAAGGTGTCTTCTAATAAGTGTACAATTTCAAGAATATTGATAAAGATTGGTCACTTTGATTTTGTGAAACAAATTAACGTGTAAAATTTAGTCTAAAAAAATCATATTTCGCATTTTCAGCTGGTTGAAGCAAAATACCATTTTAACTCAGTGTAAAAAAATAATTCAATGAATAAAAGCACATACAAATTACATATTTAAAAAGATTATTTTATTTTCTTTCCAGCCATATAAATATTTTCATTAGAAATGGTAGCTACAGCAAAGTAAAAAAGGATCCTTCAATGAAAACAGAATGCAAACTGTCACAGATACTAATCAAGAATAAGGATCACTTCGCACCTAAGACGTATAGGCAGTTGTTACAGCATTACATCAAACTACCTTACATATATGGTCTCCCTAAGATTCACAAAGATAATATTCTGTTCAAGGCGATTATTAGTTGCCAAGGCTCTGTGTACCACCCTTTGAGTCGCTTCCTTGTAGATATAATTGACACATTGATCGGAATGTCATCTTCATATGTCCGAAACTCTGCCCACTTCTTGTGGAAATAATCAAAGATGCCCCCATCCTATCTAACCAGATGGTGAGCTTGGACGTAGTGAGTTTGTTCACCAAGGTACCCACGGAGGAGGCACTCTCAGTAGTCAGAGACAGATTGGCCTCTGACTCATCCCTAGGAGAGCGAACCCGTATTCCAATAGATAATCTGATGGAGATGTTGACTTTCTGTACACAAACAACACACTTTGGAATGGGATCACACATATATCGACAGGATGAGGGCTTAGCAATGGGCTTGCCATTATCACCAGCAATGGCAAATATATACATGGAATGCTTTGAGGAAATGGCATTAGAATCTATATCTCTCAGGCCAACTCTATGGTTAAGATATGTAGATGACACCTTCATACTCTAGCCACACCAGGAAGATGTCAAGGTTCTACTGGACCATGTGAACTCAATAAGACCTTCGATACAGTTCACGATGGAGAAAGAGAGTAACAACACACTCCCATTCCAGGATGTTCTAATATCTCGAACAGAGCATGGGTTCAAGACATCCGTATACTGCAAACCGGCATTCACCAGACAGTACCTCAATTTCAACTCCCACCATCCGTACAGCATAAAGAAAGGGATCATTCACTGCTTACAACACCAAGCAAAAGCCATAAGTGGTGACCCAGAGACATTAGATAAAGAATTGGTCAGTATAAACAGTACCCTACAACATAACAACTACCCTGGGTACATGGCAGCAGCCCCAATAAACTGGGATAGGCGGGTACAAGAGCAGGACAACACTCAGAAAACAGTCTGCCTGCCTTATGTGAAGGGGTTATCAGAGAAAATATAAAGGATCTGATGTCCATATAACATCAGGACAACCTTCAAAAGCTGGACGACACTTCACAGATACCTCTCCCGAGTAAGACTTCCCCCATAGAGGAGAACATGATGAAAGACTGTGTGTCCTCCATCTCGTGCAGCTGTGGAGAGAAATATAAAGGAGATACAGGCCACCTCCTTAAGGTAAGGCTTCAAGAATACTAGAAAGCTGTAACATGAGGGGAAGTAGAAAAATCAGGCGTGGCTGACCACATATGGAGAGAAAAAGGAGATCACTGCCCTCTGTGGGATCAGGTTGAAATCATAGACAAAGAACATCAATGGAAAATTTGTAAACTTAAGGAATCAGCACATATGCTTGGCCACAAAAATTTCCTGAGCCGACCAAGCATAGAAATGAATACAGTATGGGAACCAGTAATAAGGAGTGCTAGAGAAAAGCAATAATAACAATGAAAATTGCAATATGAGCTCGGGTAAAAAAACATGCAATGATAGCAGCAAATATTGCAATATGAGCACTGGTAAAAATTGTTATGAAGACATTAAGTTTATAAGTTCCAGAAATTCATATACAGATGTCCTTAAGGACACATGGCACAGTGGATAAAGGCGTTGGTTAGATCCAGTGACAAGACCCAAAGAGGTGTGAGTTCTCAGTGGAGAACTTGGGGAGGGGAATTAACAGGAGATAACTGATAACTGACATCCATTAGATATGACATGTGGAACGAGAACAGTCTACCCCAGCGAGCGAAATAAAGGGTTCAGTTCGACATTCCAACCACCTGAATAAGGCTGGAGTGTACAATGGCCGAAACGTTTTGATAAATATGGCAACAACGATGAGGAAATAGTCCGAATAATGTAAATAGTGTGCATAATACTTCATCTCAGAAATATAGAAAGATACTGAGATATTTTTAAGATTGGACTGTAAATACATGAGAATTTGCAAGTTGAACAGACTAAGTTGCAAATTATCAATCTCAAATGAAATCAGATATTGACTGGAAATGCTATCATTGCACAAGAAAATGAATGGTTTCCTTAGAAAGCAAAAATGCTAAATTAAAAACCGAAAAACCAAATGGATAACTGCAGTATCAAGGAAAAAAAAACAAACTGATACCAAAAGTTAAGTTGCCAAACCGACCAACTCTAAAAAATATTTAAATTTCGGCATCTAGCCTATAGATTTTGATATGCCGCTAAACAAAATCAGCAAACCAACAACCAAAAAAAGTGTTGATATAAAAAATTAAAAAAAAATGACAAAATATATAATTCAGTAGGTAGAACAGAGCAACTGTACAAATTGTTACTCAGATGATAAACTCATCAAAAAAAAAAAAAAATGAAAAATCTCAATTTAGATTTTAGCTATTTTAAATCAGTTTTTAACTTCTTTAAGGATCAACAAATTGGAAATACAATTCCAAAACTTCATAAGATTTAGTCTTATCAGTATATTTATGTATGTATGTAAGTTCTATAGACTCTCCTGTGAAGTATAGGGCCAAAACCTCACCACACTAGGTGTTACTGCCATGGTTTCTGTAGTAATTATTTTGTTTTTGGTGGGGAGGATGAAATTACAAGCCCTATGCCCAATAAATTTTGAAATCAGACTGGTTTCTAACTAAAGACTAGAAAACCTCGACTACTTGGCTATTAAACCCTAGTTTGTTGGAAGAAGAGATGGTTTCATATCTTTTCAACAGTATTTGTAAAAAAGAGAAAGCAGTGTACATACTTGGTTAGAATTTGAACTCTGCACACCAATTCCATTTTATGCCCTGATAACCATTATGCTACATGCATGTCCATCTTGTCAGTATATACACTAGACTCATTTTACAAGTATTTAACAAAGGAGACTTAAAATGTCAAATGTTTAAAATATTAAGATTTCTTAAATTTATCCACTGTTAAATAAAACTCATCATAAGAATTGTTTCTATCCAGACTAGCATTCTCATCTTGGTTGTTAGACTCATGTTTTATACCCTCTGTCCTTCTTTGGGTTCTGTCTTTGTAATCTGTAACCTTGTAATTTAAACCTGAACACTTTTTCAGTCTATTGGGGTAAGTTGTTCTCATTCTGTTTTCTATGTTTAGGAGCATTTCATATCACTTAATACTTACCAGTCTTAATCACCTTTGTGCCATTTCTTTCACCAAACTAGAGTATATAACCTTTCAACACTACCCAAGCTAGAGATTGAACTCTGAAATACCAGAGAACTGAAATGTTGTGAGTATAATATCCAAGATAAGCATGCTGGTATGAACAGCATATAATAATTCTTGATCTCAAGAATAATAATTTCTCATCTTAAAAGAATGTTTTTGTAAATGATTGCTGTACAGAGCTAACTTAAATGGCTAACTGTATTAAGACAATTTAAAACATAAGCAAAAATTCAATTCTTGAAGACAATGATTTTTAAACAAAAATTGGAAATATAAGAGCTGATGTCAGCAAGATATACAGTGACACGCATAAGTATTGGATACATGTTATTTTCTGTTATAACTCTAGTTTATGTTCGCCATTTTGTCTGATATTTGGTAATATCTCGTAAAGTTGTTTTAGTTGTATGTGGAAGGAAAATTAAAAACTCATGGTTGAATCCATTTTTTTTTATCAAAGTTCAAAATTACCCTATGCAAAAGTATTGGATACATCGATTTAATATTTTGTTGTGTAGCCTCTGTTTTGTTTCACTGCTTCCAGTCGCTTTCTATAGTTGGCCACAAGTTTTTCACACTGATCCACCATTACTTTACCCCATTCTTCCTTGCATAATTCCTCTAATTGCTTGATATTTTGTGGATTCCGCTTATGAACTTTAACCTTCAAAGTATTCCACAAATTCTCAATTGGATTCAAGTCAGGAGACTGACTTGGCCAATTGAGAGTACTAATACCATTATTTTCAAGCCATTCCTTTGTAAGTTTTGCGGTATATTTGGGATCATTGTCGTGTTGAAGCACGAAATTCCGACCATGTCCTAAAGAAGTTGCAGATTTCTGAAGGTTCTTCTCTAGAATCTCCCTGTACATGCTACCATTCATTCTACCATGGATAACTTGTAACTCGCCAGTGCCCTTGGATGAAAAGCATCCCCATATCATAATGGAACACCCCCAAACTTAACTGTGGGGATGGTATTGTGCTTGTTGAAGGCAGTGCCATTTATTTGCCAAACACTTGTCGCTGTGTTCCTTCCGAATAGTTCAACTTTCGTTTCATCCGACCAGATTACCTTTTTCCAAAACTGCATACCTTTCTTTTCATAAGTTTCGACAAACTTTAATCGGTCTTTGACATGTTTGGTTTTCAGTAAAGGCACTTTTCTTGGTGATCTTGAATGAAAGCCTGTACGATATAGAGCTCTGCTAATGGTATCCTTACATTAATTCCAGCACCCTCAAGATCAGTTTTAATTTCAGAACGAGTAATGAAGTGGGTTTTTTTTTGCACATTTCTGCTGATCCACCTCGAAGTACTCTCATTTATTTTTCTCGGTCTTCCATTTCTTGGAAGGTTTGTTGTACCGTTGCCATACTTCTTATACTTTCTGATGATATTTCCTACTGTACTTAGTGCTAGATTCATTTCTTTGCTAATTTTTCGGTAACCTTGTCCTCCTTTGTGACATTCAATGATTCTATCTCGCATATCTCTGGATAATTCTTTAGTTATTGCCATTTTTAATCCTTGAATTGCAGAATGCACATCAAAGAGTCAGATGATTAGTAGCACTATCTTGTAAACAATTGTGTGCTTCTCTGATTGGGCAGAGATAACATTCCAATACTATCGAAAATTTGAATATTTAAAGTCTTTTAAAATACAAAGTTTCGATTGGAAATTTGTAAAAAGTGTCATGTATCCAATACTTTTGCATAGGGTAATTCAAAATTTTTTTGATAAAAAAAATGATTTCAGCCATGAGTTTTTAATTTTCCTTCCACATACAACTAAAACAACTTTACGAGATATTACTTACCAAATATCAGGCAAAATGGCGAACATAAACTAGAGTTATAACAGAAAATAACATGTATCCAATACTTATGCGTGTCACTGTACTTTTGGTGACCATATTTAAACAGTGAGTGTTACATCTATTTATCTGTATATTCGTATCTGAGAAACATTAATAAAAAAAAATGCTCTCTGGCAGGAATCTAATTTGTGTCTTACTTTGTAGGAGAAACCACTGTGAGATTGGGTGTGCTTTATAGTAACTTTCATTTAATCTTTTTTTTTTATTCATGAAAAAAATCTTATGATTATTTTATTTACATTATTTACATTGTTCAAACTGTTGTCCTCATCTTTATTGCCATGTTCACAACGTTTTGGCTGTTGTATGCTCCGGCCTTCTTCAGGTGGTTGGAATTTCAACCTGAACCCTTTATTTCATCCACTGGAATAAATTGTTCTAGTTCCACGTGCCATGCCTCTTCTGTGTGTCTCAGTTATCTCCCTTTAACTCAACTCTCTAAGTCTTTGTTCACCACTGTCGTTGTCAGGTATTAAACTCACAACTCTTTGTGCCCAATCCCTGTATTCAACTAACACTTTTATCTACTGGGCCATGTGTCCTTGAGGAATTCCAATCACCCGAAGAAGGCAGGAGCATACAATGGCCAAAATGTTGTGAACATGGCAATAAAAATGAGAACAATAGTCTCAACAATGTAAATAATTACAATACCTCGTCTCAGAAATATAGACAGATGATTATTTTAATATTATAGTTTGAAAATGTTTGCCATGATTTAGTCCATGGTATATATTGGATGTGTGTTAGGGTGTAATGGATATTGGAGCGCAGAGTTCAAATTCCGCTTGGGTTCATTGCATTCACTTATGTGCAAATAACCTTGGGAAATTTATGAATCTATCTCTCTTTCCTCCAGTTATGAGTTGAATAACACGATAGATTGGTTGACGACTGGTCTACTGCAGAAAGAAATGGCAACCTACTGCGGGAAAAATCTTCCACCTAGTCAAAAGAGACATAATAACCTAAGCATGTAACGTGTATGGCACTTAACTGACTGATATATGGATATGTACATTCATAAAAGTTGGAGTTTTAGGTTTGCAAACTCTCTTAGAAGGAAAATGCAATTATCAAAGAGAAAATGAATTTTCCCATTACTGTACTGATGGCTTCTGCTTGGTGTTAAACCAGTATCACATTGAATTAAAATACTATATCACAAAATCCAGTATCACATTGAATTACTATACTTACTGACTGCTTTCTTTTGGTATCACATTGAATTAAAAGCAAAGTAAAACACATCTAGCATCTAATTAAGTACTTGTAACATCTAGGGTATGCAAAAGTGTAGTAAATATTAAGTTATTCAATAATAGCTTTCATTTCATTTGTTTTTTTAATACATGAAACAATCTTTAGTTTAACATTTCTTTCTTTCACCATGATTCATCATATTGTTGCTTGTCATGTTTTTTTTTCAAGTATTATAATCTTGATATAATTTCAAGCAGTTTACATTTACTGCCAGCATAACTAGAATTAATAATGTCTATAGTGTAGAAGGAATACTGCCTTGGATTTCTGAAACTGAGCAGCCAATGTAATTTTGTTTGCAGAAGGGAAATAGGATCAGCTTGAGAAATGAGATTCTCAAGTTAAAACCAAGAGAGGCTGCTTCAATACTGAATTAATCTAATAAGTGAACGTGTTCCTATGTGTACAGGTGTGTGCATTCTATCACTTGTGCGCGCGCGCACACACACACACACACACACACACACACACACACACACATATATTTTTATATATATATATATATATATATATATATATATATATCTATATATATAATATATACACTTTATCTTCATTTCTGGTAGCCAAATGAAAAGCTTTGTCATTGGCTCTTTACTGATCTTATTATAAAAAAAGAAGTAAATGAATAAAAAATATTTTTACCTTTGGGGCAGGAAAACCAATTTTCTCAAGGAAATTAGTGTTTGGATACATTTGAAATCAATCCTAAATTCAAATTTCAGATGAACTGGATTAAAGTTTTTTTTGCTTAACATTTAGCTAAATTAGACTTATCTTCCTACCATAATGATTTATTTACTTACAAGTATTTATACACCTGATTTGCTTACAATTCATAGATTTTAATTGTGTGTGCGCTTGAGTGTGTGTGTGTGTGTGTGTGACTAAATACATACCTGAAAAACTTAAATTCAGTTGTGCACTCTTGGAAGATAAGTGTGAATTTGTAAACAATGACTATTACTACTAATATTACAGAGCTCTTCCCTTCCCTGAATTGAGCACTGTCAGTCATTGGCATGTTTATTTACAGAGTAAGTACATAAAAAATCACCTTCCTTTCAACCGTGTGCAGATGGCTTAGGGGAAAAATCTCTGACTGTTGCTGAATCAGTTGGGTTTTGATTCTGGTTTGAAGCAATTGGATGTCTAGCCATACTGATGAGCTGTGAAACTGTGAAACAGTCTGTGGATGACAATATATATATATATATATATATATATATATATATATATATATATACACACAGGTTTGACAAGGCACTGCAATTAAGCTTTTGGTTATATTTTTTTTGTATGCATGCAAGAGATTTCTTTTTTGGACATAGTGTGTAAGAACTGTCCTCATGATCTTTAGTACGATTTTATTTGCCAGTCATAATTTATCAGCAATCTATCTGGTAAATCTATTGATACACTAACACTGAATAAACAAAAATGAAAGATGAAGTTAACACCTGTACACAATTAAAACATTTAATAAATACAATGTTACGACAAATCATTTGTCCCAAAATAGATAAATGTTCACATTGATCAATGAACAAGCATGTCTGACTGAGGTACATAAAAGATAAACACAAAATCTATTACTTTTTCTGGTTTTCTTGACAAGGTGAAATAAAGTGCCCTGCCAAACTTGGAGACCAAAAGTAATGTCTGTTCCCCACGTGTGTGGACTTCAAGAAAATGAGATGTTAACTGTTCAACAAACAAAAGCAAATTCTGTAAATGCTAAATTCACATGTGACCAAAAGATACGTGGTCATAAGCCCTACCGCAAATCTATGGGAAGACAATTATTGTCTCCCTACATTTTGAATTTGCTTTCGGCTAATCTATTAGCCATTGTCAAGGATATTTTTGTCTGAATATGTTGATTTTTTTAATTTTAATTTTTTTATTATAGCAATAGAAATAGTACATTGTGGGCATGTTCATAATTAATATATAATGTCATTCGCAGACAGTACTGTTTCGCTGTATCACAGCTCCTCAGTGTGACTAGACATCCGAATGCCTCAAGCTAGGATTGAAACCTAAGCGATTTGGTGTCAGTCAGAGATTCTACCACTGTGCTATCTTTACTCGGTAGAGTTACACAGCTAAATCAAATGTAAACAAATCCCAATCAGCTGAAGTGCTCCATTCATTTTACTGAAGAGCCTTGCATTAGCGCAGGTGACTGTTGTTTATAGAATTAGCTTATCACTCAACAGTGCTCAATTGAAATATATATATATATATATATGCAAAAAATTTGGGGCCACCTCGCATTTCGTTAAAAAACATTATAAATGAGTTACTTTTTTTAAAGTAAAAGATACAATTTCAATAAATGCTTTTATTTTGTTAAAAATTAAGCACTTAACTATAAAAAAATATATTTTGTTTACAGAAACGAAATATGATATATTTTTTATAGTTAAGTAAAGCAGTAATTAACTGCATTAATTATTGCTTTATAAGTTCTTGGCATTCTTTACAACAGTTTTTGATAAAAAGTAGATGACAGACCTTCCCAAGCATTCTTCAAGCACTGAAAAAGCTTACTCTCACCTTTTAGGTATTCTCTTTGAACTATCCAATTCAGTTCATCCCATACTAATTCAATGAGAGAGAGATCAGGAGATTGAGGCAGCCATGTCATGATTTCCAAAATTTGATCCCTTTTTTGACTCAAAGTAATTTTGACATAATTTAGAAGAGTATTTTGGATCATTGTCTTGTTTTCCAATTATGCATAAAGCAGATGGTTTAGCAGTAAAATCAAATGACTTTTCATGATTTCCTTCACCTGAATCACATCTCCAGCACCTATACCATAACAGACCCACCACCATGTTTAACTGTTGGGGCCAGACATTTATCATTGAGTCTTTCTACCAGATTTCTTCTCACATAATCTCTCCTCTTACTACTAAAATATTCAAATTTTGACTCATCTGTCCACAATACATTTTGCCACTTTTTAAATGTTCCGTGGGACTCACTCTAAGCAATGTTGTTGTTGTTGGTTAGAGGGCTCTCTGTGAAAATATTCTATGAGTAAACTTTAGACAAGAAAGACACAGATTAGAGTTGAAATATATTTTCAAAATAAAATCACACATTGAAAGATTAAACAGGGATTTGGGTTTACTCAAGGAATATAATTTCCAGAAGAAGCCTTCTAATCAACAATAACAACAACATTTACATTTACAGTATTTATAATTTGCTTGAAGGAAATATTTTGGAAAGAAATCAATGTCAGCTATTACTGATTTTTATACAGATTATGGCTGGCATCTAACTTGAAACAATACCGTATCAAAATAATACGTGTCTATTATTAAATTACTATTGGGTATCAGGAAGGGCAAGCTGCATATACATTTTAGTAAAGTGTTTTTTTTTTTTCCAAGAAGTAACTTTTTCAGGCTAATAATTATTTTATTGATGGAGTTGGTTTTCTATATAAAGAGAAGAAATACAGTAAATACTGATGATTACAGTTTACATCAGATCATTAAACATATAGAGACATTTAGCCTTTAAATTTTGACATCCGATGCTTAACTTAACCTATGTCATTCAGTTTTTTATTGTAAACTTTTATGTGTTTGCTTTTTATTCTCTCTCTCTTTTCTGTCTGATGCTTTATCCTTTAAAAAGCTTTTAATTGAAAATTAAATTAGTACTTTGTGTAGTCATATTTAAATTATTATTTTTCTTTTTTAATGAAATCCAAAGGTACATTGGGATAGCCAGATCGGCATTCCAAAAGCTAAGCAGAATATTAAGATACAAAAACATCATTAGAAACAAAGAAAAGAGTACTGAACTGTTATGTGATATCTGTCCTCCTATATGGCAGTGAATGCTGAACAGTCTCCTCAAAGATGAAGAAGAGACTTGAAGTAACATGTTCTTCTACCGAAGGATGCTGAGGCTACTACGAACTGAATATGTGAGCAACAATGAAGTTCTATAGAAAATGGAAACAAAAAGGAAATTTATACTTAACATTAGAAAGATGCAGTTGAAATTTTTGGAGCACATTATGAGGTAAGAGGGTTTGGAAATTCTGATACTCACAGGACAGATTGAGGGCAAGCGGGACATTGGAAAACAGTGCATAACATACTTGCTGAGCTTAAGTAAATGGATGGTGGAACAGTGTTTAGGAGAAATAGCAAAAAGACAAAATTTATTAAGTCCTACAAAGGACAGGAAATTGTGGAGAGCCATGATTGCCTTCATCCTGAGAGGAGACAGCACATGGAGAAGAAGTATTTATGTTATGGTTCTTATATATATTTAAAATTTTACAAGTACAGTGGAAAAATGATTGAACTTTGGAAAATGTTTTTCTTGTTAATAAGCAATGAACTTCAACACTGTGGCCCTTTTGAATAAAACACAGAATCCATCAGTTCTCACCTCAGCCACAGAGTTGTACTAGCCATTGTTATTGATGTATTCTACAAGGTAACCAAAAAAGTTCTGTCTGTTTTTTGATTAGTCATTGAATGAAGTTGAAATATATACAAAATGCGTGTAGCAATTGTTTTCAAATTCAGACAGCCAGAAGTAGGAACATCAGACGTTATAAAACACGCGCACCATGCCCGGACAGCTGTGAGAAGGATGGAAGTGTCTAGAGATCTCGTTTGGGGCTGTTTGCTTTACGACTTTAAAGTGGGCTTATCAGCAGCTGCATCAATTCACCACATATGTCAAGCGTTTGGGGATAGTGCTGTGGATGAACGTACTGCAAGGCGTTGGTTTCGAAAATTCAAGTCGGGAGATTTGTCTCTCCATGATGAGCCTTGCAGTGGACGACCACATGTCTTGAATGACGGAGTCCTGAAGGTGGCCATTGAAGAGGACAGTAGTCTAACGTGCGGTGAACTTGCATGACAGTTCAATGTTTCCGATGAAACAGACTTCACCTGCACCGCCTAGGTAAGACGTACAAACTGAGCAAGTGTGTTCTGCAAACGCTGTTGGAGGTTCACAAGAGACGAGGAGAGGCAGCCTGCGTATCGCTGCTTTCTCGCCACTGTACCACATCCTTATTCAATCGAGTGCTTACCAGTGATGAAAAGTGTTAAAAGGCTGAATGTCTCTATGTTTAATGATCTGATGTAAACTGTAATCAGTATTTACTGTATTTCTTCTCTTTATATAGAAAACCAACTCCATCAATAAAATCATTATTAGCCTGAAAAAGTTCCTTCTTGGAAAAAAAAAAAAAACGCTTTACTAAAATGTATATGCAGCTTGCCCTTCCTGATACCCAATAGTAATTTAATAATAGACATGTATTATTTTGATACGGTATTGTTTCAAGTTAGATGCCAGCCATAATCTGTATAAAAATCTTTTGATTTTTTTTGTACGAAACTCCCAAGCGTTCTAGACATTGGTTGTCTCCTCATGATGCTGTCCCTCACACCGCATGACCACCTATGCACCTACACAAGATTGTTTTGTGTCTGGAGGACAGGTCGTCAAGTGGTTCATTATGAACTGCTACCAACGGGCCAAACGGTCACTGGAGACCTATACTCGCAGCAATTGAAACGTGTGCAACAGGCATTGCACCAGAAGGAGCCAGCACTGGTGAATCGCAAAGGTGTGCTTTTCCTCCATGACAACGCCAGGCTGCATGTCGCGCAAGTGGTCAGGGATACCATACAACATCTTGGGTGGGAGACTTTGTGCCATCCACCTTATTCACCTGACCTTGCGCCATCCGATTACCACCTCTTCCACTCCCTGGATAATCATCTTCGTGGGAAATCCTTCACCAATGAAGCAGACTTGTGCAAAGCCCTCACTGACTTCTTTGCGTCAAAACCCCCCGAGTTCTACCGCAAGGGCATTGAACAGCTGGAGAAGGTGCTGGATGCCGATGGCGATTACTTCAAAGATTAAATATAAGTTACACATACTGTGAAGCGTTTTCTTTTTTTCCTTTAAAAACGGACAGAACTTTTTTGGTTACCTTGTACTTTCCTCTTTTAGTAATGTGCAATTATAAATTCTTATTCTTATTCTCATTTGTATAATTAAGTAAATTTTAATCTTTATTCAAACTATAAATTAATTTTATCTAAAGTTAATAGCATATGCAGTTTTTTTCTCAAATTTTTGACTGATATTTAAAAAAAAAATCTGAATTCCAATCTTTTTAGTTTATGTCTTCAGCAATGTATTCTACTTTTAGAAATCCTGCTTAAATACCTATTTAGATCAACTTTAGATTATTGCTTGCAGATTGTGATTGGGGAATTGATCTAAAATTAATTTTAATCTCATTCTGTACATGGACAGTTTAAATATTTTCCAAACTTTAATCTTATATGCTTACTGGTATCTTGGAATTTTTTTTTTTGCAAAACAAGCATTTCAATATAAGGGAGCTGACTGGAAATTGCTAGAAATGTATAATGGCATTAAATGTTATATGCACTTTAATATGTTGTTGCTATATCTGTATATATAAATGGCATTCTGTTAGTGTGTCTGTGTGTTTGTCACCTTGTTACCTCATCCTGAGCAAACCGTTTGTCCGATTGGCATGAAAATTCACACACAGATCAGAAATTTATGGCATTCGTACTTGAGGTCTTCAGATTTTTCGATTGTCCCTCCGATTTTTGAAAAATCTATAAAACCGATAGGGCATCGAAAAAAATTTGTCAGTTTTTCAGTGATAGTTTTCACAAATTACAAGTGATATCCACCAAACTCATGTTGAGCAATGTCCTTACTTATAGTTTTGAGGTGCTGTTCTTTGTTTTTAAAAAATGATATCAGTTATTGGAAAAAATCGATAAAATCGATCACTTTCAGACATCAGATTCAAATCCAGTGTAGCTGATTTTTGGCTCTGTTTTTCGCAAACTGCAAGGAATTTTCACGAAAATCATGTTGAGCATTAGTTTTATCAACAGTTATTAGTTGCTGACCTTTTTCTTCAATATCGGTATCAATTATCAGAAAAAAATGATAACATCATGCCACTTTTGACTTCCAATTCAAATCCAGTCAAACTGATTTTTGGCTATATTTTTCGCAAATGGCGAAGCATTTCCACCAAAATTACGTTGAGCATTGTTTTTATCAACACTTATGAGGTGCTGATGTTCATTTTCAATATCGATATCAATTACTGGAAAAAATCGATACAATCGATCACTTTAGGGCATCCGATTCAAGTCCAGTCTAGCTGATTTTGGGCTATATTTTTCGCAAATGGTGAAGAATTTTCAGCAAAATTACCGTTGAGCATAGTATTTACTGACAGTATTGAGGTGCTGACTTTCATTTTCAATATCGGTTTCAGTTATCAGATAAAAATTGATGAAATCATACCCCTTTTCACTTCCCATTCAAATCGAGTTTACCTGAATTTGGGGATGTTTTTCGCAACTTGCTTGGGATTTTGATTAACTTTATCGGCTTTAGTCGTGACAGTTAAAAACTTCTGCCCTGTGAGCTCCTTTGTGACCAACTAATACCTGAGGTAAGTTGATACAATCATGTCTTTATCGGAATTTGCGAATACACCAATCAAACCTATGTTCAACTGAGACGTCTACACTACAGACTCTACAGCTGATATTTATTCACACATTCGTGACCATGCTTTACATAGCGGTATCTCATTGACTGAGTGGAGTACGCGGTCACTGATTGGTGTTCGAGACCCTCAGACGCTCGCTGATTGGCATAACTGATTGGCCAGTAATACTTCGCATTTGAACCTGCTGTGCATGGCTGTGGGATGAAGGTCTCACTTCTGCTCCTGTTACACTGCCATCCGGTTGATATGATAGACTCCTTCAACTGATCATTTCTCCTACCGCAAGTTGTTTCTTATATTTTTGTTTTCCGTTTGTCTGTTTAACTACGTTTTTCTAACTACCATAAACAATTTATTCAGCTGTTTTACTTAAATACCTGCCTTCCCGATTCTAGTTCACGCTTTGTGATACTAAGTTAGACTTTGTACTCCTGCAATTGAGCAACCCTAATCAACCACTACTAGCATTACTTTTCCCCATGTCGCCAAAAAGGAGGCTACGTCTTAGCCTTCGGTCTGCAAGAGCGTCTGCTATGAGGGCTTGAAGGCCCCACAAGTCCCAGGGGCAGACTACAATGCGACTATCACAGGTCGCTCAGTGCAGCGCCCTCATGCACGCCTCACAGTCACAAGGGGAGTGTGCCACCTGCTTGGCTGGGAAAGCTGCCTACAGGGCTTTGTTGCGCTCAAGGCTCAAGAATGCACAATGGTTGAGAATGAACGCATGGGCTGCAGCAACTGCCTCTGCATCTTGGGCTTCCGAGACTTTTCATCAAAGGCTTCTTTGTAACGTAAGAAATGCTGCTGCCACTGCGAAATCAAGTGCAATAGAGACACCTGCCCACAGGTGCACCTGTCAATCCAGGGATGCTGCTGCAACAGCGACCGCTAGTGCTGCTGAGAAACCGCTCCGTAGCTCTGTGTGAAATGCTAGGAATGCTGCCACCATTGCCAGGTCAAGGGCAGCTGAAACATTAGACTGCAGGCATTTGACTACAGGGAGGCTGCTCCAACAGCTAGGTCAAGGGAGTCAGAGACAGAGCTGCAGCGGGCAACCCGCAATGCCCACAACGCTGCAGTGACTTCTGCTGCCAGAAACTCCGAGGGCCCACAGACAAGGGCAAACAGACTTTCAAGGACTACTAATATAAACATTGCTGTTGTGCGCTTATCTTAAACTCCCCAACCTCGCTGCATATGCCTCGATGGCGACATTCAACGCCTTGTGGCTGCCCATAGTATTACCTGTCGCAGTAGCTCTTTTTGGTCTTTCTTGGCTTTCAATTACGACCCCAGCATTAACTTAACTACAGGTGACGACATCAATGTAGGGTCCGTCCGTGACCTGCGTTTGCCAATTCTGCAACGCCCGCAAATTGGCCGGGGAGCCTGCTGGTCTGTGCTGCTTCTCTGGCAAAGTTCGACTGCCACCTCTGCATGAACCACCTACCCCATTGAGGGGACTAATAGCCGGCTGCCATCTCGACTCCAATCACTTTCTTAAAACAATTAGGCAATACAACAACTCCTTTCAAATGACCTCATTTGGGGCTCAGGTGGTTTGAGAAGAGGGTTGGATGCCCACTTTCAAAGTACAGGGGCATGTATACCACTGCATTGGGTCTCTGCTTCCTGAGGAGACCTCTATGCCTAAATTCCTTCAACTGTACTTTATTGCAGACTACAACCTACAGGCCAAAACCCGGATTGGTATTTTGCTGCCGTCGGGAAGAGTTCCTCGCAGAGACGTCACACTACTACTTCGCAGGATTTCAAAGACCCATCGATCATATGACGCATTGCAGTACCCTTTACATTTCCCTTATAGTGACGATGGCTACCACTTCGGCATTCCCCTTCATACTCCAGGTGGCCAACCTACCTTCCAAAGCCTTATCGTGCAAGGGCTTCTACTCATACCATTTCATGGTTAGGGATGGAGACTTCAACCTGCTTCATAGATGCAGGGAGCTTTTCCACCAGTTTGTGGTTGACATGGCCGCTAAGATGGAATCGGAGAGGCTTTGTTTTATACGGAATCATCAGAAACGGCTTCGCTCAGACTCCTATGTGCACTTACATGGCAGCCTTCAAAATGAAGTCAGTCTCCGCGACCTAGGGAAGCTGTGCATTCTGCCCTCTACCTACATTGGGGGGGGGGCTGTGTTACATGCATGAACGCAAGCAGGACGCTATGGCATACATTAGGCAATATGGGCAGCCAGACTTATTTATAACGTTTACCTGCAATGCCAAATGGGTTGAGATAATGTGTGAACTCCTACCCGGACAGGATTACACTCGCAGACATGACATTACCGCCTGCATATTCCACTTAAAACTGGGAAAACTTATGGACTTAATAGTGAAGGGGCGAGTCCTACAGTTTAAACGCAACCACTATTTTACATTGCCAGAATTAAAAATCTTGACTGGTTATGAATGGAAGACAGTCTTCGGGTAAGCATGGAGCAGCAACACAGCAGCCACCTATTGCCACCAGTTGCCCTTGATCTGACTGATTTTGCTACCAGTGAGATTCCTGGCCTATCAGTGACCTCATCAACTGTGGATACGTGCGTAAGTTCAATAATTCAAACCCCAAAGCAATTTACCTACATGAAACCCCGAGCATCGCTGGGCTTTACTGCTAGTTTATAATAAATTGTGTTTAGTTGGTTGGTTGATTTTGATATAAAGGACCTCAAGAATTTGGAGTTTTTGTTTATTATTTTCATGGTATAGTATATTGGTGTTGTCAACATGTATTTTTCTGTATTGTGAAGGTGGACAGGAATGTGTTTTTAGATGTTGTGTAATAGAACTTGTATCCAACATAATGTTGGGGTCGTCAAGCCAAAATGTGCATTGTACTTTTTGGTTTGAGATACAATCTCCCAAATGACATGTAAACTGATATGCAATGTTGGTTTTTTCCAAAACACTAGTTGATGGAGAAGAGTTATTACATATGATTAAGTTGGTTGTGTTAAATTTATAATATGTATTAATTGGTTTTGCTTAAACCTTATTTTAGAGGGATACTCATATTCAAGTAAATGCTCTGTTTATTTAATTAAACTGTATTTTTATTTAACTAGATTTACAGGTCTGAATATTTGAGAAATCTTATCAGAAAATACATGTGCTTAAACGCTTCAGCCATGTAGGACTTCCAGTTAAACAATGCCTGA